>CAWUFW010000867.1:1206861-2406861 GCA_963921515.1 Calotriton arnoldi
GGGCCTGCACTATCTCTGCTCCGCTCTCACGAAACGCCCTAAACAGGAAACACTACACGGGGCACCACAATATGCCTGTATGTTAGCACTCAATAAAGGCTTCTACTTCTCCGCGACTCCACTGCTGAAAACACCGGGGGCTCGAATATAGGAGCGGCGGCTGGTGGAGCACTGTGAGCGGACTGAGGCACGACCGGTGACGAGCCGAAACGGTCGCACGTGTTCCGCGCATTGACGCTGCCGGCCGGCAGATACCACCCGCTGCGGGGAGCATTTACCGCATTACTCACACGGAGCCTGCACCACTGGGGCTGCGTACGGGGAACACTGCTAGGAACACGCGTGGCCTACCCCCACCCAGCTGACAAACCGGGCGGCGCTCCTGCTTCGTGCCATAGCCTGTGCAACACCTCCGCCTAGAGCGCAGCGCAGACTTCCCTCGGCCTCGTCTGGGACTATTCAATCCACCAACCATGGGTAAACCTGACGGTAGACAACCAAAATTAACCTTTGATACCCGGAAGACCTCCCGCTCTCAATCGGAGCCAGATGATGACCGTGCGGAGGCTCCAACCACCTCAACGGCGGATCTGAAAGACCTGCTGCTGGTAATGCAGTCGAGCCTCACATCTATAGAGTCCAAAATGGATTCTATGACAGCCAGAATGGATGGCCTTACCCACAAAGTTGAAAAACATGACGATCGTCTCGCTGAGGCTGAAAGACGTATATCCGATCTGGAGGACACGGTCAGCGCCACCACCAGTCACACCCTTGACATGGACAAAGTACTGAAAGTCATAGCTGCCAAGAATGAAGAATTGGAATCCCGTTCGAGGAGGAACAACCTCCGCATCCTGGGAGTGGCAGAGTCAACAGCCACCGGAAAGATGGAGACGTACGTTGAAAGCCTGCTCATCACCCTATTCGGCAGGGAAGCATTCTCATCAATCCTTGTGGTGGAAAGGGCGCACCGCTCGCTGGCGGGCCGCCCTCCTCCGGGGGCCCCCCCGCGACCCATCATAGCAAGGGTATTAAATTACCGCGATAGGGACACGGCCCTCCGGCTCTCCAGAGAAAAAGGACGTCTCGACTATCAAGGGATGGAGATCTCTATCTTTACCGATTTCACCATGGCCGTACAGGAGCAAAGGCGGAAGTTCCTCCAAGTCAAGAAGAAACTCCAACAACTCAACATCCCATATGCTATGCTCTTCCCAGCCCGTTTAAGAATAATCTCTCAGGAACGTCCACATTTCTTTACCAATCCTCAACACGCTCTGGATTTCATAAAAACTATACCTAAGTCACAGGAAGGCCGCTCATCCCCGAGAAACCAGGCGGACGAACAGGGAGGCACATCTGACATTGAATAGCCTCACATAATATGGCAGCGAGACCCCTGTCTCTGCCGTTGGTTCTTCTGCTGACCCTGAGACACTCCTACACCGCCAGAAGGGAGTATTGGATCTAGCCGCCTCATGCACACGTGCCGGCAACTCACCTCATATTAATTCCATACCAGCTAGACACTATGCTACCTCCCTTGTCTACCAAACCGTATAGCTCCTACAGTGCACTAACAATGACACGCCATAGCGGATTAGACGCTAGCACATCCATCCTCATCAGACCGCAACTCCTGGAGGGAGAATCTGCAGGGAGAGTGTGTCTGAATGGAACTCATTCTCATGGAGCAGTGATGGGGAAGCTGGCAACAGGTAACTAATATTTGCATTTCTGCGAGAGGCCGACCCTCCTTCATTGGCTAACACTGTCCATAACGATGGCCTATACCGTACTCTAACCATGCCGGACTACCATCATTATCCCCGAACACCCTCGCTCCTGCGAGGAGCACCTGGTCGCCCTCTGGCCGCTGCCCACCAGGTGAACCCTACACTTTACTGCAATGGGATTTAGTTTATTACAGAGTCCCCGGTTGGGACTAAATTGTTTGATATGGGATGGGAGGGGAGGGGTAATGGTCACGGCAGGTTGGGACTGCTGTTGTGGGTGGAGGGCGGGTTTGGGAAATGTTGTTATGTTTTTTTAAAGTATTGTTCTACGCTATTGCGATGAGATGTGGATGCGACACACAATGACATACGCTGGTACACACGATCATTTTAATCTACTGACCGCACGATGGAATCCCGACCTAACATACTCCAATATAACTTTCTGACGTGGAATGTGCGTGGGCTGGGGGACCCCCGCAAACGCCGTCACATTCTTGCATATTTGGACCGACACGACATTCATTGTGCCATGCTTCAAGAGACTCACTTGCCTCCTCACGTCTCCCCCTCCTTTGCCGCTCGATGGGCTAGCCATAGAGGTTTCTCATGCTGCTCCTCCTATTCGCGAGGAACTGCAATCCTTATTAAACACACACTCCCGTATACCCCTCTCGGCTCCTACGCAGATCCACAGGGCCGCTACACTCTCTTATGGGGTAGACTCTTAACGCAAACTATTACGCTGGCGTCTTGTTATGGCCCGAACACAGATGATCCGGATTTCTATAGGGTATTATGGGGGAAAATCCAAGACATCGGCACCACATACTTGATATGGGGAGGGGACTTCAACGTTACTATCTACCCGCACTTAGATAGATCACACCCACAACCACACCATTACACTGCTGCACACCTAGCTCTGAAAAACATTGTTGAAGATCAAGCCCTGGTGGACCCCTGGAGAGCACAGTGCCCGCTGGATCGTCTGGGGTCTTGTTATTCCACTGCTCACTCCTCCTGGTCACGTATTGACTACTGGCTGGTGGACAGGGGCCTAGCGACCTGGGCATCACATTCCTCGTATCTTCCCCGCACCTACTCCGATCATTCCCCGGTCCTATTGTCTCTCAGCCCACCGCAGACGGAACCCCCATGCCTATCCTGGCGCCTCAATCCGCAGTCGCTTCTCGACCCAGTTTTTAAGGCGGAGATAGAGCAAGAGATAACTGACTTCTTCCTCCATAATGAAGGTTCGGTCTCGCAATATTCTACTATATGGGAGGCTTTCAAAGTCACCATGCGGGGAATCTGTATGGCCAAGAGTGGAGGAGTACTCAAAGATATCCGCAATACACTTCGTAAGCTGGAGGCAGATATAAAACAGACCGAACTACATATACAAGACACACCCTCCCCTGCACTGCGAGCGCACTTGCGCGCATTGCTCACTGAATATCAGGAAACAGCGGAACGAGAGTGCAAATTCAGAGGGAAATATCACACAGCTCGCCGATATGGCGAGGGGGATAGACCGGGGCGGGCTCTGGCCTCCACTATTCGACCCCCTCGATTTACTAACACAGTGCTTGCTATTGAGGACGAGGATGGTCAGACACACACAAACTCTTCCGACATACTCGCCGCCTTCAGAAGGTTTTATAGGACACTGTACACCTCTCACCGACAGACCCCGGCAGACTTTGATCCCTTTTTTGAGGACACCGCCATAGCCTGGTTGGGAGATGGTCAAAGAGAGCTTCTCCTGGCACACCACGAAGACGAAGAGATCACTTCTGCAATTATGCAGCTACAATCCGGAAAGGCTCCAGGCCCAGACGGCCTCCCAGCCGAATTTTATAAAACATACCGGCACTTACTGCTTCCGTAACTGAGACATATACTTGAGGAAGCCCGAGAGACTGGCGCTCTTCCCCCCTCCATGCGCGAAGCGCTCATAATTTCTCTGCCTAAGCCCGGCAAACCACCCTCGCACTTAGATTCGTACCGGCCCCTATCCCTTATAAATACAGATGCTAAAATCCTAGCCAAACTCATTGCCAACCGCATCCGTCTACTGATGCCGGTGCTGGTCCTACCGGACCAGTCGGGCTTTGTTCCCACCAGAAGTACGGCCCACAACCTGCAAAGCCTATTTGCACTGATGCATGACATCGACCCGGACGCTAATGCGGCTGCTGTGTTCCTAGATGCCACCAAGGCATTTGACTCCCTAGAATGGGACTATCTCTCATATGTCCTGGTGCGCATGGGATTTCCGGCCCCCTTTCTGGATTGGATCACCCTGCTCTACACCGGCCTCCGTGCCACTGTAATGGTAAATGGACTCCGCTCTTCCTCATTTCCACTGGGCAGGGGCACCAGACAGGGATGTCCGTTATCCCCCCTCCTTTTTGCCCTAGCAGTAGAACCCCTGGCTGCTAAAATCCGACAACACTACCACGAATATGCCATAATCTACCCGGAACGGCAAATACTAATATCCTTATATGCAGATGACATCACGCTCTATCTGCGTGACCCTGAGATGAGCTTAAATCCTATTCTTCGCCTGTTTCTGAAGTTTGGACAACTGGCTGGAGTGAATATTAACTGGAACAAGTCCCAGATTTATCCCCTTACTGCTGCTACACAAAAATTCCATCCGGACTTCCCTCTTGATTGGAGCACTGACACTCACCTACTTGGGGATAATCATTTCTCGCAGCCGCGAGGAACTTATGCGGGCTAATTATGGACGGGCACTGGACTCTATCACTGATAAAATAACACGCTGGATCGCGATGCCCCTGTCCATGGCGGGCAGAACGGCTATAATTAAAATGGTGATTTTACCTAAACTTTTATATCTCTTTGTGAATATCCCGTACGCTCCCAGCCGGCATTTCTTTTCCCAAATAAAGACTCAACTCATTAGACTCACATGGGGGGGGGTAAACAAGCCAGGCTTCGGTGGGACATACTTACACGGCCGTTCGAAGCCGGAGGCTTCGCTATTCCAGACATGGAATTATACTTTAGTTGCGCGCAGGCACACTATGCCACATATTGGATGAAACCCCCTCCTTTTATGCCACATCTTGCAATAGAAGATGGATATATGAATCCCATCCCAAGCACCGCATATCTTAGCATCCCAACGGTCCCGCGCTATCTGGCCTCCACTACCGTCCAGTGCACCGTCAGCGCATGGCACGACCTCGCCAAAGCTACAGAAACCACACTAATGTACTCTCCGCTTCTGCCCCTTTCTGGGCGGAAAGACATCCCGGTTACGGAGGAAGGCGGCTGCCGTCGACTCCTTCGTAAACTTTCCATCCACACCTGGGGCCATTTATACACTAAAGGAACATTTAATACCTCTGAGGAATTCTTTAAGGGTGTCAATCCCACCCCCTTGGAACGCTTCTACTATATAAGGCTCCGACAAAACATAAGATCTCTTACGCCCACCTTTCCCCTAGAGCCCCCACCCATGCTCCCACTCCATGCGTTACTGCAACAGGACACCCCCGCACATGTACTGTCACTTCTATATCGCACGGTCCAGAATGTTAGGGAATATGGTTCCCCCCCTGGCTAGTCAGCGGTGGGAGGAGGAATTGGGATACCCTCTAACTGAGGAACAATGGACATTTTGTTATAGACAAACGGGCGAAATTTCCGCTAGCAGTAGATACCGTATGATTCACTATAAATACGTACACCGCCTGTATTACACTCCCGCACGCATGCACAGACTGAAGCTACGAGATAACGCTCGATGTGAACGCTGCGGACGTGAGGGAGCGGACTTTATGCATCTGGCCTGGGACTGTCCTCCTGTACAGGGATTTTGGGCGGCGGTCCTGACTGCACTAGACCTCATGACGGGAGTCCATATCCCTACTGATCCCCTCACTGCCCTGCTAGGATACACTAAACTCCTCGCAATAAACATACGCAGGTACGCCTCCCTTGCGCTCCTTCTAGCCAAATGGAGAGTTGCTTGCAGATGGGGCAGGGTGCCGAAATTTAAAGACTGGATGCATGATCTGATCTATTGTCAAGAACAACTACATACATATGCCGACCTTCAACCCCCCTCATCACGACCAAGAGACATCTGGGGCCCACTACACACTTATCTATTAGAACATACAGCAGACGAAGACGACACGACGTCACATTAGACGCATGGCACCCCCCCCTGACGGAGTTGGCACCCTCGCCCTTGCGCATATCCCCTAATACTTGTGACGGGACACTGAAGAAGACATTCCGACTACACTAAACGTCTAAACCCGGTCAGAATTTACGTCTTACATCTGATGGTTTCTGTATATTGGTGTATGCATCTCTCTCAATTGTTCTTATTGTCTTAATGAAAGCACTCCGCCAGAATTCTATGCAACCTGAGTATAACACACTTGCTGTTTACATACCTACCTTATCCTCATAACGCGGCCGGCCCGAGAGGGTTGTAGGCGGCTTGCTGTGTATCTCCCCACCCTCCTCCAGTATTGCCTACACACAAATGCTACTACGATGCCGGCCACAATGTGGGTGTAGGCAGATAGCTGTGCATTAAGTCTTATTTTGTCTTTTTGTACCTCGTCTTATTTTAATAAAGGTTTTTGAAACAAAAAAAAAAAAAAGTAATTCATTCTGAGAAAGTATATTTTGTAATGTAATGTATAATGTAATTACAATGTATTTAAAAAATAAAATATCTAAAAATAAATAGTTTAAAAAAATGTAGTAAATCAGTATCAAAAAATAAATATAACAATTAATACATTTAAAAATTGTCATTTACAAAACCTTTGAAATTCACTGAAAAAAACCATAAGTTTCAGACATGTTATAGTTAGGAATTAGCATTTAAAAAACCTTACAAATTCACTGAAAAAACCATAGGTTTTAGGGACAGTTATAGTTAGTTGGACATTGCACTCGTACAAAACCCGTGAAATTCCCCGTTATAGTTAGTCCAGCTAACTATAACTCGCGCCTCGCAATGCACTGCTGATGACGTCACATATTACATCACTCATGACATGGTCAGTGACATCACTCATGACATCACTGATGCAGTTATAATAATATGTCTCTTACATATTATTTATGTCACAGGATATGTGTAAACAACAATGGTTAATAATAAGGGACTTGAGCCGATCCACGGCAAGAGAATAGTACACTAAGGCACTAGTTGGTTAATATTTGTTTTGAATGATTGATGAATTTTATAAAACCTTGAATGGTAATTAAGGCATGTATTTTAATTAATAGGATACATTATGTAGTGGTTCAATATTTATTGAGTATATAGTTAAATCAATGTAATTATGACACTATATGTTTTGCATATTATAGTTCCTGGTATTGGAATGAATAGTTCCCTCCTTTTGGTCGCATTTACGTGACGCAGTAAGAAGGGACCATAGCCGATCCACGGCAAGATAGCCAAACATATGACTGTTTTATCTGACATCAGCCGAAACCAATTAATTGATGAAATTATAATTTGTCACAGTGTGATTCAATATTTATTGTATACAAATTATGTGCACGCAATTTAAATTTATATGTATGTATAACATTTCAATATGGTGCTAGATTTTGCGCATTGCGTTAGTCCCCTTTCCATTGTGATACACAAGTGACCAGGATGTAAAATAGAGTCGCTTCCGGTGTGCCAGTAACACCGAAGAAGGCAGACCGCCGAAACGCGTTTGTTGCTAATGCTGGAAGAATAAATATCTTCAAAACGCCCCCGTGAGTGCTGAATTTCTTTCACAAAAAGGAAAAGGAGCGATAATAATTTGCGGAGTACACGGCCGCATACTAGCACCCGTCCGAGAGTGCTTCCCATGGAGGTGTAAAGTGAGCGTGAGATATATATATATATATATATATATATATATATATATAAAATTCTGTCATAAAAAGATTCTCATAGGACGAAGTGTGGAAGTTTCTGTTCTAATAATAAAATGTGGAATCAGTCTCCATAATTGTAAAACACTAATAAAGTTGGCCCACTTATTAAATAACAAAGGAAAAAAGAAAAAAACATCACGGGAGAAAACGCTGGGCAACTACGTGCGTCCCGACGATCCCGGTCAGGCAGTGGAACGTCACGATCACGTGACACGCAGGCTTGTCACGTGCCCGGAAAACCTCACATTTAGAGAAGAGAAGTGAAGCAGCACCGTGCGACCTACACGGCGAGAACTGGATACTCTCCGGGCAGTGCACCCACCTTGATGAAGTAATGAGTTGTAGGGGGGGAGGTAAGAGGGACGCAATCACGACCAGAGGCAATCTCGGTAACGGGAATAGCCCCGCTACGAGTAAACCGCGTCTTGGGCCATTTTCATGAGATTTACTGCTACGAGCTGTCTTACGGTACCACCCGGGCTTACACTGGAGGTAGAAACAACGTTTTTTTCTAAAACAAACATGATGGCCTCAGCAGTAACGGGGCATGACCTGGCAGGTGAGACTACCGGAAGAGCCACAAATGATATAGATTTTATGACAGTGTTAAGATGAATTAACAATCCATGCCTCGCAAAACGAAATCCTTGCTATTGTTTAACTCCAGTATGGTTATGTTTTTATTCTCTCCTAGAGTTCGACTACAGGGGGTCACTCTCATGATCTCGCTACTTTCAGCGTTGTAGTAGATGAAACTCTGTGTTTTTACTACGCAGAATGAGTGAGCACAACGGATGCACATTAGACTTCGGTCTAGACGAGCACAGTCTCCTGCGAATGATATCAGGTGAAAATGATCCCATTGTGAATGCCTTATCCGATTATGGACTGAGTGTTTTATATTTCAAACCAATTTGGTCACAGTAAGCACCATAGTGGGGCGTGTTTGCTTTGTGAATTGAAAGTATACAACAGGGGAGGCCGAGCGCCATAGCGAAGACGCTCTGAAGGGGCCAAACAAAATATCCATAGGAGTAATTCTATCCCCTTTATTTTTCTTATGTCTTCCCCTACAGATTAACGAGTGTGAGTTGCATAGGGGGACCCTGGTTCTTGGAAGTAACACTATCCAAGGATACCTAACCGAGGTACAGAGGGTTACACATTTTGGGATCCGAAGGGTCCTGAGGAATGCCGGTGTGACCCAACATTGTGGGCACGTAACCAACGGCAGAAACATGTCGACAAATTGGCAGTAAGAAGGGGTGAAGGAACTCTTAATCTTCCATCACCACCATCCTTCACGTTTTTACACCTAGCCGGGGGGCCCAGGAACAAACGGTTGAAAGGGGACACCTCCGAGCTAGTTTTAACTTCACTGCACTTTTCTTTCGGTGATCCCAAACTATGTTTGTTTTGTCTTCCCGTCCCTTTGTTCCGCCCCAGGCGTTGGTCTGAGCAGGGGTGTATTGAAGCAAGCCCGATGATGAAGCATGTCACTATTTTGTGAGTGAGGGCAGTATTTTTTCACAAAGCACGTGCCAACCTTTGGAATACACCTTCCCTACTCATTGTGTGTGACACTTGTGTGCAAGGGGAGGTTGGAGTAGTGGAATTTTGCCTCTCCCCCCTTCTGAGTGTGGGCGATGAATTCTACTCTGCCATACATAGCATTGCATGTTCCCTGTAGATGTGCCAATAACAATGAAGAAATATAAACGTCATATCCTCCATAATTATTGGAAGAACATCCTGAGAGACTCTGGCGAGATATATTCCCGCCACCTCTTCCCTCCGAGTGGTCCCTTCTCACCATCTTACCAACATTCAGTAGAACATGGCACACCCTCACACGCACGGCGTAATATCAACGCTACCCAACAACCTATCAAGGCCAAACGTGAGAAAAGTCTTCCAGGCATTAGACGCCGTTCACCCCAGTGACATGAAATAAACACAAAAGTCCTTGCATAACTCCATACACTCACACTACAAAGATCCCTGAAGGAAAATAACAAATGTTACTTTCACACTGACCACACACACCAATACTAAGTAATATTCTGGACACCCCATTCCTTCAGATAGTTAACTGTGTGAAGACGTGCAGTACAGCTACTGATAGCACAACATATCGCTGGCAAGATGACCCCGTAGGAAAACACTCGCTGCAATCTGCTGTGATCTGAAGGTCACAGGTTCGAGTCGGATGAGGCAGATTCAACCTTCTTGTGTGAGGCCAGTAAACTGAATAATGTTGGCGTGGTATTTGTAGAGTGCACTAATACTCTGGAGTAGGGTGACAGCCCGCTAGCTGTGAAAGTATGAATCAAACCAGGGAGAGTAGAGTATTTAAAGAGTTATGGAATCGAATCACACCCTTAATATGGCAATGACTGCAACAGATGGGACTAGCATTAAATTCTTGTAAAGTGGCTTCCATTATGTGCAGCAGCTTACAAAACGAGCAGCACATAAAACGAAATAAAAAAAATACCTTTTCCCCAGTGCGCCGGTGATGTCAGCAAGCGGCTTGGAGGACTCCGTGCGCACCATCCGTGCAGCGCGAGTCCTTGGAAAAGACGCCCGTCTATGGGAAACCCCTCAGCACACGGGTTTCCCCAACAAGAAAGGCACGCTGGAGTGAATGCCTGCTTGTGCCCCAGGGGGACCGTAGAGTGCATGCTGATACAGGAGCACTCTAGTCGGTCCCTGCTTGTGCCCCAGGGGCACTGTAAAGTGCATGCAATGTCGAAGACACGCATGGCGCTTGAAATGGAAAAAACAAGTTACTTACCTGTACACTGTGGTTCTCCAGTATTGATATCTTTTATAGATTCACATGCTTGAATCTTCCCAGTCGTCATGGTGGGAGTCCCACGGTAACAGTAGAAATAGTAGTACTGAATACATTACATAGACCTCAATAGAGAGAAAACTCAATTTAGCACTCTATCAACCTCATTTTATAACATCCAAAGTTCAGCCAATCAAAGCAGAGACCTCAGAGTAACCCTCTCCACCGAACCACCACACCTCAGATTTCGAGCACAAGTGTGCAAATATATATTACTCTGAGGTAGAATGGTGAGCCTAACCGGAGAGGAGGGCGGGTCGCATGTGAATCTATAAAATATATCAATACTGGAGAACCACAGTGTACAGGTAAGTAACTTGTTTTTTCTCCAGTATTGTATCTTTCATAGATTCACATGTTTGAATCTGATTAAAGAGCAGTATATATATATATATATATATATATATATATATATAGAAGTAACAATGAAGGCGGGAAGGCGAACAATCCCACCATGACAGTACCAATAAAAAAATAAAAAAATATATATATATATATATATATATATATATATATATATATATATATATCCAGAATTCTCTTAATGCAAGTAGAAATAACCATCAATAAATATACAAGAATAAATAAAATAAGGGAATAAAGAAATCAGGATGACTACAAGCCTCCTACCTTAGGCACAGAGATGACGAAGAGCCGCTTGTCTCAAGGCTATATCTGCCTTCTGCCAACCATCCAGGCAGTAATGCTTTGACAACGTGTGCGTCCTCGCCCACGTTGCTGCCCTGCATATGTCAGGGAGAGAAGCCCCTGAAAACAGGGCTGAAGTTGCGACTTTTCTCGTCGAATGGGCCTTCACCCTTGCAGGCAATGGATGTCCAGCCCTCTCATGGCAGAAGACAATAGCTGAAGTGACCCAGCGAGCAATACTGGCCCTAGTTCGAGCCAGTCCTTTCCTGGGTGCAGAGTAAGAAACCAGCAGTTGAGAAGACTTATGAAAGGATTTTGTCCTTTGTAGATAAAATGTCAAACAGCGTTTGATGTCCAGAGAATGGAGAGATTTTTCCGCCACAGAGGATGGATTTGGAAAAAATGTAGGCAGAATTTATAGGCTCGTTGAGGTGATAAGACAATGGTACTTTTGGTATGAAAGAAGGATTCATACGTAGAATAACCCTGTCTGCTAGACATTGAAGAAATGGTTCCTTTATAGTGAATGTCTTGATTTCGCTGAGAAGTCTGGCTGACGTAATGGCCAAGAGAAAGGCCACCTTCCAGGAGAGAAATTAGAAGTCACATTTGGGTATAGGTTCTAATGGAGAACGCATTAATTGTGACAGGACCGTATTTAATTGCCACAGCACAGGAGGGGATTTCACCGGTGGGTAGGTCCTGAATAGGCTTTTCAGAAATTCCTTAATAAGTCTATGAGACCACAACAAAGATTGATCCAGACGTCGTCTGTATCTAGAAATCGCAGCAAGGTGGATCTTAATGGAAGAATGCGAGAGTCCCGCCTTGGCTAGGTGCAAGAGATAGGGCAATATTTGTTTCGGTGTGAATGAAAATGAATGTAAAAAATGAGCGCTGCACCACACACAGAACCTTTTCCATTTTGCAGAGTAACATTTGAGCGTGGAAGGAGCTTGAGAATTATGTAAAATTGCTTTGCAATCATTGGATATGTTCAAATTCTCAAATTCAATGAAGTGAGGAGCCAAGCCGACGAGTGAAGAGAGGAAATTTGATGATGAATCACTTGCCCCTTGTCCATGTAAAGCAGATCCTCCCTTGGAGGAAAGAGAATCAGAGTGCACTCTGATAGGCGAAGTTGCTCTGTGAACCAAATTTGCCTTGCCCACCCAGGAGCGGTGAGAATGATGCAGCACGGCTCCCGTTTTATTTTTTGGAGAACTCAAGGAATGAGAACGGGGGGGGGAGGCATAGGCAAATTTTCCTGTCCAGGAGAGCAGAAAAGCGTTTCCCCACGATCCCAGCTGAGGAGTCCTGCTTGCGTAAAAGGTGCACTTTTTGTTGAGGTACGTAGCAAACAGTTCTAATGTTGGGTAGCCCAAAGACCGATAGACCATCTGCAACATCTGGTCATTGAGCTCCCATTCGTGGCACTGTTTGGAGACACTGCTGAGAGAGTCGGCCCACTGATTGTGGACCCCTGGCACATGCTCCACTCAAAGTGAAATTTGATTGAGGAGAAGCCATTCCCAAATCTCCTGCGCTTGAAGAGAGAGAGTGAGATCTCGTGCCACCCTGTTTCTGGAGATAAAACATGGTGGTGGTGTTGTACGTCCAGACCAGAACCCCAGATCCCCGAATCAGAGGCAAGAATGCTTTGAGGCCCAAGAACACCGCTCTCGACTCTAGAAGGTTTATGTGGCATTTCGATTACTCTTTGGACCATTTCCCGTGCACCTGAAGCTCCTGAAGGTGAGCTCCCCAGCACTCCATGGACGCATCCGACGTCATCACAAACTGAGGAGTTGAGTGGATGAAAGACAGACCCTGAGTAAGGTTTTCCTTGGTCCTCCACCAAGACATTGCAGCTTTCACAGCCGTCGAGATTTGAATCATGTCGTTGAATGACCCCTTGGATTGAACACATTGATTGGCCAGTTGCTCCTGCAGTGGGCGCATACGAAGACGGCAATTGGGAATTAGTTGAATGCATGCAGACATCATCCCCAGCATAGATTTGTACTTTGACAGAAACGGACCTTTTTGATGATAGAAGGCGTGTCATTTCCTGGAGACGCAAGACCCTTTCAGGAATCGGAAAGGCTTTGCCGAGATTTGTATCAATGCGTGCTCCTAGGAAAGTCAGAGAGTTGGAAGGAATGAGAGAACACTTTTCTAGATTGAGGTGAAGACCCAGAGACTGGAGAAGATTCCGGCAAATTCAAGTAGAGTTCCTGGCTGCCTGAAACAAAGGAGCTTTTATTAACCAATCGTCCAGGTAGGGGAGTACCTGGTGACATGAACGTCTTAGAAAGGGAGCTATCGGAGCCATGCATTTGGTGAAAACCTTAGGGGTCAACTTCAAACCAAAAGGAAGCACTCTGAACTGATAATGGCACCCCGCCAATCGAACCCGAGATATCTTCGATGCTTGGGATGAATGGGGATGTGAAAATAAACATCGAGAAGATCGAGAGAGGACAGATTAATCCCCTTTTTCCATAAGAAGAAGGATTTCCTGCAGAGACAACATCGTGAAAGATTGGTTTTTTATGAATTTGTTCAGTAACCGGAGGTCCAAGACCTGCCTCCATTTCCCTGTCTTCTTTTTAATTAAGAAGAAGTGGGAATAAAACCCCCGCTTGCACTGATGTAAGGGTACCTTTTCTATGGCGCATTTGGAAAGAAGAGTTTTTATTCCCCTCTTGAGATCTGGCAGATGACGATGTAGTACCTTCGGAGGAGTAGTTGGAGGATACTGTACAAACTCTAGGGTGTGACCGTGACGGAAGACATCCAAAACCCATTTGTCTGACGAGATGGACATCCAATTTTGTAAGAAGTTTGAGCAGGTTGGTTCGAATTGTTGTGGGACTGTAGTGGCAGGGGCCTGGAGAAAATCATTGCCTCTTGTTTGAATCCTGCGGTCTTCTGGCAGATTGCTGCCTGTTACGACCAGTGGGCCGTGAATAGGACGATGCAGTGCTGGACCTGAAAGGTTGATTGTACGCCTGATAGGTGCTTTGAGGGTAATGTTGAAACCGCTGTTGGAACTGCGGCCTGGGTGCATTACTGCCCTCGAACTCTGCCCCGAAAGGACTGGAAACGATGTTGTTGAAGCGTTGCCAGGGATTTAGCAGTGTCTGTGTCCTTCTTTATAGACTGAAGGGCTTCATCCATATGACTGCCAAATAAACATTAACCGTCAAAAGGCATATCTAGCACCTTAGCCTGAACCTCAGGACGGAAGCTAGTTGCCTTCAGCCACCCTGGATGCCTCCGCACAGCTGCTCCTGCCATTTGCCAAAATGAAGTAGAAGAGATATCCGTAGCGATCTCTATAATTTCAGTGGAAGCCCTTTCTCCTTATAAGATATCCTTTGCTTCCTTTATCCGGAGGTGCAGAACACAGAGATGCCGGGTTTTTAGCTCTTCTTTGTGTAGCCTGCATGATTACAGAATCCGGTCTAGGATGACCGATGAGGCATGTGGGTGAATTATCCGGGGCTTAGTACTTCTTGTCCAGTTTCGGAATTACCACTGGGATAGAAGCTGGTGTCCGCATCAGTTTTAGACCTTCTTCCCATAAGTAATCCACTATGGGAATTGCCCTAATGGATCGTTGAGTGCCTGGCTTAAAGTCATACAAGAAACACTTTGTTTAACTGGCATAGGTAGATCGAAGCACTTCGAGGCACGTTCTAGAAGGTGATGAAAGCTCCCGATGTCAGCAGGGGGAGAGTCTGCAGGAGGAAGGATAGGAGATGACGGTGTGGGAACTACGTCCTGGGTGTCAACATCGGTGTGTATCTCTCCTTCCTCTACCTGTTGTTGGTCCACATTTTGTGTATCGTCAGGAATAACAATAGGAGGAGGCAAAACCTTTTCCCTTATGGGCCTAGGAGTTACTTGACCTGCGTGCTCTACCGGAGCATACTGAGGAGGCGGAGGATGTTGCGGAGCATTTGCCTCGGGAAAGCGCCTGTAGTAGTCATTTAGCATGTGACGTAAGTCTGTTACCAACGATACTGGAATGTTAATAGATGGCTCCCTAAAATGGCGAGGATCCTCTTCGTCGTAGGGATAACGCTTTTGAAAAGATTCTGGTTGTTGTACAGTAGCCATATCAGTGAATGAATACTCTCCTGCAAGGTATGAGGAAGGATTAATGTCCTCCAAGTCCTCATCATCAGAGTCCTGACACTTAACTTTTAGTTGAGAAGGACTATACGCAGGGCCAAACATGCCATCATCCTCAGACTCCTGAAAGTCAAGCAAACGTGCTAGAGGCAATGGAGAAATTTTGGAAAAATCCTGAATTTTTGAAGGTCCCAAATGGATTTTTTCTCCCGTCGACGGACCCGTCGATGGTACCGACGCAGACACCACCACCACCGTCGGCGGAAAGAAGGACAGCGTTGTCGACGGAGTGGTCGTAGACGGAGAAATTCTCGTCGGCGGAGAAAGACTAGTCGACGAAGTTCTCATCGACGGAGATGGTCTCGTCAGCGATGATGCCGTCGTCAAAGTCAACTGCAGGCCCGTCGACGCAGCAGCTGTCGACGTTGTGACTGTCGACATTGTCGCCGTCGCTGTAGAAGCAGTCGATGGCGAAGAAATCACCTCAGGTCTACTGACAGATAGCTCTCGTCGACAACGCAGTCGACGGATGAGAAGGAAGGTCTCTCACAGGAGTTAGGGAAGCAGAGACTGGAGCAGAAGATGATTTTAAAGTTCCTTCTACCCGTTTTCTGTAGCGTTTCTCCTCTGATTTTTCCTGCTCCTGTGATTCAGATCTCTTGGAGTCCCCTTCGTGACAAGAGGCACTGCCTTCCTTTCTTTTCCTGGAGGAAGAATTGGGCTTTTCCTCAGTGTCAGATCCTGATTCAGAAACAGCTTTTTTCTTCTGGAGCCAGAGGTGCAGTCTTTCTTCCCTATCCTTGAGGGTCTTGGCCGAGAAGGTTCGGCAGTATTTGCATTCCCTGGGTTTATGGTCAGGGTAGAGGCAATAGAGACATTGCTTGTGAAGATCTTCTGAGAAAAGTCTAGATTTCCCACAAGTTTTACAGGGCCTAAACAACCCTTTTTTTATCTGGCATTGTGAAAGTCACAGAAAGGAATACCTTGAGCTGGAAGCTGGAGGTCAAAAGTTGAAAAACCCAACTGTCACTGAGCAAAGCTCAGAGAGACTCCCAATCACATGACGTGCGGTAAGAAATCTGAGGTGTGGGTGCTCTGTGGAGAGGGTTACTCTGATGTCTCTGCTGTGATTGGCTGAACTTTGGATGTTATAAAATGAGGTTGATAGAGTGCTCAATTGAATTTTCTCTCTATGGAGGTCTATGTAATGTATTCAGTACTACTATTTCTACTGTTACCGTGGGACTCGCACCATGACGACGGGGAAGATTCAAGCATGTGAATCTATAAAAGATACAATACTGGAGAAAGGTAGGGATTGAGTGCGCGTCCCTGCTCGTTCCAGGGGAGTCAACCTTTTAAAAAAAGGTGGGACATGCACCACCCATTTGGAGGATACGATTTTTAAATGACACAAAGCCAATCCGAAGCGTGGGAGGAGTCAGACCCCACGAAGCACATACAACAGATGGCCTAACAGCGCAAGTGCGGTATAGGCTCGACCTAATAACCACTCAATTAATCTTAGGTTCTGGAGCAGCGTGCTGCCTGGCGTAAAGCGTTTCAACACCTTGTTAGGAGTAGTAAGCGCTATATAAACACAATTACAAGGTGATAGAGCTACCTGCCACCATTTTAAATACAAACCTGTCACACTAAAGACATTTTTTCACACTAAACAGTTTCTGTTGTAAATTGCGCTGTCGGGAAAAAAGTTGTATTTCTGTGACTCCTATTCCACTTCATTGTGAGCAAGCGATGCTTCCTACATAAATATCAGCTGCTCAGTCTAACGTATAGACACTTTGTTCAGCACTTGATGGATAAAGTGCGACTATTGAAGTGTTCACGATGGCGATTTGCTTTATGGTAATACGACAATGGATAGCCTACTTGACAGATTACATGTTACTTTGACGTAAAATGGGCCGGACACCTATATTGAAATACCGTCCGAACTGAGGCCTCCAGTGCCGCTTTAACAGGTGGAAGAATCTTGCACTGACGTTGCATGAGAAATGCCTATATGGCGAATTAATGTATTAATTGCACATTTACTAAAATACTTTCAAATGAATGAAGAGGGCTCCACACGTTTTTTCAATGTCCACATACATTACTCTTACTCCCTCATCAAGATTATTCGAAGAATAAATGTGCCTTTGAACATGCTGTAGGTGGCTACCAGTCTTCAGCTACGTGCCCTTGCTCGGCACTGGAATCGTACAAGCTGAAAGGCAGGACAATATTTTGTAATTGCACTTTTGTTCACAGCAGATTTTACCAATGCAACAGTTCATGCGAATCACAGGAAGCGATACAAGCTCCGGTGAGCTCCTTCAGTTGCCTGAAATGCACTAAGAGCACAGGGAGAGCAATACTCCAGTGCGCTGAGCGATGCACCTGGACAGCAGATCACCCCCCGAACAGCAGCTGTGGTTTACAGTCCGCCACATGCACGCGTGCTCAACAATTTTCAGATCTGTGTGTGTAAAGCAGCTGTGCAACTGTATATCCGTTTGGATTTAAATTCTTCCCAGTGATTTTACTCCAGAAGCTTAGGCGCGCAACTTTGGTGGTGTTGGTTCTTCATGTAATGCAGGCACTCTTTTAAAAGCAAATAAACGTTAATCAGGGGACTCTATCCAAACAAGTGAGCCTTAAAATATGAAATCAGGGCCTTCACTCAATTCATTTAGAAGTTCAAGTCCTTGGAAAAGACGCCTGCCTCTGGAAAACCCCTC
This sequence comes from Calotriton arnoldi, assembly GCA_963921515.1. Classification (NCBI taxonomy): domain Eukaryota; kingdom Metazoa; phylum Chordata; class Amphibia; order Caudata; family Salamandridae; genus Calotriton; species Calotriton arnoldi. The sequence goes on from CAWUFW010000867.1 coordinate 1,224,942, forward strand.
AGCACACGGGTTTCCCAACAAGAAAGGCAGACTGGAGTGCATGCCTGCTTGTGCCCTGGGGGGACCGTAGAGTGCGTGCCGATACAGGAGCACTCTAGTCGGTCCCTGCTTGTTCCCCAAGGGCACTGTAAAGTGCATGCAATGCCGAAGACACGCATGGCGCTTGAAATAGAATGGCAGGGATTGTGTGCGCGTCCCTGCTCGTTCCAGGGGCAATACTCCAGGGCGTCAACTTAGAAAAAAAGGTGGGACATGCACCACCCATTAGCCATTAGGAGGCTATGATTTTTAAATGACGCAAAGCCAATACGAAGCGTGGGAGGAGTCAGACCCCACAAAGCACATACAACAGATCGCCTAACAGCGCAAGCGCTGTATAGGCTCGACCTAAAAATACAAGGAAGAATTCATCTTACTATGGTCTGTTTAAAGAAGAACGGATCTGTTCCAACGACGACATAATTTACAGAGAGCTGGAAATCCTTATAAACGTCTTTGGTCTCATCCAAATAACAAAGTCTTCTTAACATCAACAGCATGTAACAACTTTACAGTTGCAGAAGTAGGAATAGGGGGAAAAATGGCAGAGGGCATGGCAAAGTCCAAGATCGCAACACACTTGTAATTCCGGAGCTCTGTCCCCAGCTGTGGCACTGCGGGTGCCCTGGTTAGACCATCCTGCTGGTCCAAGGCAATAATCGACCCGAGCACACAGAGAACCTTAGTAAATCGCTGGAGGGTAGGCCCGCGAACTGGCGAAGACACAGATGATCAGCACGAGGAGCACAATATGGCAACACACCCACACTGAGTTGGCAGACAAGCTCGGTGAGATCCCTGCACCCCCTACCCCCGGGTGAGAGTAGCAGCTGGGGGATCTGGGGCAGCGCAGACCATAAGGAGTTTAATGTGGAATGTGAGCCCTGGTCCCTCCATATAACCATGCGGAGAGTTGCCCGGGAGTAAATGAGCCGAGAGGGACTACCAGACAACAAGCAATAAGTTGAGGAGCCTCCTAGGCTGATGAAAGGGCACCAATAGCTGTATAGTAGCACTCTCTGACAACAGCACAGTGGTCGTGGTACAGCAGCGGCCGAGACAGTGAGATGAAGAGCCAGCATTTTCGTAGCGCACCCAATTACCCTGCTCTCCCCAGCTGGGGCTTGGCATTGCCCCGGATTCTGGCACGCGTTACTACAGGGGAGGCCTTAATGTAGCGGCTGTGAGGGAAGGCAGCACCCTTCTGGGGACTGGATCCGCGGCCACTCGGGCCCTTGGAAGTGCCAGGGAGCCTGCAGCAAAGGAGGTCATCCGAATGGTGAGCCAGCGAGCCACCGCTGCTCCATTTGACCTGTGGCAGTGGTGGAGTAGGCTCTCATCTACCGGGGTACAAAAGACTAAACATAGCCCCATGTGAAGGAGATTACTGGAAATCCTGGGCCTGCTCAGTGTTTTGCGAGATTAGGGAATGCCATGTGCTCCTTCCCCTTACACACCCAGTGGTGACGATTCCCTACATGGACCAGGACTGAGAGTGAGGTAGGCCTCCCATTCAATGGGCAAATTAGATGGATGCCTGTGACACTCTTGAGACCCTTCTATTGCTCAACACTTGTTGGGAAAGCGGGGCCGACCCTCCCCCACCTTATTGTCTGCTGCCTTTGGTGCTTACAAGCCCAGGAGGCTGGTGCTCTCAGTAAGAGCCAGATAGTGCTCGATGAAGATTGACACCTGGAGAAGCCCTCCTGGATACTAGGCCTCATCACACAGCACAGTGGGCGTTTGGGAGTACATCTGAAAAATTGGGGCAATGTGAAACGGGGCAGGGGCTCTGTAATAATATATGGATCTAGGCAGCAGGTGAGTCTTCAACATAGATTTTATTCCATACAATCAATCGCCCACGGTGTCACATCCAGCTGGTTCAGATTCCCAACAGCAAATAAAGGTTGCAGTTAGAATCCTCACCAAAGTCCGCTCCATGCGCGAGCCATCATTACAAAGCACAACACAATGCCTAGTTAAACTATAACAAATGTAATTGAATGCATAGGACATGCCAAACACTACATCACCTTCCCCCTTAAAAATTAAACAAAAATCAAGAATAAGTAGCCACTGCACTAAGAAATCTATATAATAATTACATTTTGTATGCCAATTACTAGAGTTCAGAGCCATAAACAAACCTAATACCCTCAAGTTCGCTGGGCAATTAACCTCTCTCTGAAAAAGTTGCGTCAACCTGTACCTGGTTACTTGCTACATAAGTGTGAACAGATCCTTTCCTCTTGCTCATGATGCATACCTGCTCTAGCGTAAGCTTCACTAACTTTCTCTTGTTACACTAACCTTTTCCTATAACTAGTGCAGCACCTTTGTTAACTTTGTTCACACACACAGGCACAGTAAACTTGGACTCCCCCTTTTTTTTTTTATCTCTAATGGAATTTTTAAACATTACCCAGTCACCTGCCACAAGATCTGCAACAACCTCACTGGGTTTCTTATAAATATTCTGCTTCCTGAAGATTTTTGTAGCATCACTTTTGAGGTTATATTATGTTCGGGCAGGCCAACATTTACACTTTTGCGAATTCTTTCAGTCAACCATGACGGAAATAAAGAAGTTTCAATCTTTTAGTAATGAAAAAGGGGTCAGTCTAATGGTTCAATGTGGGGACTTATTGTAACTCAACTTTTTGAGTAACCACCGGACCCACATTTAGTCCTTAATTCAAAGCAGTTTGTAGCCTTCCTCAATGATACTCTTACAATTCAACCAACCCTTCAGAGGAAGATGAAAGCTGAGCAACTTTCAGTTGTTTAATGTCTTTACTGGACAAAAATATCCTCATGCAATCGGACACAAAGTGTGGTGTGTACCGCTGTCTGCAGCCATAATTTTAGGTGTGCCTTCCAGAGCAAAAATGCTTTCCAAGAATTTGATAAATGTGTCTGCGTCAAGCGATTCCACTAATGAATATATCCGCTTCGAGGCATAATCAAAGAGAAACACGGTGTACCTCATATTGACTGGTAAAGTGGGGTAAGGCCCTGCAAAATGGGAGCCCTAGTTTCGCCAAGTACTCCCAGAAACAGGTGTCTGGTGTAAAGGACTATGCGTGCTCTCCCAGTACTTGTGTAGACACTCAGGACACCTGTCCATCTTGAGCTTAACTTGACTACTCAAATCAGGCCACCAATAGTGTTGCTAGCCCTTCATATGTGTCTTGGTGGTTCCCACATGACCTAAATGCACCAAGGATATTATTTTGTTGCGCAGTTTTGTCGGTGGGACCACACGATCCCCTTTGAGTATAACACCATTAACCACAGACGTCACGCACGACACGAGAAAATGTTTTCAAATCTCAATCCAAGTACCTCTACAGGCCAACCATGGACTGTATACTCCATGACTTTTACCAAAATGCATTCTTTGTATAAGCTTTTGACCACACTTGCTCACTCAAAGCAGACTGATGCTCAGCCATACATGCCACACATTCTGCATCATCCAGTACAAGAGTAACATTATCTGACACCGTGCGGGAAAAACTGCCAGCGAGAAAATACTGTCCATCCCGGATATGCTCAGAAGTTTCCTATACGTCACCAATCAATGATGCTGGAACGTCACCAACCACTACAGGTTTGTCAGAACCTGGGACTAAAGAACAAGTTACTTACCTTCGGTAACGATATATCTGTAAGAGACATATCAGTTATAGATTCCTTACCTTAGAATAACCCCCAGGCGTCAGACTGGATCTGGAGAATTTTTCTTCAGCAGTACCCTTGCGCGTCGGTAGGTGGCATCGGTCGACTCAGCGTCCGTCGTTATCTCCGGAATGATGTGCAGTTTCTACTTAGACGCCACCTCTGCGCGTGGACGTCAGTTCTTTACACGACATTCCACAACAGAAGCGCAGACACTGGCCACTGGTGCATAAAACTAGGGCCCTGAAAGGGAGTCCCTTACTCTAGAAGTCCGTTCGCAGAACAGGGAGGATGGGTGGGGTGGTAAGGAATCCATAACTAATATATGTCTCTTACAGATATATCGTTACCAAAGGTAAGTGGCTCGCTTATCTGAAAGAGACTATTAGTTATGGATTCCTTACCATAGAATAGATACCCCAGCAATACCAACCCCGGAGGTGGGTCTGCGAACCAAGTTCACACCAGGAAGTCGTGAAGCACAGAGCGGCCAAAGAAGCCGTCTCTCCGGACTTGGCTGTCCAGGCAGTAATGCTTAGTGAACATGTGCAATGAAGCCCACGTGGCTGCCTGGCAGATATCATGAAGGGGGACTCCACGTCCCAAAGCAGTAGTTGCTGCTGTGGCCCTGGTGGAATGTGCGCGCAACCCTACTGGAGGTTCCTTTTTCACCAAAGAATAACACATTTTAATGCAAAGAACGACCCATCGAGAGATGGTTCGTTTTTGCACGGCCCGACCTTTCTTGGCGCCCACAAAGCCAACAAACAGCTGATCATCCACCCGGAATGGTTTTGTGCGATCCAGATAAAATGAAAGTGCACGTTTTGGATCCAGACGGTGGAGCCTCTCCTCCTCTTTAGAAGGATGCGGGGTGGGAAGAAGGTGGGCAAAGTGATGGTCTGTCCTATGTGGAAAGAGGTAACCACTTTGGGAAAAAAAGAAGGTTGAGTTCGAAGGAAAACCTTGTCCGGATGTACAGCAATCAAAGGAGGCTTAGAAGAAAGAGCCTGAAGGTCCCTCACCCTGCGAGCAGAGGTGATGGCAACCAGAAAAGCAGTCTTTAAGGTCAAGAGTCTGAGAGGACAATTATGTAGCTGCTTGAAGGGAGCGCACATAAGGCAAGTCAGAGCAAAGTTCAAGTCCCACTGTGGCATTACGAAAGGAATAGGAGGAAAAAGGTGAGTAATGCCCTTAAGGAAACTATTTACCAACGGGACTTGAAAAGAGAAGGCTGATCAGGAAAGTGAAGAAAGGCCGAAATGGCCGAAAGATAGCCTTTAAAGGTGCCCAGAGCAGAGCCCTGCTGGGCCAAAGAAAGAATGGAGAGGAGAACCTCTGAAAGAGGGGCAGAAAGGGGATCCACAGCCTTTGCTGTGCACCATGCCACAAATTTGTTCCATCTACAGGCGCATACCGTTTTGGTGGAGGGACGCCGGGCTGCCAAGATAATGTTACAGACTTCGGGAAGAAGGTTGAAAGCTGTCAACTGTCGCCGCTCAATCTCCACGCAAAGAGGTGGAGGCTGGACAGGTTCGGGTGGATGACTGTCCCCTGCTGCTGCGACAGAAAATCCTCCGAAAGGGGCAGTCTGATCGAAGGATCGATGGCCATGCTCAAGAGCTCGGGATACCAGACTCTTCGTGCCCAGTCCAGAGCCACAATAATTACTTGGGCCCGGTCGTGCTTGAAATTCTTCAGCACTCTGGGCAGAAGCGGTATAGGCGGAAAGGCGTATAGAAGACCGCAACTCCACTCGCAATGAAAAGCATCACCTAGCGAGTGCCGCCTTGGAAATTCCAACACACAGAACTGCTGACATTGCGCATTCTCCTCGGTGGCGAACAGATCTAACCAAGGTTCTCCCATCTGCTGAAAGAGACCTTGTACCACCTCCAAGTGAAGACGCCATTCGTGATCCATCATGCACCGACGGCTGAGTTCGTCCGCCCTGGCGTTCAGGGAACCTGCCAGGTGTTGAACCACCAGGGACATGCCCTGATGTTCCAGCCACTTCCAGAGACGAAGGGCCTCCTGACAGAGGGTCCACGACCACACTCCTCCCTGTTTGTTGCAATACCCCATGGCGGAAGTGTTGTCTGTGAACACCTGCACTACTCTTCCTTTGACAGAAGGAAGTAATGCCTTCAGTGCTAGACGAATCGCCCGAATCTCCAGAAGGTTGATGTGGAGACCGGACTCCGCCGAAGACCAGAGACCCCTGATCTCTGCCTCTCCCATGTGGGCGCCCCATCCCATGAGTGACGCATCTGTCACCACTGTGAAATCTGATTGGGGAAGGGAGAGGGATCTGCCGTTGACCCAATCCTGGTTCGTGAGCCACCACTGCAACTGGTGTGCAGTCCCAGCCGAGATCTGAACGACATCAGACAGATTCCCCTGATGATGCGCCCACTGGAACTTCAGGTCCCACTGCAGAGCCTGCATATGCCACCTGGCATGATCCACCAGCAGGATGCAGGAGGCCATGAGGCCCAGCAGACCTCAGTGTCATTCTCACCGAAATCTGGGATAGAGGCTGGAACATCAGTATCATAACCCGAATATCCCGGTATCGCTGTTCGGGAGGATAGGCTCGAAACTGCGCTGTGTCCAGAACCGCTCCGATGAAAAGGAGCTTCTGAGAAGGGTTCAGGTGCGACTTCGGCACGTTGACTGTGAACCCCTGCGAATGCAGGAGGTCCGCAGTAGTCTGGAGGTGGGCGACAGCCTGGGGCGAGTTCGCCTTTAACAACCAGTCGTCGAGATAGGGGGAAGACTGGAACCCCTGATCTGCGCAGATGAGCTGTGACCACCGCCATCACTTTCGTGAACACCAGAGTGGCGCTGGTAAGGCCAAAGGGGAGCACGGTAAACTGAAAATGCTCGTGTCCTACCGTGAACCGTAGATAACGCATGTGGGCCGGCAGGACGGGGATGTGAAATAAACTTTCTGCAAGTCCAATGCTACCATCCAGTCTCCAGGGTCGAGGGCAGACAGGACCTGAGCCAATGTCAACATTTTGAACTTCTCCTTCCAGAGGAAGCGGTTGACATCCCTGAGGTCTAAGATATGGTGCAGGCCTTTGTCCTTCTTGGGCACCAGAAAGTAGTGGGAGTTGCAGCCACGACCTACTTCTGGCACAGGGACTCACTCGATGGCTCCCTTGGCCAAGAGAGCCGCAACTTCCTGACAGAGAAGGGCCAAGTGATCCTCCGACATGAGATGGAGTGTATGTGGCATGGAGGGAGGGGTAGTCTCGAAGGGCTATATGCAAAACCCACCTGTCCGACGTGATGTTGTGCCAGTGGGGGAGGTGATGGCGGATCCTGCTGCCCACTGGCAACTGGTGGCCCTGAAAGGTCGGACTAGGAAGGTTTGGAGGCTGCTGCAGAGGAGGCACCGGTGGACTGGCCCGCCCACTGGCCCCCAGACCCACAGCTGTGGGTCCCACGTCCTCGGCCCCGCAGAGGCTGGACAGCTTGCGCGGGCCTGTGGCACTGGGCAGATTGTGGTGGGGCACCCATAACGTAGCCACGAAAGGGGCGAAAAGCAGACTGCGCAGGGCGCGAGGTGGTAACGAGGCCCGAGGATCTGGCCGTAGCCCTAGAATCCTTGAAGCGCTTGAGCGCATTGTCCGCCTTGTCATCGAACAAGCGACGGCCATCAGAGGGCATGTCCAAAAGAGTCGATTGGACATCGCCAGAGAAGCCAGTGGACCTCAGCCAGGGGTAGCGTCTCACGGCTACCGACGTTGAAATCGTCCTGCCTAGCGAGTCGGCGGTGTCCAGCCCACAGAGAATAGCGAACTTTGCTACGTCCCTCCCCTCAGCGACCGCACGGGAGTGTACGGCCCGGGCCTCCTCCGGGCACTGTGGCAGCACCTGCGCAACGGTGACCTACACAGAGTGGGTTTAACGGCCCAAGAGACGTGCTGTGTTCACCAACCGCAGTCCTAAGCTGACGGAAGAAAACATCTTCCCAAAATGATCCAGCTTCTTGGATTCCCTATGTGGGGGAGCAGTAGGGAACGCGCCTTTGGACGTTGAGGCTTGGACCACCAAGCTCTCAGGGGTAGGGTGTTGGGAGAGGAAAGTGGGGTCGCCCGGGGCCGGGCGGTGGTGTCGGGCAATTATCCTATCCACAGGAGCCCCTGTGCTGGGCTTGGACCAGGTGCCCAGAAGGAGGTCTGTGAGGGCCTCATTGAACGGCAGTAGGGGCACCGAAGAGGCTGCTGCTGGTTGAAGCACCCCAGTCAGGAGGTTAGTCCTGACTGCCACCGTAGATGGCCCAAGGCCTCAGCCGCCCTACGCTACACCACAGCGTAGGAGGCTCCCTCCTCCGTAGCCACGGTAAGGGGAGAAAGCACACCAAGGTCTGGGGATGTATCCAGACCACTGGCCTCACCCAGTTCCTCTCTCCAGTCCGGCTCTTCCAGCTGGTCTGCTAGAGGGTCAATAGACCCCTCCAAGTCCTCCTCACCCTCTTCTGGCTGCCACTCCGGGCGATATGGAACGCCAGGATAAAACAGAGGTACAAAAGTACCGGTCGGCGACGGTAACCAGCTTAGGTTGACGTCGGTCCGTGTCGAGGGGGAGGCCGGGGTAGACACCGGCTGGTGACACCCGGCATCAGAAGGGTCAGAGGCGTCGCCAATGGATTCGGCGCTGGAGGCGTCATAAGGTCGACCGGCGCCGATCCGGATCCAGGCCTGGATCCCTTGGGGGCCCTGCGGCACCGGAGCCGAAGCTGCCGGCATGAAAGGCCTAGAACCCCCAGCCAAGTCCACGGGGCCCGAAGGTGCGCCAGCGGAGTCGGGCCGCCCAAAGATGGAGTGGAGGGCTTCGTAAAAGCTACGAAGTTGGGCAGGGGTCGCCCCGGCTCCCGGAAAGGGAGGGAGGCTCGGAACCGACCCAACAGGCACCGCAGGCAGAACCGGACGACTACCTTCCGCCTCCCCCGTCATGTCAGCCGACAGACGGGGAAGAAGGCAAAGAGCAACGGTGCTTCTTCGCCTCCTTCTTGTGCTTCGACTTACCCGAAGACGAAGACTTTGAAGAGGAGTGATGGTGGTGACTCCGCGACCGGCCCAGTGACCTCCATCTCGACCGGGACCTCGAGCGGCGCGGAGCTGACTGCCGGGCCTCGAGAAGTTTTCAGGACCGCTCCCGCAAACACTTCGGGTTCATGGCCCGGCAGTCGGAGCACATCTTCGGGTCGTAGTCGCGCTCCAAACACCAGAGGCACACGAGATGTGGGTCCGTGACCGACATCAACTTGTGACAGGAGTCACAAGGTTTGAAGTTGGTAGGTCGATGTGACATCCCTTGCACCAGGAGTGGAACGACTCGAAAAAAGAAGTCAACAAAAGTCAAAAAAACTCTAGTCAAAAAAGACTAAGGGTACCGCTCTCTCCGGATCTGCGCTGGCTGGCGCGGAAAAAGAAAGAACTGACGTCAGCACGCAGGGGCGGCGTCTAAGTAGATACCGCAACGTCATTCCGGCGATCAGGACGCCAACGACGAACATGGAGTCGACAGACGCCACCTTCCGACATGCAGGGGTACTGATGAAGAAAAATTCTCCGGATCCAGTCTGACGCCTGGGGGTAATTCTAAGGTAAGGAATCCATAACAAATAGTCTCTTTCAGATTATAAGCCCATTTTAGCTAGGTCCTGCCATCCAATAATATTTCTGCCTTTAATTGCTACATACACTTTAGTGTATGTCTCTCTACCCAGAGAAGAGACAGTTTGGAAGTAGACAAGCATATAGATATCCCCCTCTCCGAAAGTCTTGAGACTGACATCTGTGGGGAACAAAGTGCATTTAGTGCCCAATGACTCATGAAATGTGGTGTCTCTCGGAATGGTGATGGGTGACCCAGAATCAGTCATGACCATCAACGACATTAGCAATGCAAGCTTCACATTTTGGACCCTTCACAAGAGTGGAATGATCGGTACAGTCTAACGTGAGGACAACATTTTTTAAGGATTCTGCACACATAATATCCTCACTCTCAATCTTCACCGGTTGTTTCACACTCCTGTACACACTTTGAAAATTAGCTTTTTTTTTTTTTTTTTAATACGATAAACATCTCTTGCCAACAGCAGGACAGCCAGGAAAATTACTTAGATGAGTTTTTGACCCACACCTATAACAAGAACCAAAATCTCTGGCCAGTGTTTAAAAAAGGTGTCCCTTTATTGTAACAGCACAAACAGAGTCCGAAACATCATTGTGAGGTACTACAACGTTGACACTAGGTACAGGCTGCAGCACTTTGGAAGAAATTGATGATCTCTCAATGCTCTTGGCTAAGTCAACAACTTCTTGCAAAGTTGAATTCCAGCAACTCAGCAATCTTTCCTGAGTCTTCCTTGAATAACAGTTAAAATCCAAACTGCTCACGAATACAAGTGTCTAAGCAAGGACCAAATTCACACATTGTAGCTAGAACTCTAAGGGCTGATACATATTTTTCCACGTTTTCCTCCAATTGTTGCTTATGCTTGCAGAAGCCATGACGTTCAAGCATGATGTTAGGGTCTTCCGAGAATTGTTTTAGCAACCTAGCAATAGCATCCACACTAACATTCCACTGACCATTTCCAGATGGTGCCGGTGCAGGCGGTAAGCGGTCTAAAACTTGTTGGGCAGCATGCCCAATGCTTCCAAAAAACAAGGTAAACTTGCACGCAGGGCTGTACCCATTGGTATCTATGGCAACCAGATGGCTTTCAAATAACCTAAACCACTCAATCCATTTAATGAGTTGTTTACCAGGTTGAGCTAGAAAAGCAGGTGGCTGTGTAATTTGCTGTGGAGTAGCCGAGACAAAACATGCAATAAAAAAAATAAACAGCTCAAACTGCCAACAGAATCTCAAAAGTAGAGGTAAGTAGCCCAGTATAAATAAATTGAGGACACACCAATGCCTGAGGTCTACCTTAAAAATGTGCTCCAATATCTGATAAAGGACTCCAGGCAAACGATCAAGAGAAACGAAAATAATTTGACTAAAAATGCACTAATAAAAAGTCATGCTGAAACCCCAAAACAAATACCTATAATGAAAATGCTAAATAATTTAAGAGTACTGTGACACTGATGAAATAGTGGGCCTGTCACAGAGTCTGCAGGCAATCTTTAAATGAAATACCTTGCAAGTTATTTCAAATCATGGCGTGCATGCAGCGATAGAGGAGTCATTCCTTGAAGAAAAGGTGTGCCCATCACCCAGTGGGAAGGCAAATTGTTGATGAGAAGGCGAGTGTGCAGTGATTCAATAACTGTCAAGACGAAGTGTGCAGGCAAACTGTTGTGCTTCTTCCCAAATTAAGATGGCCAACGTGCTATGCGGTGACGTGTGCTGCCGAAAAACATGTAGAGAATGTACACGTAGAGGATGCGCGCACCCACCAGGTGTCCAAGGGTTTCAAGGCAATGCGAGTGGTTTTCCGCAACATAGTGGAAAGTGTTAAAAAAACGGCAAAAGAGTTCTTCCAAAGCAACCTGGAATTTGCGCGGGGTACCAGCAAACCATGGTACTCTTACCAAAGAATACCAAATGGCACTGGAGACACGCCTGTGCTCTGTCTTGACTGCGTCCTTTGTTATGCCATTGCTCCAACGTCAGCAAGGTTCCTCAGCCAGGATCTCCACTGGAGTACGAGGTCCAAAATTGAAAATCTGTAATAAATCTAAGGTGTGGGTGGACTGTTGGGCGAGTAATGATCGTCGCCAAATGTAATAATATATGGCTGTACACAGCAGGTGAGTCTTCAACATAGATTTTTTTTTCCATACAATCAATTGTCCACAGTGTCATGTCCAGCTGGTTCAGATGCACAACAGCAACTGAAGGTTGCAGTTAAAATCCTCACCAGAGTCCACTACGCGCGCGAGCCATCATTACAAAGAACAGCACAATGCCTAGTTAAACCATAACAAATGCGAGTAAGCGCGTACGTACAGAATGCATATGACGTGTCAAACATTCACTACAGGCTCGTTGGGAGGGCCTGAGCCTTGCAAAGACCTGCGTCTAATAACAGAAATACAGGGATATCGCCTTGTGGTGCCAACCCCCACCCCATGCGACACGGACAACATATAGAGGACTGTTCACCTGCTCGACCCCAGCCAGCTCCCTGAGTACCGGAACCCTGCTTGGCTCAGAAGGAGTTCCTCGCTGTATACTTCATTGATGAGCACATGGAGCTCACCAGATCTTGTTAGCTGACCATAAACCATACCCCAGTACACCTTTGCTGGGTTGGCCCTCTTTTTGAAGCTAGTGGCATGCCAGAGTACTGTCAGATTGCCAAGAATATAGTGTGGTTTGATCAGAAAGCCGCTCCAAAGATGGTGACAACCAGCTCCATATGTGACTCCACAATCAAAGACCTTCTCCAGACTCCAACTAACAAAAAGGGAGAGGATGGAAAGAAATGAGCATCAGCAAAAGGCCACTCCTCCCCTGAGCAATGAAGAGACTGTCACCCAAAACTTTAAACTACAATTCCTTGCAGAGCTCAAAAACTAAATAGGGGCAGTCCGAACAGACCTTTAACATAATATATGTGAAATGAGGCACGATCTGAAGACCTTGGCCAGATGGTCAACTCACTGTAGAAGACTTAAGACAAATGCTCTCTAGAGCTGGAGGAATACTGTTCACGGCTGGTGACGTTTACTAAACAGCTAATCACCCTCCAAGAAAAACAGGAGTATCTTGAAAATAGTTTCTGGAGATGCAACCTTTGTATTAGAGGGGTCCCACTGGGCAATGAAGGCAGAGGCATCAAAGGGTTCATCCAGAGACTTGCTGAAATGCTTCTCATGGAGCATGGATCGGACGACCTCCGTATTGACAGAGCCCATATAGCAGGCCCAGCCAATGAAATCAAAGCTACCTCCAGATATTTTGGTCTGCTTTTACCACTGACGAAAAGGAAACAATTCTGGAGGCAGCCCAAAGAAGAGGACCCATTCTCTATAATGGTGACAATCTGAAGACCTCTCAGTGATGATTCATATCAGGCGTCCAATTTTACAGCGTGTCACATCAATGTCCACTACAGATGGGGCCATCCCTTTCAGCTCCTGTTTGAGCGGCAGGGCAAATGGTGGGCCATCAAATTGATACAGGAAGTATGCCGGGTTGTGAACCTGACACAGATACCACTCTATCCCCAGCTCAACCAAAACCGAAGAGCCTGGAATGGAAGATGGTGAAGGTCTCAGGTGTTCGAAGAACTAGAGAGAGGAAAAGAGATGTTAGCAGAGCGTAAGGCCGACTTGGAGCAAATCCAAAGAGTGATGAGAATAAAGGAGCCTGAGCAACGATCTCCTTGTCCAATATCAGAGTTCTCAGGGGAAGGAGATTCCTGATCAGCACGAAAGCATCCCTGTGTCAGTTTTCAATACATGACCCTAAAGGGGCATAGACACAATGTGTAAGACAATCAATTGCCGCTTCCTGGGGCTGAACCTTTCTTGTGCGGATGTCGACAGCTGCTTTACTCCCCATATCCTTTAGACTGGTATTCTTACTATTTCTTCCTCCTAGCTTCTGCTCTCTACATACAGGGCATTGAGGAGTTATATTGTTGTCTTATTCTCAGTTTACTTGCATAGGTGTGACACCTTTTTCGGTTAACCATTGATATATTTCATATTTATTCCAGGGATGTTGGATGTTAAGGGTTTAGGGAACGGGGGAACATGCCAGCTTTTTGCTACTTTTGTTACACCTCCCACACTCTATGTGGGGTACAATCACTTACTAGCCAAATACATCACTCAAGAGCCTAACCATATCTATATACCGTCCAAGGCCTTAATAACCAGCTTAAACGTTTCTCCATCCTTCACAAAATAACTACTCGACCCTGATGTGCAAATCATTCAAGAGACCCAACTATTGCAGGGAGACCAAATTCGCTTGAAATCCCAGGATTTCTATTGCCAATACTTTTCTTGAGGGGAGTGGAAGTCCACAGGTGAGGGGATTCTGATCCATGTAAATGTATGCTAGTAGTGGGGATGCCCATAAAAGATAAAGTGAAACAACGGATAGCAATTATGGGAACATTCAGAGGAAAGCTGATCGCATTAGCTTCCATATATAGTCCTAACCAGTGTCAAGAGTATTTTCTGATACAGACTATCCGCTCCAGACAGTGTGGTCTCCCATGCCAATAATGATACTGGGTGAACTCAATCTTCTATATATGATCCAAGCGTGGATGCGGGTCAATCAGAGAAGTGAGGGAGAACGACCCTTTCAACATCAGGAAAACTACTATAAGAAAACCTAGGGCTAGCAGATGCTTGGAGGACTCAAAACCTTCCGGAGGGGAGGGGGATGAGGGGTATAGGGGTGGAGGGGCTACTCACACTATTCTGTGGCACATAAAACATACGCCAGACTGGACTACCTAGTTCTGGATAAACAACTAGTCCCAAGCCTGCAATACGCATCCCAAATCTCTTTCAGTCCATGTGACAGTTTCTTGCACACTTACCTTCCAGTGGCCCAAGCCTTAGAGACATGCCGATTGCAGGAGGAACTCTTGCAGGTCCCAGTCACAAATGGCAACATAAAGACCAGTATGGCAGATTACATGTCCCACAGTGACAGGTGACATAAAGGCTGCCATTCTTTGGGATGCTTTAAAGGCTTTTCTTCCAGGAAATTTAATTACAGAGGCAGCTCGAATATGGAAAACGCGCATGTTGTTTGTGAACAGAGCTGACTGTGTCCTTGGTCAAGCGCTCTAAGTTTCTCAAACATACTCAATCGCAAACAGTCTGGAGAAAATCTTCATAATAGGCAGCCAGATCAGAACCTTAAAATTGTATCGATCAACATTTCAGGGGTGGGGAATTTGTATCGCCCACAAGCCCTGGACATGAGGATTCTTGTTGCGGACAAGAAGTTTTATTGTCTACTTAGTCCTCCAGACAAGTAGACATTCACTTTTACCCTTGTGCACCTAATAAAGTCCCAAGCAAGTTATTTCAGATTGAAATCTGAAGTCTCAGTAAATGCGCCTTTTAATAGGTCATTACAGTAACCAAGCTAAGCCTGACTGCAGCAGTGAGCAAGGTTGTGCTCACTGCCAATCAGAGAGGCGGAGACATCACACTGCATGGATACCGGTGAGCGATGCTGGCTCCCATACTATTATGCTTCCAGGTGCTAAAAATTGCTGCACGTGAGCTCTTGGTGAGACACTAGGGACATGCCGTAGGTGGTGCTGTGCGGATTCCCCTGCAGTGTGAAAAGCCTGCATGTGCGGGATTTGCAGGAAAGGCTTTCTCAAACTGGCTCAAGGAAGGTGCAAGTGGTGGGTGACGGAGTGGACAGAAATGCCATGTATGCAGAGTCACGGAAAGAGAAAGAACTCAGGGGAGCCTTGCCTGCTGAAGTTGAAAGGAAGCTGAACAAAGGTTGTGCTGATCCTGTACTCCCTTAATTACATAAAAGGTTACCAATACGAGTTGTACTGTTTAATAAAACATACACAGATGCCGCCCTGCTTGATTTACTGCCGGACAGCCCCTGAAGTGAGCTCCGCGTGGAACACCACCAGAGAGCTTGACAACCAGCACGCACAGGAAATATTTGATGCACTTGTCCAGAGTTCCAAAGCCCCTGATTCAAAGAACCACTCGGGCAGTCCTCTGTTCACTGTGCAGAAAGATGACATTTGTGATGCCATTTTCGACAGGAAAGTCTCTCCTCCCAACCAGGCACACAAGCACAATCGCTTTCATCCATACATTTCTTGCATGACCTGGACAAAATTACACGATATGTAACACATTTAAATGCCCAGAAAACCAGTGTTCCAGGAGACTTGATTACTGTGCCTGGAGCTAATGAAAACAGAGCTTACAAGAAACCTTAGCATAGCAGAGCTTAAAAAACAAGACGTCAGTTTATCAGCTACGTGAAGATGCATCCGAACGAGAACATCTCACAACAAGGCAACATGTTTGTGCAGTACCTGAACAAGAGTATACATTAGAATAGACGTTCATGCTGCTTCCCGTCATCACGGAATAACTCAAACAAAAAAGACTTTAAAACGAGCAGATGTAACTTTTTTTTTCTTCTTCAACTATGGACTACAAAAACATTTATTTTAACCAACTGAAAATAAAAGTGTGTTTGACAGATCCACATTGGCATGGCCTGGGCTTAGCTCATGCAATTCTTCACTCGCCAATGGACTGCCCTGAGGAATTGATCTGTTCATTTTTCTAGTCTCTACTTGGCAGTGGTAGGAATCTTTGTCCAAGTAGGGGCCCTCTTCCCAGTCAGGGTAAGAGAGTTACACTTCTAAAATAACCTCTGCTCACCCCCTTGGTAGCTTGGCACGAGCAGTTAGGCTCATCTCAGAGGCAGTGTGTAAAGCATTTGCACATAACCAGCGGTAATACAGTGAAAACACTACAAAAGGACACCACACCAGTTTAGAAAAATTTCCAATATTTTTATATATCCAAAACAAGACCAAAACGACAGAAAATCCAACATACAGTACTTTAAAAATATGCACTTTGCAAGAATACTTAAAATTGCAAAAATAACTTGAAAAAACAGTTCTTCCGAGTCGGTAGCTCTGTCCAGGGGGCTACTGCGGTACTGTAAACAGAATCCAACAGTTCCAGCAGACCGCGTCAGTCAGGGACATCGACAGACTTGTAAACAGTACCTTTTGTGTTGCGGCCGACACGTTGGTGATGGCCGGTCGTGGCAACCGTCGCGGTTGCGATACGAAGCGTAGTGGTGCAGCGTGTGGTGCCCTCAAGGCGCGGTGCAGGCAGCAGCTCGGTGACGGTCGTCCAGCGGCGTCGGTGAGACCAGGGTTGCAGTGCTAAGCCCAGTGCCGAGGATCACGGTGCAGGCGACCGAGCCGGTTGCAGGGAGCTGGCGTCGGTCGGTCCAGACTGCGGTGAGGGACGGGGAGGTGCATCGTGATACTTTACAAGCGGTGCCCCCAAGCCACGATGTGGTCATGGAAGTTGCGGTCAGCGTGCAGCGACTGCGTCGGTGAGACCAGGGCGGCGCGGCGGTGCATAGTGCGGTGCCCACAGGTCACGGTGCAAGCAGCGGCTCAGTGGCGCCGGCAGTCGTCGATGAGAACAGGGTTGCAGTGCGAGTAGCGGACGGTGCCCTCTGCGGTGCCTTCAGGACACTGAGCCAGTGACGGACTCGGTGACGTAGTCGGCTGCTTTCCCCCCTCTGTGGCAACTGAAACCAAAGTTCCAGAGGCGGTACCCAGAGGTCGGTGAAGTCTTTGCAGTCCCTGAGACTTCAGAACAGGAGGCAAGCTCAACTTCAAGCCCATGGAGATACTCAGCACAAGTGATGAAAGTTCAGTCCAGTCCTTTCACTGCCCATGGCAGAAGCAGCAACTGCAGGCCACCCCAACAAAGCAACAACACAGCAAAGGGGCAGTACTCCTCCTGGCAGCTCTTCTCGGTAGGTTTCTTGATTCCAGCAAGTTCTAAAGTTCTGGGGTCTGGGCCCCAATATTTTTACTCAAAATTCCTTTGTTCTCTCAGGCAGAGAGTGTCTGTGCTTAGTCCAAACCAGTTCTGTCCTCTCTGGCCCAGCTTCCTGGCAGGAGGTGGAGACAGCATTGTTTAAGGACCACTCCTCCTAATGCAGCCCAGGTCTATTTAGCCCAGCCCTGACTCATCCAGAAAAGGCAGGACACACCTAGACCGACACACACCCCCCCCCAGTGGCTGTCTGAAGAGAATGCACATCCACAGCCCCCATCACTCCAAAGCCATTCAGTGAATCCACAAACCCAGCAGAGGCACACAGGACGGCTAAGCAAGACAATACCTACTTTCTAAAAGTGGAATTTTCCATTACAGAACAAAAAAATCATCTTTACTAAAAGATGCATTTTTACATTCAGAGTCCAGACATACTAAACTCCATTTCCCTATCTTGTCCCAATGGGAAGTTATGCTTATAAGAAGTTATAAGTAAAACTCCCATTCTATCGAATGGGACAGATCACCTTTCCATAGTGAAAAAAGAAATACACTGTACTTCACTACCAGGACATGTCAAACACACCAGTGCATGTCCTACCTTTAACATACACAACACCCTGCCCACAGGGGGACCTTGGGCCTACCTTAGGGGTGACATATGTAAGAAAAGGGAAGATTAGGGCCTGGCAAGTGGGTCGACATGGCAGTTACAGACTGCGCGCAGACCCTGCAATGGCAGTGGCAGGTCTGAGATACCTTTACAGGGCTACTCATGTGGGTGACACAATCAGTGCTGCAGGCCCACCAGTAGCATTTGATTTACAGGCCCTGGCACACACAGTACACTGTACTAGGGACTTTCCAGTAAATCAAATATGCCAATCATGGAAACACCAATCCATAAACACAATTTACATGGAGAGCATATGCACTTTAGCACTGAATAGTAGTGGTAAAGTGCCCAATTGTTTCTTTTGCATATGCCTCCCTAAGTGGGAAGGGTATGCCCAGACGTGGGTCCCGTGCTCACTACACCACTGGATTCAAGCTAGCCCGGCTGATGAAGGGTGATGCCCTGAAACCGGTCCCAGAAAGCTTGTTTCCGGTCCAGGGAGGACCTGGCTTGGCAGTTCGGGCTGGACTGTTCCTATAAGGAACAGGGTCAAGACTGATTTGCCTATGGCTGGGTCCAAACTGGGGTGGTGTGGTGAGCAAAAGAATGATGGATTAAACCCAGACCCTTGAGACTGGGGGTGAATGTTTGCGTTGTCCAGCATTCCATCCATCAATTGTTTCTTTTGCATATGTCGCCCTAAGTGGGAAGGGTATGGCCAGACGTGGGTCCCGTGCTCAATACACCACTGCATTCAAGCTAGCCTGGCTGATGAAGGGTGATGCCCTGAAACTGGTCCCAGGATGCTTGTTTCCGGTCCAGGGAGGACCTGGCTTGGCAGTTCAGGCTGGACTGTTCCCATAAGGAACAGGGTCAAGACTGATTTGCATATGGCTGGGTCCAAACTGGGGTGGTGTTGTGAGCAAAAGAATGATGGATTAAACCCAGATCCTTGTGACTGGGGGTGAATGTTTGCATTGTCCAGCATTCCATCCATCAATTGTTTCTTTTGCATATGTCGCCCTAAGTGGGAAGGGTATGCCCAGACGTGGGTCCCGTGCTCACAACACCACTGGATTCAAGCTAGCCTGGCTGATGAAGGGTGATGCCCTGAAACTGGTCCCAGGATGCTTGTTTCCGGTCCAGGGAGGACCTGGCTTGGCAGTTCGGGCTGGACTGTTCCCATAAGGAACAGGGTCAAGACTGATTTGCATATGGCTTGGTCCAAACTCGGGTGGTGTGGTGAGCAAAAGAATGATGGATTAAACCCAGATCCTTGTGACTGGGGGTGAATGTTTGCATTGTCCAGCATTCCATCCATCAATTGTTTCTTTTGCATATGTCGCCCTAAGTGGGAAGGGTATGCTGGGAAGTGGGTGCACTTGCTAGGTCGACATGGCAGTTACAGACTGCGCGCAGACCCTGCAATGGCAGTGGCAGGTCTGAGATACCTTTTCAGGGCTACTCATGTGAGTGGCACAATCAGTGCTGCAGACCCACCAGTAGCATTTGATTTACAGGCCCTGGCACACACAGTGCACTGTACTAGGGACTTTCCAGTAAATCAAATATGCCAATCATGGAAACACCAATCCATAAACACAATTTACATGGAGAGCATATGCATTTTAGCACTGAATAGCAGTGGTAAATTGCCCAGAGTCCTAAAACTATCTAAAACAAGAGGCCAAAAAGCAAAATATCTGGGGTAAGCCCGCTGAAAAAGCCAAGTTTAACAGCTGTGAAGATCTAAAGTAATGGTCTTGTTGGAAAGATGTGGTGGAGATGAGGCACCGGTAGGTCACGGCTCTACAAATAAGACCGACCCTTATTTGCGCGGAATAGTTGGAGAAATCTCGGATAACTTCTGGCGCACGCAGTCTAGGCCAAAAAAAACCAGGAGAAAATAATAAGGAGCACAAGACGCCCCTGATCACTTTGCCTGCCCCTGCTGGCACAACGATGAGCTGATAGTAAGTAATGTACAATTCAGTGAAAGTGACTGTTAATATGTGAAATCCTCAAACGTGGCTTCTACCATACATACCAACATTTTGAAATTATAAAGGTTGATTAAATAAAATATTTTTTTTTTTAAAAGGTCGGGAGAGTTTTTACCCCACAGAGGCATTTTCAGGTGGAAGACTGCTAAAATAAAGCTGTTTTTGGCTTCAAAAACTGGGAGTCTCCCATCTGAATCAGGTCTGTTGGCATCCATGGCTCTGGCAGTTTTCAGGAGCTTCCAGATTGGCTCATACGAAACAGCAGGGACAAAGGGATGTGTGGGAGGATGGGGACCTCTAAATCAGGCAGCTTGGGCCTAACAATGCCCAGCACATGGCCACTGCACAGCGGGAGCTCCCAGGAGGCACTTGCTGTAAAAGCAAAAAACTCAACTAGATCAGACGAGTAGAAACCAAGCCACCACCTCTCTTTGTCAACCGAGAGGCAGGCAGTAAGCAACGGAGTAGGACATGGACGTGTTTCAAAATGCGCAAGGCTTCTTTTACTACATTATCTCAAAGGCATTTGGTTCTCAGCAGAGGTCTCACTGAAAGAGTGCCATTCCTTCCGTTCTTCACTGGGAGCTCGCTGGTGCTGTTAGTGTACACCAACTGTGTCCCCCAAGCTGCCCATTCCTCCTTCTCCGTATCTTCCCCAGTTTCCCAACTTCACTATATTCTATTCCCGATGAAGTAACCTAACCGATCGGCTATTACACTTTGTGTTTCACCACGCATGGCTCACTTACCCTGAGCCCAAGTCTAGACTCTTACGGGGAGTATCAGACTCCCCAGGCCAAACGCTAATAGTCTGACTAGCGCTCCCCCCGCTACCCTGAGGTTTTTGAATCCTTTTCTCCAAATACATCCTCCATGCACCCATACCTGCTCCGTATCCTTCAGTTGCTTTTGCCCAGTCCTGTCTCTTCCCCCCACCATTCACTAAACTTTTAGCACCTCAACCACATTCTACAGTGCTGTATCCTAGCTGTTCCAGAGTTCTCCCCTAATAGCCAATTCTTGTTGTTGATATTAAAGGGCTTCACACTTCACTTGTACACTTTTCAAGCACTATAAAAACAGACTTTACCACTTCTCAAGTCGATGCTATACAGCGACCTTAGAAGGATGGATGGGAGAGTCTGCCCTGCCAGAATTTATAATTTTCTCTTCCAGCTTGGCCCCAAAACAAAGAGCATTTATAGTGCCACTAGCCCTCCTTTTGTTTGAGTATAATACTGGCTGGACGCTGTCTGGAGCCTAACACCTAGATAGAAATGTAATGGGGAAACAAAGGCACAAAGCTTATCACTTATTTTGTGCAACTCCTATATGTAACAGATATGCATTCACTGTAAACATGTCAGATGTATCAGTACAAATTAGTATTTACAGCAATAACAATTTAAATAGCCATTCCTAATTTTTTTTATGTAATACTTTTATAGTGCTACACATTTCCCTGTAGGGTGTCAGAGCACTTTACATCACAGACACACATTATACATTGACAATTAATCATACAAGTGTGTAGTGTAAATCAATGTACTGGATCATACATAAGACAAAGAAGATATTAAGGTGTAGGGGTCACTCATCGTCTTTACTAGTAGGGATTATATGCTAAGACTGTGTAGCTGAGAGAAACACAAAGTTGGGGTTTAAAACATAACAGTGCCTGGGATGGTACTGTATTAATACTCAAAAAAATCTTTATTAGCCTTATAACAGACTGATAACAGACTGGTAAACTGGGTTCTAAACTCATGTCTTGCATTTTGCATGCAGGGGCTTGATGCTGGTTCATAGCTCACTGTGCTATATTAGAAGGAATGCACATTATGAACTGCAAGTAATAAGAGGATATGCGTCAAAAACAGTGACCCACTTACCCATCTACATAACATAATAAATCGGTCATCTGCATGTTACCCAATGTGCTTTGCAAGAGACACATTAACTCTCTATGCTACGCTATGCTTCAAAACAGTGACTAAACAAAACACAGAACTCTCCAGCAGGTGCTTTTAACCACCAGAGTTTTCTTACCATTATTATTATTCCTTGAGATTTGCTATGCACACAAAGCTAGCTACAGCATGCGTTTTAAACCCATAAAATATTTTAAAATGCAGTCTTTGCAACCACTTAAGCCAGAACAGATTTTCTGTCACATTTCTCCTTCGTGGCAATTTCTTTGTGACAGTTTAAAAAAAAAAAAATGTATAAGTCGACTGTCAGACCGCTTTTTAGGACTCAGCCCCCTGTGCGACTTTACGCCATTTTTCTTGCCCACCTTGATCTCCCAAAATATGGGTTACCAAAATAAAGTGTTTCCAATTCCAGAACTGCTCATGACCTTACAAGTTATGAGCAGCGAGTCTCGGCTCACCAAGCCATCTTGCTTTTATGACCTTGCCTCTTCTATATCCTAACTTTCCTCACTGGATCACAAACAAAAGGTCTCATCGCTCCCTTTGAGGGGCGTGGCTTAAGACCGATGGAGTGAAACGTGGGTCGTGGACCTCCTTCCCGGTCACTCCCCATTATCTATTATCCTGAACATCCCGGCCCCCGTTAAGAAGTCACCGTGGACCGGGAACAATAATGTACATGGAGACGAGTTGAACGCCTGGGGACAGCTCTGAAATAGCCCAGAGAGGAGTAATGTGAGGAGCAGCTCGTAGACACAAGATGGCAGCTGGTTTCCTCAGCGCAATTAGTAATAGTTTCTCCCTGTGAGGACGAAGCTCTGCTGTCATGCTTTCATATGCCTATATACATCTGACTACGCACAGTTTCGGCACCTCTGAGAAAGCCGGATAAGAAATGACGTGCAAGTTACATTTAGTGTGTCTTGACACGTGAAAGGTAACTCCCTCCGGAGTAAAAAACCTCCCCGTGAGATCTAAGGCCCTGACATCGGACACTGGTCTGCAAGAGATAAGGCACAGCAGAATCGCTAACTTTGCCGATAACTGCTTCCAGGAGAGATATTTGTTGCTCGGCCATGAGGAAAGTAACTTTAGGACCCAGAGAACCGAGTATCTGGGTTCCGGCGGCAGAGAGAGCCTAATGTCACCAAGTAGTTTACGTACCAAGGGGTGTTCCCCTACCGGTGCTCCCGCGATCGTTGCATGACCCGCTGAGATCACCAATCTAAACGTATTTACGGATTTGTAGGCCATGCCTCACGACGCCAAAGAGGCCAAAAAATTCCGGATGTTAACAACGTCTGTCCCCACGGGATCCGACTCCATTGCAGACACCAACCCAGCCAGCGGGACCAGACGGAGTGGTATCTCTAAACGGTTCTGTCTGCCCAAGCTCGCGAGAGGAGGTCCGCAGAGTCACTTTGATAGGCCCGGGACTTGTCATCTTGCCCTGTAATCCTCCATGCCATTAGCTGGAGGATGCAGTTCATCACCAGAGGGTGAAGTTTACCCACCAGGTCGGTGAGAAGAGTGGTGTAGACGGATTGGAGAAGCCCAAGAAAGTTCCATCAGAACTGGAAACCAAACTTGCCACTTCCATAGAGGAATGATCAACACCACCTCCGCTTCCTGCCGGCGCACCGGAGCAGTCAGGCACATAATCATGGCGAACGGGGGAAAAGGCATAACCCTGCTCCCGAGACAAATCCTGAAGGAACGCATCGGTCACCACTGCTCCCGGGTCCAGTCTCCAACTGAAGTACTGGGGAAGCTGGTAGTAAAGCCGAGATGCAAATAAGTAGATTGTGAAGGGGCCCCAGCTGGAGCTTAGGGTCTGGAATATCGTCGGGAGGAGTTGCCACATGCTGGAATCCCGTAGATGACGCGAGTGCCAGTCTGCCACCTGGTTGGCTGAGCCTGGCAGATGCGCTGCTATCACCGACATGATGTTCTAGGCAAAATTCCCCAAATCCCTTGGCAAGGTTGGAAAGAGCTCTCGACCGAGTGCCCCTCCAATGGTTGATGTAACGGACTGCTGCCACGTTGTCCATCTTCAGCAAGACACACGACTGGACTCGAACCTTTTGCAACATTTAACTGCAAAGAAACCTGCCATCAGATCCAGGCAGTTTATGTGAAGGATTGCTCGTCGGCGGACCAGACTTCTCCTGTAGTGAACCGACCACAGCGAGCCCCCTCATCCAGAACCGCTGGCATCCGACTTGATGACCAGATCTGGTTGAGACCTGAAAATGGCGCGACCGTTCCACGCCTCCATGTGGGAAAGCCACCACCGAAGCTCCTCCTTGGCCTCCTCCAATAGGGGTACACACTGTGAATACATGAGGTCTCGGCGAAGGTGAGACGCCTTCAGCCGCTGAAGCTCGAAAGTGAAGGGGCCCCAGGAAAATCGCCTGGATTGAGGCCGACAAGAGACCTACCACCTTGGAAATCTGGCGTAGAAAACCTGACTGCTTTGCCAACGTCCTCCTGACCTCATGTCGTATCTTTGCCATCTTCATGGAAGACTCGGGGTGGTCGCCACTGAATCGATCACAAACGCCAAAAAGGTGAGCGAGCGTGCGGGAGTCAGAGTGGACTTCGCTTGGTTTATGATAAACCCTAAAAATTGCAGGAGACACTGCCCTCCGGAGGTGTTGAGATAGCCTCCTCGGGCATTGGTCCATCAGTAACATATCGTCCAAATAAACGATCATGCGTATACCGGCCGATCTCAGGGTCTCGATGGCTGGCCTCAGAACGTTGGTGAAACACCAAGGAGCGGAGGAGAGACCAAAGGGAAGAGAGGTGAACTCGAAAGTTTGACCCCGCCACTGGAATTGGAGAGAACTCCAATGGGGTGGAAAAATGGGTACTGAGGTAAGCATCTTTGAGGTCTAGAGGGACCATCCTGTCATTGGGGCGAAGCAGATCCCCATGGACGTGTATTCCCTCCATCTTGAAGTAACGGTATACCAGTCACTCGTTGAATTCCCAGAGATTGATCACTGGGCTTTGACCCCCGTCCTGTTTCTGCACATAAAATAGGTTGCTGATAAAACCTGCCGGGTGGGAGTGAGAATGACAAATTGCCCCTTTCGCCAGGAGTTCTTGGACTTCCCTTTGGATCAGTGAGGCCTCCTGATCCGAGAATGGGGTAGGATGGGGGGGCTGGTTGGCTGAAAGGGGGATCCGTAAAACTCCATAAGGAATCCCAGAACTGTCTGAAGAACCCAGACGTCTGATGTGATTGTCCGTCAATTGTCTAAGAAACATGCCAAACAACCCCCTTAGCGAGTACAAGAAATAAGAGAAAAACTCACCGTGGGAATTTGCGTTGGAGCCTCCTCCGCGGGGTCCATTGCGCTGGTCTCTGTGGCGCGATCGCCCTCTGGTGGGGAAGAATCTCCCAATTCGAGTGGGGTCCTGCCACTGTCCTCGCTGAGAAGCTTGTCCTCTGCCGGAGGCGGAATACTGGGAGCAGCCAGTCAAGCACCCCCTACCACAGCCAGCCCCAGAGAAAACATGTGCATTAAAAATACGCTTGACTGTGGACTGGGCCTTGTCCAGTGAATTAACGATGGAGATGAACTTGCCGAGCTCCTTGTCGAACGTTTTGCCAAAGAGCCCCCCTTGGCCCACCTGCCCCGCCCCAAGGTAGCTAACTCCCCAAGCTTGGGGTCGATCTTTATCAACAACGACTAGCGCCTCTGTAGAGTTGGCGCAGTTGGCGTTCCCCAAAAATATAATGGCCCACTGGGCCCAGCTGGAAAGAACATCAGGGTGAATCAGGGCCCCTGAGGCCTTGGCGTCTTCCACCATGTTGAATATCTTTACAAGAGGACTGGTGACATCCAGGAATTTATCCTGGCATGACCACCAGGAGCGGTCAATGCCATTTTTAGGGTCCCTGATATATTTGGCCAGGAAAGTGGCCATACGTGCATCGATCTCTAGCATCAGGGCCACTTTGCCATCCAAAGATGGACGAGGACACTCCGCCCTAAGGCGGTTACGGACCTCCTGGTCCATGGGCTTTCTTACCCTGCTGGCCACATACTTGGCCACTTTGTCACATGGGGTCCACTCCAAGGAGCGGGGGTGCATCAGGTCATCCAGGTCTACAAGGTCTGACAGGGAACCCGAGGAGCCCTTGTTCATGGACTGGAAACACCGAGGGGGGAGGGGTTGAAGGCCTCCAGGACCTGCCCTGCTCCCCATCTCCATCAGAACCAGTACGGGAGTCATCGGATGAGGTGGGGAGGTATTGGCAACCGAGTCCTGAGGAGGGGCAAGGTCAGGGGGTAGTGGGGGTGGAGGGACAGCACCAGCACATACACGCCTTCTTCAGCCTTTCGAAGGCCTACCCCTGCGTCATGTGGATGCTTGCGCGGGATTTCAGTATGGGAGGCGGAAACCTGCTCTGGAGGTTAAAGGGCCGAGGGCCCCGCGTTTTCTTCTCTCTGGTTGAGGGGTTGTAGACACCGCTGTGCCATCTCCATCAGTTTCTTCTCCAGGGGGGCTATAGCATTTGAGACCGCTTGAATAATGGAGGCATCCACTGCATCAGAGAAATCATCCATGACCGGGAAGTTCTCCACACCCTCCTCCTCCCCATAGTACTCTCCGTATTCTTCCATACCCCTGCGGTCACAGTTAAGAATGGGTAAGCAGCTGGGAGCAACACCTGTTGCGAGAGGTAAGTAGAGGGAGGAGCAGAGGGTAGGGGAGGGAGCCCCTGTGAAGCGCTGCAGGACACCTGCAGGGGTTAATCGGGGTCAGTAGGCCCTTCCTGCAAGGGTTAATGAGGAGTGTCTATAGACCCCTTGCCAGACAAAAGCCTCTAAAGGCAAGACACCAACCAGGCCAGGGATGCACCCTAGGCCCTCACGACTAGGCCATGGCAGACTCATGCCCTGAAACTGACAAAGGCACTAGATCTACGCCTGGGCCATCTGCCGATACGCAGGAGTCAACGCTCCCGATGGGTCCTACCCCACAGAGTGTTCAGGCTCAAGGCGGGAGGAGGCGGGAAACTTACAGCTTGCCGCAGGCAGAGGCGCTCACGAATGCTGAAACTGACGCGCTCTCCACTGCAGGTCAACAACGAGACCGGGAGTGTCGCGCTGCAACACATTGTGATGCGTGCCCTCTAGTGGCTGGAAGGCCACCGTGCACCAAGGCCCCCCGATCCCCTAAGGCAGTGGTTCCCAAAGTGTGCGCCGCGGCACCCCGGTGCGCCATGATGAGAAGCCAGGGGCGCCGCCGCGCAGGATGTGGGTCGTGGACATTGCAGCCGCAGTGCAACACGCGTCGTACGTGCTTTAAGACATTGGCGCAGAGTGTTTTCTGTCCACGTCCTGCTCTCAATCTTGTAATCTATCGCATCACAGTGAATTTGGCTGGGAGAAAGAGCGGTGCGTCCTGAAGCATTAACTTGGACAGCGAGCGTGCTGGAAATGCAATAAAAGGCTGCAATGTTTGGAGAACAGCTGGAGGGGCTTTAAATTATTTCTGACTGTTGTGCGCGTTGCACCGCATCGATCTGTTTGAGGCCGTGCTGCTGTTTCAAAGGGACCCTGTAGCTCTGGTTTCGCATTACAGTTCAGCACAATTACACTTGGAAGTTATTTTGCCAAATTGTTAGTGAATAATCATTACACCAAGAATTTGAGGGCGAAAAGGGGGTGTGGGGTGGGAGGAAAAATACGACTTTGAAGCGGATGAGCCAACACTCATGCAGCTAGTATGACGGGTGAAGTACTCCTACATTTATGTAAATGCAGGGCTTTAAGTGGGATGAAAAAACTGGGGGGGTCTCAAAGGGGCGTGGCCAATGCAATAAAGGGCATGGCTTAATCTGTGCTCAGCATAGTGTGCTGCCTGACTGGTAATTTGCTGCTTCTGTCATTGCATCCAGATATACAATACAACAAGCAACATTACACCTACAACAAGCCAGGACTATTGGCTGCCAATGATTCTTAGTGGCATAACACAAATAAGCAACAACTATGGCTTTGTTGTATATAATATTGAAAATTATTCAGTTCTGAAATGATGACTGTGAAAGAACTATAACAAGTCTCTTTGAAGTTACCTCAAAGGCAGTGAAGTGACTGCTACAGAGTTAAGATTTTTTTTTTCATCCTGAGGCTGAAGGCAAAAATGGAGAGCCCGATAGGGACTTATCTTGACACCTGCTTTCTAGAACTGCACCGGCAGGACCCAGCCCACTTAAAACACTGGGTAGATGGGATCTGGTGAGCCTTCTTGGGTTCATCAGAGCCCACCCCATGTAAACTTCTTGTAACACCACAGAGCTCCTTGAGCCTTTCTCTAGCATTGAGATGTACTTTATAAGATCTTTGTGATTGCAAATAAAGTTTTAAGATGGTGATGGCTACTCTCTGAATCCTTCATCACGTCTAGGCTTGATTCTTCATGTAGACCAGCGGTTCCCAAAGTGTGCGCCGCGGCACCCCGGTGCGCCGGTAAAAAAATGGCGGGGAGCCACGGCCAACTGCCAATTAGGTCAAGGGAGCCACGGGTCAAAAATGTTTGGGAACCACTGCCCTAAGGGGACGCTCAACAATCAGAGTGGCCGCAAAGGAGCGGTGAGACGTTCCCGCGGCCGCTAATCCGGAGGTGGAAAGAACCCACCTCCCTGCAAGAAAACACGTCAAGGCAAGAATAGCAAATACAAGCCCGTGAGGCAAATTACATGCAAGAGAAAGTCAAAAGGGTCTGGAGTCTCACACTTAACTGGCTTGGCTGCAAGCAGCGAAGAAAGAGGGCAAATGACAGGGGACAATACGGATTATACTAGGCACTGATCCCTGATTGGATACGGGACTGTTCCTGATGGACTTCAATTTCTTCCCTACTGTTCATGGGAAATAAAGTGTTTGTGTTTACTATTAACATGGCTGCTGTAATAAAAAAGAAGGACAAGCATAATCCTCGCCTCCGGGTCCTGACATAGAATCTTAATTCACGGAGCCATCTAGCTAATTTACTGATTCTTCCTAAACAACTGATTTCTTTCTTTGTGCTGTCGTCCAGTCACCTGCTCTTGCTCTGTCCTAAGATTATCTAGCCTTCTATTTCCTGAACTCCATGATTTGGGTGCCTTTATATTTTTATTACCAGCCTCGTTTCCCTCCAACATCCTCCTGTTTCTGCCCTTGAATTCACCAAGGTTTTCTCCAGAACCTGCGTTATTCTTCCAATAATACGCAGCTTGGGTGTCTATTCTCTATACATGATTCTAGCCTGGCCCTCTCTGGTCTGCCTCAGTGCCATCTGTAAGTCTCATGACATTCCCTTCATTGATGAGTATTATCCGAATGAAATATCCACTCTTAGACCTGTATTGTCCTAGCTGCTCAATTTTGACTCCTCCTTAAATGGCAAGCCATTGTGCATCTTTGTGTGCCTAGCCACTCCCTTCTACTGCTCTTCCTGCACAATTCTGAAACAGATACATTTGCTTTGCCATTACGGAATTGCCATCAATGCCCTATGCACAAAAAGTGTCTACATATACATGCCTTGACCTGTGCTGCTCTTTACAACATGTCTTCACTACAAGGGTTACTGTAAGGGCAGTTGGCAGGGCTGCTGGAGGGCAGGAGGCAAAGTGGGCTGGTAAAGGGGTCGCTCAGAGCCGTTAGATGAGTAAGTCACAGAGGGGGTTAAAAAAGCTGAGCAGCCTGTGATGAGTGGAGTGCAAGGTAGCAGCAGTTGACAAGAGAATGTTTTGGAAGGGATGAAGCATATGGATGAAGCCTATGGTGAGACTGAAGGGGGCATAAAACCACTTCTGAGAGGAGGAGAAACTGTAGTAAAATGTGCAAGGGGTACAGAGCCTGTGGTAAGGGAGTGGAGAGGAGGTTATGGAATGTGTAGTGAGAGGAATATTAATTCCAGTTTATTTAGTGTGAACGTATACGCGTAGCAAGGGAGTGGTGTACTGTAAGTGTGTGAAGCCCTTGTTGTGCGCAAATAAACCACAAGGGTGATGAACCCTATGAAGATGATGTGGAGTTGGATTGGGCCCCATGGCAAGTTAGTGGAAAGGCAAATGTTTTATTGCTGATCGCAAGAAAACAGTGCCGCAGGTACTACTTTATAATGAGCGTTTGCAAGGGCGAAAAGGCAGGGAGGTCAAGTTTACATTGGCTTTTACAGTTGACTAGTAATCTGTCCTTGCTAGTCCTTATAACTTTTATAGAGTACATGGGAAAAGTGTATTTATTTACATGGCTCTAAGATTATTGTAGTCCTTTGTCCCTTGAACAAGTACGGTTTTTCAAAAACTCCACACTCCTGGTACTGATTAGCCAAACTAGATAAAAAGTATTATACATGGGGATCAAATCTGGCAAATAATCGGAGAAAATCTTGGATGCACACCATGCTAAAAGCAAAATAGTGAAAGTAAAATCACTGGATGGGTAAACATACACCCACGACTCATAGAAGGCTAAATGTTTTCAAGAGTTTTATTCATGACTCCATACAAAGAAACCCACGGATCCACAAGCTTGAACCATATACTTAATGGGAACTGCATTACCTAAGCTGAGACAGGCAAATAGGGAGCACCTTAACACACTACCAAAGAGGAAATTCTCATGGCGATATCCAACTAGACCAAGATAGCTTTACAGCCGCATTATACAAATATTTAGCACTATCGCTCCTTCATCTACTTCACAAGGTTTATCAAAAGATGATTCAAGAAGGCCAGGTGACCTCCTCAATGTCAGAGTCAACTATATCCCTCATCCGCAAGCCAGGCAGGGAGCCGAGGGGATATGGATGGTACAACCAGATCTCCCTTCTGAACGTCGATGCAATATAGCAACACTGAGATTGCATGCATTTATGGGGAAATTGTTGTATCCTGATAAGTCTGGCTTCATTCAAGAATGGCAGGTTGGCGACAACACTAAAAAGGTTCTACATCGTAGAGTAACAGTCTATCCTGATCACCCTGGAAGCTAAAAAAAGCCTTTGAAATTATTGACTAGGACTTTATGGCAGACACATTGAGGATAATTGGGCTGGGATTCTTGCAGGATATTGAAACCCTAGAGCCAAGATATGGGCTAATGGGCTCCAGTCCCAAAGGTTCAACATTACTGGAGACCCATGAGTGTCCACCTCCTCTTTTTCCTAACTGTGGAACCCTTGGCCCAGCATATTCAAGCCAATCCCTAAATTGAGGGAATCAAATTTGGAGTCAGGAAATAAAAATTAATATATTTGCTTAAGTAGGCATGGATTTATGTCACGGTAGAGAACTAACCTTTTTCTATGTTAAAAGGGATTATTAACTTTGATGTTTGTATCTTCATTAATGCTTCAGATCATTATCAGGACAGTATCATGGTTGCATATGTTTTAAACAAGAAACAAAACCGCATTCTTTTCTTACTGTACCTCTTGTATAAACCGGTTCGGATACCTGGTGATCTGAATGCACGTTTCTGTTGTAGTCGTCTTCTGTTTATTTTTTCCTGCCAATTGTTAACTTTCACAACCTGCATTGACCAGCCTCCCTGGAAGACATTCAAGAGTCAGAATCTTACGAGCAGATCAGACAATACGACGTAATATGCAATTCTATAAAAAAAGATCAAGAGCGTGCAACACAATAGAAAAAGAAAACTGATAATGTAGATCAAAGCTGATATTTCCGAGTTCATGTATTTAGAAAGCTTTTAAAACCTAACAAAAACTCTGAAAAATAATCAGAAACAGATTACAGTGTATGCTGGCAACTAACATGCTTTGCATCAACCCCCATCCAGACACCAACAAAACTCCCTCTCACCCCCACAGCCAATCAAAAACACCACTCAATTCACAGTCAACACCACTACCCAAACCTCCACTCTCAGTCTCAAATACGCCTCAACCAGTATTTATTAATAGCACCACTTGATGCCTACTCCAACAAACTACAATCATAGATCAATAAAATGAACCATACATACTCACATAGGTCCCTGATTCTGTAAACGACATACACTCAATCTTTTGTGCGCACAGACACGGACTACCATGTACATCCTGCAACAAAAAAAAAAATCTACTCATCACCATTGCTCTTCATTGCGAGGTCTCTAATGCTGGTTAGTTGTTGCCATTTATTTGTTCTTTGACCACTCTAGTACTTTTCAATAAATTCTAATTGCTAATTAATACGTCCTGTCACGACTGGATGGACATCTGGGTTCAACTGCATAAAACAGAAGTACATGTAAAACCTCTCCCAAACATATTTCTGAATGAAGTGCAGGTTAAAAGAGCTCTATGTGCATGGGACAACTTTTTATTGTTTTCCTTTTTAGGAGAAAAAGAGGGGGAAAAAGGAAAAGGATGAAAACTGCCATATTAGTTAAAAATCACAGGCCACTAGATAAAAGGGGAGGCAAAAAAGATGACCTCTTTATTCAGGCAAGTTAGCCCTTTCACAGCTGGGGTTTGTGCATCTCTGTGCTAAACCTTTAAAAAAAAAAAAAGCACAATTGCTATTAGGATCACTATTAGGTTGTTTAATAACATGCTATTCTTTGGTCTCGATCAATCTATCATTGCAGCTTGAAAACAAAATGAAGAATTGAGACATTTAATTTTTTAACAAATTGGCGCAATATTTTCTCAAATGGACCAACAAAAATACTAGAATGTAACCAAGGAAATGTTTCCCAGAATATCTAGAGTACAATACAAATTATGTGTGGGTTTTTCTAGGCAATACAGTTTGCACAGTTGCTTACATAATATTAATACAGATTACGAAATGTTGGTAGAATCATGGTTTATGATGCACTGTTCATTTGATGATATCAAATTTAGGACTATATCGAAAGTATAAAAACAATCTTCTAATTCTGCATGAACTAAAGAATCCATTGGTTCAAGTCAGACTTCATTCGCCGCACTGGGACAATTCAGCATGACGTTTGTTAGATTTCAGCATTTTTTCCTACAAAACATGGTAGTGTCCTTCAGTCTTGCTCATTTGGGAACATATCCATTCCAAGGCTTGACCCAAATGTGTGCTCCTCAGGTCGGGGTATGGATTTAACAGATGTGTGAGTTTTACAAAGACTTGAGCAGGGATCCATACACCACACAATATGTAATGTTTTTGTTGGGAGGAGGTTCCATAGATGTCAGGCGGCCCCCAGGAAAACCTACCAACCCCAGGCATTTCTGAAAACCAGGGACACAGGAACGCAATGTCAAGAAAGGGTAAAAAAAAAAAAAAAAAAAAAAAAAAACCACTTTCTTTATTTTCTGTGATGGAAAACTCCAGAACTTCAGGCAAATAGCAAACATTCTACTACCCGATGTTCTTACACTTCTCCCAATAGAAATGCTATCCCACCTGTGGGTTGGCCAATTCTAAAGACTGGATTTGGCCACAATTGGGACCATGCGAAGACCACATTGATTCTATATCGACCTTACTCAGTCAAAGATGCAGTCTGCTCCTATTGGTTATGGTAGGCACTTACACACACACACGTGAAGTACTGTTTTTATTGGTAGAAGTGTGGGAACACTGAATGGTGGGAGTCTTACAGTACTCCACAAAATCTGGAACTATCCATTTTTAAAAGCTAATATTTGACCTGTGCAGTAGATCCTGTGTTACATGTGGAGGCATAAACACAAAAAAACACCATCATACGTTTGTCTGGGATTAGAAGGTTTCCCTAGCTACTAGACGATCCCAGGCCAGGAAGCCAGATGCGTCTCATTTTTTCTTGGGCAAAGAAAAAATGGAAACAGCATCTGGCTCCTTGCTGGGGCCTAGACGTGCAAATCCAAATTACACCCATGCCTCGCTGGGACACAGAAATATATTTCTGTGCCCCAGCAAGGAACAGGAGATGCGGTTTGGATTTTATCTTAGGCTGAGAAAAACTCCAAACAGTGTCCTGCTCCTTACTGCAGTACAGACGTATGGGTCTGTAGGCCAGCGAACAGTTGGACGCTGTTTGGATTTTTTCCTTCACAGATCAGTCTTAAACTTCAAGCTATGCCAGGAGGTCATAATGCTGAAACAACCATCTCAACAGTTTTACGCACTACATAGTATGCTAGGAAGGCCACATCACACCTTTGCCTGCCAGGGAAACAGGTTATTTTGCAATACTGGGGGACAGAGATAATACCTACCAGAGACATGTTGAAAGTGTATGGTCAATACCGGGTACAGATCAGTTGTCAGAGTCATCAGAAGGGAGAACAATGGATCTTCGTAGACAGTGGCTGACTACCTAGCAAATGACTGCAGAGAGCTTCTACGCCCATGCCGTTTTTGGGTTCTGGTATTCTGGAAGTAGCCTCGGGAACAGAGTAGGGAGACGTTGTTCCTATGCCCAATAACAGGCCCACTAAATCAAGGCCTGCAGGAGAAAACCAGAAGGCCTCTTAGTTCTAGGTGTGCTAACATGGAGAGGCAGAAAAGATTGGGGGTGCTGGGAGGGGTGAAGGGATTTGTTTACAGCTTGTAGTATTGTAGATTCACATGCTATGCGCACACTTTGCCATCTAGTTTTGGTCAAAGAATGAGTTTCAGCTTTGAGGTTTCTCATGGTAACCTCCCCTGAAATCCACATGCACCAGGACACAGACTCCTCACTAGATTGTTTTTCCCCAACACTAAATACATCTGTGGAGATATAAAGAGTTAAGAGGTCTGTGCACTGGACATAAAATAGTTACCAATTCTAAATGTATCCTTTGTATAGCAGTGTCCACAAGTCTCAGTACAGTCCAGGAAGGTGGGAAGGGCAAATGTGTATCTGTAACACTACAAGCTGCTGACTGTTTAAACATGTGTAGCAGTAGAAAAAGCTGTGCATAAGCTGAATAGCAGTATGTAACCTCAAATGCTGTGAATTGCAAACAGAGGTGGAATGCATGTGGGTAAAGTCTTTAAATTGGTCTGCCCATCTTATGTTTCTTAACTGGAAAAAATGTCCACATAACAGTGCTTAGTTAATGTGTGGATGGAAGTTCGTTTAGCAGCCTTACAAATAGCTACTACTGTGGATGCTAACCAGGAAACTTCGTGGCTCCTTATATTCAGTACAGTCTAGGTAACACATGATAGCCTTTTGCACACTAAGGTACGTAATTTTTATTTTTCACTAGTGATTGTGGCTATAGGAACAAAAGGAGCCACCTCTATAGATAGACATGAAATGGCAGAACGACTTTTGGCAGAAAAAGAGGAACGTGCGCTGTACAACTGTCTTATGTATCTGCAAAAAGGGTTCCTTGACTTACAAACCAGAAGTTCATTAACTCTACAGAGAGGAGCGTTAGCCACAAGAAAGGCTACATCCCAAGAGAGGAAGAATTGCAGTAGATACAATTGGAGAGGCTCTTACAAGCCTAGTGAGGAAGGATAATATTAAGGTCCCAAGAAGGAATGGGGGCATTCAAAGTGGAATTATTCTTTTAAGACCATCCAAGAAGTCCTTAATGATAAGAATTTTAAAGGACTGACGCCCTCTATTTTGCAAGTATTCAGCTACTGCTGCTAATGTACTTGGAGGCTAGCTCTAACTTTTGTAGATAAACCAGAGTACAGCCCATGTGCTTGACTGTAGTCGTTAAGGGCTCAATGTCACAACTGAACAGTAAATAACAAAGTGTTTCCATTTCGCTGCATAGCATGCATGTGTGGTAGGTTATATGGGTTTTTTTCATGCACAAATATCCAAACTCTAAGACCTCAGGTGACAAAACTAAAGATCGAGCAACTTGAGGTTAGGATGCACTAACCACCCAGGAAGTTAACTGATCAAGTCTGGATACAGTTGCAGCTTTTCATGTGGATGAAAGGACATCTCTTAATGTACAGAGTACGGAGGCTGACGGAACCACGGTGGGGCAATGAGAATTAGTTTCGCTAGTGCCTGCCTAATTTTGTGTACCACATAAGGAATAAGTGGCAGAGGGGGAAGCAAATACGCTGTAACTAACTTATCTATAGGCACTGCCCAAGGACCTTGGGTTTGGGTAACTGGAGGCGAAGCTTTGGCATTCTGCTTTCTTGTGGCTTGCTGAGCAGGACTATTGTTGGGTTGTCCCAAAGTGGAAAGTATTTATTTAGGATTTAAGAGTTCATCTTCCAATCTGAAGTTTCCTGGTTGGTCCTGCTGAGGAGATTGGCAAAGCTGATGTTCACCTCAGGGAAGTGCACTGCCAGCAATTTTATTTGCTGACAGCACCCGATGCCAAATTGTTTAGTGCCAATTTGTGAAGTGTGTGCCCTCTTTCTTTTATATGTAATACATGTTGGTCACATTGTCTGCTCGAATCAGGACCACTTTGTTTCACAGTATGGTTTGGAAAGCTCCAAGAGCAACATGAGAGTTCAAACACACTAATGTGGAGGAGCCATTCCTACGAAGACCACTGCCCCTGAATGAAAAGGGTGCCCATATGGGCTCCTCAACCTGTGAGAGACAAGTATCTGCTGATGGTTAGTTGCAGCTGTGGGTCAAGAAATGATCTTCTCAATAACAAGTTTTTGTTGTTCCACCATTGCAGTTTGTGATGAACACGGGGCTCCACCAACACTAGACCCTTCCAGTCCTCTGTCGCTTGTGACATTTGTCAGGCAAGATATTCCTCTAAAGCAGTGGTTTCCTAACTTTTTAGAACCACAAACCACTTTTTAGAATAACAAACTTTCACGTCCCACCTACCTTTAATAAACATGAGGGGCGGTTTTGGATGCAACCAAAGCATCCTGTGGTAGCGCAGTCATTTACAGATAGCACATTCTATTGAAATGGCCACTAAATTTGCACAGACATACTATTTTACTGATAAACTATATACCACACAAAATGTGTGTGTAAATCGGGTTTTTGTGAATTATTCATTTGTGCATCCCCAAGTAAGCTTCTTAATTAGTTTTGAGCCTATTAAAATCTCGGTTCCCAGCACACTTCAGAATTACAAAAAAGGGCTTCATTTTTGCTTTCCTAACTGCTGGAAGCATACAGTTAATATACAGATATTTACATTTTGTTGCTGTTAGAAATGGGGTTCTCTAGTTGGCAGAGGTACAAATAGGGACCCTTGCTTCTAGTCAGGGTAATGGGGATATACTCCTAAAATAACCCCCGCTCACCCCCTTGGTAGCTTGGCATGAGCAGACAGGCTTATCTCAGAGGCAGTGTGTAAAGCATTTGTGAACACATACAGTAAAATACAGTGAAAACACTACAAATGGACACCACACCAGTTTAGAAAAATAAGTAATCTTTATCTAAACTCAAAACAAGACCCAACAACAAAAATCCTCAATCCAGTAATAAAAATATGACTTTCAGATGGTAGAAATAGTTCAGTTCAATGCAAGTTATAAATGCGACACTTTTCTCAAAAGTACCTTAGATGCGTCACGCAAAGCAAACAAAATGGCCGCAGGGAAGGGGATGCGTCTGTTCCTTACACAGAGGGGAGGTGATGCGTCTGTTCCTTACTGCGGCGCAGGGGAGGTGATGCGTCAGTTCCTTACTGCGTGGTGAGTTGATGCGTCTGCTTCTTACTGCAGACCCCAAACGATGCGACAGTCTTGGCGCCTCGATGCGATGCGTCGATCCGGTATGATGCGTGTCTTCGTGCAGCCGCACAGCAGGCTTGCGTCGGCGATTTCTCGAGCCGCGGCAGGCGATGCGTCGGGAAACCAGTGCGAATGAGACACGCTTCTTCGATGTTGGGTCGATTTCCCAGGTCCCAGAGACAAACAGTCTCCAGAGGTCCTAAACAGCAGCAGGCACCTCTTTGCAGGTTGGAATTCCCAGCAAGGGAATTCAGGGGAGCAGGTGGTGAAGTCTTTGTGTCCCTGAGACTTCAGAACAGGAGGCAAGCTCAGTTTCAAGCCCTTGGAGATCTTTTCTTCAAGCAGGTGACAAAGCAAACAGCAAAGTCCTTTTTCTCCTTTCCTTGGCAGCAAGCAGCCACTGCAGGCCAACCCCAGACAGCAAACAGCACAGGGGCAGTATTCCTCCTCAGCTTATACGGCTCTTCTCCTTGGCAAATGTTCCTCTTGATTTCCCAGAAGTGATCTAAAGTTCTGGGGTCTGGGTCCCCCTTTTATACACACAAATTCTTTGTTCTCTGAAGGCAGAGAGTGTCTGTACCCAGCCAAAACCAGTTCTGTCCTCACTGGTGCAGCTTCCTGGCAGGAGGTGGAGACAGCATTGTTGAGAGCAGACCTGGCCCAGTCAGGTGAAAGGAAATCTCCTCCCCCCTACTCTCTATTCAACCCAGGTCCCATTCAGCCCAGCCCCCACTCAGACTGCCGGAGCCGCTGCCCTCTCCCAGCTCCTGTCACTCACAAGCCAGACTTGCAATACACAAACCTAGCAGAGGCACACTGGATGGTTAGGCAAGAAAATACCCACTTTCTAAAAGTGGTATTTTCAAACACAATGTAAAAATCACCTACACTAAAAGATGCACTTTAACATTCTGAGTTCAGGCATACTAAACTTTATTTTCCTATCTTGTTCCGAGGGCCAGTTATGTTTATAAGATGTTATAAACAAACTGCCCATTCTGGCCTATGGGAACAGATAGCCTTGCAATAGTGAAAAATGAAATTGGCAGTATTTCACTATCAGGACATGCCACACACATCAGGTAATGTCCTACCTTTTACATACAATGCACCCTGCCCACAGGGGTACCTTGGGCCTACCTTAGGGGTGACTAACATGTAGAAAAGGGAAGGGTTAGGGACTGGCAAGTGTGTGCACTTGCCAAGTCGACATGGCAGTCCCAGACTGCACACAGGCTCAGCAATGGCAGGCCTGAGCCACATTTTACCAGCTGCTTCTGTGGGTGGCACAATCAGTGCTGCAAGACATGGCTTGGCAGTTCGGGCTGGACTGTTCCCATGAGGGACAGGGTTAAGACTGATTTGCATATAGCTGTGTCTGAACTGGGGTGGCGAAGTGAGCTAAAGAACGATGATGGATTCAACCCAGATCTGTGACTGGGGGTGAGTGTCTGAAACGTTTCAGCGCTCCGTCCATCATCTCCTTGCGTTTGCTTTGCAAGCCCACAAGCAGCATTTGATTTACAGGCCCTGGGCACAAATAGTGCACTGTACTAGGGTCTGACAAGTAAATCAAATAGCCAATCATGGAAACACTAATCCATAACACAATTTACAAAAGAGAGCATATGCACTTTAGCACTGATCAGCAGTGGTAAAGTGCCCAGAGTCATAAAACCACCAACAACAGGTCAGGAAAAAATACAGGAGAAAGGCAAAAAGTCCTGGGATGACCCTGCAAAAAGGGCCAAATCCAACAGTTGCATACTGCAGAAAACATCCTACATTGTCACATAATTCACTTTAAGTACTCCTCTCACTTTGCAGTCAGAGAAAGAAAAGTAAACACCAATCCCCATGTTGAAAGAATAAAGCAGCCTTACATTTATTTGACCGCTGTCTTTGAATCATGGCAAATGTGACAAGTTAAACAGAGAATTTAAAGGCATCTTTATGCCAGCCCTGATTGAGAGCGCTTCATCTCTTTTAGACATAGTACGGCCCTGCCCCACCGTCTACCTCTGGGGGTTGACGGGGTGCTTCTCGAGTATGCTCTTCCCTGCAGATGTACTCCTGCTCTTTTCCGGTTGTGGTCTGCTCGCACCTCTCTCTTTCCAGGGTTGAAGGGAACCCTACATTTGTACTTTTAACTCCAGTCATGCAAGATATGTTGAAACATTTATATGCATTTGAGCTTTTCCTATTTATGTTACTATTATTCCTCTTCAAGAATGGTACTCTACAACATACGTCTGTAATTTTCATTATTTGCAAAGACATCTCAATGCTATGTATGCTTCAGGTGGCTTATGCCAAGGGTTTTTTGATACACTGGAACTACAAATAGCATATTGTTGATAATGGCTTATGGTATTGACATTTATGTACTGCATTGAGCTGCTACCCTTGGAAATTTCAATAAAAACATTTTGACCAAAAAGAAAATGTTTTTATAAAAAAAGAAAGTGTTTCAACTACCTGGACATGCAAAACTTAAAAGTACATTTCCTGTTATTTTAAATCCACTGCACCCTGTCCTCTGGGCTTTCCAGGGCCTACCCTAGGGATGTCTTGTATGTATTAAAAAGGAAGGTTTGGACCTGGCAAGAGGTTTAACAGGCCTGAGTCATGTTAAAAGGGTTACTTAAGTGGGTGACACAATCAGTGCTGCAGGCCCATTAGTAGCATTTAATTTACAGGCCTTGGGCACAGGTAGTGCACATTACTAGTGACTTATAAGTAAATTGTTTTGAGGAGAGAGCACAAACACTTTAGAACTGGTTAGCAGTGGTGAAGTGCACAGAGTCCGAAAGCCAACAAAAACTACTTCTACCAAAAGGGAAGGAGGAAGGCAAAACGTTTGGGGACGACCCTGCAAAAATGGCCACTTTCAACAACATTGTACTACATCCAACAATCTTGAAATTCAGCAAAAGAAAAGTTGTTAATGGTTTGCAATGGTACAATAAAACGTTCTCTTTCATCACACTGCCATCTATCGGGAGAAACCGAATTCTACCTGTCTATTTAATGGGCTTAATCCAGTTCCAGTTCGGATAGTCTTCCACTTCTTCCCAGAGTATTCTGGTTTGAAACCTCTTCTTAGACGGCTTACTCCTACGGGAAAAACAGTGTTGCTGATTTCAAACTACTTTCCAAATAGTTTATAACTAGGAGGAATTATAAAATTTAAAAAAAGTTAAGATGAAAGGTAACACAATCGGAGCTAAAAATAGGTCCAGTTTACATAGCAAATGCAAATTTGAAATAAAATGGTCAGATCTTGATCATAAGAGACTTACCTGTTAAGGTTGTATGTCACAATATTGAGTGGCAAAATGTTGCCTGGCAGCAATATTGAATGCAGGATATTGGCCACAACTATATTGTCAAGGAAAGTATAAGCAGCCATGAAGATGAGTTTAGAATAGACAATCTATACTCACCTATACATGCCCATCTTGTTGACAGTGTTAGCAGATGAGACATTGTTGTACACCAGTATTCTGCACTCCAAATTGTGGTACAAGGGCAATCTAGTCACTAGTCTTTTTAAGTCACCTTTCTCTTTATTCCAGCGGCTCAACAAAACCAAAAACACTTCTTTCCGCAACCATTTTAGATTCTTTTGAGCATGAGCGACGCTCAATATTCTTCGGTACACCGCAGAGTCTCGGCCAGAATATGCAAGCCAATGATAGACATACATTCTGGAGAACTCCAGTTATTCATGCATACTTATTTCTCTCACACAGGCTATCTTTATTAGTGTCAATTGCTTAGCATAGTATACTGAATAATATTTCAATTAGTAGTGTAATTAGTAACAAGACTCAATCTAAACACGTTTTGAAACATCACTTGTCCAACTTTAGTGTTAGCCCCGGCATCAAGGTTGTAGGAAGCTGGATTTTTATGTAGTATACCAAAATGAGGTATACTATGTAGAAACGTCAGACGGCCTTTATTGGCTTACAAGGCTTAATAAATAATCCCAAACGCTCTCTTTTGTGGGCGAGGAGTTCAGAGGGTAGGGTTAATGCATTTGTTGAACACACACAGTCAATAAATGAAACTTGGTGGTGAGACGGATCTGACCTCCTGGGAGGCTTCTGCGTCGGTGGACCAGGTGGTCAGAAGAACGATGAACTGGACATTGCGGGCGGTGCCTGCAGGATGCAGTTAAGTGGCTCCTCCACTTCAAGATAGATGCTGACGGTTTGGCGAAGTGCTGGAGGCCCTCCAAGGCTTTTAGACGATGCACAGCTGCAGGACGAGTGGGGTTGTCACGATTGTCAGGACAGGAGCAGGTAGACAGGCAGGGTTTGGCACCAAAGTCCACCAGATGTCTGCAGTTCTTGCTTCTTCAGCTCTTTGTCCTTTCTTCAGTCCGACAAATCTGAGTTCCTGGTGTCAGGGGTTCTCCTAAATGAACAAGTTACTTACTTTCGGTAACGATGAATCTGTAAGAGACATATATTAGTTATAGGTTCCTTACCTTAGAAATACCCAGAGGCGTCGGACTGGATCCGGAGAATTTTTTCTTCAGCAGTACCCCTGCGTGTCGGTAGGTGGCATTGGTCGACTCCGCGTCCGTCGTCTGCGTCGTGGTTGCCGGGATGACGTTGCGGTGCCTACTTACACGCCGCCCCTGCACGCTGACGTCAGTTCAGACACGACTTTCCAAGCCAGAAGAGCAGAGCCA
This sequence comes from Calotriton arnoldi, assembly GCA_963921515.1. Classification (NCBI taxonomy): domain Eukaryota; kingdom Metazoa; phylum Chordata; class Amphibia; order Caudata; family Salamandridae; genus Calotriton; species Calotriton arnoldi. The sequence goes on from CAWUFW010000867.1 coordinate 1,267,074, forward strand.
TGAAAGACACTGACCACTGGTGTGCCACACTAGGGCCCTGCAAGGGAGTCCCTATCCCTAGAAGTCAGTTGGCAGAGCAGGGAGGATGGGTGGGGAGGTAAGGAATCCATAACTAATATATGTCTCTTACAGATGCATCATTACCGAAGTTAAGTAACTTGTTCATCTGAAAGAGACTATTAGGTATAGATTCCTTACCTTAGAATAGATACCCCAGCAACATCAACCCCAGAGGAGGGACTGCGAACCAAGTTCACACCAGAAAAACCTGGAGGACAGAACTGGCAAAGTAGCCATCCCTCCGGACTAGACTATCCAGGCAGTAATGTCTGGTGAATGTGTGCATAGAAGCCCACGTGGCCGCCTGGCAGATGTCAATGAGTGGGACTGCACTTAACAAAGCAGTAGTGGCTGCCGTAGCTCTAGTGGGATGAGCTCGCAGCACCACTGGAGGTTCTTTTTTAGGTAAAGCATAACAAATCTTTATACAAAGGACAACCCATCGAGAGATGGTACGCTTTTGCACAGCCCGACCATTCTTGGCACCCACAAAGCCAACGAAGAGTTGATCGTCCACCCGGAAATCCTTTGTGCGGTCAAGGTAGAAAGACAGCGCACGTTTCCGGTCCAGACGGTGGAGTCTCTCCACCTTCTTGGAAGGGTGTGGAGGCAAGAAAAAGGTGGGCAGTGATAGTCTGTCCAATGTGAAAAGGAGTGACAACTTTAGGTAGGAACGAGGGTCTCATTCGAAGCACCACTTTGTCCGGATGCACCGAGAAGAAAGGGGGCTTAGAAGAAAGAGCCTGAAGCTCACTCACTCTGCGAGCAGAGGTGATGGCAACAAGAAAAGCAGTCTTCAGAGTGAGAAGCCTGAGAGGACAGTTGTGAAGAGGCTCGAAGGGAGCACACATAAGTCAAGACAAGTTTCAAGTCCCACTGAGGCATTATGAATGGAGATGGAGGAAAGAGGTAAATAATGCCTTTAAAGAACCTACTTACATTAGGGGACGTGAACAAAGAGGGCAGATCTGGTAGCTGAAGAAAAGTAGAGATGGCTGCCAGATAGCCTTTAAGAGTGCCCAGAGCAGAGCCCTGCTGGGCCACAGAAAGAAGGAACAAAAGAACCTCGGAAAGAGGAGCAGAAAGGGGATTCACAGCCTTTGCTGTGCACCATGCCACAAACATGTTCCATCGACAGGCTTATACCTTCTTAGTGGAGGGACGACTGGCTGCCGTTACAGACTTCGGGTGGAAGGTCAAAAGCTGTCAACTGTCGCCACTCAATCTCCACGCAAGGAGGTGGAGGCTGGACAGGTTCGGGTGGAGGACCATCCCCTGCGACGGAAGATCCTCCCGAAGGGGCAGTCTGATCGGAGGATCGATGGCCATGCTCAGTAGCTCGGGGTACCAGACTCATGCCCAGTCCGGTGCCAAAAGAAAGACTTGGGCCCGGTCGCGCTTGATCTTCAGCACTCAGGGCAGAAGTGGTACAGGCGGAAAGGTGTACAGGAGGCCGCAGTTCCACTCGTGACGAAAAGCGTCGCCGAGCGAGTGCCACCTTGGAAATTCCAATGCGCAGAACTGCTGACATTGCACGTTTTCTTCGGTGGCGAACAGATCTAACCAAGGCTCTCCCCACTGCTGAAAGACATTGGACCACCTCCGATTGAAGACGCCATTCGTGATCCACTAGGCACGAACTGCTGAGTTCGTCCGCCCTGGCGTTCAGGGAACCTGCCAGGTGTTGAACCACCAGGGTTATGCCCTGACGTTCCAGCCATGTCCAAAGGCGAAGAGCCTCTTGACATAGGGTCCACGACCCCACCCCGCCCGGTTTGTTGCAGTACCACATGGCAGTGGTGTTGTCCGTGAACACCTGCACTGCCTTCCCCTTAAGGGAGGGAAGGAAGGAATACTTCAGTGCCAGGTGAATCGCCCGAAGCTCCAACAGGCTGATATGGAGCCCGGACTCCACCGGAGATCAGACTCCTCTGATCTCCGCCTCTCCCAGGTGGCCGCCACATCCCAGAAGTGATGAATCAGTCACCACTGTGAGATCTGGTTGGGGAAGGGAGAGGGATCTGCCTCTGACCCAATCTTGGTTCGTCAACCACCAATGCAGTTGTTGCGCAGTTCCCTCCGAAATCTGGATGTAGTCGGAAAGATTCCCCTGATGCTGCGCCCACTGGAACTTCAGGTCCCACTGCAGAGCCCGCATATGCCATCTGGCATGATCCACCAACAGGACGCAGGAGGCCATAAGCCCCAGCAGCCTCAGAGTCATTCTCACCGAAATCCGGGCTATAGCTGAAACATCGGTATCATAGCCCGAATAGCCCAGACTCGCTGTTCGGGAGGATAGGCCTGAAACTGCACTGTGTCCAGAACAGCCCCGATGAAAAGGACCGACTGACCGGGAGTCAGGTGCGACTTCGGCATGTTGATAGTGAACCCCAGCGAAAGCAGGAGGTCGCCGTAGTCTGGAGTTGGGAGACGACAGCCTGGGGCGAGCCCGCCTTCAACAGCCAGTCGTCGAGATGGGGGAAGACTGGAACTCCCAATCTGCACAGGTGAGTTGCGACCACCGCCATTACCTTGGTGAACAACGGAGGGGCGCTGGTAAGGCTAAAGGGGAGCACAGTGAACTGAAAATGCTCGTGGCCTACCGTGAACCTCAGGTAGCATCTGTGGGCTGGCAGGACGGGGATATGGAAATAGGCGTCCTGCAAGTCCAACGCCACCATCCAGTCTCCAGGGTCGAGGGCAGACAGGATCAGAGCCAACGTGAGCATTTTGATCTTCTCCTTCCGGAGGAAGCGGTTGAGGGCCCTGAGGGCCAGGATAGGACGCAGGCTCTTGTCCTTCTTGGGCACCAGAAAGTAGCGGGAATAGCAACCACGACCTACTTCTGGCGCTGGGACCCTTTCTATAGCTCCCTTGGCCAAGAGAGCTGAAACTTCCTGGCGGAGAAGTGCCAAATGTTCCTCCGACATGCGGTGGAGAGACAGTGGCATGGAGAGAGGGGTAGTCTAGAAGGGGAGGGAGTAGCCCCTTCGGACTATCTGCAAAACCCACCTGTCTGATGTGATGGATTGCCAGTGGGGGAGGTGATGGCGAATCCTGCCTTCCACTGGCCGCTGATGGGCCTGAAAAGGTCAGACTAGGAGGGCTTGGAGGTTGCTGCAGGGGGGAAAAGGGTGGACTGGCCCGCCCGCTATTTCCCGGACCCGCATCGCTGGGTCCCACGGCCACGCAGAGGCTGGGCAGCTTGCGTGGACCGGTGGCTAGACTGGGCGTATGTGTTGGGGTGCCCCTTCTGTAGCCACGAAAGGGGCAGAAGGCTGACTGTAGTGGACGGGAGGACGCCACGAGGCCTAAGGATCCCGGCCGTAGCTCAAGCATCCTTAAAGCGCTCCAGCGCCGAGTCTGCCTTGTCACCAAAAAGGCGACGGCCATCGAAGGGCATGTCCAGCAAGGTTGCTTAAACATCCCCCGAAAAACCAGACATCCTCAACCAGGCATAGCGCCGAAGGGCTACAGACGTGGCAATCGTTCTGCCCAGTGAGTGGGTTGTATCCAGTCCACAGCAAATCGTGAATTTTGCTGTGTCCCTCCCATCTGCCACGCCTTGGGCGAGGACAGCTCGGGCCTCCTCCGGGCACTGAGGCAGCACTTGCGCAACCGTATTCCAGATTGTATGGGAGTATCAGCCCAAGAGGCACGCGGTAATTCACGGACCGCAGTGCCAAGCTGGAGGAAGAGAACATTCGCTTCCCTAGATGATCCAGCTTCTTGGATTCCCTGTCTGGAGGAGCAGAAGGGAATGCGCCCTTGGAAGATGAAGCTTGGACCACCAAGCTCTCGGGGGAAGGATGTTGGGTGAGGAAAATGGGATCATCCGGGGCCAGGCGGTGGCTGCAGGCAGTCGTCTGTTCCACAGGAGCCCTTGAGCTGGGCTTGGACCAAGTGCCCAGAAGGATGTCCGTGAGGGCTTCATTGAAGGGCAAGAGGGGTTCAGAGGAAGTTGCAGCAGGTTGAAGCACCTCCATCAGGAGATTAGTCCTGACTGCCACTGTAGGGAACTCCAGGCCCAAGGCCTCAGTTGCCCTACGCACCACCACAGCGTAGGACGCTCCCTTCTCCATAGCCACGGTAGGGGGAGAAAGCATGCCAAGGTCTGCTGAAGTGTAGAGACCACTGGCGTCAACCAATTCCTCTCTCCAGTCCGGTTCTTCCAGCTGGTCTGCTAAAGGGTCCAGCGACCCCTCCCAGTCCTCATCACCAACTTCAGGGCGATAGGGAACACCTGGGATGAACAAGGGAACAAAAGTACCCTTTGACGTCGACCGACATTGGTCCGGCTCCATCTCGGGGATGAGAATGGGAACGTCGTCGGCCGGGGGCACAGCCAACGCCGTCGTCGCCGGGAAAGGTAGAGTGAGGTCGACCGGTGCAGATCCGGATCCAGGCCTGGATCCACGGGGGCCCTCCGGCACTGGGGCCGGAGCCACCAGCATCAAAGGCCCATGGCCCCCGACTGACTCCGCAGTATCCGAAGGCGTGCCAGCGGAGTCGGGCTGCCCAGGGCTTCATAGAACGTACTAAGCTGGGCAGGGGATGCTCCGGCTCCCGGAAACAGGGGAGCCGCGCCGTCATCCCCGAGTCAGGCACCGGAGACGGAGCCTTGGAGCGACGATGCTCCGGGTCCGCGTCGCATCAGCCAACCGACGGGGAGAAGGCGAAGAGTGATACTGCTTCTTCGCCTTCTTCTTGTGCTTTGACTTACCCAAGGAGTGCGAAGACGTGGACGAGGTGTGGTGGCTCTGCGACCAGTCTCGAGACCTTCCCCTCAAGCGTGACCGGGAGCAATGAGGAGCCGACTGCCGGGCCTCCAAAAGCTTTTGGGACCGCTCCCGCAAAGACTTCGGATTCATGGCCCGACAAAGCACGACTTCGGGTCGTGGTACGTGCCAGGCACCAGAGGCACACGAGGTGCGGGTCCGTCACAGACATCAGTTTGTGACAGACCTCACATGGCTTGAAGCCGGTCCGACGATGGAACATCCCTCGCACACCAGGAGTCAAAGACTCGAAAAAAGAAGTCGACAAAAGTCTAAAAAAAGTTTAGTCAAAAAGTGACTAAGGGGCAAGCTCTCTCCAGATCTGCGCTAGGCTGCTGCGGAAAAAGAAAGAACTGACGTCAGCGCGCTGGGCGGCGTCTAAGTAGGCACGGCAACGTTATCCTGGCGACCACAACGCAGACGATGGACACTGAGTCGACCTACGCCACCTAACGACGCGCAGGGGTACTGCTAAGGAAAAATTCTCCGGATCCAGTCGGACGCCTGGGGGTAATTCTAAGGTAAGGAATCTATAACTAATAGTCTCTTTCAGATACTCAATTTAGGAGCATTAAGGGGAGTGAAGGGTAGTAGCCAATAGGCTACTTACCCTTGGGGTAACTACACCCCCTATATGACCACTTCCTGTGGGGAGGGCATAACCCTGTCTCAGAATTCCTATTTCCACCAAAATCAAAATGGTGGAACCCTTCATTCGTGGAGCACATCAGGCAACCCACCTTAGGGGTTTGACTGGCATGGAAGTAAACCACGCCTCCTTGCATAGCTAATAATCTGCCTGTCCTGGTGCCAAACGGGCTTAACGGCAAGGGGTGGCATCTCCCAGGTCTGGGAAAAACTGGGGTGGCATATAAAAGGCAGCAGGGGCTTTGAAGTCACTGGCCTCGGTATGCAGATTCACTAGCCTGCTGGAGGTGGTGTGAACACCTTCTTCTGGATCAGGCATTGTTTCTGGCCTCAGAAAAGGCGTGAGCGCTCACCTGCAGGGAGTCAAAAACATGTCTGTAGAGGCAGGCTGGAGGATACCAGTCAACCAGCACACTAAGAGGCTGGTAGATTTTCAGGGGGCACCTCTAAGGTGACCTCTTGGTGCATGGTTTCATAAATCGACTCCTGGCATCTGTATGGATTTATTGAGACGAAGTGTTTGATATCAAACACCATAGGTTCCAGTGAAACCATAATGTAGCTGGGGAACTTGTAATGACCAGTGCCCAGTTGTAGGAAGCTCTACATATACTACACCAAAGTAGGGTACAGTGTGCACAGAGTCCAGTGGATCACCAGAGGTATAGCAGAGGCTAAATTAGATAATCACTAAAAGCTCTATTTGTGGTAGTGTGGTCGAGCAGTTAGGCTTATCAGGAGGGTGTCTCAAGCATTTATTGTATTCACTCAATCAAGGCTGATGCAGGTTCTGTGTTGGAGTCTTTGGCTGAGCAAATCCGGTGCTCAGGGGAGACAGAGTTGTTCTAGTGAAGGCAGGGCAGGTCCTCCGGGTTCTGGATGGCTGCTGAACACGCCGGGGTTTCGCTGGGTGCAGGTAGAAGTCGGGACAGGCCGGTAGGGCTGAGGCCAAAGCAGTTGGAGTTCCTATTTCACCACGGCTCTTCAGTCCTTCTTTCTTCTCTAATCTGAGGAGGCAAGGTTCAGGGTCACCCCTAAATACTAAATTTAGGGGCGGTAAAGGGGTGTGCAGGTTGGGACCAATAGGTCCCTTCCTTGGGGCGAGTACACCCCCCTAGCATGACACCCTCCAGTGGGAGGGGGCCAGGAATCTGATTGGCTGGGCACCTCATCTCCAAGATGGAGGGGACTGAGATGTGCGCTTCACCTCACCCCTCCCACCTGAGGGGTGGGTTTGGCAAAGGTGGGCACCTCTCTTTCTAACTTGGTTATCCCGCAATTCTCCAGCCCAAAGTGGGGGGTCAGAACCAGTGCGAGCCAGTTGCTGGGGGCAGCAAAAGGCAGGGTCAGTTAACAAAGGCGGCAGGTCTATGAAGCTTCCCCTTCGTGGACCCAGCCCATCCTGGGGGAGGAGGCATGACACCTCTGCCCAGGATGGGCTTTGTTTCTGGACCCAGAGAACAGAGGCCCTCTACCCAGGAGTCCAGAAACCTGTCTGGTGGTGGTAAATGGAGGGTAGTCATTCAGAAACAACACAAAGCTGGTCGTTTTTTAGGGGGCATCACTAAGATGCCCTCTGAGTACATTTTACATTAAATCCCACACTGGCATTAGTGTGGGTTTAATGTGCTGAGAACTTTGCTACCAAACTCCCCCGGTTTCAGTAAAGTTATTATGGAGCCTGTGGAATTCATATTGGCCAACTCCCAGACCATATAGTCTTTATGGCCTTACTGCACTTATAATGTCTAAGAGTGAACCTGGACACTGTAGGGGTACAGTGCTCAGGCAACAGTATCCTCCCTTGTGGTTTAAGGCACCCTGCTAGAGGGGTGATTTACCCAGGCCGCAGGCAGTGGGTTGTAGGCATGGCACACAGGGATGTGTCATGTCGACTCTTCACTTTTCTCTGCACCAAAACACGCAGCTTGCAATGGCAGTGTGTGGGTGTCAAGGTGCAGGGTACCCAAGGGTGGCGCAATAGCTGCAGCAGTCCTTGGGGGCTTTCCCTGGTCACACTGCCCTTGGTACCCATGGTACCTATTACAAGGAGCTTACCTGTGGCCAGAGTTGGGCCAATTGTGGGCACAAAGGTACAGTTTTGGGAAAGAATACAGGCCCTGGGAACCTGATTGGCAGGGACCCTGGGGCACATCAAGTCAAAGTGCATTAAGTGTTAGGCAAAAAGTGGGGTAACCATGCCAAAAGCAGCACTTTCCTACACCAGTACATATACTTAAGATGGCTTCCCTGTTCACTTGTACCGTCTAGCAATTGAACTAGCCAGCATAGGGGCATATCTGCTCATGCAGATATGTCCTCACATGTAATATAATGCACCCTGCCTAAGGCTATAAGGCCTGCTGTAGGGGTGACTTAAATATATTGCATGCAGTGACTGCTGGCATGGCACACAGGGTGTGGGTCATGTGTTTTCAAATTTACTTGAAAATTTCTGATAGGACTTGTACATGCCCACCCTGCCAAGTATCGTCATACTTGCTTGGGAGGGCACAAGGGCGCGAGACCGTGACTGAGGAGCACCGAAACCAGAAGTCACCGGAAGTAGCACTGTAGGAGGGTCAGCAGTCTAGATGCCAAACACGGGTGGCTTTAGAAACGGGGCCTGGCGCGGTGATCATAAGGATAGCCATTACCTGTTTTGAACCGCTTGAGACAATTAGCTTTTATCCGCTTTGCACTTTCTAAATTGTTTTTAGCACCGGACTCACTGTGATTTTAAAAACGTGTTTGCTATACAAGTGTATTGAAATTGAATTTATTTCTGCCTACCTGCTCTGTACTTAATTGGGAGGGCGCAAGACCGCGAATGAGGAGCAGCGAAACCGGAAGTCACCGGAAATAGCGCTGTAGGAGGGTCAGCGGTCTAGATGCCAAACACGGGTGGCTTTAAATACAGAACGCAGCGCGCTGGCGCGCCGAAGACGCGCCAAAGGTAAGCCAGTCTGCACCCAAGCGGGGCCAAGGGCCATGAACCCTGCTCCTTTGCCAGATTTCAGTAGCCGCCACCACTACTCTAGGGAGACTCTTTTCGAGTAAGCCAAGCCCTTGTTACATAATGAGGCGCGCTGTGCTAAGGTATCCCCAGGGGGCACAGAGGGTCTGTTCTTATGCCTCAATTGTAAGTGGGGCAGCCAGGCAATGACAGAGCAGCACCCCAGAAAAGTTGACAGCCAGATTGGGCTTCAACTGAACTGCATTTACTTCCACTCAAGGTCGCTGCCCAAACACTGCCTCAAGATCAGGGATATTCTAGCAGACAAAAAACCTGACCTAGCCTTCATTACAGAAACCTGGCTAGATGACAATAACTCCCCTGATATTGCTGCCGCCCTGCCTGTTGGCTACAAACTGCTAAAACATGATAGATTGAGACGGCAGGGAAGAAGAATAGCTATTCTTTTTAAAGATTGTTTCACCTGTCTCCCGAGTCTGTGGTTCCACTAGGTGAACATGAGATTTTAGCATTTCAAGTGTCCAGCGGTGATCATAAAACACTTGGGGGAGCAGTAATATATAATCCCTCAGGACATAAGCCTGAATTCAGTGCCAAACTGCTGTCTCAACTATTCCAGTCTTGCTTAAAACATAAGCACTTTCTAGAAATAGGCGATTTTAACGTCCATTTCGAAAACACGGACGATCCTGTGGTCAAACATCTGGAAAGAGATATGCAGATCCTGCAGCTAAAACAATGGATCAAGGGACCAACTCACACCTCCGGGCACACACTTGATCTTCTGTTTTCCAATATAGAATCCACTGTCTCGAGGTTACGCCCCTTTCCTGGACAGACCACTCTATAATCTCTTTTTCCTTTAGTCTGCAGGCTAAGTTAACCTGCCCGATCACACCTTCAACAATGGTGAAAAGGGCGTGGAATCTTATCACCCCTAATTTGTTTGCTTCCCACTTTTATTTGAGTGATCCAAGTGATGTATGAACACTCCCTAAACAGGTAGAGGCTACAATTTTAAATTCTGAGATTAACACATTCGATCAAAGTGCCCCCAGGTTAGGAAGCAAACCAAAGAGGAAAACACCATCCGAAAAACGATACTCGCCAGAACTTAGACGATTAAAAAGAAAATGCAAATCATTGAAACACAAGTGGAGATTGTCTAAAGAAAACAGTGACAGACTATTATACAAAGTGGAGCTGAAGATCTATCATAACGCCCTTAAATGCGCCAAGAAAACCTACTTTGCTAAACGAATAGATAACAGTAATTCACCTAAAGAGCTATACAAAATAGTGAAGGAACTTGTAAACCAGCTAGTATGTCCCAAACTCTGTCCCCTTCGGTAGACAACTGCGAGAAAAATCAGCAATTTCTTTGTCGATAAAATTTCCGAGATCTACTCCTCATTCAAAAGCCAACCCAACTTAGATGAGCCAGATTAAGAAACCCTAGTTCCCCTCCCGAAGCACGTTCTCACTTAAGCAACCTTGTCCCCCTCTCAGAAGAGCAGGCCGCAAAAGCGATGACCGAGGCCAATTCGGGATCACCGCTTGACCCATGCCCACACTTTATCTTCTCTCGGCTTACATCGGTCTTATGCCCTTATGTAACCCAAATCTTCAATAAATCCCTAGAATCTGCTGTGTTCCCAGATATTTGGAAGCAAGCCATTGTATCTCCATTATTAAAAAAAAGCAGGTACGGAAGTCTGCAACCCCGCAAACTACCAACCAATCTCCCATCTTCCATATTTGTCCAACGTACTGGAGAGGTTGGTCAATAAACAACTAGTCGACTTCTTAGAGACCAATGAGCTCCAGGACCCCTCTCAGACTGGCTTTAGAGCTACAAACAGAACAGAAGCCACCTTAGTAGTGGTATCAGATAACATCAGATCCTTGGTGGAACAGGACAAAGCTGCCGCCCTGATCCTCTTGGACTTGTCTGCAGCTTTCGATATTGTATCTCATGGCCTCCTGCTGAGTATCCTACATGAAATGGGACTACACTTTAAAGCTTTTCAATGGTTTAATTCCTTTCTACATAACAGAACTCAAGGAGTTCAAATGGGCCCCTTCTCCTCCAACCCAAAAACAATTAATTACGGTGTCCCACAAGGAGCCTCTCTGAGCCCCACCCTTTTCAATGCCTATGTCTCCCCACTGGCAGAGATCGGCAAGAAATGGGGCTTTAACATCTGTTCCTATGCTGATGACATGCAGCTGCGGATAGCCTTCGAAGAAAGGCACGAGGACATAAGGAACAACCTGATTAACTGTCTCTCAGAAACAGCGACTTAGATGACAGATTACTGTCTGAAACTAAACGCTGAGAAGTCCGAGATTTTGCTTTTTGGAGGAGCTCACCTAGTTTGGGATACAACCTGGCGGCCCCAGTTACTAGGATCTGCCCCCAAGACCAAACTGGTAGTAAAAAACCTGGGCATACTCATTGACCATTCATTAACCGTGCAGGACCAAGTCAGAGATCTTAGTGGGAAATGTTTCGCCATGTTAAAGCTATTAAGAATTCTCTTCTTATGGATCTCTCCAAACTGTAGGAAAATCATCACCCAGGCTTTACTACCCGGCAAATTGGATTATGGGAATGTGCTCTATGCGGGCATGGCAGACTACCTTTTTTCTCGACTACAGGTGATCCAGAATGCAGCTGCCAAGCTTGTCTGTAACAAAAACAAATACAGCTCGGCAGCAGAATGTTTGCGGAAGCTCGATTGGCTGCCTGTGCGCCAAAGAGCCAAGTTCAAGCTCCTGTGCTATGCACACAGTGTTGCACAAGCGTGGCCCCAGAATCCTGCAGGACAAAATCGAATTCTATGTTCCCACAAGAAAACGGAGGTCTCGCTATCACGGCTTGGCCAAAACCAGATGCATTAAGAAAGCTAGAGCAGGGGGCCGCTCTTTCCGTCATCTGGCGGCTGCTCACTGGAACGAACTTCCTTTGGACCTTTTACTGATGATTATATGTCATTTAGGAAGAAGCTGAAAACACATTGTTTCCTAGAATGTAATTGCCAACGTTCTGCAGTCTGTCGCTTAGGTTTTTCTTTTCACTGATACCTCCAGCATCATATTATCCTCATTTCAGGTCATAGTTTTCCTAGCGCCGTGATATCCCATGGGATGATTGTTGCGCTTAAATAAAATACAAATCGTCAAAAAACTGGTAAGTGAAGTGCTATTCTGGCGGATTTTACCTGGTAGCGTTATAATCAATTACCCTTTTGTAGATGCCGGTATAACTGGTTTTCATTTAATACAAAAGAAAAATGATGTCTCAATCAAATATTGACCGAGAACAACATAGCTAACCACTCAAATAATTACATCCCAAAAACAAGGAGGGAGACTAAAAGGAAAGCCTGAACTCGCCTGTAATAAATAGAAAGTACAGGCGGCTCCTCTGCTATGGCGGAGGAGCGTTGTCCCACTGCTTTTATGCAGTGAGAAACATAAAATGACAATAACAGACTTGTCATTTTATGTTTCATGTCCTGCTGCTCTGCGGTGGGCGGGCTGTTCTGATCTCTGAGCAGGGCAGGGGAGGAGTGGTTTGCCCACTCCTAAAGTGCGCAATGACTGTTTGGTCGTCCCTCTCGGGCCGCCCAAAACAGTCATGCGCACTTCCCTGATTTGAACATGCCCACCACTCCAGCCCCTGGCTGAGCGCCGTGTCACGGCGCTCAGACCAATCACAGCGCTGCATTGCAGCATTGTGATTGGCTATGGGGAGGGAGCCTGGCTGCCTCCTTCCTGTCGGAGGCAGGAGAGCAGGAGCAGATTAGACACAGGACCCAGCCTCAGGGTAAGTTTAAAAAAAAATTCCGATCCCCACTGCGCCCGCCCCGCCACCCGTGAGCCATGCTGGCCGCGACTGAAAAAGAAATGTGATATTTAGGTTCAAATAACATGAAGCTTATAAGGCACAAAACCTTGTTATTTGAATGAAATGTACTAGAAAAGTAAATTAGCAGCCCTAGTGTCATACGGTTGCAACAAATCAAGTAGGACTGTGTATTCAGAAAACAGACGTCAGAATATGGGGACGGAGTCCACTCATATCAAAGTATGTTGGCCCAATTCCTAGCTAGCTCACAGTGCACCATCTGGACCCCTAACAGGGTACCGGATGGTATCTGCAACCTCAGAACATGACCACTCTAATTCCCCAAGAAAATCGTGTAAACAGATCTATCCTTTCGTTAAACACCCATCTGTTCGCATAAGCAGCGCATTTTCTCTCATGTCAGTTGCTAGCACCGGGAAGCGCGTTTTGGGTAGACCTGCACTCAAAAAAAAAAACTACTAACATAACATATTACTAAGGCAGGCCAAAAGGGAGAAACAAGAAATATATGAATTGGCATTTCAAACATTTATTGTAGTAATTGTATTCTTGTGTAAAAAAACATGAGCTGTAATTATTAGCAGAAGGAAGCAAAGCATTGTAAGGATAGGTTACTTACCTGTATTCCTAGTTCTCTTCCAGGGGTATCCTCAAAGTCATAAGCACATCAATAGTCATAAGCACATGAATATTCCCGCCCATGCGCTGGACCCCGGAAACACATTACATATATGTGAAAACCATATATGTAGCTCTATATATATATATCCATATATATATAAAAACACACAATGTAGCCGCCCATAAACGTGCTGAGCAATGTTGCAAGGAATTCTCTTGCACATAAACATATTCCAATAAAGCAGGGAGAAAGAAACTTTTGAAAACTGCTTTAATACATAGCAGACAACACAATCCTGCAAGGAATAATGAAGAAAACATTGCCAGCACATAGGCTGCATTGTGGAAACATTAGTGTAGAAAGCTGAAAAGCTAACCCACATAAACACTCAGATAAACTGGCACTGTGCCTTTAAGGCAGCCATGACCCCTAGCTTCCCATCATGCCTCAGGGGTGACAGTTAGGTCAGTTGTTCTTTGCGGATATCCGCAGACCTTTTTACAAAGAGATGTATGAATCATGTTCACTTGCCCGGGGAGGCGGGTGGGTTGCTTATGACTTTGATGAGGATACCCCTGGAAGAGAACTAGGATTACAGGTAAGTAACCTATCCTTCTCTTCCAGGGGATCCTCGTCATAAGCACATGAATAGAATAGCAAGCCCATCCCCTCATCCTGCGGGCAAGTAAACAGAGTACCATCAAGATACATAAATGCCATAAGGCCTATACAGACTCCAATAGGTTAGCATTGGAACAGATTCCTCAAGGAGGCCTGGCCCACTTGTGTATCTGCTCTGGAGTCAGAATCCAGACAGTAATGTCTGGTAAACGTATGGACCGATTTCCAAGTTGCCGCCTTGCAAATCTCGGCCATCGGTACATTATGTAAGAAGGCAATCGTAGCAGCCTTACCCCTAGTAGAATGAGCTTTAGGGGAGGCAAACAGAGGCTTATTTGCAATCTGGTATGCCAACTTTATACAAGATACTATCCATCTTGAAATGGATCTTTTAGAAGTTGGGAAGCCTTTTCTAACAGAACCATAGTTTATAAACAATTGATCTGCTTTTCTAATGGATTTCGTTGCATCCAAATAGAATTTGAGAACCCTCTTGAGGTCTAGCGAATGAAGAGACCTTTCCACTGGTGTGGATGGATTGGGAAAGAAAGAGGGTAGAGAAATTGTCTGATTAATATGGAACTCTGACACAACCTTAGGTAGGAAGGAAGGGTGAGTTCGCATAACCACCCTATTATGGTGGAAGACCGTATAGGGTTCTTTTGAACAGAGTGCTTGTATCTCACTCACTCTGCGTGCTGATGTAATTGCTACTAGAAAAGCTACTTTCCAAGAAAAGTGTTGCAATGTAGACTTATGAATGGGTTCAAATGGAGGTCCCATCAATTTAGACAGCACCAAATTCAACTCCCAAGGAGGAGAAGGAGGTCGAACAGGGGGGTAAACCTTTTTCAACCCCTGCAGGAAGTCCTTAACCACCTGAAGCTGAAAGAAAGAAGGCTGGTTAGGCGATTTACGATATGCTGTGATAGCCGCCAAATGCACTTTAATGGAAGAATATTTCAAACCAGATTTGGCCAAATGGAGTAAATACGGCAAGATGACCTCCTCTTGCCCGTTAATTGGACTCCAATCATTACGGATACACCACAAGTAAAATCTTTTCCACTTTAGAGAGTATGATGATCTTGTGGAAGGCTTCCTTGACTCCCTTAAAATATCCATGCAGTCCTGAGGGAGGTTCAAATGTCCGTACTGCAGGACTTCAGGAGCCATGCTGTCAAGCTGAGCGAGGGAAGGCTGGGGTGCAGAATTTTCCCTCCCATCTTGGTGAGAAGGTCCGGCCTGCACGGAAGTCTCCGATGAGGGCGAACCGAGAGTTGCAAAAGGTCCGGATACCACCATTGGCGAGGCCAGTCCGGTGCTATGAGTATCATCCTCATTCTGGATCGCAGAAGTTTGGCCACCACCTTCGGAATTAGAGGGAGGGGTGGAAAAACGTATGCAAACGTCCCTGACCATTCTATCAAAAGAGCATTCCCTCTCGTTCCTGGTCGGTAAAACCTGGATGCGAAGGCGTGGCATTTTCTGTTTTGATCGTCTGCAAAAAGGTCGATGGAAGGATGACCCCATTGATGAAAGATTTCTGCCACCACTTCGTCGTTGAGCACCCAGTCTTCTTGCTCTTGGAAGTGACGACTGAGGGCGTCTGCTCGCACGTTCTGCTCTCCCGGCAGATGGATTGCCGTGATCGATAGGCTCCTGGCTAGCAGCCAGTGCCAGATTGCCTGGGATTCGAGAGACAGAGGGCGAGAGCGAGTTCCACCTTGTTTGTTCAAGTAATACATGGTGGTTGTATTGTCCGTTTGCACTAAGATCGATCCGATCTGAATTGACGGTTGAAAAGCTTTGAGGGCTAAATGAACCGCCCGCAGTTCCAGCATATTGATGTGATATGTCTGTTCTCTGCTGGTCCATCTGCCCTGAGTTTGCAGATGACCCAGATGCGCTCCCCAGCCCTGAAGTGAAGCATCCGTGATCAGAGATTGTTCTGGTAGAGGTTGATGAAAAGGGACTCCCACCAGTAGGTTCTGTGGTTGCAGCCACCAGAGAATAGACTTCTTTGCTGCAGGAGAGAGGACAATCCGGTCGTTCCACTGACCCGAGGATTGATTCCATTTGTCCTCGAGATCTTGCTGTAATGGTCTCATCCTCAATCTGGCGTTGGGTATGAGAAAAATGCACGAGGCCATCGAACCCAGTAGAGAAGCCACCTGTCTTACTGATGGCTGATAAGCCTGAAGGATGATGTTGCCCTTGTCTTTCATTGATGACAATCTCTCCTCCGAAGGAAACACTTTTCCGAGGTCGGAGTTGAGGTTGGCGCCCAGATAGTGGAGTGATTGAGTTGGGTGAAGGATCGACTTGTCCAGGTTGACATGCAGGCCTAAGCGCTGAAGTAGATCTAGGCAGGTGCGAAGGTGTTCCTGCACCATTTGAGGAGAGGATCCCTTCAGCAGCCAGTCGTCCAGGTATGGATATACGAACAGGCCTTGGCGATGTAATGCTGCCGCTACCACTGCCATGCATTTGGTGAATACCCTCGGAGCTGATTTTAGGCCGAAGGGTAAGACTTTGAACTGGTAATGTCTTGTTCCCACCGTGAATCGCAAGAACTTGCGATGTCGTGCTGTGATTGGGATGTGAAAATACGCATCTTGTAGATCCACCGAACACATCCAATCGCCTTTCCTTAGATGTGGAAATATTTGGTGGAGCGCCAACATCCGAAACTTTTCCTTTTTGATGGACTTGTTCAGAGAACGTAGATCCAGAATTGGTCTGAACTTGTTCGGTTGATCTTTTTCTGAACAAGGAAGTATCGTGAGTACACTCCCTTTCCTCTCTGCGCTTGAGGGACCTCTTCTATTGCTTGTTTTTTGAGAAGGGTCAACACTTCCTGACGCAGGAGGTCTATATGTAGATGACGAGATTTCACAGGAGGAATGCCTCTTGGGGACGTCCAAAAACGTAGTGTGTACCCATTTTTTAGTATATTTAGCACCCACTGATCTTTGGTTATGTTGCGCCACTCTTGAATGTAACTTGAGATACTTCCTCCCACTGGAGTGTGCAACGGTGCTAGAGGAAGCAGAAACTCATTGCTTCCCTGGAGTTTTTGATGCAGAGGAGGACTGCTGTTGATGTCCTCCTCTTCCTCTCGAGGAACGGCGGCCTTGATACTGGGATTTGCCCTGTTTGTTTTGTGACCATTGAGGGGTTTGAACCCTCTGCTGGTAATTTTTCCGATTGTAGGGCCGGTACCTCTTCCTAAACTCCTTTTTCTTTTCTAGGCCCACCGCCTTTAAGGTGTCCAACTCGGCCTTCATCCTCGCCATTTCTTTGTCTGTGTGAGCACCAAACAGTGAAGTGCCAGAAAAAGGGAGATTCAGGATGCGTTGTTGTGCTTCTGGTTTTAACGCTGTGAGGCGCAGCCAGGAAGATCGTCGTGCACAGATGCCATGTGCATACGAGTGAGCCGCCAGGGACACACCATCTGCTGCAGTGCTGATTACCTGATTAGCAACCAGAGCACCTTCGTGAAGGATTTCAGAAAAGTCCTGCTGATCCTCCTTTGGGAGCCTGTCCTTGAAGCGCTCCAGTGAGTCCCATAATGATCTGTCATAACGACCCAGCAGAGCCGCAGCGTTGGACACTTGCAGAGAAGACGCTGCAGAACCACAAGCCTTCCGTCCCCAAGAGTCTTGTGCTCTACTCTCTTTATCCGGAGGAGCGGAGGAGGAAGATGCAACCGCATGCGTCTTTTTCGCTGCTGCAATTATAACAGAGTCCGGAGGTGGATCTGATCTAAGGAAAAGAGGATCCGATGCATCTGGCTTGTATTTTTTAAGAATCCGAGCTGGAGCTGCTTTAATCTATGCTGGTGTAAGGAAGAGATCCATTACCGGCTCGATGATGCCTGGGACCAAAGGAAGCAATGGTCTAGTCGCAGACCTTTGCTGGAGAGTCTCAAAAATGATGGACTTGGTTGTCTGAGGAGCGGACATGGTGATGCCCAGCTTCTGAGCCCCTCTGTTGAGAACATCATGGGAAGTGTTCACATCATCAATAGGCGACACTCTGGAGGGAGGACTATCCGTCAGGGTAGCTGAGTAATCCCTTTTGGATGAATGTGTCGAAGAGGAAGACCAAGATGGTGTACGCCGCCTCTTGCGATGTCCCTGAGACGACCTGCGTTCAGGGGATCTGCCTCGGTGTTCCCTGGCCCGAGTGGTGGGTGATTTGTCCACTTCCTGCACAAGACGCTGTAATGGTGATCTGTGCTGCGGACTGGAGTAGGTCGTAGGTCGTTGAGCGTGACCCGTGGACCCCGTCTGCCAATGATGAAGTGGTTGAAGCCATCTGGGAGAGAGATGGAAGGAAGGAGATCGCTGTCTCCTTGGAGAACCTCCTGGCGGTGCTTTTGTAGGCTCCTGTGAGTGAACAGAAGCACTGCGTGATGACGCAACCGTCTGGGGTGAGCTCCGGATCTCTGCAGCTTCTGGAGCGTGATCGGCGTCTGAATGAGCGATGTGACGTCGATGGGGTGTGTCTCGACGTCGACCTGCTCTGTGTCACCATCACTGGTGAATTTCTCTTCGACGTCGACCTCTCAGTGTGCCTGGAGCCCATAGACCTCGCTTCGACGTTGAGCGTGGAGACCTCAACGATGAACGGGTAGACGGAGAAAACCTTCTCGACGTCGATCTTTCTCTCGACGCCGATCTTCTCGTCGTCGACGGAGACCGCCGTCTCAACGTCGATCTTTCTCTTGACGCTGACCTTCTCGCCGTCGACGGAGACCGCCGTCTCGACGTCGAACGACGTCTGGTATATTTTACCCTTGGTCTTGACGTCGAATACTTCGCCGTCGGAGAGGATCTTGCCTTCGACGTCGAACGCCGCCTGGGCGACGGCGGAGGCGATGAGTGTCTATCCTCAGGTGACGAGGTGTGTCTCGACGTCGACTGTCGGCTGGGTGACGTCGACTGAGATGCCTGCTTCGACGCCGAATGCTGGAGACCCTGCGACGGCGGAGCCTGTCTCGACGTCGAACGCCGCATCGACGACGATCTGTCTCTCGACGCTGGGCGAGCCCGCACCAACGGAGAGCGACTCCTCGACGCCGATCGTCGCCCGGTTGACGACGGCGGAGGATTCGACGTACCTTTCTTTGACGACGACCGGTGTTCTCTCGACGGCGAGCCCGCCGTCGATGGTCTTCTCGTCGACGTTTTTGCTGCCGATGAAGGGAATTGAGGCGCCGAGCCCGACGCCGATGGAGAGCATACTGGAATCTTACTTGTAGATAAGCTCTCTTTCCTCTTCTTCATCGGAGGCGTATCTTTAGAAGGTGATTTTCTCTTCTCAGCTAATCCATGGAGACGAATCCTTTCTCTGTCCTTTAAAGTTCTGTTGGACAGCAGCTTGCAATGCTGGCAGGATTTAGGATTATGCTCAGAAGGAAGGCATAGAATACAGACAGGGTGGAAGTCTGATTTGGCCTTCTTCTTGCCACAGGAAGGACAAGAGTCAAAAAGAGAGGGCATTCTGTTGCAAAACAATGCTCAACTCTCTAAAAAAAACAGTAGAGAAATACTTTAACACCAAAAAGATGTCGAAGTAAGAGCTTTTATCAAAAATTGAAGAATTTTCTGACAGAAAATCAGAAAAAAGAAGTAGAGCTGAAGTAACCAGGGTCCTGACAGAAGGAGCCGGAAAGAACAACTGACCTAACTGTCACCCCTGAGGCATGATGGGAAGCTAGGGGTCATGGCTGCCTTAAAGGCACGGTGCCAGTTTATCTGAGTGTTTATGTGGGTTAGCTTTTCAGCTTTCTACACTAATGTTTCCACAATGCAGCCTATGTGCTGGCAATGTTTTCTTCATTATTCCTTGCAGGATTGTGTTGTCTGTTATGTATTAAAGCAGTTTTCAAAAGTTTCTTTCTCCCTGCTTTATTGGAATATGTTTATGTGCAAGAGAATTCCTTGCAACATTGCTCAGCACGTTTATGGGAGGCTACATTGTGTGTTTTTTATATATATATGGATATATATATATATATATAGAGCTACATATATGGTTTTCACATATATGTAATGTGTTTCCGGGGTCCCGCGCATGGGAGGGAATATTCATGTGCTTATGACTATTGATGTGCTTATGACTTTGATGAGGATCCCCTGGAAGAGAACCAGCATTACAAGAATGGGGAAAAGATAAACAGTTCAACCGTTATGATGTTACAGTGATTATAAGAATATACTTGTACCCATACCTCACTACCTACACTATCAAGAGCGTAGAGGGGGTACCCTCTGCCAGATTCCTAGGGACAACCCAACTACCCATACCTGTGTGTAATGTATCAGGAAGCCGATCTGGTGTAGAGCAGGCTACCGTCCTAAAATGGATAGAGATTAGAGTTAGCAGAACTGCATCTCAGTCACAGGCAAGCGTTCCAGGATAATCCGTAGAAGTGCCCCTCTGATGAATATGGCTCAGAGATGGTTTTTATAATCAAAGCTATATTCCAATCACACTGTGTCAGAGGTGGAATGTTGATGTGATTGTCTTGCTGATTGAGTGGTCTACAACCGGACAATCAAAGCAAGGGCAACATGCTCAGTGTTCCTTAGCCTTAGACAGAGTGTACAAATGTCATGATGAAATGCTTAGCAAGAAATGCGCTGCAAGCAGAATACTTTCTAAATACATTATCATGTACGTGCAAAGCATGTAAAAAGTCACCGTCTTAAAAGATGTGAAGTTTAGACATGTAGTTCAAAATGAAGGCTTCTGTGCACGGGACCTGTTGAACCTTACAACGCCTTAGCCTAAGATAGACCTTCACTTCAGACTAAACTTAAAGGCTAATCTTAAAAAACAAACCCACAATCAATCAATCAATCAATCACGGCATTTATAGAGCGCGCTACTCACCCGGGAGGGTCTCAAGGCGCTGGGGGAGGGGGTAAGTTACTGCTCGAACAGCCAGGTCTTGAGCTGCTTCCTGAAGGAGAGATGGTCCTGGGTTCGCCGAAGCTGAGTGGGGAGGGAGTTCCAGGTCTTGGCTGCCAGGTAGGAGAAGGATCTTCCTCCGGCGGTGGTTCTGCGGATGCGTGGTACGGTGGCGAGGGCGTGGCTGGTTGATCGTAGCTGGCGTGTGGGCGTGTAGAAGGTCATGCGGTCGTTGAGGTACTTTGGGCCCAGGTCGTGGAGGGCCTTGTGTGCGTGGGTGAGGAGTCTGAACGTGATTCTCTTGCTGACGGGGAGCCAGTGCAGGTCTTTCAGGTGTCCGGTGATGTGGCTGTGTCGGGGGATGTCCAGGATGAGTCGTGCGGAGGCGTTCTGGATGCGCTGGAGTCTTTTTGAAGTTTGGCTGTGGTTCCGGCGCAGAGGGTGTTCCCATAGTCCAGTCGGCTGGTGACGAGTGCCTGGGTGACGGTCTTCCTGGTTTCAGTGGGGATCCATCTGAAGATCTTGCGGAGCATGCGCAGGGTGTTGAAGCATGAAGATGAGACGGCGTTGACTTGTCTGGTCATCGACAGGGAGGAGTACAGGATGAAGCCCAGGTTGCGTGCGTGGTCCGTTGGCTTGGGCGCGGTGCCCAGGGCCGGGGGCCACCAGGAGTCGTCCCAGGCGGAGGGTGATGAGCCCAGGATGAGGACTTCCGTCTTGTCTGAGTTCAGTTTAAGGCGGCTGTTCCTCATCCAGTCGGCGACGTCTCTCATCCCGTCGTGTAGGTTGGCTCTGGCGGTGGTGGGGTCGTTGGTGAGGGAGAGGATCAGCTGGGTGTCGTCGGCGTAGGAGATGATGTTGAGGTTGTGTTGGCACACACACACACACGTTCAAAAATGAATTTAAAATGAACCTTAATACGTGAAGAAAAGCCATATTGATTACTAATGCCAATTAAAAGCACGTAATTAATAAAGCGAAATAAAAAACAATTTGAAATAAAAACAAAATGCCAGATTAAGCGTCAGGAGGCTCCCGAAATGCTTTCCATCTTCGCAGTCAGTAGGCTCCAGGAAAGAACCCGCTACCGCAGACTATGTTTCCACTGTGGACCGGACCGCAGATTCCAAACAACAAACATGGCCGTATCCTACCCAAACAGCAGCCGCTGATGGGAGTGCCACCCGGCAGTATAACAGCAGAGGAGGAGCCAGAATACAAGAATCTAGGAGCCGAAGTATCCAGGAATGGCTCATAGTTCACCTCCTGTAGCATCAGTAGTCTCATAGGGCAACACTGAAGATGAGCCCTGAGCAGACATCTGCAGATGCATATCTGTAGACTGAGCCAGATGAGTTCCAAGACATATATCCAGGGCACTCTCGAAAGTGCACGACAGACAGCAGAACACAGGCTGTACGCAGTATAACCATATAGGTCGAAAGGACAAAGACCAGTTGTCATTTAGTTCCTAAATTAAAGAAACTCCCAAGTACTCTATCTTGCGCTCATGACAGCAGGACGTGTGGTAGTTCCATCACCATTTGGCCTTGAGGTGGAACATCCATTACGGAGCAACAAAAACAGGACAAAAACCTCAATCAGAAACAAAACTAGCCTCCAAATATCTATCAATCAATCAATCATGGGTTTGTGAAGTGCAGCTACTCACCTGAAGGGGTCTCAAGGAGCAGGGGGGGGGGGGTGGGGCGCAGCTCCTGGATGTTCACGGAGATTCGTCAAAAAGCCAGGTCCTTCAAGAATTTGGAGTGTGTTGGTGTCTGTCGGAGGTGGAGAGGGAGGGTGTTCCATGCCTTGGCCGCGAGGAGGGAGAAGAAGCGTCCTCCTGTTCTGGTCTTCTTGAGGCGTGGTACCGTCGAGAGAGGGCGCTGAGCGGAGGGATCTTTGGGGTGCGTGGAACGAGAGGCGGTGGTTCATGTAGGCGGGTCCAGTGTTGTGGAGGGCTTTATGGGTGTGGGTAAGAAGCTTGAAGGTGACTCTTCGACAGGGAGCCAGTGTAGATTCTGTAGGTGTTGGCTGATGTGGCAGTGGCGCGGTAGGTTGAGGTCTAGTCTGGCGGCAGCCTTCTGGATGTTCTGGAGTTTGCGAGTGAGGTTCTTGTTGATCCCGGCATAGAGTGCGATGCTGTAGACTTGCTGCTGATGAGGGCGTGGGTGATGGTTTTCCTGTGTTCGAGGGGAATCCAGTTGAAGGTCTTTCGGAGTAGGCGGAGGGTGTGGTAGCAGGAAGAGGTGACAGCATTGATCTGGCGGTCCATTTTGAGTTCGGAGTCCAGGATGATTCAGAGGTTGCGTGTGTGGTTCGTGGGGGAGGGAGGGTTCCCGAGGGCAGGGGGCCACCAGGTGTCGTTCTAGGCGTGGGGGTGTGAGCCCATGAGGAGTACTTAGGTTTTGTCCGTGTTGAGTTGTAGGCAGCTGTTCACTGGAAACCAGAGTGTATAAAGGACGGAATTACTCCAAATTCAGTCTGGAACGTACTAACCAAGCCAGGCACAATCATTTAAAAAAAAGTGTACCACTCCAGCAGCATTTGAAACATTAAATATGTGGTGCACACATTCTCCAAAATGTTGAGTGAGGTTTAGTCGCAGTAGCAATTGTATTTCAGAGAAGACCTTGCTATTTGGATATCAAACGCCTCTCTAGGATACATTAACACAGCGTCCTTTTGAAACAATAAGGCTTTCAGTCTACTTAACTTATTAAAGTTTACATTAAAGATAGCTATTTAAGGCCATACTCTCACTTCTCTGACTGTACGTGTAGGTGGAAATAACACGTTATTACAACAAGTCATGACCCTGGAAACCGTCCCCACATATGGTACTCCCGGTTTCATCCCACAACAACCTTGGTCTTGCAGAATCAAATAACTTCCATGTGAAAGAAATCTGAATACCAGCCGAATCAAGGCAGTTGGGAGACCTTTCAAATAACACGCCAAATTGGCCATGGATGCGTTATAAGCGCCATGAAGTATTACATGTTCACAGACTACAGAATGGCCAAACGAAGTTTCACATTCATTTTCCTTAAGAAAAACTTAAATTTCCTCATTCTCTTACCTGCAATGGAAAGGCAAGACCCATGTCTTGTGTACAAATCACTCCTCTAACGCCTCATATCTACTACCTACTTGAAAATGTTTCAAACAAGATACAAAATGAAACAGAAATTGGCAGGGAGATAGATTAGTGGATTATAAATATGGCAGATGGCGTCCCAGCTACTGTAAAGGGCAATTTTTCTAAATGCTCAATGCTTAACATTGTGTAAGTCGCGTCTTTTTAGCCAATATTTTCTGTGTGTTAAATTATAGCGCATAAATAATATGTGTCGCATTCATATATTTCCAAGGCACGCAACTGTATTTTAAAATCTGCAACGTCCAACTTAATTGCAAAATCGATCTAAGCTGACTTTGCCCGTGCTGGAGAAGGGACATGTCACTTTGTATGATATCAAACGTAGATGACACAATGTTATTCAAAGAACATATGCAAGTTGACAATGAGATCATCCCATTAACAACCGCCAAAGCCTTTTCCAAATCAGCCCTGTCAATTTCTCATAAACGTTCAACAGCTTCCTGCTAGGAAACTTTCCAAAGTTCATTGTATATGGCATAAAGAAAGTGTTTAGGATGTGGTGATCTACGACCCAACAAGAAATTTTGAAAATCCATATCATCAGAAAGGAGAGACCAGTGCTCCTTAAAGTCGAATGTTGTAACCATTGCTGGCATAACTTCTCTACACTGTAGGTAGTAACAACTCCGGAGTGTTGTGTCTGCACATAACGTGGGTCTGGTCTGCTTGCTTTGAATCCCTTCGTGGCGTTTAAAAAAACCTGCATAACAACCATTAGTGTCTACTGGCCACAAGCCATCCGTCTGAACCTGAAAGTGAAGAATTATAAGTACCATTCTGTTTCATGTTGTTGAGCTGCTCCTCTGTGTAATTTGTAAAATGTTGCCAAATGTCAAAACGTGCAATAGATGGAATGCTTGGTGTATTCATGCCTAATTGTAGCCAAACCCAGGCAGGTGGTTTGCTGTACCGTTTTGTTCAGGAAGATAATTTGTCGCGGTATTAGAAAACCTCTAAACAAAAAGCCTCACTGCCCTGAACTTGCCAATTTCTTGATCCCCAAATTAATTTTAACGCAATGTTACTTTTCCTTAATTCATAACCTTGTACAGACAGTTAGGAAATAAAGGAATCTGAATAGACCAATTTTGTTTGAGTCAGCATATTTTTCTTCGCTGGGGAATGGGAAAGTTTAAAATAGGACTCTGGGTCTTACAGGATTCTTACCAGGAAAATATGCAAACTTCTGTAGGTATGTTTTTGAACTACCCACTGGTAGTGTTGGGCAATGTTCCCATTGTGTGTAATTAAATACTGCACTTGGAGTACTACCTCTGTGTAAGTAACGGTGTGCATAAGGAGAACAAAACATTTCACCATAATTAGGTACGGCTATCAGTTCTACAGCAGAGCGTTGTGGGAGATCATGTCCATTTAGAAGCAAAAAGAAAACTGTGACAAATCCAATCCGAATGAGGAGGAAAAGCAGTGAAATAGAAATCCATATATATGACTGTTAGATTTGGGGGTCTCTAGTTGGCAGAGGTAGGTACCTTTGACCAAATAGGGACCCTTGCGTCTAGTCAGGGTAAGGGGTACACTCTCAAAATAACCCCTGCTCACCCCCTTGGTAGCTTGGCACGAGCAGACAGGCTTATCTCAGAGGCAGTGTGTAAAGCATTTGTGAACACATACAGTAATCAAGTGACAACACTACAGATGGACACCACACCAGATGTATATTAAAAATAAGTATCTTTTATATAGATTTAACACAAGACCATAAACGACAAAAATCCACGATACTGTACTTCAAAAATGGTAGAATTAGCTCAGTTCTCTTAAGATGTTAAATGCGACACTTTGAGTTCAATGTACCTTAGGATGCGTAACGCTATACAACGAAAGTGTTGCAGGGAAGGTGATGCGTCGGTTCCTTACACGCAAGAACGGTGATGCGTCGGGTCCCTACTGATGCGTAGGGGATGCGTCGGTTCTTCTCTGCGAGGGGAGGTGATGTGTCGGTTTCTTACTGCGCTTTCGTGGCGATGCAACCAGCAACGCCGTGATGCGATGAAGATCCGGTGCAATGAACAAAGATGGCGTCTTCTTCTTGATGCGACACGATGCGTGCACGGCCGACGGCCGTGCGGCGACTCAAAGATTCTTCTGAGTCGCGACAGGCCCTGCAACACTTCCCGGTGATGCGGGGCGTCTGATGCGACGTCGGTCCTCTTCTCCGGCGATGCGAGGCGCTTCGGCAACGATGCGACAGCGGCGGCGACACTCTTCTCCGTTGATGCGGCGGCGTCTGATGCGACGTCGATCCTCTTCTTCGGCAATGCGAGGCGCTTCGGCTGCGGCGGCGACGCTTCTTCGTGAGTCGCGCTTCCAGCTCCTTGCGACACGCAGTCCCTCAGTAAGTCCAGCACAGCAGCAGGCACTTTACAGAAAGACTCTTGGGAAGCTGGTTGGTGAAGTCTGTTGTCCCTGAGACTTCAGCAGGAGGCAAGCTCTTCTCTCAAGCCCTTGGAGATCTTTTACAAGTTGATGAAAGTACACACAAAGTTCCTTTCTCCTTTCTTTGGCAGTCAGGCAACCACTGCAGGCCAATCCCCCAAACAGCACTCAGCATAGGGATAGTCTCCTCCTCAGTTTCTCTGGTTCCTCTCCTCAGCAAAGGTTTCTTCTCGTTTCCCAAAGTGATCTGATCTTCTGGGGTTTGGGTCCCCTCTTTTATACACATATTCTCTTTGTTCTCTGAAGGCAGAGAGGCCTTTGTCTAGTCCAAACCAGTTCTGGTCAGTCCTGGAGCACTTTGTTCACAAGACTCCTTCTTTCCTTTCACAGAGTATGCCAGGGACATCAGAGACACCACAGGAGGTGGAGCCAGCATTGTGGAGGGAAGGCACAGCCCTATTCAGGTCCCAGGTGCAACTCCTCCCACCTATCTCCATGCAGATCTCTCTATTCAGCCCTGTGCTGACTCACCCTGTCTCCTGGAGTCCCCCAGCCCCCATCACTCACAAACCCAGACAAGGAATACACAACCTAGCAGAGGCAGGCTTGGATAGTTATGCAAGAAAATACCTACTTACTAAAAGTGGTATTTTCAAACACAGAATGTTAAAACCAACTTCACTAAAAGATGTATTTTATCATTCTGAGTTCAGGCATACTAAATTCGTTTTTCTACCATGTTCCCTGGGTCAGTTAGGATTATAAGCTGTAATAATCAAACTGCCCATTCTGGCCTATGGAGAACAGGTAGCCTTGCAATAGTGAAAACGAAAATGGCTGTAATTCACTATTAGGACATGCCACACACACCAGGGCATGTCCTACCTTATACTTACAATGCACCCTGCCCTTGGGCCTACCATAGGGGTGACTAATATGCAGAAAAGGGAAGGTTTAGGGACTGGCAAGTAGGTGTACTTGCCCAGTCAACATGGCAGTACCAGACTGCACACAGGCTCTGCAATGGCAGACCTGAGACACACTTTTACAGGCTGCTTCTGTGGGTGGCACAATCAGTGCTGCAAGCCCACCAGCAGCATTTGAGTCACAAGCCCTGGGCACAACCAGTGCACTGTACTAGGGGCTGACAGTGAACCAAATAGGCCAAACATGGAATCACTAATCCATACATCAATTTACCATAGGGAGCACTTGCACTGTGGCACTGAATAGCAGTGGCACAGTGCCCAAAGCATCTATAACCAGCAAAAACACATGAGGCAACAGCAAAAAAATG
Source organism: Calotriton arnoldi (assembly GCA_963921515.1). Lineage (NCBI taxonomy): Eukaryota > Metazoa > Chordata > Amphibia > Caudata > Salamandridae > Calotriton > Calotriton arnoldi. The sequence goes on from CAWUFW010000867.1 coordinate 1,294,447, forward strand.
GGAGACCCACGCCAACAGTGCCAGGTCTAACACGTGTCCCCTCCAGCTGAAATGTGGGGCGAACTACCCTACCTCCTGGGAGTTCTCTTCACTAAGGCGGAAAAATCTGGACATACCATCAGCATTGGCGTGTTCTGTACCAGGGTGGTGTTCCACCGTGAAGTCCATCCCCTGTAGGGATATGGACCACCTCAACAGCTTTGGATTCTCACCACTCATCTGCATCAACCATCTGAGGGGCCTGTGGTCTGTCTGAACCCGGAAGTGAGTCCCAAACAGGTATGGTCTCAGCTTCTTCAGCGCCCAGATCACAGCAAATGCCTCGTGCTCAATCGCACTCCACCTCTGTTCCCTTGGAAGTAACCTCCTACTGATGAAGGCTACGGGTTGATCTAGGCCCTCTTCATTAATCTGTGACAAAACAGCCCCCACACCATGCTCTGAAGCGTCTGTTTGAACGATAAACTCTCTTGAGAAGTTGGGTGCCAGGAGCACGGGCGCCGTGCACATGGCAGTTTTCAGGGCCTCAAAAGCTTTCTGACAAGTGTCAGTCCAAATCACTTTCTTGGTCTGCTTCCTGGAAGTCAGCTCTGTCAAGGGTGCAACGATGCTGCCATACCCCTTGACAAACCTCCTGTAATACCCAGTGAGTCCTAAAAAGGCTCTCACCTCTGTCTGGGTCTTGGGGGGCTCCCAAGCCAGGATGGTCTCAATCTTGGGCTGTAGGGGCGCCACCTGGCCGCTTCCAACCTGGTGTCCCAAGTACACCACGGAACCCTGCCCGATCTGGCACTTACTCGCCTTGATCGTGAGGCCTGCCCTCCGCAGCGCCGTCAACACTTCCCAGAGTCGCCGCAGATGTTCTTCCCAACTGGCGCTGAACACTGCAATGTCATCCAGGTAGGCGGCATTGAACTCTTCCAGTCCAGCCAACACCTGGTTGACCAACCTCTGAAAGGTGGCAGGGGCATTCTTCATCCCAAAGGGCATAACCCGGAACTGGTAGTGCCCATCTGGTGTGGAGAATGCTGACCTCTCTCTTGCCCCATCAGTCAAGGCGATCTAACAGTACCCAGACGTTAGATCAAACGTGCTGAGGTACAGGGCAGCCCCTAACCGATCAATGAGCTCATCAGCTCTGGGGATGGGGTGCGCGTCAGTCCTCGTGACTGAATTGACCCCTCGGTAGTCCACACAGAACCGGAGTTCTGGTGTGGCACCCGGTGCGGCAGCCTTTGGGACCAAAACCACTGGGCTGGCCCGAGGACTGTTAGAGGACTCAATCACCCCTAACGCAAGCATCTTGGAGACCTCCTCCTTGATGCAAGCTCTCACCCTGTCAGTTACCCTGTAAGTTTTGTGCTTAACAGGAGGACTGTCTCCAGTGTCCACTTCATGGATGCACCAATCAGTGACACTGGGAATCAGGGAGAACAAATCAGAAAACTGTCCCAGCGACTGGTGGCAGTCATTCTGTTGCTCAGGGGTCAGGGTGGAAGAGAGGTTCACAACATCCACTGACCCATCTCGCTCTGTCGCCGACAGGAGGTCAGGAAGAGGCTCAGTCTCCTCCTCCATTCCAGCATCTGTCGCTAAGAGCATGCCCACTTCGGACCTCTCCAAGTGGGGCTTCAGGCGGTTGACATGTAGGACCCGCAAGGGGTTCCTGGGAGACCGCAAGTCCACCAAGTAGGTAACAGGACTCTTGCGCTCCACCACCTCAAATGGTCCGGTCCACTTATCCTGGAGCGCACAAGGCTCCACTGGGGACATGTCCCACACTTTCTGACCAGGCTGAAGCTCTACCAGAGTGGCATTCTGGTCGTACCACCGCTTCATCTCCTCCTGGCTGGCTTCCAGATTCGCCTCAGCGAGTTGCCTGAAACGCCTAGTCTGGTTCCTGAAGGCCAGCATGTAGCTATATACATCCTGGGGAGGTTTCCTGGGAGATTGCTCCCAGCCTTCCTTGACCAGACTCAGAGGTCCTCTCACTGGGTGACCGTAGAGCAGCTCAAAGGGGCTGAACCCTAGAGATTTCTGTGGCACCTCACGGTATGCAAAGAGCAGGCATGGTAAGAGGACGTCCCACTTATGCCTCATAGGTTCCTCAAGACCCATAATCATGCCTTTGAGGGTCCGGTTGAATCTCTCAACCAACCCATTTCCTTGGGGGTGGTAAGGAGTGGTGAACTTGTAAGTTACCCCACACTCCTGCCACAGGGACTTCATATACTTGGAAATGAACTTTGTACCTCGGTCAGACACTACCTCTCTAGGGAATCCCAATCGGGAGAAAATTCCCATCAGTGCCCGTCCCACCACGGGGGCCATCACTGTCCTCAGAGGTATGGCTTCCGGGTACCGGGTGGCATGGTCCACCAAGACCAGGATGAACCTGTTGCCCATGGCTGTCTTGGGATCCAGTGGCCCCACAATGTCAATATCCACCCGTTCAAAGGGGGTGCTGACCACAGGGAATGGCTGGAGAGGAGCCTTTTGCTTCCTCCCACTCTTTCCACTTGCCTGGCAAGTCTGACAGGTCCTGCAATGAGTGTCTGAACTCTTGCGCATTTGGGGCCAATAAAAATGGGTGACAAGCCTCTCAAAGGTCTTGTCCTGCCCCAAATGTCCTGCTAACGGCACATCATGAGCCTGCCCCAGTAGGAAGGCTCTGAAGCGCTGGGGTACTACCAGCACACGGGCTGACCCAGGCTCAGCAACCTTAGGCTCAGTATACAGGAGGTCATTCTCCCAGTAGATCCAATGTGATCCAGACTGATCACCTGCTGCCTGGTGTGCAGCCTGCTGCCGCAAACCCATAAGAGAAGGGCATTCCTTCTGCTCCTTGCAGAACTCTTCCCTGGAGGGTCCTCCTTCTTGCTGCCAATGGGTCAGCTCAGGGAGGACCCCCAGTTCAGCTACTTGTTCCCCTGTATGCTCCAGGGCATCCCCCTCAGGGTCTACCTCCTCCTGGACCGTGGGAACTTCGGGGGCCGGTTTCCCGCGCCCCCTGCCTCTTCTCTTTAAGGCAGGCACCTGGGCCTCCCTCTCAGGCTCCAGGTCCTCTTGAGCACCCTTACTGGCTGCCATGGACCGTGTGGTCACACACGCCCAGTCAGGCAGACCCAACATCTCCAAATGAGCACTTCGCTCCACCTTAGCCCAAGGTGAGCTCTCCAAATCGTTCCCCAACAAACAGTCAACAGGCATGGCTGGCCTCACAGCTACTTGAAGAGTACCAGAGACCCCCCCCACACTCAAAGGGAACCTGAGCCACCTTGCAGTGGATCTCTGTGTTGTCAGCGGCAACAACTGGGTAAAATGCATTGGGGACAACCTGCTCTTCAGACACCAACCGACAACTGACAGCTGTCACACTGGCCCCTGTGTCTCGAAGAGCCTCCACTCTATAGCCATTGATGGTCACCCACTGCCTATACTTTCTAGTGTTATCAGGCAGTTGGGTCCGGGGGACCACCTCACAGTCTCCTAAAGAGACCAGGGACATTTCTGCGGGACCCCACCCACCTTGGACACCCCTCTCCTCCCCCAGGGCTACACTCGCCATCTGCCGGGGTGGAGCACCAGTGGGTGCTGTCTTTCCAAACTGTGGGCACTTGGGATCAACCGACTTATGACCCACTTCACCACACTTGTAGCACCTCAGGGGTCCCCTGGGAACAGGTCTACCTGTCGGGGTCCTGTGCTTCTTCTCAGGGGGAGGCTGGGAACCCTTCCCTTGGGGATTACTTTGGGGCCCTTTCTGGAACTCCCTCTGTTTACCCTTGTCCCCCCCCACTCTTCTGCTGGGGACCCTGCCCACTCTTGGCGGAGTCTCCCACGTGACCCTGGTGGACCCGGGGGCTCACCCAGCGGTCCGCCTCCTCAGCAAGCTTCCTAGGGTTAGTCAGCCTGCTATCAATCAGGTGCTGGCGTAGCTCTGGAAAACAATTACTTGACAAGTGCTCCCATGCAATTAAATCAAAGAGCCCTTCAAAATTATTAACTTTGCTACCCTTCACCCAACCATCCAATGCTCTGCAGAAAAAAGTCACATATTCTACCCAGGTACCCGACTCCACCTTCTTGCAATTTCTAAACCTCTGTCTATACAATTCAGGAGTCAACCCATACCTGGACATCAATGCATCTTTCATGTGGCTATACGAATTATGGACTTCAGAAGGCATGTCTAACAGTGTGTCCCGCCCCTCACTAAGGAACCGCCCCCAGAACCCCGCTCTCCAATCCTTCTCAGGGACCCGGTGGGAAGACATGGCTACCTCATAGGCTTTGAACCACTGCCCAATATCATCATTCTTATAAAACTCTCTCACCACATCTTTAGGAATATACACCCTAGCTTCAACAGGCATTGACGGTGTGCTGCCACCAGAGGGAGTAATCTCTAAGCTTCTAGCTTTCAACTCCAACTCCCTCAAACTTTTCTCATGCTCCAACTGCATTCTCTTTTCTTCCAGGGCCAATCTCCTATTTTCTAACTCCAGTTGCCCACCCAACTTGAGCTTGGCAACCTCCAATTCGTGCATCCTGTTTTCCTTCCTGTCCACCAACTCCTCTGGGGACAGGCTTTTGGCAGAGACACTGCTACCTACTGGGGAAGTTGCTCTCCTCCCCTGTGGACCCAATGGTCCATCCAGCTGCTCATCTGCATTCTCAGCCCCTTCCTCATTCTCAGGGGTATTCCTCGCTTGGACCCAGGCCCTCAGCGCCTTTTGGAACTCATCCTTCTTGGTGAGACCGGTCATAGCAACTTTAAATTTCCTGCAGAAGTGCTTTAGCTGTTTCACATTGTAGCATTCTAGTCTCTACTCTTCCCAATCACAATCAACAGATGCTATGGATGCTGCTGTATCCATGGTGGTTAAACTTGGCAGTTCTTGGCAAAAATAGAAAATCCCAGAAAAAACAATCTACCAAAAGTATGTTGTCGCGTTTTGGTCTGCACTCACTAGTAGTGTTCACCAATCACTGTACATGAGTCACAAATGCAAGTCCAGAATCCTCACCGCTGCCCACCAATGTTAGATTTGGGGGTCTCTAGTTGGCAGAGGTAGGTACCTTTGACCAAATAGGGACCCTTGCGTCTAGTCAGGTTAAGGGGGTACACTCACAAAATAACCCCTGCTCACCCCCTTGGTAGCTTGGCACGAGCAGACAGGCTTATCTCCGAGGCAGTGTGTAAAGCATTTGTGAACACATACAGTAATCAAGTGACAACACTACAGATGGACACCACACCAGATGTATATTAAAAATAAGTATCTTTTATATAGATTTAACACAAGACCATAAACGACAAAATTCCACAATACTGTACTTCAAAAATGGTAGAATTAGCTCAGTTCTCTTAAGATGGTAAATGCGACACTGAGTTCAATGTACCTTAGGATGCGTAATGCTATACAACGAAAGTGTTGCAGGGAAGGTGATGCGTCGGTTCCTTACACGCAAGAACGGTGATGCGTCGGGTCCCTACTGATGCATAGGGGATGCGTCGGTTATTCTCTGCGAGGGGAGGTGATGCGTCTGTTTCTTACTGCGCTTTCGTGGCGATGCGACCAGCAACGCCGTGATGCGATGAAGATCCGGTGCAATGAACAAAGATGGCATCTTCTTCTTGATGCGACACAATGCGTGCACACCCGACGGCCGTGCGGCGACTCAACGATTCTTCTGAGCCGCGACAGGCCCTGCGACACGCTTCCCGGTGATGCGGGGCACTTCGGCAACGATGCTTCTGAGCCGCGACAGGCCCTGCGACACGCTTCCCGGTGATGCGGCGGCGTCTGATGCGACGTCGGTCCTCTTCTCCGGCGATGCGAGGCGCTTCGGCTGCGGCGGCGCTTCTTCTTCGTGAGTCGCACTTCCAGCTCCTTGCGACACGCAGTCCCTCAGAAAGTCCAGCACAGCAGCAGGCACTTTACAGAAAGACTCTTGGGGAGCTGGTTGGTGAAGTCTGTTGTCCCTAAGACTTCAGCAGGAGGCAAGCTCTTCTCTCAAGCCCTTGGAGATCTTTTACAAGTTGATGAAAGTACACACAAAGTTCCTTTCTCCTTTCTTTGGCAGTTAGGCAACCACTGCAGGCCAATCCCCCAAACAGCACTCAGCATAGGGATAGTCTCCTCCTCAGTTTCTCTGGTTCCTCTCCTCAGCAAAGGTTTCTTCTTGTTTCCAAAAGTGATCTGATCTTCTGGGGTTTGGGTCCCCTCTTTTATACACATATTATCTTTGTTCTCTGAAGGCAGAGAGGCCTTTGCCTAGTCCAAACCAGTTCTGGTCAGTCCTGGAGCACTTTGTTGACAAGACTCCTTCTTTCCTTTCACAGAGTAGGCCAGGGACATCAGACACACCACAGTAGGTGGAGCCAGCATTGTGGAGGGAAGGCACAGCCCTATTCAGGTCCCAGGTGCAACTCCTCCCACCTATCTCCATGCAGATCTCTCTATTCAGCCCTGTGCTGACTCACCCAGTCTCCTGGAGTCCCCCAGCCCCTGTCACTCACAAACCCAGACAAGGAATACACAACCTAGCAGAGGCAGGCTTGGATAGTTAGGCAAGAAAATACCTACTTTCTAAAAGTGGTATTTTCAAACACAGAATGTTAAAACCAACTTCACTAAAAGATGTATTTTATCATTCTGAGTTCAGGCATACTAAATTCGTTTTTCTACCATGTTCCCTGGGTCAGTTAGGATTATAAGCTGTAATAATCAAACTGCCCATTCTGGCCTATGGAGAACAGGTAGCCTTGCAATAGTGAAAAACGAAAATGGCTGTAATTCACTATTAGGACATGCCACACACACCAGGGCATGTCCTACCTTATACTTACAATGCACCCTGCCCTTGGGCCTACCATAGGGGTGACTAATATGCAGAAAAGGGAAGGTTTAGGGACTGGCAAGTAGGTGTACTTGCCCAGTCAACATGGCAGTACCAGACTGCACACAGGCTCTGCAATGGCAGACCTGAGACACACTTTTACAGGCTGCTTCTGTGGGTGGCACAACCAGTGCTGCAAGCCCACCAGCAGCATTTGAGTCACAAGCCCTGGGCACAACCAGTGCACTGTACTAGGGGCTGACAGTGAATCAAATAGGCCAAACATGGAATCACTAATCCATACATCAATTTACCATAGGGAGCACTTGCACTGTGGCACTGAATAGCAGTGGCACAGTGCCCAAAGCATCTATAACCAGCAAAAACACATGAGGCAACAGCAAAAAAATGGAAGGGAGACCCACGCCAACAGTGCCAGGTCTAACAATGACCAAGGTGGAATCAGGTAAAAAATTAATGAATGAATCCCTTATAATGGTGTGTCTGACAAACCTGAGGTAAAGTCATCAATGTTTGCAAAGCAGCCAGAGGCAGTCTGTGCAAAAACAGGCACCTCTAAAGGTGGTTGGTAATGAAAAACTTTGTTGTTAGGAGTAGCAGTCGAAGCCTGTGAATTTACATATGGTGTGTTTAGAGTTAGCGGTAGTAACAAGAAGTAGTAGAACTTCAGTATTTGACATCACCTGCAGAGGAGTAACAATTTCTGTATATTGAATGCTTGTAGCTGGATTTACTGCATGGTAGTGAGAGGAGACAGGTAACTGCCCAGGAGCCTTCGTGGTCTACTGTGTAAAACTGGCCACATGGTATGGTTTGAATAAATCAATAGACACAAACTGTTTCTACAACCAGCAAGCGGTGGCAAAATCACTGTTCTGCTACCTACAATACCAAAGACGGACACCGGTGCTCTAAATGATACGCCAAATTCCTTTCCGTCTAATCTTTTCTCGAGCTAGATCCCCAATTTTTGGAATCCAGACAGGAGTTGCTGGTTGCACCTTCAGAAGAACGTTCAGTGGTTTCATTGGATCGCTCATCAATGAAGTCTTATAGTTTCTGTAAGACAGCGAAAAGTTACTTGACGTCAAATGGTACACCTGCTGCCACTGTGCCAGGAGTATCAAGGTCTGGAACGTACATCTAGACTCCGAACAGGACTTCATAGGGAGTCCGGCTGACCAACGATCTTCTAGGCAGATTATTTCAAGCTTTCTGAACTCCATACAAGTGATGGATCAAACTACAACCTGAACCCAATACCCTAGCAGTTAAAGACTGCTTTAAGTCACGGGTTTTCCTCTCCACTATCGAATTTCCCTCAGGATGATAGAGAGGGGAATAATGCACAGCCACACCCAGGGTGCCCATGGTATTCCTGTAAGCCCTAGAGGCAAACACTGGTCCCTGGCCCGAGTGGATTGCAGCTTCTGCATATGTCCTGATAAAGACTTGCAGATTTTTATACCAGTTTGAGCATCAGCCGATCGCTGTGACAACACCCATAGAAATCTAGAACATGAATCCACTGCCAACAGTATGAATTTGAAGGAACCATCCGAATTTAGAGGTCCGCAGTAGTCAAGATAGACACACTGTAATGGATTGTTTAAGAATAAGAGAGGAGTCTGCGGTGGAAGTCTTTATTTGTTGACAAATGTCACATTTAGGGGCATATTGTTTTGTCTGTTTGTAATCACCATGCCACCAATAGCGTTCCTGTAGCAATTAAACTGTACTCAACACACCTGCATGGGCAGACACTAACCCACTCATGAGCGGGTATGATTAATTCTAGCCTAATGTGAGAGTTTGGTATCACTCGATACCCCCACTCTGGGAATACAAGCAAAAGGTATGTTTTAGGCACTCAGTAGGTAGTATTTTGCTGTCAATGTTTAGGTAATGGTGTGGCAGCGTGTGAAGTATTGACAGCTACCATGATGTCTCCATCAACTCTCGTATGAGAATGAGTAATTGCAGCTACTACAGCATTCTGAACCACTACTTTTGTGGCTTCATCAGCTAGTGAATTCCTTGCAATGTGTATTCCAACACGTTGGTGACTCAATGTATGAATTGCATGAGCCCGTGGCAAACATTCTTGTAGATGTGCCAGCTTTCCCCAAAGCAATTTATGCTTGATAGCATTCCTGCGAGGCGACTGCCAGCTGCCTGAAGTCAAATGGCGAAATAAACGGAGGTTCTGGTAGTTGGCAACAATCCATTGCTATGGTATCATCCCAGCTGGTCCGCCTCTCTGGGAGACCGCCCATCTCTCAAGTCAGAAGTAAAAAATGTAGGTGTTGTACTGGACAGGAAATCACCATGAGGGCTTAGGCTAGAAAGTTGTCATCTAGGCTTTTTGGCCTTTTAAGAGCTCTCACGAAGATTTCTAAGTTGGCTGCTAGTATCAGCTCAGAGAGTGGTTGTTCAAGTCTTGGTACTATCCCCCCTTGATTACGGGAATTCCCTATATTTGGAAAGTCCACTTTCAGTTATTAAAAAAATTCAGGTAATCCAAAATGCGGCAGCTCAAATCCTTTTGGGTAACCATAAATATCAGGCTGCCTCTCTTGCACTACCCACATTACACTACTTACCAATACATAAGAGGATCCAGTTTAAAACTCTTTGCATGTTCCATCGTGCAAGGCACATGAAGGGGTCACAAATCCTTCAACATCTGGTCCATCCATACCGCCCCAAAAGAGAGCTAAGATCTAGTAACCCGAGTCGACTCCATTCCTAGGGTGAAGAAGCCCCAGAGCAGTGGACGTTCACTTGCATACCTAGTTCCCCAAGATGTGAAACACCCTACCCCCAACTCTTAGGCTGAATGACAACATACTCAGTTTTAGGAAACTCTAGACATATCGGTTTGCTTAATTGTAGGAAGCTGGCTTTTTATCTGGTGGTGCCAATGTAAGGGCACACCATGCAAAAAGTACAGATGACCCTTATTGGTTTACAGGGTTTAAATTAATAATCCCAAGTGCTCTATTTGTGGTAATGTGGTTGAGCAGTTTTGGCTTATCAGAGAGTAGTGTTATGCATTTGAACTGCACATAGTCAATAGACACTCAAAAACAAATCTGAGACCAATTTAGAAAAATAACATTTGTATATAATTTTAGACTCCAAGGTCATCGGAATAAGTTAAGTACTTTCAGAGTCTTAGATTTTTATAGAAATAGAAAAATACAGTTGAGTAACGGTTTTGAGGTATGAGCCTCGAACACTGTAATGTTATCCTATGGGAGAAACATACACTGCATAGGTATACTTGCAAACATTTTTGGAAGGTGCCTTCTAGGACTTAAGGTGCTTAGGGACAAGGTCCAAGCAACCACAAGCAGCTTGCTTTTACCTGCCCGGGTGTGTCCGGGTGCAGAGGTGCTGGTCGTTTTGGTAGCCTCGAGTTTTACACGTTAAAGCCTATGCAAGTGGAGACTTGGGGACAGGTCCGGCATAACCCAAAGTGGGCTTCTGCTCTCGAGGGTCTCTGGAGCACAGCGAAACAGTCGTTTACATGAACCTGGAGAAAACAGGGCAGCAGGGCCACTCTCTATAAGGGCTTTGTGGATCCTGAAGCCCATCAACGGCAGGCCGCTGTCAGCGTTGGAGCGGTCCTGGACTGGATACACACCAAGCCTTGGTAGTTGCAAGGGCTCTGGTACCAAGGGTGTTGGTGCTGAGAGGCTAGCCTCCTGGACTCACGACAACCCCTTCCTGGCCAGTTCCCGTGGCCTGCCCGATGGCCAGCAAGACGAAGTACCAGGTCAATGTAGTGGCTCCTCCACCCCAAAGGAGATGCTGCTTGGGTGTTGAAGTTAAGAACAGTCCTCCAAGGGTTCTGGATGAGTCGACCTTAGAGACTGCCGCAGTGCAAGTAGCAAGGCAGGGTTGGGTGCCACTCTTGGCACAGGACCTCTGTTCCCACGACTTCAGCTCTTCTTTGTCCTTCCTATGGCTCCCATTATACGAATCTGAGTTTCTGGTGTCGGTGGACCCCTAAATTCTGAATTTAGGGGCATTTAGGGGAGTAAAGGGTAGTAGCTAATGCACTACTTACCCCTGGGGTGACTACACCCTCTATATGATCACCTCCTGTGGAGAGTGGGAATAAGCCTGACCCAGAGTTACTAGTTTCACCGATTTCAAAATTGTGAAACCCTTTCTTGGCTGTCCACTTCAGGAGGCCCACCTTAGGTGTGTGCCTAGCCTGAAAATGCAACCTGATCATTAATTTCACATCTGCTCTGGGACCAAATGGGCCCCAGGGCAGGGTGTGGCGTTCCCCAGGTCTAGGGGTGGGTGTAGGAGGAGGGGGGGGGAGGGGAGTTGCCGGGAGCCGTTGACGCAGATCAAGGGTGGCAGAGGCTTTGAAGCCTCTGGACTGGACATGCTAATTCACTAGCCATCCTGCAGGAGGAGGTGTGATCATCTTACGCCAGAAAAGGCAGTGTTTCTGACCATGGGCTCTTACTTACAGGAGGTCAGAAACTAGTCTGTGTTGGCAGGCTGGGTGAAACCAGACACACAATTGATGGATTTATATCCAGATCTCTGTACTGGGGTGAATGTATGACATTGTTCTGCATTCTGTCCATCAACTGTTGTTTTTGCATTTGTCACCCCGAGTGGGACGGGTATGCCCAGACGTGGGTCCCGTGCTCTCCATGCCACTGGAATCAAGCTATCCTGGCTGAAGAGGGGTGAAACCCTGAAACCGGTCCTAGGATGCTTTTTCCAGTCCAGGGAGGACCTGGCTTGGCAGTTCGGGCTGGCCTGTTCCCATGAGGCACAGGGTCAAGACTGATTTGCATATGGCTGGGTTCAAACTGAAATGGCATGGTGAGCAAAAAAACGATGGATTTAGGTCCAGATCTCTGTATTGGGGTGAATGTACGACATGGTTCTGCATTCTGTCCATCAACTGTTGTTTTTGCATTTGTCACCCCGGGTGAAACCAGACAGCCAGCATACTAGAGGACTAGTAGATTTTCAGGGGGCACCTGTAAGGTGCCCTCTGGGTGTATGTCATAATAAATCTAGTACTGGCATCAGTACAGATTTATTAAGACAAGGTATTCGATACCAAACACCATTAGTTTCAGTGAAGCCATCATGTAGCTGCATAACTCGTAATGACCAGTGCCCAGTACATGTCCTTAAGATGGCTGCCTTTTGACTTAAACATAGTATATGGAGTGTAGCTAGGCATGGCACACAGAGTGTGCCATGTCATGTTTTCAAAATGGTTTGCACCATTTCATGCATCCTGCAATGGCAGTCTGCATGCAGTTTTAGTATGTTTCTCTTTGGGTGGCATAAAACAAGCTGCAGCCCATAGGGACCCTCTTTAGTACCCATGCCCTCGGTACCAGGGGTACCAATTACTAGGGACTTACACGTGTGCTAAAGTCCTTGCCAATTGTGTTACAATTAGACATTTACCTTTTTTTAAGGAAAAGAACACTGGCACTAGGGCCTGGTTAGCAGGCACTCAGTGCACTTTCAGTCAAAAAGCATCAGAAATAGGGCAAAAAGTGGGGGCGACCATGTCGAAAAGGGCACTTCCTTACATTAATAATAGGTTATAGAGTCTGTAAGACCTACCACAACTGGGAAGCACGTTGGGTAGCCATGCGCTTTATAAATTCCTTAAATTGAATTGAAATTCCTTGAATTCCATTTTGAGTTTCTGAATCCATTCATGCACCAATAACATAAGTGCTCATTGAAAGACTAAACACAATAATAAAAAAATCACATACTATAAGTATGGGGAATTCAGGATCGGTATTTTCTAGTGCCAGAATAAGAGCTTTGAGTCCAGCCAGATGCGCAGTACAATCCCCTAGAGATTGTGTTAAAGTGTTTTGTGGGTGGAATTCTCTATTCCTCAATGTGATCTACTCTAGCTAGATGTGTGTTTAAATCATGCAGAGGTGAACAAAGCCATCTACTGCCTCAGAGGTACTGCTCACAAAACATTTCCGGATCTAGTCGGACGCCTGGGGATAACTCTACGGTAAGGAATCTCTGGCTAGAAGTCTCTATCAGAAAGGGTATTGTGGTTACACTTGCAGGCTGAACCGTATAGGTATAATGTGAATCTTGATACCAGCCTACATGGCTGCGGTATAATGCTGTGTGTTGTGCAAGGGCCCAACCGTGGTATTCGCTAGTTTAATAGCTTCAGGAACTAGCACGGAGAAAGATATTATTAGATCTTCCCCTTGTGAGACTTTCCGAACAAACTCAGGTGGCCAACTCCTTTAAGCCAAGAGAATGCCATAGGTGAGTGTTAATTTTACCCACAAAATTACTTTAATGGTACGAGGTATATCACCCTCAATTAGGATGTCCAAATCATACAATCCATCTGGAGAGCTAAGCCGCAGATCAGGTGTTTGAACATGTATAGAATAATTAATTGCTCTCGCCACCAGAAACTATTGATGAGTCTGGCAAACAATCATGACCTCTGCTGCGCTGTCTTGTCTAGCAGTGTCAGTGCCTACTCCTTGTTACGAAGCAGCGTCTTCAATAGGTGTGGCATATTTAACGGAAATACCTGTTCTTTTTTTTATTTTTTATTGAGGCTTAGTTTTTCTTCCTTTTTTATGATGTCAGACAAGTGTTGTGAGACCTTTCTCCGTTTCATGTACTCTTCTGATCTGTGCTCTGATAGTCCTCCTCTCTGAGCATTTGTTAGTTGTATTCTGAAAGGAACAAGAAAGACGTGCATCAGTATACCGATACCCGTCAGTCGGTTTAAGTGATTCACAGTTAAGCAAGTTATAGCGTTTTTCAGTGGACTCCAGTTGGGGAGATCCACCCTGTGCCTTTGTTTTTCCTTATTGGGTTTATCTCTGCGCTTTTAAGAAGATTCTGGTACCGGTTTCGAGTTATCCTTTTCAGAATTACCCTTAAGTTGTGGTTTATTTGGTCTGGCTCCCAAATTATATCGACCTTTATTTAGTGGAGGAAGAATAATCCCCAACACCACGGACGTCTCTGTATAAGGTAACTAGGGGCTTTGAGGACATGTAAAAACTAATACGGAGACCTATTAAATAAGTACCTGACCAGGAGACGGTGGCGCCATGTCATGCAGTTCCTATAAATCAAGTAGGAACGGACAACATAAACGTCAGAATATAGGGACGGAGTCCACTCATCATCAGAGTAGGTTTGCCCAATTCCTAGCTAGCCACCATCTGGACCCCTGACCTTACAGGGTATCGGATGGTATCTACAACCTCAGAACATGACAACACTAATTACTCAAGTAAATCGTGGAAACAGATCTACCTTTCCGTTACTACTTAGGCATGCCATAAGGGAGACACAAGAAATATGCGAATTGCCATTTCAAAAATGTATTGAAGAAATTGTATTCTTGTGTAAAAAACATGAGCTGCAATTATGAGCAGAAGGAAACAAAGCATTGTAACCAGCATTACAAGAATGGTGAAAAAGATAAACAGTGTCTGACAGCAAGCTAATGCTGCTGCCGACCACAGACACGATTCTGTCCTCCTGCTGCTGAGCCAAGCTCGAGCAGGGGAAGGTAGAACAATAGGTTTCCTGTCACATGGAAGTGTGACCAACTCCAGACAGGACTTTGTGTATTGGGCTGGGGTGAGGGCGCTTGCCAGAGCCACCAGACTGCTTTGAAGGACACATTTGGTGCCCTCCTTGCATACTCCACTATGAGCCAGTTCAGGGAGCCCTTTGCTCCCGCTCTGGCACGAAACTGGACAAAGGACATGGAAGTATCCTCCCCTCCTCTGGGAGGGACCCCCCCACCACAGAGGTGTTATAGCCCTTTCCCTAGGGTACTTAACGTCTTGCCTGTGGGTGGTGCCTTAGATTCGTCGAGAGACAAGACTCAAGCCTGAAACCACGTCACTCCTCGACCATCTGGACAATTGGGCTTCGCTGGACTTTGCCTGGAACCGAGACCGCATCAAGGAAGACTCCTGCTGCTCCTGGTCCTGCTGTTCTGCAAGTCTTCGTCATATAGGTCTGTGCTTCTTTCAGGATCTTCACCAGACCTGTGGGCATCAAGGACATCCGAGTGAAGGAGTCACTCCCTAGCATCTGCATGCACGGTAACGGAGCTGACTGGTCTGCTGCTCCCGACGTCCCACGGACTTCGAAAGGCTTAGCGACACATGTGGTGGTTCTGCAACTCCCGAGGCCTGACCTGTCCTCTCTGCAATTTTGAGGCCAGTATCCCTCGTCTGAACCACTGGGACCAAACCCCTGTGCACTGCGTTGGTGGCGCTGAACTCCAGAGATTTTCGGGCTACAACAAGCTCCAGCTCTTTTCATGCCAAAAACAGCGTCCTTACCGCATCCTCTGCACCGTGAGCTGCTCAAAGACCTCTTGCTACTCCTGTCCCTTCGGCCTGTGGGTACTGAGGCTCTTCTGCTTAAGTGGGCTCCCCCTGCTTCCTCGGGGCCTGCTCTGGCTCTCCTGCTGTTGGCGAGTCCCTTGGAACTTAATGGTCCCAAAGTTGCTCCTTCTTCGTTCTCCACGCCCCTTGAGACTACCAAGGCTTGTTGGTGGTCCTGCCGGACACCGATCACCTAGTCACCGACATCGGACGTGGGACAACTCGTGCACGTCTCCTGGTCTTCCTCAGCATCACCTGGTCCTCACAGCTGCAGCAACAAGGACACCGTCAACTCTCTTCAGAACCGTCCGACATCGGCGAGCATTGTTCTTCCGTGCCTCTTGGTCATTCCTGAGTGGCATAGTTTCCCCACTGCTTGCAGGTTCTTCACTTCCAGAATGTACCCTTGGGCTTCATCACCTTCTTCTCCAGGTGAACTTGTCCCCAAGTCTTCCATTGTCGTAAACGAAGGTTTCCGACGTCTCTTCACCCCTATGCACCTGGTTTCCCTGGTGTAGGTAACCTGGTCTCCGGGGCATCCACGGGTGCCCTACACTATATGATTAAACTGGTAAAACAAGCTGCTTAACACTCCTTCAAGATAAGCCCGAAGGATGATCTCCACAGCTACCACTTTGAGAGCTTTCTATGGTTATCAAAGACCACTAAAATCATCATAAGGGCATCATAAGGGTTGCTTGGATTAGTGTAAGGTGCATCACCTAAATAAGTGTGCACCACATACTAAACCAGCCTCCTACAAAGCCGATCTGGTGTGGAGCAGGCTACTATCCTTAGCAGGATAGAGATTAGAGTCAGCAAGGCTGCATCTCAGTCGCAGGCAAGAGTTCCAGGATAATGCTCAGAAGTGCTGCTCTGATTAATGTGGCTCAGAAGTGGTTTATATAATCAAAGCCCTGTTCCGATCGCACTGTGTCAGAGGTGTAATGCAGATGTGATTGTTTGTCTTTCCGATTCAGAGCCGTCTCCAACCGGACAACCAAAGCAAGGGCAACGTGTTAAATGTTCCTTAGCCTTGGGCTAATAAATGTCATGATCAAATGCTTTCCAAGAAATGTGCTGCAAGCAGAATACTTTCCAAATACATTATCATGTACGTGGGAAGCATGTAAAAAGTCAGTCTAAAAAGATGTCAAGTTTAGATGTGTAGTTCAAAATGAAGGCTTCTGTGCACTGGATTAACTTCCTGGGACGTAAAGCAAATCTCAATTTATATTTTCGTTATACCTTATATATCACCTACTTAAAAAAAAAAAATTTGCGCTGCAGAGTACAGTGGATAATTGATGTAAGGACTGCATGAGTGTTGCCATCCCATATGTTAGGCATTGAATCTGTGGTGGAGGAAGTGGCCGAAGCTATATGAAATAATCCAGCGCTTAAAGTCCCAGGGCCTGATGGAGTACCTATGGACCTTTATAAACTGGAGGTGGACATTTGAGCACCTATTTTAACAAAAAATGCTAACTTAGCCTATCAGACTGGTTTGCCCAAGTCATGACGTTCTGCTATCGTAATCCCCATCTTAAAAAAAATAGAATAGGGCCCCCCCTGCTGTTATAGACCCATATCCCTTTTGGATTCCACAGTGAAGGTTATCAGAAAAGTCACCCTAGACAGAATTTTGTTATGGGCTTCGGGATAACCAAATCATTTCCGATGTCCAGTATGGCTTCAGACATGGTTTGGGTACCCAGGAGCAATGCATCTATCATTAATAAATATACTGTGGCCAAAGATGGTTCTTTCTAGCTCGCTTTCATGAACCTGGCTTGCACTTTTGCATAATCCTGTTCAAACTTTGGGAACTTTTAGCATCCTTGCGGCTTGATCCTGGCTTGGTGGCTTTTCTAAGCCCTATCCATTATGATTTGAGTGCATGTGTCTGATACGGATAGAATAGCGAGTGTAATGAGAGTTTTGGACAGGGATGTGGGGTCCAGCAGGGTTAAGACCTCGCCCCAATTTTGTTTCTTTTTTATATCAATGGCCTGGAATCAGATCTGACAGCCATCTGTATGCAGATGATGCTGTCCTAATATCCCGAACACTGAACGGCCTCTAGCTTTTGTTGGACTCTTTTGTTGATTTTATTAATAGTTTGGGACTGAACAAGAATCTTGCCAAAACATTTGTTAATGCCTTGTGGACCTAAAAATTTGAAACTGTGTTGTCTTGCACTGAAGGGTACCCCTAGGAAGAACTCATGAATTACCCTATCGGGTGGTCACTTTTGACTAGCAAGTGTCTTGGGCACCATGCTTAAAACAGAGAGGTCTTAAGTTGCGTAATTCAGCTGGGTTTCTTTTTAGTTCGGTGTCAAATATAGGAAGTAAACCCATAGCGGCCCTAGTCGAGATCTATATCAGGAAGTGTGTGCCGATCCTCATTTATGGCTCTGGCTTGTGGGGGTATAAAGCGGTCATTGCATTGCAGGCCGATCAAAATGGGGTCTGTAGACGTATCCTTGTAATGTCATCAGGGTCTCCAACCTATGCTATTCATGAGGAATTGGGCCCACTACATGTAGTTGACATCATTAAATTGGCCCCTTTGATGCTATGATGTTCCATCTGGTGCACCTGGAAGCCTTGCTGAATTGGGACATTATCTTGGATTGCCTTGCTTGTGATATGGGAGTCCGTATCCCGTGGTTTAGATTTGTGAAGGATATGTGTAACAAATTGGGCAGACCTGATATTTTTTCCTCGCCTGGTGACATCACAGCGAGGGACAAAATTTGGTTAAAAAATGCTTTTAGCGACCTCATGATTAGGGAAAGGGAGGAGTCTGAGATGAAGAACCCCGCTAACAGAGTATTTGTTGGTACCAGCTACGCCTGACCTTGAGCCTTTTTGGCTATGGTTCCGAAAGATAAAGATAGGGTTCTTCTCCCAAGGTTTAGGCTGGGACTGATCAGGTGTCAACTCTTATCCCCCCTGGGCCAGTTTGAACCGCAGGGAATTTTAGTCTGCCCTTGTGATGAGCGATCACTGAAAACTTTGGCGCATTTTGCGATCTTTTGTAGGTTTTTTTTTCCCACAGCAATACCACGTAGTTTTTATTCCACTTTTGAGTATACCCTACATTCTCAACACATCCCTGCTCTTTTGTATTTACAGTCACTCCCCACTCCGGAGGTTTATTATAGCGTGGCCACTTTTCATAAACATGCACTACTGCACAGGTGTTCTTTACTGTTTTAACTGGCTGTATTAGTTTTGTATAGTGCATTTGCCATCAGGTCATGCACGCAGCTTACTTATGACGAGTTGTACATGCTGTAGGAAGTGGTCTCTTTTTATTAGTATACCAGAAAGAGGTATGCTGTGTAATGAGTCTAGGTATCCGTTATAAGTGGACAGGGTCTACCTTTAACAAAGGTGCTCTATTTGTGGCAGTGTGGTCGAGCAGCCTAAGGTTGCGCAGAGGGGAGTGTTAGGCATTTGTTGCATACACACAGGCAATAAATGATACACACACTCAAGAAGGAGAGCCACACCAATTTAGAAAAAAAATGTTTTTATATATATTTCAACACAAAGAACTTCGTAATTGGGCAAGTACTTTTCAAGTTATTACTTTTACAGTTTTTAGCAATGATAGCAAACTGAGTTTTCACTCTGTAATGCTTTCCTATGGCGCAAAGTACATTTACTGCATACAGGTATTTGCAATACGATTTCGAGGGTGCTCTCTAGGTCGTGGAGTGTTAGGGGGCGATGGGCACAAGTTCCACCATCTACCTGACCCTGGTGTGTCCGGGTGCAGAGGTGCTGGACATGTTGGCAGCCTTGCGTGCTACACCGTAGGCAAAGTGGGGGGGAGGCACCTAGAAATAGGCTACAAAGGGGGACTTGGGGTCAACTAGGGAGCTCCCAAAGGGGGGCTCAGTTCCTAAGAGTCTTGGAAGCAAGCGGGAGCAGTCGTGTTCGTGGACCCGGGCCGGAAAGCTCAGGTGCAGAGGGTTTTGGTCAACTGGCTCTCGTGCATCGTAGGCGGTCACAGTTCTCAGTCTGGACCAGAAAAGGGGGACAAAACATGACAGCTGGGCCACTCTTTGTGCTAGCCTCTGGGGAACAGACATCCCTCGTCGGCTTGTTGGTCTTCGGCTTGTTGGAGTCCGGATTGGACTCTAAACAATCATTGGTTTCTGCAAGGGGTCCGGTACCCCTGGTATTGATGCAGGGAGGTTCGTACAGGTCCTGGCGTCCCCAAACTTGGTAAGGAGACGGATCAGACCTCTTTGAATACGCTGACCTCCTCCTGGCCGGCTACTGCATTGGTGGACCCGGTGGTCAGCAGCTTCTTGGAACCGGACGTCGCGGACGGTGCCTGCAGGAGAGTGGCTTCTCCACTCCAAGGGAGATGCTGGCTGGTTTTCAAAGTACGGTCAACCCTCTAAGCCTTTTGGAGGATGCACAGATCCAGGCTGAGCTGGGTCTTGGCAACTGTTAAGTCTGGAACGGGCAGACAGGGTTTGGCGCCAAAAGACCACAGCAGTCTTCAGTCCTCGCGTTGATCAGTTCTTCAGTGTCCTCTTCTTCTTTAGTCAACTCAATCTAAAGTTCTGATGTCAGGGGGCCACCCAAATACTCAATTTAGGGGTTTTAGGGGAGTGTAGAGTAGTAATGGGCTACTTACCTTTGGGGTCACTGCGCCTCCTATATGGGCATAACTCCGACCCAGTGTTCCTAATTCTGCCATCTTCAAGATGGAAGAATTTTCTTAGAGTGGGGCACATCAGGCAGCTCACCTCAGGGGTGTGTCTGACCAGGGTGTGCACCACGCCTCCTCGCAAAACTAATTTCCTACCTGTAATGGGGCCAAATAGGCCTCAGGGCAGGAGGTGGCATCTTCCAGGTCTGGGGGATGCCGGGGTTGCATATCAAAGGAGGCAGAGGCTTTGAAGCCTCTGGACTTGGTATGCTGATTTACAAGCCATCCTGCTGGAGGAGGTGTAAACACCTCTTGCCAGAGCAGGCATTGTTCCTGACCTGAGGGTCATGGCAATGGCAGTCTGCATGAGTGTGGTGAAGGGTCTCTTAAGGGGGCACAATACATGCTGCATGCAGCCCTTAGGGACCCGCTTTAGTACCCATGCCCTAGGTAGCAGAGGTACCATTTACTAGGGACTTACAAGGGTGCTAAAGGTCTTGCCAATTGGGGAACAAATGTACAGTTTTAGGGAAAGAGATCTAGCACTGGGGACCTGGATAGCAGGAACACAGTGCACTTGTGTCAAAATTTCATCAGATACCAGGCAAAAAGTGGGGGTGACCATGTCAAAAAGGGGCACTTTCCTTCAACACTTTCCTTCACATGCCAACTCTTGCATTTTACATTTATTGATTTTTTTATGTCTGTTTTGTTCGCCATCAGGCAATGCACGCAGATTACTTATGACAAGTTGTATATGTTAACTCTTGCAATTTAAATTTATAGATGTTTTTATGACTGTTTTGTTGAACAGTTGGGCAGCGTAGATTTTGATTCTGGTGCATGCCAAGCAGCCCCAGTGCACCTTTTATAGCTAGCTTCAAAGGATATTGTATTGATTTAACTATCGGACGCCTATGTTTTTATCGGTTGCATTTTAATTATGTATTTTATGGTTCTTTGTGTGTGCTTTTTATGGTTTACTCTATGAACTGAAATAAAGCGGATGACTAAAAAAAAAAAATCTGAATTAGAGGACAAGTTTAGGGAAAGAAAACTATTAGCTATTGATCCACCTGGTGTAGCAGCTAACAAGACAGAATGCAATGAGTATTTTGTGCTTGTACACAACGTTAGGCAGGATAGGCTAGTCTCCTCCCTAACCAGAAATGCAGAGTAGCATGTTAGTGAGGCTACCTCAGACTATAAAAGTTCTAGAGCTGGAAAGTAGACTGGATAGCTAATTACGCCGATTAACATAAAAAGGCTGCAGCATCTGAACAGAGAGAAAAAAGAAGCAAATACCTATATAATGAAGCCGATACACATTTCCCAAGTTGACAACTGGTTGAAAATTAGCAGTGCTGCACAAAGGATCAGAAAAGAGTTTCCTAAAAAGAACGCTGCCACTTTAAGTAAGAGCCCTGCATGAACACTTCTTACACATGCGTCACCGACTGCCACATCAAGTTCCTCAATTTTTTTTTCAGAACTATTACCTTGTTGAACAGAAGACAAGATGACACGGTGGGTGTTGGGAATGAAGGAGATACCCAAAATCACCTAGATTATTTTTCTTTAGTCTGTCGTTCTGCACTCCCTGCTGCCCAACTATTTGACCTTAGTGACACTTGTAGAAGGAAGACCACCTCTGTCCAGCCAGGCCTCAAGCGAACAATTGCGCAGAACTTACTGGTGGAAAGCTGCATCTTTACTATGAGATTCCTGCAAGGAGGGATGTTTGCAAAAAATATATGGTTAACCTAAATTGCTGCCCTCCAAATATCAGTAATAGGGACGTGTAAAGCTTTGAAAAGCCACAGACCCGGCCTTTGCTCTGGTGGAATTAGTATGAAGTCCCAGAGAAGCCCCTATCCTCCGCTCTAGAGTTGCAATTTGGATGTAGACCAATTTGTTTCCTGGAAGGACACCGCAATAGGAGATAAACAGATGATCAAAGTCTGAAGAGTGCAGTACCTTTGAGATAAAAGTTTGACATCTTATTGTTTATAGTTTATTCAGTTGTAGCAGAATGGGGCACTAGGCTGAAAAACAGAAGGCTCAATTCATGATAGAAATGAGATCCTAACAAAATGTCCAGACTAAAGGAAAGGACTATCAAAAAACAAAACTTTGCCTTGTGGAATACTGTGCAAGCCTTTCCAGAAGGCAGCAGGAAGCTAGTCAATTCTTCTAAGGGCGAACAAAGCAAACACAAGGAGATGATGGACGGAGCACTGAAACTTTTCAGACACTCGCCCCCAGTCACAGATCTGGGTTGAATCCATCCTCATTCTTTAGCTCACTTTGCCACCTCAGTTCAGGCCCAGCTATATGCAAATCAGTCTTGACCCTGTGCCTCATGGGAACAGTCCAGCCTGAACTGCCAAGCCAGGTCTTCTCTGAACCGGAAACAAGCATCCTGGGACCGGTTTCTGGGTAACACCCTTTATCAGCCAGGCTGGCTTGAATCCAGTGGCAAAGTGAGCAAGGACCCACGTCTGGGCATACCCTGCCAACTTAGGGCGAACAAAGCAAACACAAGGAGATGATGGACGGAGCGCTGAAACTTTTCAGACATGAGGCACAGGGTCAAGACTGATTTGCATATAGCTGGGTCTGAACTGAGGTGGCGAATTGAACCTAAGAATGATGGATTCAACCCAGATCTGTGACTGGGGGAGAGTGTCTGAAAAGTTTCAGTGCTCCGTCCATCATCTCCTTGTGTTTGCTTAGTCAATTCTTTTAACAGATATGAATGCTTCTGCAAAAAAAATAGGTCAAGATAAAAATCCTAACAGGGGAGCACGGCTCACAGCTGGTGGATAAAGATATTTAGGCAAGTCCATCAAAATGATGGCAAACCACTTGATTTGTCTAGGAAAACAGTCTAATGGCTTGTAAGGATGGTTTATAGGAAACAATTTCTATACATTTAGAGGCCAAAAAGGGCAGAATTATAAGGCATCATTCATAGAAACATCAAGTTGATTCAACAATCTTTCCAGGGCTTAATTGCAAGATCTTATTTATTAGCTATGGTACTGTTTCTGGGCAGATTCCATTCTAGACACAAGCACAGCAACTATACTTTCCTCCCTCTACCCCCCCCCCCACCCACCCCCCCACCCCGAGAATCCCAGATGTGCAAAGACTACAGTGTCGGGAAGCAAGACCTCCTTAACAGAAACAAACAGGATGGATGAAGGACTTGCCATCCATTCTGAACAAGAAGCTAGGGAAGCAACAGACAGATGTTGACTGAGAAAATGTGTCCCGTAACCCACATTTGGCAATGCCAAAAATGAGCAATCAGCTTGGGGTTGTAGGATCGCTTGAACAATAGAAGAGTCTGAATGAAGTAAGAGACATTGTGGGTCGGGACATAAGAAAATGTCCCAGACTAGTCCAAAATGAGAGTGTCTTCCATGTATAGCACTTATCAATTCCAGACCATAAGCAAACTTTGAACATTTAGCATTGTTTCCAATGCAAAAAGATCTACAATCAAGGCGTTCGAGGTTATGAAGATGGCACATACAAATCTCTCAATTCCTTTCTCTTTCTTGAGGAGCACTGCATTCTGATGAGGAAATCCAACATTTATGTTCCCCGATGTGTGACACTACTGGAAGAATTCTGCTGTTGAAAGACCAATCATGATCCTTTAGACAGCAGAAACAATGAGGATAAGTGCCATCTGTATGATACTGCAGTGCTGTGTCCCGTGAGGAGATGCATAGCAGCTGCTCTATAAAAGAGATGAAATGGACTGCAGACCTAGAAAAAGTTCTCTAGGTGGTCTCTCTCTTAGGAGAGTTCAGAGGCAAGGAGTCCGATTGGCCCACAGTCAATTCTGCACATGGTAGTCTTTGGTCAGAGTAATCATACAAATTGTAGCGTTTGAAAAGAAAATACCTTCCTAAAAAAAAAAACAGGTCAGTCAATGAAGAGACTCCAAGTCCTACCCCAGAACAATTCCCAGCTAAAATATTGAGTAGTCTGCACATGCCATGATGATCCAACAGGAACATTGTACCACCATGTCGAAGTCCATGGAAGGCGTAAAAATATTCCACTAACTGCTTTCGGGATGTCAGCTTCTGCTGCAGTGGGAATGCAAGACACATTAAATGATCTTCTGAGTTGAACCTCCAATATACTAGTGGATGAGACTTTCAGAATGATGGAAAACCCCAAACTGAAAAGGGTTTAGCAAGCAAGCACTGCTACTTTGATGTCCCTGTTCCTTCCGTCTATCTGTGGGGCTGCCTAGCAGGTATGGTGCGCCTAGCATAGGCATCCAGGCACTTCGACGTTCCTCACAAACTGGTAATAGGTTGGTCACCTCTTCACTAATGGCATGGACTGTACGTTCATAGAACCCAAATGTCTGATACGGACCGAACAAAAAACAGAATTTCTCTGTAAATTCATTATGTTTCACTACCTTCAAGTCACAGATTGAGAAATATTCCGACAGTATTTTGGCAACTTCATTCGTGTTAACAGCAATCATGTGAAGCAGTCTCATTTGGACTTGTCTTGAAGTTGCGTCTAAAACTATCACTCAGTACATCCAGCATCCAACTAAAAGGCTGAACCGACTGGTCTGGCGAGTCAGACTGTTAGCCTGTGCATGACCAAAAGAAGAGAAACCGTATACAGTACACACAATGTGTGCGTGTCCGACATCACGATTCCGACTTCTGGCTTCGGGTGAGTGGTGGTCGGGACCACAACAGGGTGGCCTGAAAGTAAATTGCGTTTCCTTTGATGACCTTTTCTAGCAGCTGACAAAGGATTTGTAAATAAGTACAATTATATATATTTATTTCACTGAAAAGCCAAATGTAAAAGTGATGATAAAGTTAGGTGTTCAAATAAAAAAAAAATGCACCAATAGTCACCAATTATAGTTAACTGAGCAGGATATAACCTGCACCAACGTTATGCACTGCTTATAATCTCACATATTACATCACTAGTGAGATGGTAAATGGCATATTGATGACATCTCAAATACCATGGCTGACATCACTGATAACACAAACGTCAATATACCATAGAGTGATTAAGTGAAAATGTGTGAGTTCAAGGCATGGAAATAACGTAATCTTTGGCGTAAATTCCTATTGTGCATTTTAAAAATAATATGGTGACATTTTTTGGGAGTATGAGACAGGGTAGAAAAATCCATTGCTATTTCCTGAACCACTGAAAAGTGTCTGTTCAGGATTCGGAGTAGCCAACAGTACATAGTCTGCATAAATCATCAGTTTGATCCCTTGTCTCAGTAATCTGACAGATTCTATAGCTGAGTTATTGGTTATTCTAAAGAGGTTGTCGTATTTTTCCTACTAATCGGTAGGATCTGTGCGATTCTTGGACAACATAAATTTTGGGTGCGGTACCTAGACTGATTCCGGGCAGCTCTGCAGGATATGTTGGCCTAGGGACCAGCTAGCTCGCAGTGTCGCCCTAAGCCCCCCAAGCCTTACCAGGGAGAGAATGGTTTCTGGCAACCACTGAACAGGACAACCCTGACCCCTCAGTGAATGTGGTAACAGATCAAAACCTTTCAATCAGTCACTCGTGCTTACTTGCGCTCAGAGAAATACTCAGAATACAGAGTGGGACTTTGTCAATATATTTATTGAACCAACGTTATTCTTGTATAGAACATGTGCTGCAATAATCCCTAGACAGAAGATGAAAGTGATTACAAGTACCAAAAGAGCGAATAGTAGATATAGTTCTACCATGGTGCTAAAACAGTGTATACATGCAGGCATATAAACAAGGCAGTAAACAGGCATACACCTACTATGCAAACCCTACTCTGTGTGTACCTAGAGTGCGTGTAGGTGTGAAGCCAAGAATCCCTCCAAGGGACGATCCTACCCCATTACCTGGCAGGAGAGAACGTCTGGAGAGTTCTGTCTTGGTCATGAACTGAACACCCCCTCACAGAGATGTCAGACAGCTGCGTTGTGAAGTTTCAGCATGCAGGGACCCTCGGTGTCAGCTGAAGTGCCTCCTCTGCTAATCTTTTGGGATGCTCATTATTTATAATAGAAAGTATACTTGTGACACAAGTATAGATTAGCAATGTTATGGATATGTAGATAGTCCTGTCACCCCTTGGATGAAGATAGAACGACATTTGCACATCGTGCATGAAAAGGCCTTGTACATGGTGTTTGAGGCATCATGATAATGTTATTCGAAACTAGATGTGTAAACAGAAGTACTTTCAGATAAACTAATCCAATATTGCCGTGCACGCAAATATGTGCAAAAGTTCAAAGCAGAAATGTTATTGTTGAAAAGAGGACAATGTAAGAAATTAGCAGCTTTCACTACATGAGCCTAATTTGGGGGACATATCACCCACTTCTCATACTAAGGGTCAATATATAAAAGCTATCTAAAAGCCAGCAGGCCATAATGAAATTAAAACTAAAAAAAAAACTTTTAAAATAATCTAAAAGCTAGCTTCCCTTTAAAATATTTATAAAAGCCTTTAAAAGTCATTATACTATTTGAAAACCCAAGCACTTAGAAAGCCATGGTGCCTAGAAAAATAAAGTAAACTTTTTGATTCATTTTGTTTAAAACCACGACAAATCGTTCCCACCACAAAGAAAAGTCCACTTGTTTTTGTTCCGAGTGGTAGACGCAACATTGCAGTTGCTCGCAACTGCCGATGGCGTTCACAGTGGCGCAACCCGAAGCAGGTTTATTGAGCAAAGGTGATTTCATCCAGTTCCCACAGCAGCCGCTGAGGGAGGAACTGCATCCTGTAAGCGTATCGCAGAGCCAGTATCCAGTTCACTAGGAGTCAAAGCATCTCAGGGTGGCTCGAAGAACGCATTCATCAGCAATGGAATACACTGGGGACAACAATACCCATGGGCCTTTAAGGGGTCCATCAGTAATTTAATGTCCAGAGGCGCAGCAGATTGTGATCCGAGGCATAGATCCAATATGCATTGATGGCTGCAAAGCAGGCAGCGGAATACAGGTTGTATGCAGTGAAGCCAAACAGGCCTGAAAGACAAGAACCTGTGCGCATTCAGTTCTCGAAGCCGAGGTGCGCTGAAGCAGTTTATCATGCGCTCACGGCATCATAGCACAGGCAGTGCTGTCTCCATTAAGAGTTGAACTGAGACGTCCATTGTAGAGCAGAAAAATTAAAATCAGGATTCTAGCCACAAGTAGCAGGACCAGCGGGAGACCTCCAACGTGCAGTATATGAAAGATGGTATAACTCCGAAAACGGTCTGAAAGGTGTCAACAAGTCCAGAGCCAATACATTTTAAAAAGTGCACTATTCCCTTATCAGACATAATAAAGATACGGTGGACCAGCTCCCCAAAATGCAGCTGTAAGTTTGTATGGAGTAGCGTCTATCTAGGATGAGGACCTTGCAACCTGGAGATCAAACGTCTCTGACTGATGTTAAAGCCACATCTTTTTGAAAAAGCATGGCTTTTAGTTTGCCCAGAGAATTAAAGCGTATGTCGGAAACTTTTATTGAAGGCCATAGCGTTGCCTCCCTAACTGTGCGGGCAAGTGGAAACAGTACTTGTGTGCAATAAGTGACTGCGGAATTAACCGTTACCAGATAAGCAATGCCTGGTTCCATTCCACATCAACCTCGATCATTCAGCATCAAATAGCTCCCATTTGAGAGCAGCTTAAAAACCGGATCATTGCAGCTAGAGAACCCTTCAGATAATAGGACAAGTTCACAACTGAAGCACTGCATGCCCCTTGAAGTGAAATGTCCTTTCAAACTAAGGACCCGCTTAAACCATCCTCACAGTCGGAGCCACTAAGGAAAACTTCTGTATCCCCATTCCTGCATCTAAACCTGAATGGTAATTCCCAGTATTCATGCACATAACCTTCCCCTAGCGCTTCACATCTGCCTACTTGTTGGTACTGCAGACAATATTGGAACTAGAAAGTCGTGACCGGTAGAATGATTTAACCATGGATTATCCAGTCTGTGGATGGTGTCTCAGCCACGGTGAAAGGTAATTTGTCTAACTTTTCAATGTGCAACATGGTATATTTCGCATCTCTTCATGTCATTACTGTCTTTCCGTTAGATCAAATGCGGAAAACACACTCGTGCTGTTGATAACTCCATGGCACGTGGACAGAACGTAATGTTTGAAACGTCCAGCTTAATACAAAATCGACCGTAGTTGTGATTGTCCATTTTGAAAAATAGACATATCTTGCTATATTATGTCAATTGCAGAAGACACTATGTTGCCCAGTGAATAAATTCTGGATGCTAAAGTAGTCATACCGTTGTCAACTAGAGCCAAAGCATTTTCTGAATTAACCCTATCTATGTCTTGCAGTCACTCAGCAGCTTCCTGTTGGAAAACTTTCCACAGCTTGTTGTATATTGCATTCAAGAAGCGCTTTTGACGTGGGTTCCAGGGACCCAACAAGAAATCCCTGAGATCCATGTCATCAGAGAAAAGGGACAAGTGTTGGTTCACCTGAGAAAGTGTTGAGGTTTTCAGCCAATCAAGAAACAACTTCCCAACATTATATGCCGTCTCTCCCCAACCCCCCAGCCCCCAAGTGTTCTGTTTGTACATATCGCTGATTAGGCCTATTAATCCTTAACCCTTCCGTGTTGTCCAGGAATCTAGATTGACACCCATTGGTGTCTACAGGCCAAACCAACCATCCGTTCCAAGTGGGGTCTAATGAATTGTAATTTCGTATTATGGCATCTAGTGTATCCTCACCGTATTGTGTGAAATGCTGCCAGTTCTCAAAGTGTGAGAATGGGGAATATGAGGTAAATTCATATCCTTCATCTTGGCTATTCCAAGACGAGAAGTTTGTGCCACTGTATAATTCAGGAAAATTATTCGATGTGGTATGGGGCATGCTCTGAATAAAGTCTAAGTTCTCTGAACCTGCCAATCTTTTGTCCCTAGACAGATTTTGTGTCTATGGTGTCCTTCCAAAAGTCGAAATCCTGTACAGACAGCTGGGAAAGAAAGGAAGCAGAGTAGATCAGCTTGGTGTTTGTTAGCATATTTTTCTTTGCAGGTGTAGGTGCAAGCCTATAGTAGTAAGAGGCTGGGTCTAGGGCATGGGAACCCACAAACTTTCTCGGGGGCCAAAATTACAGTCTGGCTTGTGGCCGAGGGCCGCACAGATCGGCCTGCGTGATGGGGGCAGGGTTGGTGGGAGAGGCGGGGTCAATACAGGCGGGGCTACTGGGGTGAAGAAGAAAAAAAAATCACCCTTTTCAAAACATGCCTAGACAACGCTGTATTTCGAAATGCAATATATATGTGTGTATGTACCCCGAATAAATACTGTCAATATTTTATTGGGGTCTGTGTGTTTCTGACCATAGTTTTCCATCTTTGCCTTGCTTTGACAAGAACTCAGTTCCCTGCTCTTATGCCCTCCGTTGCGCAGACACTTGGACACACCCTTAATTTGTCTCTCAGAAGACACAACTCATACCCCTATGCCTCTTAAAGTCGCTCCGAACAACCCTTAATGGCCGTTGAGAGTTTACAGTACCAAGCCCCAAGATCATCCAGCAAAACTCAGAAGCGTAAATGCAAAGTGCATTGATAGACGTAGGTTTTCTGTCCTCTGTCCAGCCCGCTGTGCACACCCCAGCTCATGAAACTTACCACATGCATGCAACCCCAGGCAATACAAGCATCAGTGACAACAGGCTGTCATATTCTTAATGGACCTAGATAGTACATGCATAAATGGTCCCATGCTGTAATGTGCATGCTTGGGCCCACACAATACATGCATTCATGTACTTGGGCTGTAATGCACATTTACAATGGCATAATGACCGCCATAATGGGCAAGAGACCTGCTGCCGTCTTATGCTGCCTTCTCCTAGTCAATGAGCTGGCCCAACAATGCAGCAGAGGTATTGTAGTGTCATCTTCAAAATGACTATCCTCTCAGGTACATGCATGTCATTTAATAATAATGCATGTATCAGGCAGCACGTCTACTACTATTCTTCCCTGAGCCCCACACTCAATGACTCTGCTCTTAGGGTCCACTGTGATCCTAGTTTTTTACTGTGACCCTGCACTCTAACTCGGATCCTACCGGACCCTACCTTATGACTGTTTCATGCTTGCCATATTCCTGTACTTTACCCCCTCATCCTACCTCTACCCACCACTTTGGCCTTAATAATTCACTTTTTTCCTGACCCGTCCCGCTGCCTGGCACTGTCACAACTTTACTCTTCTACAGTTTTAACCCTCAATGTACACCACTTATTATACCTCTCCCCCTACCCATGGTTATTTCCTGATCTCATAAACGCCTCTCACACTGTCCCTACCACCACTTTCTATTACCATTGTTGCAATCTGCTCCCAGTACCTCTTTGCTCAGCTCATAAGCTTGCTCTGTCTGACCCTCCAACCTCATGATTCCACCCCTCTTCACTCTGCTTAAACTAATTTTCTAGCCCTTCTATTTCACTATGCACATAGCCTGTCGTTTTGCACCTACTCTGGCCCCAATTTCTTAAACTGCTTTCTCTCTACACACCTTGACTTTTTAATGCTGCTCCTGCTCTCCCTCCATCTCACACAACTCCTATCTGGTCACACCTTTGTGGTGCCACACTTGCCTACTTTTTTCAGCATTATTTCTCCCACTCTCCTTTATAGCCTATCAAACTCCCTACCCTCTAGTTGTGCCCCAACGCACAAGTTACTACTTGTGTAACGATATATCTGTAAGAGACATTAGTTAGTGATAGATTCCTTACCTTAGAATATCCCCAGGCGTCAGACTGGATCTGGAAAGTTTTTGTCAGCAGTACCCCTGCGCGTCGGTAGGTGGCGTCGTGCGGCTCCACGTTCGTCGCTTGCGTCGTAAGCGCCGAGATGACGTCACGGAGACTACTTAGGCGCCACCCATGCGCGCTGACGTCAGTTCTGTACTCTACTTTCCGCGCCAGGAACGCAGAGCCATGCAAGAAACCGACCACTGGTGCCATGAAACTAGGGCCCTGAAAGGGATGACCTTAACCCTAGAATCAGTTCGCAGAACGGGGAGGATGGGTGGGGCGGTAAGGAATCTATCACTAACTAATGTCTCTTACAGATATATCGTTACACAAGTAGTAACTTGTGCATCTGAAAGAGACGTTAGTGATAGATTCCTTACCTTCGAATAGATACCCCAGCAATACCAACCCCGGTGGTGGGTCTGCAAATAGATTACACCAGAAAGTCACGGAGAACAGAACGGCCAAAGAAGCAGTCTCTCCGGACTTGACTGTCAAGGCAGTAATGCTTGGTAAACGTGTGCAGCGAGGCCCACGTGGCTGCCTGACAAATATCCTGCAAGGAAACGCTGCGTTTCAAGGCAGTAGTGGCGGCCGTTGCCCTGGTAGAATGGGCACGCAGCCCCACAGGAGGCTCCTTGTTAGCCAACGAGTAACACGCTTTGATGCACAAAACGACCTACCGAGAAATGGTGCGTTTGTGCACGGCCCGACCTTTTTTGGCGCCCACGTAGCCAACAAAGAGCTGGTCATCCACCCGGAACGGTTGTGTGCGCTTCAGATAGAACGAGAGCGCACGTTTTGGGTCCAGACGGTGGAGCCTCTCTTCCTCTTTTGAAGGATGCGGAGGCGGAAAGAAGGTGGGCAAAGTGATGGTCTGCCCGACAACCTTTGGCAAGAAAGAAGGACGGGTCCTTAAAACCACCTTGTCCGGATGAACAGAAAGGAAAGGAGGTTTTGAAGAAAAAGCCTGGAGCTCACTCACTCTTCTGGCAGAGGTGATAGCTACCAGGAAAGCCGTCTTTAGAGTAAGAAGACGTAAAGGACAGTTATGAAGGGGCTCAAAAGGAGCGCACATCAGATAGGTCAAGACAAGATTTAAGTCCCATTGAGGCATTATGAAAGGCACGGGAGGAAACGTGTGTGCAATGCCTTTCAGGAAACGGTTAACAACCGGGGACTTAAAGAGAGAAGGCTGATCTGGAAGCCGGAGAAAGGCAGAGATGGCCGAAAGATAACCTTTGATAGTGCCCAGAGCAGAGCCCTGCTGGGCCAAGGATAGTAGGAACAGAAGGACCTCAGAAAGAAGGGCAGAAAGGGGAACCACAGACTACGCTGTGCACCATGCCACAAACTTGTTCCAACTGCAGGCGTATACCGTCTTAGTGGAGGGACACCTGGCTGCCAGAATCACATCACAGACTTTGGGAGGAAGATCGAAAGCTGTCAACTGTCGCCGCTCAATCTCCACGCATGGAGGTGGAGGCTGGACAGGTTCGGGTGGAGGACCGTTCCCTGCTGCTGCGACAGAAGATCCTCCCGAAGAGGCAGTCGGATTAGGGGATCGATCGCCACGTGGAGTAGCTCAGGATACCAGTATCTTCGAGCCCAATCCGGAGCCACAAGGATGACTTGGGCCCGGTCGCGCCGAATCTTCTTCAGCACTCTGGGCAGAAGTGGTATAGGCGGAAAGGCGTACAACAGACCGCAGCTCCACTCGCGACGAAAAGCGTCGCCGAGCGAGTGCCGCCTTGGAAATTCCAACGCGCAGAACTGATGACATTGTGCGTTCTCTTCGGTGACGAATAGATCTAACCAAGGCTCTCCCCACTGCAGAAAGAGACCTTCCGCCACGTCCGAGTTCAGACGCCATTCGTGATCCATCAAGCACCGGCGGCTGAGTTCGTCCGCCCTAGCGTTCAGAGAACCTGCCAGGTGTTGAACCACCAAGGTAATGCCTTGATGTTCCAGCCATGTCCAGAGGCGCAGAGCCTCCTGACATAGGGTCCACGACCCCACCCCGCCTTGTTTGTTGCAATACCACATGGCGGTGGTGTTGTCCGTGAACACCTGCACTACACTGCCCCGGACAGAGGGAAGGAATGCCTTCAGTGCAAGTCGGATCGCCCGAAGCTCCAAAAGGTTGATATGGAGCCGGGACTCCGCCGGAGACCAGAGGCCTCTGATCTCCGCCTCTCCCAAGTGGCCACCCCAGCCCTGGAGGGACGCATCCGTCACCACTGTGTGCTCCGGTTGGGGGAGGGAGAGGGATCTGCCATCGACCCAATCGCGATTCGTGAGCCACCACCGCAATTATCGTGCAGTGCCCTCCGAGATCTGGACATGATCGGACAGGTTGCCCTGAGGCTGTGCCCACTGGAACTTGAGGTCCCACTGCAGAGCCCACAAATGCCACCTGGCATGTTGCACCAGCAGAATGCAGGAGGCCATCAGGCCCAGGAGCCGGAGGGTCATCCTGACCGAAACCCAGGATAGAGGCTGAAAGATTGGAATCATAGCCTGAATATCCCGGACTCGCTTCTCGGGAGGATAAACCCGAACCGGCGTCGAATCCAGAACCGCTCCGATGAAGTAGAGGTTCTCGGGTGCGACTTCGGCACGTTGATGGAGAACCCCAGCAAATGCAGGTCGTCGGCCGTAGTCTGAAGGTGGGTGACGACGGCCTGGGGCGAGCCCGCCTTCAACAACCAGTCGTCGAGGTAGGGGAAGACTGACATCCCTGACCTGCGCAGATGAGCTGCGACCACCGCCATCACTTTTGTGAACACCCGAGGGGCGCTTATAAGGCCGAAAGGGAGCACGGTAAACTGAAAATGCTCCTGGCCTACCGTGAACCGCAGGTAACGCCGGTGGGCCGACAGGACGGGAATGTGAAAATATGCGTCCTGCAAGTCCAACGCTATCATCCAGTCTCCAGGGTCGAGGGCAGCCAAGACCTGAGCCAGCGTCAACATCTTGAACTTCGCCTTCCGGAGGAAGAGATTGACGTTCCGGAGGTCCAAGATGGGGCGCAAGCCCCCTTTGTCCGTCTTGGGGACCAGAAAGTAGTGGGAATAAAAACCATGTCCTACTTCTGGACCAGGAACGCGCTCGATGGCCCCCTTGGCCAAGAGGGCCGTGACTTCCTGTCGGAGAAGCGCCAAGTGATCCCCCGACATGCGGTGGAACTGAGGTGGCATGGACGGGGGGCAGACTAAGGGGAGGGAGTAGCCCCTTCGGACGATTTGCAGCACCCAGCTGTCCGAAGTGACAGAGCGCCAGTGGGAGAGGTGATGTTGAATCCTGCCGCCCACCTGCGTGGGGTGCACCCCAAAGCGCGGACTAGGAAGGCTTTGAGGCGGATGCTGCGGGAGCGGAGGTGGGCTGACCCGCACGCTGGCCCCCTGTGCCGCCACGGCGGCCCCCACGCCCGCGCTGAGGCTGGTTCTGCGCAGGCCTTTGGCTGAACGGACGTGTAGTGGCGCCCCTTCCGCGGCCACGAAAGGTAGACGTGGCCGGGCGTGTGGTTTAGAGACCCAAGGACTTGGCTGTAGCCCGAGTCTCCTTAAAACGCTCCAGCGCACGGTCTGCCTTATCGCCAAACAGGCGACTACCATCAAAAGGCATGTCCATAAGGGAACTCTGGACATCCCCTGAAAACCCCGTGGACCGCAGCCAGGCATGTCGCCGCAAGGCCACCGTTGCGGAGATGGCTCTTCCCAAAGAGTCCGCGGTGTCCAACCCACACCGAATGGCGAACTTCGCGGCATCCTTCCCCTCTGCAACAGCTTGGGAAAGGACAGCCTGAACCTCTTCCGGGCACTGGGGCAGAGTTTGCGCCACCGTGTCCCACACAGCGTGAGAATAGCGGCCCAAGAGGCATGTGGTGTTGACTGACCGCAGCCCCAGGCTGGCAGAGGAAAACAAATTTTTTCCAAGCTGCTCCAGCTTTTTTGATTCCTTATCTGGCGGAGCGGTAGGGAATGCAGTTTGGGAAGTGGAAGCCTGAATGACCGGGCTCTCCGGTGTCGGATGAGTTTCAAAAAGGCAGGGTCACCCGGTGCCGGGCGGTGACGCCTGGCCACGTTTTTATCCACAGGAACCCCTGTGGCTGGCCTAGACCAGGTACCCATTAAAACATCTGTCAAGGCCTCATTGAACGGAAGCAGAGGTTCCATAGAACTTGCCGCCGGCTGAAGCACTTCAGTAAGGAGGTTAGTCCGGAGGGTAACAGTAGGCAAGTCAAGGTCAAGAGCCTCAGCTACCCTACGGAGCACCACAGTGTATGTTGCGCCTTCCTCCATGACAGTGGGAGGAGACACAAACCCAGGCTCAGAGGAGAGGTCAAGGCCACCTGCATCCTCTGAGTCTTCTGCCCACTCCTGTTCGGACTCACACTGCCGTGCAAGAGGGTCCTCCGACCCCTCCCAGTCCTCCTACTCCACAACAGCCCGAGGCACAAGCTGCAGCGGCGGGGGAGGCACAGGGGAAAACAAATGTTCCACCGGTGCCGGGAACGGCGCCGAGAACAGTGCCAGTCGACGCCGCTCCGGCTCCAAGGCCCAATCAGGGTCCTAAGCCGGAGCAAAATTGCCCGGAAACTCGGGCAAGGGCGGAGGTGGGACAAACGGAGCCCAGGGCGGCGCCGGGAAGGGAGCCGCAGGGGGAGCTGGGGCCAGAGCCGCCGGCGGAGGACCTTGCGGCACCGGAGCCGCTGGCGGAGGAGCCAGCAGCAACCAAGGGCCCTCAAGAGGGACCGCGGGGCCCGAAGGCGCGCTGGCGGGAGCCCTAGGCCTGAAAAGGCGGTCCATGGCGGCAAGAAACTCTTGCACCTGGGCCGGAGTCGCCGACGGACCCGGGTATGGCGGGTAGGCCGCGGGACTGACAGGCTCCAACGGAGCAGCGGGGGAAATACCCCGGGCCCCCTCGTCCGCGCCCTGAAGGCCGACGGGGGGAGGTCGGAGAACGTACGCGCTTCTTCGACTTTTTTGTGACGTCGCTTACCCGATTCAGAGGGCGAAGACTTGGACCCCGAGGAGTGATGAGGATGACTCCGCGGCCGGTCCCTTGAGCGACCCCTGGACCTGGAACGGCACGGAGACAACTGTCGGGCCTCCAGCAGCTTTCTGGACCGCTCCCGCAAAGCCTTAGGAGCCATGGCCAGACAGTCGGAACATGACCGGGAGTCATGGTCGCGCTCCAGACAGTAGAGACAGACGCCATGGGGGTCGGCCACAGACATCGTACGGCGGCAGGCCCCGCAGGATTTAAACCCAGGCATCCCTACGTGGCACCAGGAGTCAAAATTTAAGCAAAGGTACGTGCTCTAACCGGATCTGCGCTTGCTGGCGCAGAAAAAGAAAGAACTGACGTCAGCACGCATGGGTGGCGCCTAAGTAGTCTCCGTGACGTCATCTCGGCGCTTACGACGCCAGCGACGAACGCGGAGCCGCACGACGCCACCTACCAACGCGCAGGGGTTCTGCTGACGAAAAACTTTCCGGATCCAGTCTGACGCCTGGGGATATTCTAAGGTAAGGAATCTATCACTAACGTGTCTCTTTCAGATACCTCATTCTACGCCTAACCTCTCATTGCACGCTAACGCACCACTCTGCGCCTATCCACTCATTGTGCCTGTACACCTTCACTCTACTGAAGATTCACTATATTAATAAGACAGTCCCTGTCCTTCCGTCTGTTCTGCTTCACACCTTCACTCCACTGCTTCCCTTCACTCTGCTGCTAGCTCATAGCTGTTGCTTCCATTATTGTCGTACCCCTCACTATTTCCTTGCCCATGTCCCTGACTTAGCACTCCCCTTCCATATATATATCACTCAATATAGTCCTTACGTGTAAATGAGATGACTCTTTCGGTCTTTACTCTGCTCCTACCCCCTCACACTCCTCAACCTGCAACACCCTTACGCTGCGCTCATATTTCACATTGCTCCTACTCCCTCGCACTCTTCTGTTAACCCCTAACCTTTCCATACCTCCTCACTGCGCTTCTCATTCTGCTTTTATGCTTTACTCATACAGAGTCTGCCAATACCTCGGTTTTTCCTTTCTCTGCCCCTATCCCTTACCTCTACCATCTTATTCTGCCTCTGCCCATTCATCACTATGTACACACTGTGCCAGTCCCCTCAGCTCTGACTCTACCTAATGCATGCCAAAACCAATAACTATTGCTGTTCAATTTTGCAGCATAAAAGACCTGATGCTACATCTGTGCCATGACTCAGACGGGTGGTGTTGGATGACTGTAAATTAATACACTTTCTTGAGTACTACACAAAGCAAGCTGAATTGCCTGTAAGAAATGTGGGGAAGCTGGGATTTATACATAACTACCCGGCTGCTTCCTAGGCATACAACTTTGTGTATAAACTGCATCTCCCCCGAATTCCACCTGTAAACTTTTCCTAGCACCACTGTTGTAAACAGTGAGCCTGTAGGTACCTCATGCGAAGCAATGCTATAAAACAAAAGGCTAGGTGCAGCCCACGGATCGACATTGAGGACATTGCTGGAGCCTCGTTTTATTTATTTTGTTTACACCACGTGCTGAGACCCCGAGGAAGGAAAGGCCGGGCTTGGCTGAAACCTAACCCGGGGCCATAGAAACATATATTTAATTACAGAGCTCTGTTTTAGCGGCACCAATTGAGACATTAAAGAGGCCACACGGTGAGCAGCATGCACCAGCAGCATAGAGAATGCTCTCAAAGGCAGGGTGAGCAAGTGACGTCAGAGAGGCAGGTGAGGGCGGGCGGCTACAGGTGAGAAAATGGTGTTAATTCCATGAGGGGCCGGAAGTGGCCTGCGGGCCGTACTTTGAGTACCGCCGGTCTAAGGTGTCAAAACCAAAAACATATGTACAAATGTTTACTTATTTTTCTGAACTACCTTTCGGTGGTGTTGGACAGCGTTCCCATTGAGTGTAATTATAAACGAAAGTGGGATACTAGCTTTGTGTAAGAAGTGGTGACCATAATGTTGATAGCAAAACATATCCCCGAAATTAGATGTACCATCATACAATTCATCAGAAGAAAATGCAGCCGAATGCTCTAAGTCAGCAAGCAAATTGTGCACAGTTTCAATGTCTCAATCAGAGGAAGTACTGGAGGTGATGATATCCTTTAAGGACATTTTAAACAAATATGGTATTTGTAAGAGTTCAGTGGGACCATACACATCATACGATAGCCTGACCCACACTATTCCTTCCGGAACTGATGCCGTGTTCACCAGGGACAGGAACCTTAGTTCACGGTGCAATAATGCATGTGGTTTCAGAACCAAGTTCACAAGTTTTACTGTAGACAGTTCTGAGAAATATTGTCAATTCAGAAGTAGGAAAAAGAGTCACCAAACCAATCTAGGGGACCAGGAATAGTAATCCAATTGTACTCCAGTGGTGTAACCAAGGAGTAACAAAGTAGGTCTTTTTCAGCCAAAGATAGAGAGCTCGCATTTGCAGGTTGAAAGGGAGAGGCAGTGGTCTCAGGTTCACATGAATCTGGATGAGAAGTCGTCGTAATGCACTGGTATCTCAGGTTCACATGAATCTGGATGAGAAGTCGTCGTAATGCACGAAGTAGCCACATGACGTCCAGTCTATTTTTGGCAGCTTAGCAGGTTTTGTGGAACTGGGAGAAGACTCGATCTGCGGCATATTCACGTAGACATCGTCAATTTTCCGGATTGAAATTTGTGTGTATGTACTCATTGACTGTACAGCTGTTGTTGTTTTAACAGGGAGAAGTAAAACTTCATTGTTGTTTACAGTTTCTCTTTGGAGCTTCCATCTGAACTCCCTGAACAGTAGCGGGAGGAGTGCGGTGGCTACCCAGGAGACCACAAGGCCTACTGTTGAGAATCAGCCACATAGTGTGGTTTTATCAGATCAATGGAGACAAACCTTTTGTCTCGCCGGCCAGCAAGAGGCGGTACTAGTACAGTGCTGGTACCTTCGACACCCAGGACAAGCACATGCGCTCTGTAAGATGGCCCAAATTCTCTCTTGTCCACAATTCTTTCCCTGACCAGGTCCCCAATCTTCGGGACCCAGCCGGGTCTTCCTAGTACAACCTTCTCTTCTCCAGTGGGGGTGCGTTTAACTTGGACGTGGCTTTGTGCGCCCCGGAATTCATTGAGTTCCAGTAAAACAGCCAAACCTTCATTGATGTCAAATGGTGTTTCTGCCGCAACTGTGCTGACATTATCAAGGTCTGGTACCCACATTCTCACACCAAACAGGATTTTCTATGGAGTACGACCCCTAGGGATTTTCTTGGCATGTTATTGAGTGCCCTCTGGACCCCATATGGGGGATTGACCCAACTGTGACCAGAGCCTAATAACCTTGCTGTAAGTCACGGTTTTACCTCTCAACTATCGAATTTTCCTCAGGATGATAGGGTAAGGAGTACCGCAAGGCCACACCCAAACTTTCCATGGCTTCTTTGTAAGCCCGAGAGCTAAACGCCTCGCCCTGGTCAATTGCTTATGTCCCGATGAAGACTAGCAAATCCTTTATAACAGTTCGAGTGTTAGCTGAGCGCTGAGGCCAAACCCCCAGGAATCTGGAGCATGAATCCATGGTCAACAATATGTACTTGCAAGCCACGTCAGATTGTAAGGGGTGGCAGTGATCCAAATAAACACAAGCCAGAGACTTGTCCGAGATCAATAGAGATATCTGAGGTCGATCTGCTACGGTTGAGCCCTTCATCTGCTGGCAGATGTCACATTTTAGGACAAAGTCCCCACCAATAGTGCTGCTTCAGTAGCAAAGCTGTAGCAGCAACCCCTGCGTGTGCTGAACCCAGACCCTTGTGTGCAGCTAGTATTAATCCCAAACCGCAATCAGTGTTTGGTATTACTCCATCACCAACTCATGTAATCTGAGCATACAGAATATTTAGTGCATCTAACTTGTAGGAGTACTTGAGAGGAAAGCCTTTCGGCAGCTGTGTGTCACAGCGAGCCGCATTGGCAGCCACCACGATGTCTCGGTCTAATCTCATACTAGAACGAGTGATTGCAGCAATGGCAGAGGTGCAGGCTGTTGCCTTAGCGGCTTCATCAGCAAAGGAATTCCCTTCAACATGAACGCCTACACGTTTATGACTCAATGTGTGGATAACATGAGCCCGTGGCAAGGATACTTTCAGCTTTGCCACCTGTTCCTAAAGCAGCTTGTGCTTTATTGTGCAACCCTTAGAATCTAGAAATCTATTTTGGCCCCAATAGTGAAGATATTCATTATATGACTGGACATAGTAATATGAATCACACACTAAGTGTGGGTAATCCGTGATCCGTATTTTGTAGTGCCAGTATTAGGGCGTTGAGTTCTGCCAGCTGCGCTGTACAATCCCCTAGGGACTGTGTGTGTTTTTCTCCAGAACGGAACTTTCCATCATGCATGCGCCTTTTTACTATTGCCCCCGCACCGGAATATTGGTGTTTTGTCCCTACGGCAGGCTGAGCAGATCCATCAGTGTAGATGATGTAATCATATCGATTTAGAGGCATTATTTAATTCAGCAGAGGATATTCTTGTTCATACTACAGGAATGATTGTGTTTGTAATGTAGAATCTAATCTGTAATACACATCTGTTGCAGTGAGAGAGTTGGCCCATTGAATTCATGCTTTGGCATTTGGAACGCTCGCTTTAGTAACTACCTCTAAGGACGGTACCTGAGTACTGACAATTATGCATTTTCCCGCGGCAGTGAACAGCTGGAGTGGCACTGCAGTAGTCTTGTGCTCAGTTGAGGGTTCTGGACTGTCCTCTGGGGGTGCGCTGCGAAGCGTGTGACACCTGTAGGCGCAGATAGATCGCTCTGCGACAGTCGCTTTGCCCACTGACCTGGATATTTGAACACTGGTTCCGCCCTGAGTGGAGGGGTCCTGAGAGGGGGGGCAGCTATGGGACGGACGGACAAAACACAGCAGAAGCTGTCCTTCGATCAGCGCAAACCCAGAGATGAGCAGAGACTGCCTGAAGATGAAGAGATGGCGGCAGAGCGGAGTAGGGACGCTCACGTGGGCACGCTCCAATCCATGTTAACCTCCATGGAAAAAGGGTTGCAGGATTCGTTAACGGTACTGGGGACAAAGATAGACTCCCTATCCTACCGTATGGACCGAATGTCCGAAAGGATGGATAAGCAGGCAGAGCGCATGGACATGGCCGAGAGACGCATTACAGAGGTCGAGGAGACGCAGACAGATATGGACTCAAGTCACAAGCGTCTGGACAGGGCACTTCAGGGATTGCTGGATAAGACGGAGGATTTGGAGGCGCGGTCCCGTAGATCTAACCTCCGTATCATTGGGCTGCCGGAAACTACATCTACGGGAAATATGGAACAGTTCGTTGAGAAACTACTGGAAACGCTACTAGGCCCTGACACCTTTTCCAAAATGTTCGTGGTGGAGCGCGCGCACCGCTCCCTGGGACCGCGTCCCGCCCGGGAGCTCCGCCGAGGCCAATAATAGCCAAACTGCTCAATTACCGTGATCGGGATGCGGCACTACGAGTGGCGAGGGAGAAACGGACCTTGCAATTTGAGGGCTCCACGATTGCACTATTCCCGGACTTTACGATGAGGGTGCAGGAGGCTCGCCGTCAGTTTGCGCCCCTTAAGAAGCTGCTGAGGGAACAGAACATTGATTATGCTATGTTGTACCCGGCTCGTCTGCGTGTCAATCGACAGGGCAGGTCACATATCTTCACCGACCAAGATGTTGCAAAAGACGATAAAAGACTGGGCTAAGGAGAAACGACAGAGTCCAGATAAAGAATCCCTGAACGGTGCGGTTGGTGGTTCCCTGGCTGATCAGGACTGAAATCGCTGGTCGATGTGCAGTTAAGATATAATTTACTGAGGGGTCCAGACGAGCTGATGCTAAACTGTGTGACTGTGGATCTGGGGGGGTGGAGGGGGCCCGGGGTGTGACATGGGGTACGGAGTGGCTGCGGGATGTGATATATGTTAGGCATAAGGCGAGATGCCCGATACCTTGGTCTGATGCTCCAATAAGCAGTAGGTGTGCGGAGGACAGTTTGAGGTTGGCTAGTTGTACGAATAGGGAGGGCCGGTAACCTCCGCCTACACGTGTAACACACACTTGGGGTTTAGTCCCTACACCCTTTTGCTGGTGGGAGGGATGTGGAATTTCTGTGCTTTGTATTATAAAATTGCACTGAATGTTTTGGTTGTAAAGTGGTTTTGGGTAATGTTCTCTCAGGTCCTAGTTGGGGGATCTCGATGTGGGTGGGGGTGGGGAATGGTTGAGACTCAGATGTTGCAGTTTATTTCAGGGCCGACGAATACATCTGCCGTGTTACATTGAGAAACCGCACACCATTGATACATGGCAGATATGACTGACTCTACTCCACAATCTATAGGGAGGGATGGTGGAACTAAAGTCCCAACAATTAGAGCTCTTACGTGGAATGTCCGGGGATTGAACGACCACAGAAAAGTCCGCAAGGTCCTCTCCTATCTGCAGAGGCATAAAGTGGACGTGGCACTTTTGCAGGAAACCCATTTGCCGATAGATTCACCGATGTTGCGGTGCAGAGGCTTACTAGGGAACATACACGCTGCGGGATTCACCACACATGCGCGGGGGTCATCACGTGGGCCAATCCGGGATCTGGGTTCACTATACAACCGTTATTTACAGATACTGAAGGTAGATGTGTAATCACCAGATGTAGAGGGAAGGGTATGGAATTACTTGCTGTTAATATCTACGGACCAAATTTTGATGCCCCTGATTTCTTTACCAAGATAGCAGACACGGTGGATAGTTATGGCGAGGGGCGATATCTATGGGGCGGAGACTGCAATTTAGTTATGAACCCAGCCTTGGATAGGTCAGGGGGACCAGAGAGGAACAGATCAGCTGCTGCTAGAGAGCTAGAGTCGGTCCTGACCCGGCACGATCTGATTGACGTTTGGCGCTGGAAACACCCACACGAAGGGGGCTACACACACTATTCAGCCTACCACAATCTACATACACGCATCGATTACTGGTTCGCATCTAGAGCACTTGGCGATCAGATTCGACATTGTCAGGTGCTACCTCGCACACTTTCTGATCACTCACCGATTTTGTTGGTATTAGACGCCCCTACTGGTCGCATACCTCCATTTACATGGCGGTTTCCCCCATATTCCTTACTGGATACAGTTTTTAAGGAAGAGTTGGCCGAAGCTATAGAAACCTTTTTGATCAAAACGTGGGTTCTGTAGATGATTTTCAAGTGGTGTGGGAGACT
Source organism: Calotriton arnoldi (assembly GCA_963921515.1). Classification (NCBI taxonomy): domain Eukaryota; kingdom Metazoa; phylum Chordata; class Amphibia; order Caudata; family Salamandridae; genus Calotriton; species Calotriton arnoldi. The sequence continues at coordinate 1,337,564 of CAWUFW010000867.1, forward strand.
TTTAAGGTGTTCATTCGGGGGATCACTATTTCAAAGCATGCAGGAATCCTTCGTGCGATACGAGTACGTCTTTCTGAATTAGAAGGGAGAATTAAGTCCGCAGAGCAGCGAGTGCTAGCTGATAATAACAACTCAGACGGGGGAGTACTAGCTGAACTGTTAAGAGAATATAACGCTGCGGCTGACGACGAAGTCAAACACCTTGGTAAATATGCCACCGCCAGGGCCTACGGTGAGAGTGAAAGACCGGGGTCGGTTTTAGCGCAACTTATTAAGAAACGTAGAGATGCGCTGAGATCTGTGCAGGTGAAGTCTGCGGAGGGCGAGCTTTTGACCGAAGACGTCAGCGTTGCGAGCAGGTTCCGGCAATTTTACTCGGAGCTCTATGCGTCTCGTGGCGTGACATCTGATGCGGAGATAATAGATTATCTATCGCACATACGACTCCCATGGCTCACTGATACGCATAGGGAATTTTTAATGCGACCTATAGAAAAAGACGAAATACACCTTGCTCTAACTAACATGAAAGCGGGTAGTGCTCCGGGGTCGGACGGTCTCACGGTCCCCTTTTACAGAGCCTTTATGGATTTATTACTCCCGCAGTTAGCCGTGCTCTTTGATGATATGTGTGTCACGGGTCGTATGCCACCATCTATGTCGGAGGCAGTTATAGTCGCCCTCCTCAAACCCGGCAAAGTGGCGGAGGAGTGTTCTTCTTACCGCCTCTCTCTCTGTTAAATGTGGATGCGAAGGTGTTCGCGAAGATACTCGCTAATCGACTGGTCCCATTAGTCCCATTATTAGTGGCACCTGAACAGGCGGGATTTGTGCCAGGGAGAAATTTAACATACAACTTGCGCACGATCTTTGGCATCATGCAACACGTTAGACAGGAGACACCCGCAGTGGCGGTCTTCCTTGATATGGAGAAGGCGTTTGACTCTGTGGAGTGGCCATTTTTACGGCAGGTTTTAACTAAGATGGGACTTGGTCCTGTGTTCCTCCAACTCATAGGTACGCTCTACAGTGAACCCACTGCTCGTATTAAAGTCGGTAACATAGTGACGGATGCCATTCGCATAACCAGAGGGACGAGACAAGGTTGCCCGTTGTCTCCCTTACTTTATGCTCTGGTGGCGGAGCCTTTGGCTTGTGCCCTTAGGGAATACCATCAGCATCGGGGAATAAGCTTCCCACGCTACAAGATTATAGTATCCATGTACGCAGATGATACGCTGCTGTACCTCAGACATCCAGAAACAAACCTCTCAGCTGTTCTTCGGGAGGTAGTGCGATTTGGAGGGCTGTCGGGATTGCATGTGAATTGGCAAAAATCTATCGTTTTTCCTCTCACACCCAATACGCCTCGTCCCGAGTCGGACTACCCGCTGATGTGGTCCACCGAGGCGATCACATATTTGGGGATTAAACTGCATACAGATGCAGACACGGTGTTCAGAGATAATTATGGGACGATTTTTAATAAACTAGAGGACGAGGTGGAACGATGGATAAAGCTACCGTTGTCCCTCCTGGGAAGAATTTCCATCATGAAGATGGTGGTGCTACCGCGCCTACTATTTTTATTTATTAATATTCCTATGGTTCTGCCTAGAGTTTTTTTTTATCGACTCACCTCGTTGATGGTCCGATTGGCGTGGGCAGGTAAGCAGCCGCGAGTGAAGTGGCAGATACTGGTACTCCCCTACTCTATGGGTGGACTAGGAGCTCCGGATTTTAATTTATATTACAGAGCTGCACAATGCTCACATGCATATAATTGGATGCATGGTTCTCCAGACATACCGTATTTACGTATAGAATCGGAAGTGGCTGCTCCACTCCCACTGCCTGCACTGTTGTTTAAAGCGGCAGACCGTCGGACCTGCATATTGGACTCCATAAATGCTACCACGCATGCTTGGCACCACCTACTACAACTGCAAGCGGGTGCAATATTGTATTCCCCAGCAGCGCGGTTAGATTGGTGCACTTGGCTGCCGCCATGACAGGAGAAAGGGGTTACAAAAGCAATGCAAGCGATGGGTGTTAACGAGATAGGGGAACTATTTGAGGAAGGAGTGGCTAGGGGATGGGAGGACCTTGCTGCTGATAGACCGGACCTTACTCTACTTACGAAGTTCCAATTTCATAGAATGAGACATGCATTGAAGGGGCTATTGGGAGATGATTACCAGGAACCACCGGAGTTAGAAGCCCTGACACGCACTATTCGCGCGAAATCCCCGAAACGCATGGTAGCGATAATTTACGGTACATCTATGTCTCACCGCGCTAATTATTACACTAAAGCGCGTTTGGAATGGCAAAGGGACTTAGAGATGGAAATTGCAGATGATATGTGGCTCTATTGCTGCACTAACACTAAGCGAATTTCACTCAATGGTCGACATCGATTGGTACATTTTAAGTTCCTTAACAGGGTTTACTATACCCCGGAGAGGCTTCACAGGTATGGATTACGGGAAACTGCTGAGTGTGAACGATGCAAAGCGGGATCGGCAGATTTCCTCCATTTAGCATGGTTATGCCCGGGAATAGCAGCCTTCTGGGTTCTAGTGTTTGGGGAGCTGAGTCAGGTCACGCAGCTGGCCCTAGAACCGGAACCGTCGTTAGCATTACTAGGTCATTCCAAGCGTATCCCGAGAGGAGTTAGGCGACTAATTGACATGGGACTGTTGATAGCCAAGCGCAGGGTTGCTATAAATTGGTTCAGAGGTCCAATTCCAACGCTCGTGCAATGGAAATCTGATCTGACATACTGTTGCACACAAACAGAAGTCTACAGCGAACTGCTCCCTCCACGAAGCCGCCCAAAGAACTTCTGGGAAATATACAGTACTTATCTACACACAAATAACAGCGTTGTCAACGATCTCTCCACACAAGAACACAGTTCGGTACCATGTAATGCCTGAGCATTACTGGGAAGCTACCAGGTAGACGCATATTAGGCAATACCCGCGGCACATGAGTGGGCCGGTGGGAGTGCCAGGCATGACAGATACCATCAGTAGTTACCCCCCTTTTGGGCACTGTAGAAGTATAATGCTGTTAGCCATGGATCGCTAATGGAGGTTCTGTATCATTAACAACAGAGCGGACGCTCTCCCCTGACTGGTACGCAGTTAAAGAACATGCAATAACTGATAACCCCTAGGTAGCTACAATGAAGTCGCACATTTGTAATCACCTACGGTTCATGAGAGGGCAAGCGGGAGAGTCAAGCACGACAAATACCATCAATAGTTTCCTCTTTGGATGATGTTGATGTATAGTGATGTCAGTCAAAGATCGCCTATATGTGTTCAGTGTAAGACCCAGCTGTAACCGAGTCTCTTTGTTGAATGTATTTGATTTGTTTTTCTTTCCTATTGATGTAATGTTTTGTCGTGGGAAAACAATAAAATACATTAATAAAAAAATAAAAAAAAAATAAAAAAATTATGCATTTTCCCTGTGCTAGCGCTCTCTCTCACTACAGCAGTCTGTACTATTGTGAGAATTTTCTCAGTGGGTGCAAAACGCATTTCAGCATTTGTGTACAAATGTGATTTGAATGCTATGGGTACTGTATCACCTTCACTGAAACGGATATAGGTGTACCCGGTTGGGTGTTTGGAAGCTATCATAGCTTGTACGGAATGTAAAATGTTTATAGGTTCCTGTGTCCAGTGGTTGATTGAAAAATCAACGGATTTACTCGTTCTGCGTAATCAAAAATGTATGTTCTCCCAAAAGGTAAAAATCCTAAAATGGTTTGTAGTCTTTCCAGAGTAATTGGAGGTTGGAGCAATGCACATTTTTCTAAAAAAAAATGTGCCGCCAGACTTTTGCCTTCACTTGACAACTCCTATTCCATCAATTCATCGTCTGTCAGATAAATATCATCTACATAGGACAACTCATCCTCATCAAAATTTTTAAGTAACTTTTCACTCTAGCTGAAAACAGCCCAGGGCTATTCGGATACCCCCGAGGTAAACGGCAACATTGCCGTTGTGAACCTAGCACTGAAAATGCTGTCAAATATCTGCTTCCAGGCACTATATTCTGGCAGAAGAATCCATTTGAGATGTCTAGTGTTTTCTATTTCTTACACACAATGTTATTCATCAGTGAGGCACTATGTGCATTTTGTACTGCGAACGTGCGGGTAGAGGTGTTTAAATGTCTGTAGTCTAAAACTAGACGGCATGAATTGTCCAGGTTCATTACAGGAAACAAAGGATTATTCATGGACGAGGTGCAATTGTCTATTACACCCTGGTATTCACGTTGTTGTGGGATTTCCATAGCTTGTTTTTTAGCTTCATGTTTTATTGGGTATTGTCTCTGGGGTTGAGGAACTAATTTTAATGGGATCTTGTGATGAGGTGACTCATCATCCCACCCAACATGATTGCGATATAGTGCAGGAGCTAGCGCGAACGCTGACTCCTTGGCGTATGAGTGTTTAATTGATTTTGGAACGAGGTCAGCGAAAGCAGGTAAAATTACCGTTTCCCCCATTGGGCACTCCATTACGAACTCAAGTGGCCAATCCTTTTCAGCCAAAAGAATATCGTAACCATATGTTAGGTTCCCTAAAAATAGAGCTTTGATGTTTCTGGGTATGTGCCCCTCCAATTGTAGTGTCATTTCGTATAAATGATGGGGGACACTTACCCTAGTATCAGGTGTTTCCACCGTGATATGCTCACCCAAGTGCTACTACCGCCAGATAATCCACCAGGTTTCGGCGAGCTGTCGTGACTTATGCTGCGCTGCCCAGCATCGTCACTGCCCATTCCCTGTTCAGAAGCAGAGTCCTCAGTAGACTGGGTATGTCATTTTAATCCCAGCTACCTTCTTTTTGAATTCAGGTTTAGGAGTGTTTTGTTTGTTTTCTTTAAGGATGTAGTCTGAAGTGTTTCTCTTTTAGGCTTCGCACACTCTTCAGATCTGCGCTCTGACTGTCCGCCTCTCTCCGAACGTGTATCGGATGAATCCTGAAAGGAACGTGTATCAGTATCCTAATATGAGGCTTTCTAATATCGTTAGTTCTGCTGCGTCTAAATTAGCAATACTAGGATGCGGTGTATAAGCAGCTAGGACCGGCAAAGTCGCTCCTTTACTGGGCGGACCGAGTCTCGGGGGGTGGTGGTGGTGGTGTGGGTGTGGGTGTGGGTGTGGGTGTGGGTGTGTCTTTAAATCACTTTATGGGTTCTTGGCAAATTAAAGGAATTTCTATGTCCACATATGGAATGTATTCATCTGGTGTTTCATTCTCAATTCAAGTGTGAATTGAATTTTCTGCGAGCATTCGCAACTGGGAATGTAACCCAAGAATTTAAAAAAACCTCTGTTCTGAATGCTTCGTGTGCCTCGACCACGAAGGTATCTTCTCCACCCGCTGCTGGGAGACCATATTGTAGTAATTTCATAGTAATTGCAAGTCTGGAATTTTCTTTAACATTTAGAGTGACTACTTGTTTTTCACTCACTTCTCCGTTTTCCGACACTGTGCGAAGAGAGAAGAAATTTAGTAAATGAATTTATGGAGATAGGGTTAGCACAATGTGGGAACATTTTATCCTACAAGCTTGAATAACCTTCAAAGGGTATACCTACTCAGCTGAGGAAACTTTCCCTACCACCACGGACGTCTACCGTTTGGAGGTGAGATGGGGTCTCTGAGAAAAGAACAACTTAACTACTCAGAGCGTTAAATAAGAACCCAACAAACTTTGGAGGTGCCATGTCGTGTAGTTCCTACTAATCCGTAGGATCTGTGCGTTTGGGTGAGGTGCCTAGATGGATTCCAGGCACCCCCATAGAAATATATGTTGGCCTAGAAACGAGCTAGCTCACAGTGCCACCAAAAGCCCCCTTAACCTTACCAGGGAGCGAATGGTTTCTGGCAACTACTGAACATGACAACCCTGACCCCTCAGGGATCGTGGTAACAGATCAGAACCTTTCGCTCAGTCAGTCGTGCTTACCTGCCCTCAGAGAAATATACAGAGAATACACAATGAGACGTTTTCAATATATTTATTGAACCAACGTTATTCTTGTATAGAATACATGTGCTGCTATAATCAGTAGACAGAAGCAGATGAAAGTGATAACAAGCACCTAAAGAGTGAATAGTAGATATAGTTCTACCATGGTGCTAAAACAGCGTATATATGCAGGCATATAAACATGGCAGTAATCAGGCGTACTCCTACTATGCAAACACTACTCTGCATGTACCTAGTGTGTGTGTGTAGGTGTGAAGCCAAGAATCCCCCAAGGGACGATCCTACCCAATTACATGGCAGGAGAGAATGTAGGAGCCCGTCTTGGTCACAAACTGGACACCCCCTCACGGAGATGTCAGACTGCTGCGTGGTGAAGTCTCTGCATTCAGGAACTCTCCGTGTCAGATGAAGTACCTCCTCTAATAATCTTTTGGGATGCTCATTATTTATAATAGAAAGCATCCTTGTGATGTACGTATAGATTAGCAATGTTATGGATGTGTAGATAGCCCTGTCGCCCCGTGGATGAAAATAGAACGACATTGGCACATCTTGCGTAAAAAGGCCTTGTAAATGGTGTTCGAGGGATCGTGATAATGTTATGCGAAGCTAGATGTGTAAACAGAATTAGTTTCAGAGAAACTAATCCAACATTGTCGCACACACATATGTGCAAAAGGTCACAGCAGAAACGTTATTGTAAAAAAAGAGGGCAATGTAAGAAATTAGTAGCTTTCGTTACATGGGCTTCCATGTAGCCTCTTAGGATACAAACCCAATATGGATAAAACTGATGCATCTGCATAGGTATCTCCGAAACTCCTATATATACTGTTAAAAGCACCAGGTACCTAGGAATTAAATGTAATAATGCATACAATTGACTACGCAGTGCTAATTATAACCAAATTAGTTAAAACTCTTGTATGATTATTAAATAGGAAGGACTCACAATTTCAATAATTGGCCGAGAGAATGTTATCAAAAATTAGATATCTTAATGAACAAGTTACCTTTGGTAACCCCTTATCTTGTAGAGACTATCTAGCCGCAGATTCCTTACCTTAGAATTATCCATAAGCATCAGACTGGATCTGGAAACTTTTTGGTGAGTAGTACCCCTGCGCATCGATACGTGGCGCAATTCGGCTCTGTGTAGCGTCGTCCGTACCGATGTGACGTGTGCGGTGCCTTTATATGCGCCACCCCAGCGTGCTGTCAGTTTCTCTTAGCACTTTCCATGCCAGGAGCGCGGAGCCATGAAGAACACTGACCCCTGGTGTGGAAAACTAGGGGCCTGAAAGGGAAAACCCCTGTGCCTAGAAATCAGTCCACAGAGCAGGGAGAAAGGGTGGGTTGGTAAGGAATATGAGACTAGATGGAGTCTCTACCAGCTAAGGTGTTATCGAAGGTAACTAACTTGTTCATCTGAGACTTCTAACTGCAGATTCCTTACCTTAGAATAGATACCCAAGCAATACCACCCCTCTGGAGGTGGGTCTGCGAATCTGATTCACACTAGGAAGTCCAGCAGGGTGAACGAGCAAAGTGCCTGTCCAGACGGACTGAGTGTAGAGAAGCCCACATTACTGCCTACCATACATCCAGGACCAGAACTCTGTGTGCTAAGGCAGTGATCGTAGCCTTCGCTCTGTTTAAATAACGGAAGCCCTCGGGGAGTTGCTTCTTGGCCAATGCGTAGCAGATCTTAATGCAGAGCACTATCCATCGGGAGATGGTCCGCTTCTGCATGGCCTTTCCCTTCTGGTCGTCCACCCGGATTCTCACTTGCATTCAAGGTAGAATGACAACGCTCTTTTTTGGGTCCAGTCGGTGAAGTTGCTCCTCTTCCTTAGAGGGATGTTGCAGAGTGTAAAAGGTAGGCAGGGTTATGGACTAGCCTACGTGGAAAAGAGTGAAAACGTTCGGAAAAAAGGAAGCTCTAGTGCTAAGAACCAGCTTGTCTGGGTAGATGTTCAGGTAAGGAGGATTGGATGACAAAGCCTGAAGCTCACTGACTCTCCAGGCAGAGGTTATCGTTATGGGGAAGGCCGTCTTGATGTTAAGGAGCAGGAGAGGATAATTGTGCAATGGCTCAAAGGGAGCGCACATCAGAAAAGTCAAGACCAGATTAAGGTCCCACTAAGGCATGATGAAGGGTAAAGGTGGAAACGTGTTGCAAACCTTTCATGAAGCTATGTACAAAAGGGGATTTGAAAAGAGATGGCTGATCAGGCAACTGCAGAAAGGCTGATATGGCAGAAAGATAGCCCTTTAGGATGCCCAGAGAAGAGCCCTGCTGGGCAAGAGAAAGGATAAAGAGAAGGACCTGAAAGAGGGGAGCAGAAAGAGGGTCACAAATTTGCCCCAACGGCAAGCGTATACAGTCATGGTGGAGGGACGCCCGACTACCAATATAACAGTAAAGACTTCGGAAAAAAGGTCGAAAGCGGTCAATTGTCAACGCTCAATTTCCACACATGAAGGCAGAGCGTTGACGGGTTCGGGTGGAGAACTCCCCCCTGCTCCTGGGACAGAAGATCCTCCCAAAGAGGCAGCATGATTGGAGGACCGATGGCCATGCTCAAAGCTCTGGATACCAAACTCTCAGAGCCCAGTACGGAGCCACAAGGATGACTTGGGTCCGGTCGTTCCGGATCTTCTTGAGAATTCTGGGCAGGAGCAGCATGGGTGGGAAGGCGTATAGGAAGCTTGAGCTCCCATCGAAAAGAACAGCGTCTCCGAGCAAGAGAGGCCTTGGAAACTGCAGCGCGCAGAACTGCTGACATTGGGCGTTCTCTGCCGTGGCGAACAGATATAACCACGGCTCTCGCAACTGCTGAAAGAGACCTTTCACCACCTCTGGATGGAGATGCCATTCATAATCCGTTGGGTATCTTCGGCTGAGTTAGTCTGCCCTGGCATTCAGAGAACTCGCAGGTATTGAACCACCAAGAAAATGCCCTGACGTTCCAGCCATGTCCAGTGACGCAGGGCCTCTAGACAAACGGTCCACTATCCTACCCCACCTTGTTTGTTGCAGTACCACATGGCAGTGGTGTTGTCCGTGAACACCTGCACTAGCCTTCCCTTGATGGAGGGCAGAAAGGCTATTAATGCCAGCTGGATCGCCCGGAGCTCCAGTTGTGGAGCCCAGATTCCACCAGAGGTCTCTGATCTCCACCTCTCAGATGCCCCCTCCTAGGGGTGACACATCTGTCACCACTGTCAGATCTGGTTGGGGAAGGGAGAGAAGTCCGCCGCTGACCCAATCAAGGTTTGCTAATCACAACTGCAAATTTTTGCAGTTTCCTCAGTGATCTGGACTGTAGGAAAGTTCCCCTTTTTGACATGGCCACAAGTCAACAGGGAAGCCATCTTAAGTATATGTACTGGGCACTGGTCAATGATGGCTTTAAGGAAACGTATGGTGTTTCGATGCATATCTTAATAAATTCACTACTGGCATCAGTATGGATTTATTAAGACAAGGTGTTTGATGCCAGAGGGCACCTTAGAGTTGCCCCCTGAAAACCTACTAGCCTCTTTGTGTGTTGGCTGACTGGTATCGTCCAGCCTGCCACCACAGACATGTTTCTGACCCCCTGCAGGTCAGAGTCCACTCTCTCTCAAGCCAGAAACAATGCCTTCTCCGGAGGAAGGTGTTTACATCTCCTCCAGCCGGATGGCCATTGAATCTGCATACCAAGGCAAGGGACTTCATGGCGCCTGCGGCCTTTGATAAGCGATCCAGACTTCCCCCAGACCTGGGAGATGCCACCCCATGCCCTGAGGCCCACTTGGCACCAGGACAGGAAGGAAATTAGCTATGCTAGGAGGCGTGGTGCACTACCAAGCCAGTCACAACCCTAAGGTGGGCTGTCTGATGTGCCCAACGAAAGAAAGATTCCATCATTTTGATTTTGGTGGAAATAGGAATTCTGGGACAGGGTTATGCCCACTCCCCATAGGAAGTGGTTATATTGGGGGTGCAGTGACCCCCAATGGTAAGTAGCGCATTGGCTACTACTCTTCACTCCCCTTAACGCCTCTAAATTGAGTATATAGATGGCCCTCTGACACCAGGCACTTAGATTTGTCTGACTAAAGAAAGGAGAGGACAAAGAAGAGTCGAAGAAGCAAGAACTGTGGACTGCTGGTGGACTTTGGTACCAAACCCTACCTGCTCGTCCCGACAATTGCGACAATCTAACTCGGCCTGCAGCTGTGCATCCTCCAAAAGCCTCAGAGTTCCTACTGCAAATTCGCCAAGCCATAAGCATCTCCATTGAAGTGGAGGTGCCACTCCCCTGCAGCCACAGATCACAATGTCCAGTATCACTGTTCGGCTGATCACCGGGTCCACCAACGCAGCAGCTGCCCAGGAAGAGGTCAACGTGCGCCTAGAGGTCAGATCCGTCTCCCCACCAAGTTAGAAGACGCCAGAACCAACCGGAGCTGCCCGGCACCAATACCCGGGGTACCGGACCCTTTGCAGCAACTAAAGCTTGTTTGAGTCCAATCCGGACACCAACGCAGCAGAAACCGAGCAGCCGACAAGGGACGTCTGCATTGCAGAGGCCAGCAATGAGTGGCACAGCTGTCCTGATTTGTCCCCCTTTGCAGATCTAACCAAAACCTTTGAGGGAGGCACGGGCACCAGCCAACCAAAACCCTCTGCACCAGAGCTCTCCGGCCCGGGTCCACGACAACAGATGGTGCACCCCTGCTCCCAGGATCCCCACCAACCGAGCCCCCCATTAGTAGCTTCAGGAATTGTCCCCCAAGTAGGCCTGGGTGGTAAATTCCGTTCTGCTCGCGGAATTTGCGAAATTTTGGTAATTCCGCCTTCCGCGGAGAACGCGGAATTGCCAAAAATTCTGCGATCTGCGGCGTAGCAGAATTTTTTCCTTGTTCGCGCTTTCAAAATGAGCGTTCGCGCGCGCGGTAGCGACTTACCGGGATCCCTGCGTTCGCCGACGAGTTTTCCTATCCGTTCGCGCGATCCCGCGAGAGTGTGCGATCGCGAACACGTCATTCGGACGCGCCATCGGACATCTGCGTTCGCGAACAGGAAACACGCATCGCGATCGGGACAAGTGAAACAAGATGGCCGCGCCAATTGGCGACCGCATGGGCAAGTTTGCGAGATATTGGCCCCCCAGCACGCAAAACGCGTCCCCGAACAGGAAAAACGCATCGCGAACGGGCGGAACAAGCAATTCCGCGTGCTCGCAGAGATTTTTTACCGTTTGCGGAATTTTGCGTAACGCGATTACGCAAATGCCGCCCACCCTTACCCCCAGGTCCCCCTCCGCAGCCTGTTTCTAGGTGGCCGATCTCTTTGCCTACGGTGTAACATGCAAGGTTACCAACCCGTCCGGCACCTCTGCATCCAGACACTCCAGGGAAGGTAAAATCAAACTGCTGGTGGTACTTTGGACCTTAGTCCCCTAGCACCTTAAGTGGACCCCTTAGAATCGTTTACAAGTACCAGTATGCAGTACATGCCTTTTTTTCCATAGGAAAGCATTACAGCATAAAAACGCATTTGAGTGAACATTTTTCTTGCCTGTAAAAATTGCTATTACGAAAAGTACCTACCCAATTAAGACGTTCTTGGTGATAAAATAAATAGAAAAAACACTTCTAAATTGGTCTCGAGTTTTTTCTTGTGTGTGTGTCATTTATTGACTGTGTGTTCAACAAATATATTAACACTACCCTCTGATAAGCCTAAACTGCTTACCCACATTACCACAAATGAGAGTATTTGGAATTATTAATATAACTCCTGTAAACTAATAAGGGTCATCTGGACTTTCTACATATTATACCTCTTTTTGGTATATTACATAAAAAGCCAGCTTCCTACATGGACCATGTTAAAGAGATTGCCCTGATGCTGCGCCCACTGTAACTTCAGGTCCCACTGCAGAATCTTTATATGGCAGCGGCCATGTGTAACAAGCAGGATGCAAGAGGTCATGAGGCCCAGCAGCCTTAGAGTCAGTCTCAACGAAATCCAGGATAGACTCAAACATCAGTATCATAGACAATACCCAGTACTCACCATTCGGGATAATAGGCCTGAAACTGCACCCTGTCCAGAACAGCTCTTTTGAAAGTGAGCGTCAGAGAGTGTCTGGTGTGATTTTGGTACATGGATAGTGAACCCAGCGACTGCAGGATGGGGGGGGACTGGCACCCCTCATCTCCGCAGATGAGTTGAAACCACCACCATCACCTTGGTGAACACCCGAGGGGCATGGGTGAGGCCAAAAGGAAGCACGGCAAACTGAAAGTGCTTGTGGGCTACCGTGAACCACAGGTAGCACCTGTGGGCAGGCAGGACGGGAATGAGAGGTATGCATCCTGCAAGTCTTACGCTACCATCAAGTCTCCCAGATCCAGGGCAGACAGGACTTGAGTGAGCCTTTTAAACTACTTCTTGAGGAAGTAATTGAGAGAGCACAGGTCTACTATAGGATGAAGGCCTCCATCCTTCTTGGGCACCACAAAGCAGCGGGAATAACAACCAAGACCTACTTCTGGCATCATCACCCTCTCTATAGCTCCCTTGGCCAAAACAGTCATCACTTCTTGGTGGAGCAAGGAGAGATGGCCCTCAGTCAGCCTGTCACAAGTGGGTGGCATGAGTGGAGGGAACAATCTAAAGAACCCAGAGGTCTGATGTCATAGACCTCCAGTGGGGCAGGTGATGGCGCATCCTGCATCCTACTGGGTACCCATGATGGCGAGAGGTGTTACAGCAAACAAATGATGGACGGAATGCTGACAATGCAAACATTCTCCCCCAGTCAAAAGATGCTTTCTCGCCCTAAGTGCGCCGGGTATGCCCAGACGTGGGTCCCAGGCTCACTGTGCCACTGGATTCAAGCTATCCTGGCTGAAGAGGGGTGAAACCCCGAAACCGGTCCTAGGATGCTTGTTTCCGGTCCAGGAGGACCTGGCAGTTCGGGCTGGACTGTTCCCATGAGGCACAGGGTCAAGACTGATTTGCATATGGCCAGGTCTAAACTGGGGTGGCATGGTGAGCAAAAGAATGATGGATTTAACCCAGATCTCTTGACTGGAGGCAAATGTTTTGATTTGTTCTGCATTCCGTCCATCAATTGTGTGTCTTTTGCATGATGGCGAGAGGGCAAACTAAAGGGGTATGGAGGCTGCGGCTGCTGAGGGAGTGGTGGACTGGCCAGACCGCTGGCTGACCAACCGACAGGGTCTGTCGGTACTGCCTTGACAGTCACGCAGAGGCTGAGAAGCTTGTGCGCAGTGGTGCCTGGGTGGGTGGGTAAAGAGGCGACTGGAAGCCACTTCCGTGGCCACAAAAGGAACGAAAGGAGGACTGGGGTTGGCAAGGGGCCATGGAAAGGCCCAAGGACTTGGCTGTTGCTCTGTTGTCCTTGAAGCGCTCCAACGCTGAGTCAACCTTGTCTTCGTAAGGACAGAAGCCATCACAGCGCATGTTTATAAGCGATGATTGGACATCCCTTGAAAAGCCAGTCATTCATAGCCAGACATGGCACCGTAAGACCATCGACAATGAAACTGCTCTGCCTAGCGAGTCCGTGATACTCAGTCTACATCTGATGGTGAACTTAGCGGCATCTTTCCCGTCGTCAACAGCTTGGGACAGCATGGCCCAGGTTCTCTCAGGAACCATGGGCAGCACATGCGCAACCAAATCCCATAGCGCATGGGAGTAAAGGCACACTGAGTTAAAGGACAGAAGTGCCAGGTTGGTGGAAGAAAACGTTTTCTTGCCCAAGGTGTACAGCCTTTTGGATTCCCTATCCGGTGGGGTGGTAGGGAACGTGCCAGGATTTACACCGAAAGTAGAGGCTTTGACGACCAAGCTTTCTAGGGTAGGGTGTTGCTGGAGTGACTGGGGGTCCCCTGAGGCGGGGCGATGAGGCGATCAATTGTCCTGTTCACATGAGTCCCTGTGCTGGGCAGGACCAAGTACCAAGCAGGACGTCCGTGGGGGCTTCATTAAATGGGAGAAGCAGTTCTGAAGGGGCAACTCCCAGCTTAAGAACCTCTGTCAAAAAGTTAGTCTTGACTGCCACTGAGGGTGGTCAAGGTCCAGGAACTCCGGACGCGCTTCTCACCATCAAATGATGCTCCCTCTTCCATAAGGGGAGAAAGCATGCCAGTCCACTGACCTCCGCCAAGTCCTCACACCACTCCATGGTGGGATCTAGGGGCTGGTATTCTTCAGCGACCCCTCCCAATCCTCCCTAAGTCCTAACCCATAGAAATAGGGCTCAGGCTGCGGCCTGGAAGGCATGGCTCCAGTCAGCGTCGGACGAAATCCTCCAGCTCTGTGTCAGAGTCGAAGATTAGAATGGGGATGGTGCTGTCGAAGGGTTTCAGGAGCATCAGCATCAGGACTGGTGTCGGTCCGGACCTCTCTGTGGACCCAAGGGGCCCCGACAGGCACCAGGGGCAGACCCGCTGGCGGGAAACCAGTAGGGGCCTGCCTGCATCCACGGAGTCCGACGGCACGCCAGAGGGAACGGGCCACCCAAATATGAGCTGCATGGCCTCATAAAACTATTGAGGTGGGGGGGTGGGGGGGGGGGGTGTCGCACATGCTCCCGGAAACTCGGGGAGGCGCAGAGTCGGCCAAGGCAGAGGCTCAACCACCTAGCTGGGCCTCAAATGACGCTACCTTGTCTCATCTGAAGACATCAATGGACGGGGCGAAGTTGAAGACCTTGGGCTCTGCAACCAATCCCTGGACCTTCCCTTCGACTGGGATTGAGACAGTCGTGGAGCTTGGACTCCGTGACCAATCCCTGGACCTTCCTCTCAACCGGGATCGAGACAGTCGAGACGTCGCACGTCGAGCAGCAAGGAGCTTGAGGGACTGCTTCCTCAAGGCCTTGGGGTGCATGGCGCTGTAATCAGCGCAGGTTTTCTCTTTGTGGTTGCTCTCCAGACACAAATTAGGTGCGGGTCCATCACAGACATCTCTCTATAACAGGCACCGCAGGGCTTGAAGCCGGCCTTCCAAGTGGACATATCTGCCACACCAAGAGAAGATCTCAAAAAAAAAAAAAAAAAGACCGACAAAAGTCGGAAAAGGGTCAGTCGAAATTTGGCTGAGGGCTGCTCTCTCCAGATCTGCACTGACCTGCATGGAAAGAAAATAACCAACGGTGGCAGCTACATAGGCACCGTGCACATCACTTCCAGCATGGATGACCACACAGCGCAGAACCGAATGACTCCACGTACTGGCTCGCGGAGTACTGCTCACAAAAAAGTTTCTGCATCCAGTCTGACACCTAGAGATAATTCGAAGTTAAGTAATCTGCAGCTAGAAATCTCCATCAGATATCAGCCTTTATCTGGGGTCATAGAAAACCACTAAGAGCCATGCACTTTCTACAACAACTTTTTGCCCAGTGGGGGATGGAGGTCTTGGGGATGGGCTATACCCAACTTTCAATTTTACTATTCAACTTCTATGTAGAAGGTTTATTATACTAAACAAATAATCCAATCCCAGAGTGCTATTCATGGAGGCAATACTGGATAATCCACCACACATCTTTTTCCGTTCTCTGATCATAAACTCCAGCCCGAACACATGCAATATAAGTGCTTTAGAGATCTAGGGCAAACCTGGCTAGATATTTTCAAGTACATGCAGATACCCAAGTTACAGAGACATACGAATGTTAGTGAGCTTTTAGCCATACAAATAGATCTACCCAAAAATTCTGTACGGGGCAATATTCAGTTTGTGTATTAACTATTTGAGAAGGTTATGATTAAAACTTTTCAAACCATTCAGGAAGACTTTAATATAACCTTTAAAGAATTATTTCAATACCTCCACATAAGGAAACTTGTATTGGGTTAAGGTCAAACAAACTATGATGAGAAGTGTCCTGGAGCTTTGGATGGTCTTCCAAAGTTATACATTACTCATCTCAACCAAGGTCCGTTAAAAATAGCTGGATAATATAAGATCTTTTTAGAATTTAAATACAATTACATTTCCACATGGGCCAGGAAGTGGTCACATTGGTTAATAACAGATTACTCAAGACCAGATTGCTCACTGTAATATGACAAACATTAAGCATCAATGGCCAAGGCACTTGCAGATCGCTAAAATAAGTTCACATTCCACTGTCACTGCAAATCTGTCACAAGGAGTGAAGGCGAGCAGCACACAACCTCCATGTTGCCCAAGTGCATAGAGAAGAAACAATACTGTGTTTTGTTTAACCCTAATGACAGCCAACCAGCGCCTGCAAATTTCTCCCCAAGATACAGATTAGATTATTGCGGAATGCGATTCACCAACCTGTAGAAAAAGGCTGCAATACACAGAAATTAAAAAAATGCATACCTTGCAAACTTGGTTGAAACTGGTTTTCCTGATTCCCAAACGTATACTGCTTGATGTTCTTCTGTTCCATTGTGTTTAAATCAGGCATTGTGTCACTTTGTTCTTCCTTGTGGAGTTGTATAATGTCATCTTTTCACAATAAAAAAATATATAATTTAAGAAGGAAAACACTTGGAAAACGAATCTGTTTCATGCACAATGAAAATTTGCCTAACAACGTGAAGGTAAGTTTCAATCCTATTAAGGACATGGATGTGAGGATTATGCTTTAACTTCCTTCTCTTTAATACATTATTTCCAAACAGCGGCTATTTTAAACATTTCCAAAACTACTTTCCACATGATCAGGGAAAATAAACCATTAATCAGCCCTTCCTTAATGTCCACAGCATGGAAACCAACCCAGTCCCTAATATCTGCCTGGGCTCCCTCTTTCTGCGTGCAATCACACCTTAAGTTCAGTTTTCACGAGTCTCGTTTTGATCTGCTGTGTCCTGCAAAGACAAGCTCTGTCAGTAATCGTTTCTGAGCATATTTTGTTCCAACAGGTCATATTGCAATCATTTTGTACAAAGGCAGGGAAAACTTTAAAAGGTTAACAACCAGAAGGATTAAACTGAAATGCTCCCAATGATAAACGTACTTACAGGGAGGGTCCGCTTCTGAATTGATCTCCAGGTGGTATAATCCTCGCCTTCGGGTCCTTCATAGAATTGAAACTTACCTTCACGTTGTGAGGCAAATTTTCCTTCTGTGTCAGGACCGGAAGAAAGAATTATGCTAATTCAAAGCTTACTCACCACCAAATGAGCCACTCCCACCACCGGCTTAAAGTAAAATTTCTTGACGGTGAAGTCTGAGGAACAATCCGCTGCATGCATTAGGTCCTCCAACGTGCTCACAGACAGAATGCTTTGGAGGTCATTGCTCCACTTACAGTGTGTGCTCCGAACACCTTGGTATCTATGCTCGCTTCCGGCATCACCCAACGATCCCATCGGGCTATTGTAGAGGATGAAACTGCCTTGTATGGTTTTCTCAATGCTATGAGAAGCTGCTTTTCGCCCGGAGGGTGGACCACTTGAGTAATTTCCTCATTTGCTTTGAGGCAACGCACAACACACAATTTGGGGGAGTCACTGAACGCTGGGTTTTGGAAAGTAGGATCTGCTTTTATGGTTACCCCCACTTCTTGTATGGTGTTATACTGTCTGACTAGTCTGACTGGGATCCTGTTAATCAGTACCCCAGTCTCTGTGCTCTAAATTGGTATGGTAAGTACTTGGGTACATCCCAGATTGGACACTGGTGTACCCTTATCAGTCCCTAGTATATGGTACGGAGGTACCCAGGGCATAGGTGCACCTGGGGTCCCCCATGGCCTGAAGCATGGACTATGCCACCCATGAGGGACCACTCAAACTGTAACTACAGGCCTGCCATTGCAACCTGTGTAAGCTGGTGCTAGCACCACTTACAAAAGATCTAGGTTTACCTATATCTAGGGTCACTGTACTTAAAACCTATAAGTCACCCCTAAAGCAGGCCTTTCAATCCTGAAGGCAGGGTGCTCGGTTTTAAGTGTGAAGGTGCACGTGCAGGACACCCCTACAGCCTTCTGAGTCCATTCTCCTGGGCTGTAAGTGCATCAGCCATTACGATACATAGAGTGGCCATGCGTCATTACCCGATGACCATCTCTAAACTGGCTGTAACGAACCCTATCATGTTTGGTATCAAACATGTTGGAATCATACCCCCACACCGTAAACGGTGTGGGAGGTATGATTACATGCAATGTAAAGCTCCTCAGTGCTCCCGGTACCAGCCTTCTAGACCCGGACAGCACAGCATGGCTGCTGCAGACCAAAGGCACGATTCTGCCCTCCTGCTGCTGAGCCAAGCTCGAGCTGGGGAAGGCAGAACAATAGGTATCCTGTCACAGGGAGGTGTGACCACCTCCCAGTCAGGCTTTAGTGTATTGGGGCTGGGTGGGAGCGCTTGCCAGAGCCACTCAGTCTGCTTGAAGAGCACATTTGGTGCCCTCCTTGCATAGTCCAGTTCAAACCAGCTCAGGGAGACGTTGGCTCCCGCTCTGGCGCGAAACTGGACAAAGGACATGGGAGTATCCTCCCCACTGTCCGACCCCTCCCCTGGGAGGGAACCCTGAATCGTCCCAACCCTTTCCTTAGGGTACTTTCCCAGATTCGTCGTGGGACAAGATTCAATTCAAGACACCACTTCTTCTTCGACCGTCTGGGAACTCTGGACTTCGCTCTGGGCATCAACGCTGCAAGTGGAAAGACTCCTGCTGCGCCTAATCTTGTAGCCCTGCTCGTCTGCTGCAAAGTCCGTGCCTGTGTTCCATACAGGAACCTTCCAAGGCCTGTAGGCATCCAAGACACCTGAAGGAATCTCCCTAGAAGTGAAGGAGTCACTTCCCTGCATCTGCAGGCACTGTAACTAAGCTGACTGGTCTGCTGATCCTCGACTCCCATGGACTCCGAAAGGCTCAGCAACACAGGTGGTGGTTCTTCTCATCTCTTGAGGCCTACCCTGCCCTCTCACCAAGTTTGAGGCCAGCATCCCTCGTCGGAGCCGGAGGAACCGAACCCCTGTGCAACGCGTCGACTTGCAGTTGCAAAGGCTTGTAGGCTTCCTTCCACCAAGATCTTCGGGTTTCAAGTAGCCCCAACCTCGAGCATCTCATATGACCACGATCTTTGTCCTCACCGCATCACTTGCACAGTGGGTCTACATCTTTGGTGAGCTGCTCAAGCTCGCCTCGTGACTCCAGTGCCTCCAGCCTGTGGGTCCTCTTTGAGGGTCATCTTTGAATTCTGTGGGCTCCCCTGATTGCTCAGGCCTGCCCCAACTCCCCCTGCTTGTGGTGAGTCACCTGGACCTTGCTGGTCCCAACACTGCACCTTCTTCGCTTTCCACATTGTTTGCAGTTGCCAAGGCTTGTTGGTACTCCCGGACACCGACCCCTTAACTCTCGACATCCGACGTGGGACAGTTCGTGAACGGCTCCTGGTCTTCCACAGAGTCGCCTGGTCCTCACAGCTGCAGCTCCAAGGTCACCGTCATCTCTCCTGCAACACTCGACATTGGTGGGCATTCGTCTTCCGTGCCTCCTGGTCACTCCTGAGTGGCCTAGACTCTGTCCCCTCTGCTTGCAGGTACTTCTCAACTTGAATCCACCTTTGGGTTCCACCGGACACTTTCACCTTTTCCAGCAGCGGCATCTTCCTGAAGTCCTCCATTGAGTTCGACAGCGGTTTCCGACGCCACTTCACAACTAAGCACCCGGCTTCCCTGGTGTAGGTATCATGGTTCCTAGGGTAGCCACGGGTGGGGTGGCTCTCCAACGTTCTGTCTTCCACGGGATTTCTTCAGGGTCCACTGGGAAGGGTACTTCTTTAAAATTGCAACTGTGACTTACCCATTACTTGTATTGAGCCCGCGGTCGTGTTCCCACTCTGCACACTGCCTCCATGGGGTTCCTTATTACTTACCTCGGATGGTTCCTTGGGTCCCCAGCACTTCTACGTCTTCTGGGTATAGTCTTGACTCAAATCGTGGTTCGCATACCACTATTTTAGTATATGGTTTGGTCTCCCCCTGGTGACCACTGTATTTCGTGCTACTTAGTTGTTCCTATTGAAAAGTATAGTGTGCATTGTGTACAACTCCGTATGTGTTAGTGAGTGTTTTATATGAAATACATATTTTTATAAACACACTGTGTGGGTTTTTTTCACTTAATCTATACACATAAGATTAGGTTCTGGTAAAACAAGCTGCTTTACACTCCTTTTGGACTAAGCCTGAAGGCTGCTCTCCACAGCTACCACTTAGAGAGCTTTCTAAAGGTTGTCTAAGACCACTAAAATCACCATAAGGGTTGTCTGGATTGGTGTAAGGTGCCCACTTACATAAGTGTACACCATATACCAAGCTAGATTCTCACACTGGGTAAGATATTGTAAGAGTGTTTGACTTAGTACGTCTCCTTACAATAAAGAATACCCCATTGGGGAAAATACCTTGGCTGAATTGTCCAAGGCATGCACATCCGAGACCAGTCTACATGAAACGAGGCATAGCAGCATCGCCAATTTAGCCGAGAGCTCATTTCTGGATAAAAATCTTTTCATCTGCCAGGACTGAAGAAGGTTCAGGGCTAAATTCACATCCCACAGAACTGAGTAACGCGGTTCCCGGGGGAGGGAGGGAAAGTCAGATGCCTCTAAGGAGCTTGCAAACAAAGGGGTGTTCTCCCACCGGCGCCCCATCTATGGGGGCATGCCCTGCCGATATGGCGGACCTGTATGCGTTAATCGTATGGCACGGTATCCCGTCCTCCGCTAGGGGGGACAGAACATTCAAGATCTGCACCGCATATGCGGCTACTGGATCCAGACCCCGTCGCAGAAATCAACCAATCGATCTCGTCAAGGAAGAACAGTATTGTTTGGTAGTACTGTCCGCCCAGGCCTTGGACAGAAGGAACTTGCATGTCACGAAAGACCTGAGAGCATCCAGCGTTGCATGTAATCCGCCACGCCATTAACTGGAGGGAGCCCTCAGATACCAGCTAATACGTCATCCGATCCAGATCCAATAGAAAGTGCGAATAAAGGGGGAGTCGGACTGGAGAATACCAAGA
The DNA here is from genome assembly GCA_963921515.1 of Calotriton arnoldi. Lineage (NCBI taxonomy): Eukaryota > Metazoa > Chordata > Amphibia > Caudata > Salamandridae > Calotriton > Calotriton arnoldi. Next base: position 1,358,661 of record CAWUFW010000867.1, read on the forward strand.
ATGTTCCACAAGAACTGGGAACCACACTTGCAACCTCAAAATGGGGGTTATCAAGACTACCTCCGCCACCTGCCGGCGGACCTGAGCCGATAACAGAGTGATCATCGAGATGGGAGGAACGGCATAACCCCACTCCAGACTCCAATCCTGAAGAAATGCATCCGTCGCCGCCTGGGCGTCTGGCCTCCAGCTGAAGAACCGTGGCAGCTGGTGATCAAGACGGGACGCAAACAAATCGATTGAGAAAAGGCCCCAGGAGTCTGTAATCTACTTGAAGACCTTAGGGTCCAGCTTCCATAAACTGGAGTTGTGAAGATGTCTGATGTGCCAATCCGCCACCTGGGGGGCCTGGCCTAGAAGGTATTCTGCCATGACGGAGAGGTGATGCTCCAGACTAAAATTCCAGAAATCCTTCACCATGTCTGCCAGACTGTGGAGAGGTGTGGTGCAGCGGCCAGGGCAGCTGACTTCAGAGCACAGGGCTCACGGTTCAATCCCTGGCTCCGGCGGCAGCTCAGCTCAGCACTATGTGACTCTGGGCAATAGCTCACTTAATTTCCACGACGGCCCCCAGCGCCTTGAGACCCCTAAGGGTGAGTAGTTCGCGCTTTACAAATATGGATTTATTATTATTATTAACTCTGGATCTGGTTTCCCCTAGGTGACTGATATATCTCACTACTGAGAAGTTGTCCATTTTCAACAGGGCGCAGGACTGGATTCGATCCTTGGTTCAACACTGGACCGCAAACTATCCCGCTAGAAGCTTTAAACAGTTTGCGTGTAAGCTCTGTTCTTCTAATGACGAACCTCCTCCTGTGGAGAAACCCCCACAACGGGTTTCCCAGCCGGACCTGCTAGCGTCTGATTTGATGACCAGGTCGGGAGTGGAACCGAAGATCACTATCCAGTTCCATGCCTCCATATGGGTAAGCCACGATCCGATTTCCTCTCTGGCTTCGTCCGTCAGGAGCACTAATTGGGCATATGTCAAAACCCTCTTCAGGTGATGTGGCTTCAGGCACAGTAGGGCCCGGTAATGGAGCGGGCCCGGGAAGATTGCTTGTATCAAGGAGGTGAGGAGGCCTACCAGGTGGGCAATCTGCCTGAGGGACGTGTGAGATTTTGCTAGAGTCTGACAGAGTGTCTGATTTTTGCCATCTTCCGGGAAGGAAAGCTGAGGGACACCAATGTGGAGTGCACGATGAAGCCCAAGAAAGTCGCTCTTTGGGCAGAGGAGAGAAGAGACTTCTACTCGATCACAAACCCCAGGCTTTGCAGAAGGTCTATCGCTATCTGGAGCTGTAAGATCCTGTTTTTAGGGACATTGAGCAAGGAGCAACATGTCGTCCAGGCAAACGATTAACTGTATGACCTATTCTCTGAGGAACTCTACTGCTGGTTTTTGGACCTTAGTAAAACACAACAGCGCCGGCGATAGACCGAATGGAAGCGTGAAGAATTGAAAACCTGGGCTCGCCACGAATTGCAGAAATCTGCAATACGGGAAGCGGGGGGACCTTGATGGACAGGTAAGCATCCTTGAGGTCCAGATGCACCATCCAATCTGACAAAAGAAAGATATCCTTCCATCTTGAAGTGGCGGTAAACCAGCCACTTGTTGAAGTCTCGGAGATTGATAACTGGCCTGCAACCGCCGATGGATTTGTCAACCAGAAAGATGTTGCTTGAAAAAACATTGGGGGGGGAGGGGGTGTGTGGCTACAAGCGTCAAGATGGTGGTCGCACCCAGAGTGCTCCGGACCCCTCCGTCATCTCCTCACAGCCCGCACTATATTACGGAGTCGGAAATATTCTGAGCCTTCCTCCAAGGGCTCCTACATGCCACAGGGAGAATCCGAAAGGTACCTGAAACCGCGATCTCACTCGCTGCCATAGGCAGGTCACTGATGTCTGAAGGCAAGATGGCAGCTCCCAGGCGCTTGCGAAGCCCTTACCTGTGCTGATGAGATCTGCACCCGCGGTGACTTGGCGCGACCGTGGTGTGGGTTCCTGGGTTGACCTTCCTTCGGCCGCCAGTCCTGGTGTGCGGTGGCCGCTGAATCCTGGAGAGGTCCCTAACAGGGTGTTGCTGCGCAGAGCGTGACCAGCGGCCTCGGGCGATCCCGCACACACAGGCGCGGCCTGGAGGCCGGAAACTCCTGACTCCCGCCCTGCAGCGATCGTCTCTGGCTGAAGTGGAGCACCGTAACCTGCCCACTGAGTGAATCATGATCGGGGCAGCGAATCCAGATCAGTGAGGTGGGGCAAAGACACAGTGAAGCCCAGGGCCTAGGGACGGCCCTAGGCGAACCCGAAGCCTGTTACTCAAACAGAGAGACCACCCACCCCCCCACCCCCCGAGCGACCGCAGCAAAGTCACCGGGGCTCGCCCTCCTCCATCCTCAATACAGATTCATGGCCCGGCCCGCGGCGGCCTGTCTCGCGGTGTAAATGGCGGAGGAGGCACGCTGCACTAGGTGAACTGGGCCCAGGGGAGGCCACGGCTGGAAACTGCGGGTGGCCTGGAGGGCCTGGCCTGAAGGAATCCCACTGCCACAACCCTAGGAACGACTGCTACCCCGGTGGGGCGGATACTCGTGGATGCTGGGCCGCCCTGGGCCATGGTGGGAGTGCTGTAGAGGCACCAGTACCCCTGACTGACCGGGCTCCCCCCCTTACCACACACACCAGCTGAGTGCACCGACACGAGCCCTCCGGTGCGGGTGTCTCCCACACACACCTTTAGGATCTGAGCGACAAAACAGGCCTCCTGGGGGTGGAAGTAATTGTGTTGCTTCCCCAGGGGGACCCTGACGGTGCGGGAGGCTGCCCGCCTGCACTAAGCCCCGCTGAGCTGCGACAGGAGAGGTATCGGATCTGGATATAGGGCGGAACACACACCAGAGTCCTCACTCCCACCATGCGGCCTACCCAGACTGCTAGATCCGGGTCGCTAGCCGACCGCGAGGGGCCTCCCCGAGTCATCACTGATACCTAGCGGACCACACTAGACACCCCAGCATCGATGATAGATCAAACCTAGCGACAGCCATGAGCAAGGACAGACCAGCGAAACCACCCACTTACCAGACACGAATGGAACAATTCGCCACATGTGCTGCGGTCACCAATGCCACCACTAATAACATCCCGCCATCCGAGGGGGATCTGGCCACCATTCTTCAGGGGATCCGTGCGTCACAAGACTCAGTAGAGATTAAGATCGGTGAGGTGAGGGTCGACATGGTGCTCATACGTCAGGATCTCCACAACGCCACGGCCAGAATCAAAGAGGAATCCCGGTTATCCTTCGTGGAGGACGATGTGGCAACAATGAAAGACCAGGTTTCGAAACTCCTCTCCCAAATGTCGGAACTACACAGAAGAGCCGAGGATGCTGAAAATCATTCCCGCCGGAACAACCTCCGCCTGGTGGGTTTTCCGGAAGGCACAGAGCCTGCACAGATGGCGCTCTTCATAGAAACCTGGCTTAAATCATGGATGCCCACAGACCGTTTATCCGGATGGTTCGTGGCGAAGAGGGCCCACCGAGCGCTTGCACCTCGGCCGCACCCTGGAGCCCCAAAAGGCCCATCATAGAGCGCATCCTTAATTTCAAGGACAGACGCTATCTTGCAAGAAGCGCGCTCTCAACCTGACCTTTCCCATCATGGAAGTAAGGTTATGATCTTCCCAGATTACACCTAGGAGGTACAGGCACAACGGAGTTCATATAACGCAGTCAAACAGAAGCTATGTGCTCTCTACCTCTCGTACCGACTTCTGTTCCCGGCCCACCTAAGGGTAATTCACGGCAACAAAAGCTTTTTTTTTTTTTTTTTTTTTTTTAATACCCCGGAAGCAGCATGGAGCTGGGTCACGGAGGAGCGACCCCTGAGCTTACACGCCACGAGCCCCTCTGCTGCCGTGAAGGGGGAGCCCAGCAAGGAGATGAGACGTACACCTAGGCTGCCGCGGACACACAGCAAGCAGGAAGAAATAGTCGTCACCGGAGGCGACCGCAAGAAGCACCACTGGCTCCCTGACGGGAAGGAAGATGCGGTCCCCCTCGGACGAGCGGGATCCTAATGTGGAGCGGCCCCGGACCCGGTCACCGATGCTGGCGATGGCAGATATTCCGGACTCTGACCTCTCACGCAGTCCAACAATCTGAACTAAGGTCCCTGTGAGCAATAGATGCTATCGGGAAGGGGCCTTGCTGACTGCACACATTTCCAGACTCCTGAACTCAGACATCCGTCAACTTGGAGGGGTCCCCCACTCTGTCCCTGACTTATGTTTGATTATGTTCCAGTTCTCTTTTACAGGGGACAGATGCTTCTGGGGTTGAAGTATGGGGAGGGGGGATGGTTGGGGGGTTTGTTTGGGGTTGTTGTTATTTGTTTAGGGTTTTTCTAGTGGGGCTGACCGAGACACACAACATGACAGGCCTGTATTACTCAAATGCGGTCACTCTTTCTGCGTTACCCCCACACCCCATCTCCATGGGCACTTTCCACAAGGGCCTTACCACGCTCTGAGCCACACACAGCTGGCCCTTCGGCGACCCCACCCATGGCAACCACTCACCCTGACCTGGAGTCCCTGCGCAAACTTTCCTGGAATGTTAACGGTCTCCTGGACAAGGTGAAGCGTGCTGCGGTCCTAAAAGCCTCCACTCGCTCCAGCCCCAGCGTACTCATGTTGCAGGAGACCTTTTTGTTAGGTGAATATTGTCCATTCCTCGCCAGACAGAGTTTCAACAGGGTATACCATGTTGGTTTCACACAGGGGTCCCGTGGAGTGGCGATTCTCCTCCGCCGATCCTTCCCATTTGTTCGGAGCCAAATAGTCCGGGACTCCCAAGGGCGTGTTCTGGCCCTCTCTGGTACTGTGGGAGGGCGCTCTCTTAACTTGATCACGGTCTACATACCGCCAGCAGTCCTCGACTCTTCTTTCCACGAACTTGGAAGCTTACCATCTTCTCTACCCCTGGGTGTCACTGTGGTGGGGGAGACTTTCATGTCACCGCCTCCCCTCGGCAGATTGGGTCCACTAAGAAACTCACGACATGGGCCTCCCGTCTGGGTGAATGTGATGTCTTGAGAACGTGGCACCCTCGCCTCCACCAATACACACATACATTCGCTGCCCACCATACTCATTCACAAATTGATATGCTGTGCATGCCCGTGCCCTACTGCCGACAGATCGCAAGCGTCCAAACGCTTGCCCGTGGTCGCTCAGACCGCTCCCCACTACTGTTGGACATAGGATGCCCTACGGGCACCCTTCGCCCCATCTGGCGCCTTAATGCCTGGTTTCTACAGGACAGGTGCTGCAAGAGCGCTTAAAGGGAAACTGAGCCAGTATTTCCTGCAGAACGAGGGATCGGTGGCCTCCCCGGGCACGCTCTGGGCAGCTGGGAAGGTGACGATGAGAGGCTTCGCCAAGGGCTATGTTAAAAAGAAGTACCAGGCCAGACACGACCGCCTCGCTCACCTGGAGGCCCGTGCAGCACTCCTAGAGGGGGCCTGGGGCGCCGTGGCAGGCGATATCCAGGCCCGTCAACTTGACCTTACTCGTGAAGAAATTCTCTCCGGCGCGGGCATACAGGTGGGGGGACAAAATCAGTAAGCTCCTTTACTGGCTAGCATGCCGCCCCCTCGCCAATAGGATCATTCCCGAAATAGTGGCGAAGGACGGCCACAAGCACCGGGCGTCGGAGATCACCCAGCCATTTGTGTCTTACTACAAACAACTCTACTCAACTACCCATACCTCAGCCACAAACCCTAGTTCACACTTCTCGTGGGATGTTCCTCTCCCCAGACTATCCGAAACAGACTCCCAGTCGCTGGACCACCCCTTACATTGGAGGAGATTGACCAGGCTATTTGATCACTGGCCACGAATAAAACTCCAGGCCCTGATGGTTACCCAGTGGAATACTACCTGGCCTTTAGAGAGCTTCTGACCCCGCATCTCCAAGCCCTGTAAATAGAAGTGGTGGAGAGAGGCTTCTCGCGAGACATTGGCACAGCGGCAATTGTGGTCATTCCCAAAACAGATCCCCACTCCACCGAGTGCTCGGCCTACCGCCCAATCTCACTCATCAACACAGAGGTAAAACTATACGCCTCTATCCTTGCGACTCAGCTGAAGAGGGTAATCACAACCCTCATACACACTGGTCTGTGTGGGTTCATGCCCCGTAGGAGCACAAGACACAGACGCCTACAGGTGGCCATTGCTCACCGGCACCTCCTTCCACCGTACCTGGCTCTCCTGTTAGTAGACTTTGAGAAGGCCTTTGATACAGTGGACTGGGGATACTTGGAGGCCATAATGGTCCACACGGGCTTCAGCCCCTACTTCAGAGGACTTGTAAAGGTGCTATACTCCAAACCGTCGGCCCGGGTCATGACCAACGGGATCTTATCAGAGGAGTTCCACATAGGCCGCGGCACTGCTGTCCTCTCTCCCCATTACTCTTCGCCTTAGCCACTGAACCCCTGGCCCACCTCATTAGATTGGACAACCAAATCCAGGGATTGCGATGGAACACATCCCACGAAGACTGCATTGCCGTATACGCGGACGATGTGCTCCTCTATATGGCAGACCCCGCGCGCTCGTGTTCCCGATGCTTACAGATCCACCAACTCTTTGGGGAAGCCTCAGGACTGAAAATCAACCCTGCTAAATCCACACTGGTTCCGCTACACCCTTCCCGGGACTGTGTGAATTGGCAGACGAACATCCCAATCCGATGTCTGAGTGTCCGATACCTGGGGATATGGGTAGCAATACACCCGGAACTTACGTGGTCCCTCAACCTGACCCCGTTGCTTAAGAGGACCAAAGAGGAGCTGCGGAGCTGGCAAACTCTTCCCTTAAATCCGGTGGGGGAAAATAGCTCTAAACAAAATTATGATCCTTCCCCGCTTCCTGTACATATTACAGAATATCCCCTTGCACCTCCCAAGACACTGGTTCCGTGCCCTAGACAAGGTCTCAACCTCGTTCTCTTTGGGGAAACTCGAGGCCTTGCATGGCGTTGGCTCACTGCCAAATGGCTCCGTATGATGGGGGTATGTGAATGGCAAACCTATACCTCTATTATATCACCACACGCCTGTTGGTGATCAATGAGTGGATGTGGGGGGGGGGGCCGTCCCGGCATACCAGTTGGAACTCAAAGGATTGGGACTCCCACAGATCCAAGCTATGCTTTATGGTTCACCAATCTCTCAGAATATACCCCCTGTCACCAGATCCGTCCTCCTGGCCGGCAATCCGCGCTTCGATACACCCGATGGGAGAACAAATTGACACTGCAGACGCCCTTGTGGCAGGGCACGTGGATGGGTGCAGTGGCGTGGCTAGAGGGATTCCAGAAATGGGACCTTACAGGTATCTCCCAAATCGGCAACGTCTGGAGAGGCGGTCATCTCCGAACATTTTAGGACCTCCAACGCACATACTCACTTAATACCACACAATTCCACAAATACCTGCAGCTCCGGCACGCGCTTGCTACACATATACCCAATGACACCACGCTCCCAGAGTTCAGCCCTATTGAAGCAAAGATACTCATGGGGTAACTGGGACAAGGAGGGGTCTCCCGGATCTACAAATCCCTCATCATCAACTCCCCCACCATGCTGGACCACCTTCTGACCAAATGGGAGGGTTGGCTGGGCCCCATCGAGGATGTTGACTGGAAGGATGCTCTTATGGCCCCCCGGGTGATCACCATCTCAGCTAGACTGAGACTAATCCAACTCTACTACCTACATTGTGCATACCTTACCCCCCATCAGATTACACCGAGCCGGCTGTCTGCCTGCCCCAAGCTGGCCCTGTTGTGAGAAGAGCCCGCAGACTTCTACCATATGATTTGGTCCTGCGCCCCCATAGCAAAATATTGGGCGGAAGTGGTTGGGGAGTTGAACATAATGTGATGGGAGGTTCCTTGTACACCCCAAGTTGTGCTCCTAGGGATCATGGAGGGTATGGGAGGCTGTAGGTCAGACAGGACATTCTTGGGTACGGCCTTTGCGGTGGCTAAGAGAGACATTGCCGTCAAATGGAAGAACTCAACCGCCCCCCTACAATTACCCAATGGAGGAAGGGCTTGGACTGGTGTGCCTCGCAGGAACAGCCAGTATACCTGGCTCAGGGATGTCCAAAGAAATACAAACAAGTGTGGGGCAAGTGGCTTGGTCTGCTGGGGTGAAAAGGGGAGGTGGGGCCGATGGGTCTTTGTCCTTGATCCTTTACTTGGCTACATAGGTGCATCATTAGTTATATGTGGGCCTGGTGCTGGGCATTTCATACGTGGTCTGAGTTAAACATCCGTAAGTCATGTACATGTGCTGTCGTGTCTTTATACCGTCTGTTAAAATCAAATAAATTTTGAATATTCCCAAAAAAAAAAAAAAAAAAAAAAACATTGGGTTGCAGGTCCGACAGCCAAATAGCTCCTTTTTGGAGGACACCCAAGACATCCTCATCTGGAAGCATAGCGTCTCGGCAGAGAAACAAATGGGCCTTGGGAGGGTAACCTGAGAAGGGTGGCTGTAGAACTCCATGTGGAAGCCCTGAATGGTCTGAAACACCCAAGCGTCTGAAGTGATGGAAGCCCAGGCCAGGATGAACCCCACCAGATGCCCTCCCACCTTGATGTGAGTGGAGGGAAGGACACTTACCGTTTGCGCTGGTGCAGCCAGCTTGTCCTCTGTATCGACCCAACCACAGAAGCGTTGCCCTCTTGTCGGCTAGAAGTTGAAGCACGCGTTACTCCGATACTGCCCCTGCCTGGAGCCTTGTCCCTGGGAGGGATTTTGTAGGAGGAACGGCCGGTCTAGTGGCCCATGCCTCGACCAGCTCCCTGGAAAACCTGTGCGGTGAATATGCGTTTGATGTTATATTGCACTTTATCCAATGATGTGAAGGTCGCAGCAAATTTGCCAAGTTCTTTTACAAAGGTGTCACCAAACAGTCCCCCCTGCACCACTGTCCCGCCGGAAGCAAGGTCCTCCATTTTGGGCTACAGTTTGATAAGCAAAACAGCAGCGCCGCTCTGTCGATAGGGCGCTGTTCGCATTACCAATAAAAATTATTGCGCACTGCGACAAATTTGAGGACCATTACAGATGTGCTGCTCCATTGGCCCCATAAATTAATTTACTGCCCTGTAGATTGAGGTATTAACCACCTCATAAAAATCTTCATCCCACTGTAGGTAGGCCAGGAAATCCTACACCTGAAAAGTGGTCTCAGATGACTCCATATTTTACTTAATGCCTCCTTCAGGGTACAGGACCCTTTGATGGTGATATTACACTGAAGGCAGAGGGAGGTAACCTTATTAATTCTTTGTAGCATGCATGAGTGCAATGTAGGGTGCTGGAAGTGGGCCCAGATAATGTGGGTGGGCTAAAGGCTCACAATCGGGATGCACTGGTCCCAGGGAAAACACTCACGCCCTTGCAAACACAGGGCTTCACTGTCCGGGACTCGTCCCTCAGAGGCCTCCAAACTTAAGCGCTAATACGGCCCTGTTGGGCGGGAACGTGAGAAAAACTCGCAGATACAGACCCAGAGAGGCATAAATCAGGAGAAAAATGCCAAGAAATACAGACCCAGCCAACCGGGCATCACCGTGGACAGCGGGACAAGGCTCGGCATCTCACGGTCTCTGGCAATGCACTCACCTCCTTTGAATGGGAGAGCAAGACGGTGCGCGGAGCAAGCGAGACGCGCCACAGCAGTGCCTTCTAGCAGACGAGAGCTGCACAGCGTTAATCGTTGAACGGGCCTAGTCACATGAGGAGCACAAAAGCGGCCCGCGACCTAACAGCAAATCTGAAAAATAAATAGGATGCCGCCTAGAAGCGGTGCTTTTAAACAAGGCAACTGAATAAAACCCTTGCAAAAACCACACAAGTTATACGAGTTAACCCCAGAAAAAAAAGGGAAGAGAACTTAACTGGCTGTTGCCCAGCGAAGAAAGAGGGAGTCCAGGCAGAGATGAGGGACTATCTTGGGTTCCATGCTGTGGAACTTGAGGACTGATTAACTGTTTATTTTCCCTGATGTTCATGGGAAAAGTAGTTTTGGAAATGTTTAAAATGGCTGCCGTTTGGAAATAATGTATTAAAGCGAAGGAAGATAAAGCATACTCCTAGCCTCCGGTCCGGACATAGAATCAAAACTACTGAAATACTAGCAGTTACATAAACTAAAAACAATTTAAAAATTTTTTTAGTCAGTATGACCCCAGTTCACTGTAAGTCCAAGCAACCGTGTAGACTATTTAAGGGACAGGCATGTCTCTTGTTTTGACATGCTTTTTGGCTTTATGATAATTGCAAGGCAGGAACGTTACTTACTTGCAATACTAGTTGCACACTAAGGGTATTTCAACTGAATTCATAAACAAAAAATTTCTACCTACTTACCGTACGATAACGGAACACTAAGGTAAAATTCTTTCCGAAATAATTTCAAACTGAACTTATCTAATGGTAATAATTGTTTTATTAATCCAAGTAAAGTTAATGGAAAACTTAACAAAACCTTTGAATTTGAAAGGCAGTTTTTATCTCCCCCTTTTAAAACAAAACGCAGGAAATGGTGTCATACTAGCACAAGCTGATCCTATTGCCATTCCCCCCTCAAATGTCCATCAACTACGAATAATTGACAAGAACAAACCTGTATGGGGACTACCACAGACATGTGACAGTCTTATCAGAATAAAAGTAGACCTATCATATCTTCATGTTCTGAAAAGTCAGACAATTACAACTAAGTTTATGTTTTACAATTCTGTATTTAACACTAGCCAAAAACGTGGCAGATGCAAGACCGTTATAGTGAATATTAAAAACGGATTACAACAAGCAATTAAGAATTTTGAACATACACAAAATATCTAGCATTAAAAGCTAACAAGAGCATGCATTTGAGGCTTTGTCAATATAGTAGAAATGTACAGCTTCTAACTCCCACCCTTACATATCTCTCCTTAAGTCCGGATGACCACGCATTTTTATCACTGTCATTAAGAGTTCAGGGTCGAAAAACTCTGCTGACTAGCACAGTGTTGCCCAAAAAGGCTTCCTCACATGACTAGATATTGGGGTTTCATACTCAGTTTCACTCTAAAAACAAAAAAACTAAGTTGCCTTCCATACCAGACATCAGGCCACAGCCTGAGAAGCGGTCCTTGCAAGAGGTTAGGAGATATCGGTAACTAAAACTCAATTGCACTTCAACATACAATTTTACTGGAGAGTGTCTTAATGAAGCTGGAGCACCCAGCTATCATTTGGTCAAGTTTAAATCACAGCGGAGCAGTTATTACATGCTCTATGTTGCCGCTACACAAAACTACAGAGTCCATATTACACATAACACACCGTTTTTTATATATGGTCAGGAAGAATACCCAAGAAGGATCCATGCGTCTTTAAGTTGAATATAATATATTTTCAGGTTTATTGTTGGCACCTCTCAGTTCCTAATGACAAGTCGAGTTTGGGTTACTTGTACAGGACAGCATGCCAGGCAGCCTTTCAAAAACTATTTCAGTTTGTAAGTGCGCCAAGTGGGTCCTTTAAGTCACTTTTATGCTGATTTGTTAATAGCTCTATGACTCTATGGCGAGGATTATGGTTTTCTTTCTTCATTTATCGAAATAGCAGCCATATTGAACTGTTAACAATAACAAGAAAACTTCATTTCCCATAACCCCAGGGAATCATGAAGTTTGCAAATAAACAAGTTAATGTTCATCTAGCCCCCGCCATCCTCTGCAAAGCGAGTTGTCCATTATCTATTGCCTTCTTTCTTTGCTGCTAGCAGCAGTGTCAGTCGAGTATTGGGACTCCGGTCCCTTTCACGTTTTTATTACTGCTTATGTGCTACTTTGCCTTTTCAGGTTTGTTGGAGATGCTTGCACCTCATTGAGAAACGGCCGCAGGAACGCCGCGCCTTCGAGGCCACTATACTAGTTAAATTCCCTCATCTGAGGGATTCAAGGCCAGGGCACGCGGCAGTCCGCGGACCACTAGAGGGCACACGCTCTTCCCGCGTCATGATCAGGATGCTCCCTGTCTCGTTGGGCCGCAGAGCACGTGTCCGTTCCAGACATCGCTGAGCGCCTACGCTCGCGGCAATAACGAGCCGAGTGCCCCGCCAGGCAGGAGCTTGAACAACCTACGGGGTAGGACACTGTCCGGAGCAGTGACTCCTTTGCGAGGCAGACGTTTGCCCAGGCTGCCATTCAAGGTCCCATTGTGCCAGTTTATTATCATAAGGGCGAGTTGTCTTCCTGGCCCACACTCCCTGCTGGGGCTTTGCGGAAACTGTGATCCAACATTCTTGGGCCATACCAATAAAGCTGTACATATCCTATTCAGGCTTTCAAGGCCTGTTGCCTGCCAATCTCCTACGCCTGCTAAGATCTGGGGCAAGCTCTCAGCCTCATCTATTAAGGACCTTACAAGGGATGGTTCAGGCAATTGTACGCTACTGGGGTTCCTCCCCACATATTCCGATTCCCTCTTACCTGGTGGGTGGCCACCATCCAATACGTATACTTATACACCAGGTATACTTACCACACGCTCCCCTGGATGGAAGAGTACGGGGAAGATTATGAGGAGGAGGACGTTGAATAGTTTCCGGTCACAGATAAGTTCTGTGATACGGTAGATACTTCCATAATTAAGGGGGTCTCAGACACAATGGCCCCTCTGGAGAACAGACTCATGGATATGGAGCAACAATGCTTATAACCCCTCGCACCGAAGAAGACCTTCCTGGGCCTTCGGCCCCAAAACCTCCGGAGCCTGCCTCTGCCACTCACTCTGAGAAACCGTGCAAATGCCTGCAAGACTCTGGGTGGATCTGGACGCTTTTGCCAGGCTAAAAAGGCATTTTTAGGGACCAAGCCATCTACGCCTTTGGAAATGCCAACACCAACCAGCTTCTCGCAAGCCAACGAGACTGCACCCAATTCCCCCCTCCCCTCCACCTTCAGATGGTAACCATATGGGTTAGGTGAGTGAGTCCGACCACGACCGGTCCTGGAGACCCTCATCCAATCCCTCCGCTGGGTCACAGTCCACTGTAGAGGAACCCACTGACTCCCAGTCAGATCACTTAGACCCAGAGGAACTCATGCATCCCCACTCCTCTGAGTGGACTCCCAGCGACAAGGTGGCCAAATATATGGCTGGTAGGCTCCGCAGACCCCTTGATAAGGAGGACAGAAACCGCCTTCGGGCGTAATGCCCCCGCCACCCTTTGAATGGGAAAGTGCCCGTCACGCCTGAGATAAGTGCACGTATGGCCACTTTTCTGACCAAATACCTTAAGGACCCTAAGAAGGGTATGGACCACTCCAGGCGGTTGTGCCAGGACAAGCTCCTGGATATAAAAGGCCCACACCTAAATATCTTTGATATGGCAGAGGGCGGCAAGGCGTCCAGTGCTTGATTCCACACCCCCCCCCACCCCCGACATACTGCAGGAAAGTAGGATCTGCTTTCATGGATACCCCCACTTTTTGCTGGAGTCAGTATGTTTTTTTGACTAGTCTGACTCGGATCCTACTAATCAGGACACAAGTCACTGTGCTTCATTCCTAAATTAACCATGGTAAGTCCTTCTGTACATACACAATTGGCTACTGGTGTACCCTTGTAAGTCCATAGAATATGGTACTAAGGTACCGAGGGCATAGGTACAGGAGTCTCCCATGGGCTACAGCACATATTGTGCCACCCATTAGATACCACTCAAACTACGAATACAGTTCTGCCATTGCACCCTGTGTGAGTTGGTGCTTGCACCTCTAACAGATGTTTCCTTATATCTGGGGTCACTACACTTAAAACTTATAAGTCACCCCTATGGCAGGCCTTTCAGTTCTGAAGGAAGGGTGCTTGGTTATAAGTGTGAGGGTGCCCCTGCATGAGCAGGACACCCCTACAAACCCCGGAGTCGATTCTACAGGCTTTGTATTTGCAGCCAGCCATTTTGATACATATAGTAGCCATCCGTCATTACGTGATGGCTAACTATGTAGCGGCTGTGCCGAACCTGGGCATGTTTGGTATCAAACATGTTGAAATCATACCCCAACACTATTACTGGTGTTGGAGGTATGCTTCCATGCACTGGGGGGCTCCTCTGGGACGCCCCCAGTACACCCAGTAACAGCCTATCAGGGTGTGACAGGAAGCTAGTGCTGCTGCCGACCCCAAACACGATTCTGCCCTCCTGCTGCAGAGCTGAACTCGAGCAGGGGAAGGTAGAACAATAGGTTTCATGTCCAGGACTTGGTGTATTGAGCTGGTGTGGGGGGCGCTTGCCAGCACCACCAGACTGCTTTGAAGGGAACATTTGGCACCCTCCTTGCATACTTTAGTTAGAATCATTTCTGGGAGCCCATGGATCCCGCTCTGGCTGGAAACTGGACTAAGGACATGGGATTATCATTCCCTCTGTTCAGCCTCTCCTCAGGGAGGGACCCACCGAGTCCCTCCAACCTTTTCCCTAGGGTACGTAAACTGTGGGTGGCTCTTTAGATTCATCATGAGACAAGACTCAAGCCTGAAACCACGTCACTCTGACCGTCTGGACACTTGGACTTCGACTGGAACCAAGCCCGCACCAAGGAAGACGCCTGCTGATCCTTGTCCCGCTGTTCTGCAAGTCTTCTTTACCGTCTGTGTCTGTGCTTCTTCCAGGATCTTCAACAGACCTGTGGGCATCAAGGACAACCAAAGTAATCTCCCTTGGAATAAAGGAGTCACTCCCCTGCATCTGCAGGCACCGCAACACAGCTGACTGTCTGCTGCTCCTGACGTCAAACGGACTTCGAAAGGCTCAGCAACATAGGTGGTGGTTCTGCAACTTCGAGGCCTGACCTATCCCCTCTGAAATTTTGAGGCCGGTATCCCTCGTCGGAACAGCTGGGACCGGACCCCTGTGCACCGTGTCGACTTGCTGTTGCCAAGGCTTGTTGGCTCTGCACTCAAGAGATCTTCAGGCTACAAGACGCTCCAGCATTTCTTCCTGCCAAGTACAGCGTCCTCACTGCATCCTCTGCACTGTGGGCCTTCCTTCTTGGTGAGCTGCTAGAGGTCCTCTTGCAACTCCTGTGCCTTCGGCCTGTGGGTCCTCTTGATGGTCTTCTTCTGCTCCAGTGGGCTCATGCTTCCACGGGGCCTACTCCGACTCCCCTGCTTGTGGTGAGTCCCTTGGACCTTGCTGGTCCCAACGTTGCTCCATCTTCGCTTTCCACGCCCATTGCAGCTGCCAAGGTTTGTTGGTGCTCCCGCCGCACACTGACCCACTGGTTCTCGACTTCCGACGTGGGATAGCTCGTGCATGGCTCCTGGTCTTCCTCACTGTTGCCTGGTCCTCACAGCTGCAACGAAAAGGTCACCGTCAACTCTCCTGAACTGACAGTCATCGGTGGGCATTGCTCTTCCGTTCCTCCTGGTCACCTCCGAGTGGCATAGACACTGTCCCCTCTGCTTATAGGTTCTTCACTTCGAAAAGCCACCCTTGAATTGCACCGGACTCTTACACAGTCTTCTCCAGCAATATCTTCCCTGATGTCCTCCCTTGTGGTCCACGGCGGTTTCCGACATTACTTCGCACCCGGCTTCACTGGTGTTGGTATCCTGGTTTCTGGGGTATCCAGGGGTGGGGTGACTCTCCAACCTCCTGCCTTCCACGGGGTTTCTTCAGGGTCCAATGGGAAGGGTCCTTCTTCTCCAAAACTTTCCCATTGACTTCTATTGGACACACAGCTGTGTTTCCACTCTGCACACAGCCTCCCTGGGGTTCCTGGGTACTTACTCTGGGTGGTTCCTTGTGTCCCCAGCTCCTCGGAGTCTACGGGAGAAAGTCCCGACTTCGGTCGCAGTCCACATTCCACTTTCTTAGTACATGGTTTGGTCGACCCCATAGAGACCACAGTATTTTGTTCTTATTTACCTTATTGCAATTAAAGTATTATTGTGCATTTGTGTTTATATCTCCAGGTAGGAGATATACCAATGTGTTAGTGAGTGTTGTGTACAAAATAGACATTTTTATATATACACTGTGTGGTTCTTTTTCGTTTGACCTACACTACATGCTTAAACTGGTAAAACAAGCTGATTAACACTCCTCCAAGATAAGCCTGAAGTCTGCTCTTCACATCTACCACTTTGAGAGCTTTCTAAGGTAATTAAAGACCACTGAAATCACCATAAGGGTTGTCTGGATTAGTGCAAGGTGCTTCACTTAAATAAGTATGCACCATATACATAGCCAGCCTCCTACACATGCTGTCCAGTTGGGCCTAACGGGCCATTACATTTATCAGCAACGCCAAATATGCCATTTCCACGGAGAGGTGCAGGTCTTTGCTAATTAAGATTGACCCCCAAGATAGGGGAGTTGGCAACGTCAGAGGCAAGCCACATGGCACAGGTGGGCCCTTTGACGGCCTGTTTGTCAAAAAGCTCAACAAATTTGTCTCGACATTCAATTCAGTTGACAACGCCCAATCAACTGTCTAGTACATTTTCAATGCACATGTTTTCACTGGAACCTGCCATTGTAGGGGACGCTTGGCTGGCCGTTCCCATTACTCCGCCTCCAGCAGGGGCCAGACATCCCTGCGAGGTCTGCTGAAGGACTCCTTGCGCTTTGGGGGGATGTATACAATACCAGAGGACAGTCACACCACAGAGGTCACCGCAATGGACCCCGAGGTGAAGGAGCCAACTCCAATTCACAAATTGAGTTTTTCATTCATTTCTTGCAGTCTCGAGGAGGGGGAGGGAGGTTGACTAGCACAGTTTATAGACAACTGGCAGGCTCTCACACTGATGCCTGGGTGCTCCAAACAGTACAAGGGTTCCACACAGAGTTGTACGGGTCCCCCTTCCAATCTGTTCCCCGCCCGGCCAATCCTTTTCTCCAGACAAGAGGCCACCCTTAATCCGCACAAGGTTCAAAAACTCTTGGCCAAAGACGCAATCTGTCCTTTCAATCCACACCCCTCTGGGTTTAACAGCAATCTGTTGCTGGTCCAGAAACAGTGAACAATCTCGGGGAATTAAACGAGTGGTTCTGGACCGCCAGTTCAAAATGGAGGGCATTCGCCTCCTTCCCAACAACTGGATGGTCCGGCTGGACCTCAAGGATGCTCATCTCACGGTCCCCATCTTTCCGTCGCATCTTCAGTTTCTCCAATTCAAATAGCAGGGCAAAACTTTCAAATTTACCTCTCTATCTTTCAGCCTGTCGTCGGCCCCTTGGTGTTTTACCAAGGTTCTGAGACCGATGAAACAATGCTTTAGAGCATCCAATGCACAAATGACAGAGTAACTGGATGATATGCTGCTAATGGATCAATGGCCGCATGCTCTGTCCTGTCATCTACAGATGGCAGTCCATCTACTTCAATCCCTGGGGTTTGTTATCAACCAAGCAAAGTCAAGTTTAGCTCCTTCGCGCTCAACCACCTTTCTGGAGTTTGTGATCGATTCAGTGGAGACTGCGCTGAGCCTGACCTCCAAGAAGATTACCAAAATTTGACACAAGGGGAGGAGGATGCTGGTGAAACAGCGGACCTCCTTCCGCCAGATAGCCAGGGTGGTAGGCCTGTTGTCCTCCTGAATTCAAGCCATTTTTCCAGGGCCCCTATACTTTCGGGCAATGCAACGGTTGAAAGCATCTCACCTTTGCCACGGCCTCACATATTCCCAGTCAGACGAGGCCAAGGAGGAGCTCCAGTGGTGGCTCTCCCATATGGAGGCATGAATTGGTCGCAACATTTTCGGATCACAACCGGCTTTCGTGATAGAGTCAGATGCCAGCAGTTCCGTTTGGGGTGGCTCATTGTCAGGAATTCACCACCAGCGGAGGATGGTCCGCCGCAGAACAGTCCCTACATTGAAAGCTTGGACCAAGGACCGGGTGCAATCTTGTGTACTGCTGAAGATGGAAAATGTAGTGGCGGTCCGCTATAGCAATCATCAGGGAGATATGTGGTCCAAGACGCTCTTAGATCTGGCCAAGAACTTATGGGACTACTGCCTGGAGAACCATGTTTCGGTGATGACGGAACATCTCCCGAGGTCAGCCAACCAGGTGGCGGATTGGCAATCTTGCCATCTCTGGGATTAAAGCCTATGGAGGTTGTAGGAGACTGGCTTAGTATATGGTGTACACTTAAAGTGATGCACCTTGCACTTATCCAGACAACCCTTATGGTGATTATAGTGTTGTTTGATAACCATAGAAAGCTCTCGAAGTGGTAGCTGTGGAGAGCAGCCTTCAGGTTTATCTTGAAGGAGTGTAAAGCAGCTTGTTTTACCAGTTTAATCATGTAGTGTAGATTAAATGAAAAAGAAGAACAGAGTGTATATATAAAAATATGTCTATTTGTTACACAACACTCACTAACAGATTGGTATATCTCCTACCGGAGATATGAACACAAATACACAATAACACTTCAACTGCACTAAGGTAAGTAAGCACAAAATACAGTGGGCTCCAGGGGGAGACCAAACCATATATTAAGAAAGTGAAATGTGAACTGCAACAGAGGACGGGACTTGGACCAGGAGCCCCGGAGGAGTCGGTGGCACAAACAAACCACCCAGGAACCCAATGGATGCCGTGTGCAAAGTTGTAACAGCAGCGTACCCAAAAGAAGTCAATGGAGAAGTTGGGGTTGCAGTTTTTAAGAAGGACCCTTCCCAGAGAACCCTGAAGAAACCTTTTGAAAGACAAAGTTGGAGAGTCACCCCACCCGTGGATGCCCCAGGAACCAGGGAAGCTGGGTGCATAGGGGTGAAGTGACATCTGAACCTGCCGTAGACCACAATGGGAGACTTCGAAAAGATGCCTTTGGAGAAGATTGAAAAGGAGTCCAGTGGAATGCAAGAGTGGCTTCTGGAAGTGAAGAACCTGCAAGCAGAGGGGACAGAGTATATGGCATTCGGAGGAGACCAGGAGGCACGGAGACACAATGCCCACAGATGTCGGGAGGTTCTGGAGAGTAGACTGTGACCTTGTCCCTGCAGCTGTGAGGATCAGGTGGCACTGAGGAAGACCAGGAGTTGTGCACGAGCTGTCCCACGTCGGGTCTTGGTGACTAGGTGGTCGGTGTATGGAGGGAGCACCAACACGCCTTGGTAGCCACAACTGATGTGGAAGACGAAAAAGGAGGAACGTTGGGACCAACAAGGTCCAAAGGACTCACCAACAGCAGGAGAGTCAGAGCAGGTCCTAAGCAACTAGGTGAGCCCACTGAAGCAAGAGAAGAACCACAAGAGGAACCACAGGCCGAAGGCACAGGAGTTACAAGAGGACCTCGAGCAGTTCACCAAAGATGGAGGCTCACAGTGCAGAGGTGGCAGTGAGAACACTGATCTTTGACAGAAGAGGTGCTGGAGCTTCTTGTAGCCCGAAGATCTCCA
This sequence comes from Calotriton arnoldi, assembly GCA_963921515.1. Classification (NCBI taxonomy): domain Eukaryota; kingdom Metazoa; phylum Chordata; class Amphibia; order Caudata; family Salamandridae; genus Calotriton; species Calotriton arnoldi. The sequence goes on from CAWUFW010000867.1 coordinate 1,378,184, forward strand.
TTATGCAGAGCCAACAAGCCCTGGCAGCGGCAAGTCGACGCGGTGCACAGGGGTTTGATCCCAGCTGTTCCAACGAGGGATACTGGCCTCAAAATTGCAGAGAAGCCAGGTCAGGCCTCGAGAGAGTTGCAGAACCACCATCTGTGTTGCTGGGCCTCAGGAAGTCCGTAGGACGACAGAACCACCACCTGTGCTGCTGGGCCTCAGGAAGTCCGTAGGACGACAGGAGCAGGAGACCGGTCAGCTTTGTTGCAGTGCCTACAAATGCAGGGGAGTGACTCCTTACTCCAAGGGAGATTACTTCGGGTATCCTTGATGCCCACAGGTCTGTTGAGGAACCTGGGTGAAGCACTAACACAGACAACAAAGAAGACTTGCAGAACAGCGAGACCAGGAGCAGCAGGAGCCTTCCTTGGTGAAGTCTCGGTTCCAGTCAAAGTCCAACAAAGTCCAAGTGTCGAGACAAGTGAAGAGCGACACAGTTTCAGGGTGGAGTCTTGTCCCACGACGAATCTAAGGACCCACCCACAGGTAAGCCCCTAAGTACCCTAAGGAAAGGGTTGGAACTACTCGGGGGTCCCTCTCAGAGGAAGGGCTGGACAAAGGGGAGGATACTCCCATTTCCTTTGTCCAGTTTCAGGCCAGAGCAGGAACCAAGGGTTCCTGAACGAACTGGCTCAAACTCTAGTATTAAGGAGGGCACCAAATGTGCTCTTAAAGCAGTCTGGTGACATTGGCAAGCGCTCCCAGCCCAATACACTAAGTCCCGTCTGGGAGGTGGTCACACCTCCCTGTGACAGGAAACCTATTGTTCTACCTTAAACAAAATCCTCAGCACACGTCTTTTAAGTAATATGCAATTATCCAATTTGTTTTAGTCAAGCATAAATGATACAGAGAAATTTTAGAGCTTGGTTTCTTTTCTTTATTCTCTTTGTTCTTGCATCAGCCAACACGTGTTTCGTCGCACAAAGGAATTTTGTCCCGCGACTTTCTCAAGGCTTACAAGAGTCCAAAATGTTCCTTCATCAGTGGTGATAATTCCATCCCACTGGAAAATTAAAATCTATGTTTCCGATGTCCACGTCGCATTTAACCGTGGATCTTCATCATGAGCCAAACCTAGAGCACGTAAGAAGGACGTGTAGGTCCCCACATCAGCGCCGTGTTCTCGAGTACGAGAGAACACGGCGCTGGTTTAAAGTGTAGTGACCTCAGATATAAGGAAACTTATATCTGTCGTGAGAGGTGCAAGCACCAACTCAGGCTGCAATGGCAGGCCTTTAGTCACAGTCTAAGTGGACGCCCAAGGGTGGGACACTACATTTGAGGCGCATGAGAGACCCCTGGGTACCTTAGTACCATATACTAGGTACTTACAAGGGTACACCATTAGCAAATTGTGGAGATACCAAAGTACTTACCATTTCAATCTAGGGGAGAAAGCACAGTTGCTGGGGCCCCCATTAGCAGGAACCCAGCAGGCTAGGACAAAAACACACTGACACCAAGCAAAAAGTGGGGCTCACCATGAAAGCAGATCCTACTTTCCTACAGTAGTGTAATGCTTCACATGGACGACGTGTTGGTAATAAGGTAAGTCAACAAGATGGGCAGACCACGATAGAAGAGCTTGGCATATTTGCAGAAAGATTTTTAGGACCACTGCTTGAGCAAAGGGATTACGGTTGTGGCGGAGCATATTCCTGGTGTAAGCAGTGGTGTAGTGGATTGGTTTTTAAGGAATTTTAAAGACTCGAGCAATTTGAGGTTGAACAAGGAGGTATTTCTGAGAATTCAGGAGAAATGGGGCCTTTTGGTGTAGATCTTTTTGCAGACTGAACGCACAATTAAGGAAGTTTTTCAGTTGGAGACCAGAGGCTTCGGGAGTGGATGTTTTCCTACAAGAATGGAGGGGCCAGCACCTTATGCATTACCACCATTTGTGATGCTGCAGAGACTTGTGCTGCAGATATGCACATACAGGGAAATAGTGGTCGTTATAACTCCAGTTTGGAGGTCGAAAGCTATGTTCCCTATCATGATGGAGATGGCAATAGATTAACCGGTTTTGGTTCAGAGAAATGATTCTAGGTCCAGGCAGAGTATCACAGTCTGGTAGAACAGGGGGCTTCTGGTCTTGACATGGAGGATTTCAGGAGACAGTGGGAAATGCCTGGACTTTCGACAGAAGCTTCCAGACATATCAGAATCTTGGGCTTCAGGAACTAGAAAGGCATATAGATTAGCTTGGCAGAAAGCAGTTCATGTGAATGACGGGATTCTGATCCCGTTTCAACAGATATAATTCATGTAGGTAATTATTTAACCAAATTGTTTGGAACAGGACTATCGTACATAACAGTGAATGTCTATAGGTCAGCTATAGCGGCAGGTCCCGGTTTATGAGATTGCAAATCTGTTGGGCAGAATCTACTGATTAAAAACCTAATGCGTAGTAAGAAGGTGTTGAAACTTCCTATGGCAAAGTACGCTTCATTATGGGATGTAAGACAGGTGTTAGATGTCATGGAGAGCTGGGGTGATAATTTAGGTCTGACTCAGAGACAGATTTCTTGGAAACTGACATTGCTAGTATGTTTGGTATCATTTAGGACATTGGATGTGAGGGCTCTAGATGTTACAAGTAGGGCTTATCAACTGGAAACTGTTTGTTTTTACATTAAAAGGAGAACGAAGACTTTGTCAAGAACAATATTCTATCCGTATTTCAGATCAAATGAAAAACTGTGCGTGGTAAAATGCTTAAAGGAGTATGAGAGAAGGGCAGAGTTTGAAGAATGATGCGGCCCAATTGGTACTTTCGTACAGGTGGCCACATAGGGTGGTTTCACCACAAACTTTGGCTAGATGGGTGAAAGGTGATGAGAGAAGCAGGTGTGTATGCGAGTAGATTTTGAGCACATTCAATTAGAGGTGTGTCAACATCAAAAGCATTTTTGTTTTGATTGGTGGATTGCAAGACATTTTGAGGGCTTCAGATTGGTCAAAAGAGAATATATTTAAAAGTTGTTACTTTAAACCTGTGGTGAATGCAACCGATAATGTTTTAGATGGACTTTAAACTTGCATAGTGTTGGCCTCCATGGCCTGAAATAAAATGCAGATTTTCCAATGCCTGGTGGGCAGAAAATCGGAATTTTATTAAAGGCACGGAGGTAAGATTATCCCATTGCATTAGTAACCCAAACTAATGGAATACACTCTGTTCTGAATTCTTTCAGTGTAAGAAGACTTTAGAGAAAGTAAAGTTGGAATATTGGCAGGAAAATATTTATTCAAGTTGGAGTTGTACCCTTGGTTTTATGGACTTTATCTTGTTTGTAGCGTATAAAGAAGGTAGAGAGCTGCATGTTCCTGGATTTTATAACTGTTAGAATGTTTTGAAGGTTCTAAGTTTTCTCTGTTGTTGCTGCTGTGAACGGAGCAATAAAAGGAGTATTACATAATCTTAGCCTCTGTCTTTAATAAAATTCAGATTTTCTGTCCACCAGGCTGAAGAAAATCTACATTGTTCAATTACATCACTGATCTTTATACCACATGTGACTCAAGGTTATTTGGACAATGCTATAGGCTTAATCTAATTGCACATTATAATCTGTATGCACTGTTTTGCCCTCTCCTTAATTTGGGTTTAAATCTTTTCATTGAGCTTTGCACAATAGCAGAATATTGCCAGCATTTCAGCAATATAAATGAGTATTCTAACTTAACTCCTTAAGGAAAGCCTTAAAAATGCTAAATTTGCCCGTCTCCAACTGTCAGATTCACTCCCATCCCCATAACTCCACCCACACAACACTGTCAAACCTAAGCCCCTCCATCAGATTCATCACATCTGTCATGTAGTGGCTTATGACGAAAACCCTTACCTCTATGTCCCTTCCATGTGCTTATCTTCAAGCACCCCGAGCACCGAGGTCCCACACCTTCAATCATCAAAAACGTCTCCTGCCATTGCTGCTCTCAGTCAAGCTTATGTCAAATAATCATCAGGATACTCAGGTAGCAGTGACAAGTATTGACCCCTAAACTCCTTCACGAGGAATGCCAGTAACTTCCACAAATCTGCCTCGAACACAATATCCTCTCTCGATCCATGCAAACAGCTTTCTCATTCACATCAATTCACATTTTCGGTTATCTCATTTAGTTATACAAGTGCATATTTTTCCCCTGTGAATTTATTGCTTGGTATGCCACAAGGACAGCCTGAGAGATTAGTTCTCCTCTCCTGAAGAACACTGGATAGTGTTCAGAGTCTTGCTTCTCCAATAGCATTGTTTGACGATGAAGCTGCAAAGTCAATTCACAAATCTCAACAATGGAAAAAAGCACTCTTTCAGCATTATACCAATTTCTGGCATCTCTCCCCGCTACATCTCAGTTAATATCGTCCCAATTTTCCAAGTATTCCGTGTGCAACTTTGTAGGAGCATAGCATCAAAAAAATGCCATTTTGCCTAAAACTTACTTCTCCTTAGCTGTCCTGATACCCGTTCGTCCCAGTCCCTGCTGGCCTGCTCTTCCCCAATTCACCATCTCATCTGTTGACCAAGTACTCGTTTTAGCCTCTTTACAGCAGAAACTGTAAATTAAGGATATCAACCTAGTAGTCCCTTCTTAGGCTAGAATCAACTTATCAAAACCCGCTTCTCGGTTTTCTTGTGGCACCACTCAACTAGGTACGTAAACCAGTACTGGATGCAGAACTTCCATACCCGCCCCTCCTCCAGTCAGCAAATGTATAACCGGTCTCCATGTTACTCTCGGGCCTTCCCTGCCCAGAAAAATGTGTTTATTGCCATCTGAAGAGCTCCTATATATAGTTAGGGATCAGTCCTTGGAGTGTCTGAAATGTATGCAAAATCTCAAGTGAAGCCATTACTTTTAAAGCAGCTATTCTCCCTCATCATGAGAGGGCCCAATTGTGGCATGCCTTCACTTATCTCTGAATGCGTCTCAGGAGTCAAGAGCAAATTGAGCTGCATTATCTGTGGTAACAGGGCTACTAATTTAACACCTGAATACATTAAATGTCCCAAAGTTCATATCAATGGGTGCTGGTTCTGCAAAGCCTGGGCCCATTCTTCAGGGACCGATAGGGTAAGAACAGCCAACCTCTGGAGGTTAATCTTCTTTTTTTTTTAACTTTATTTTGCGTTTTACAATTAAAACAGAACATCATGAGTACAGCATACAGTGTGACATCTTCCTTTTTTGGCTTAGGTTGCGGCATTGAAGGTCAAACTAGAACAGCAGGGGTACAGAATCATTCTTACATACAGTACATTATGGAACGGAGCCTGGTTTAGGCCATATCAGCATTAGTCCTACACTTAGAGCATTTAATATCCTTGGCCTCCGCTACCTCATCAGTCTTCCTCATCTGTCCCGTCCTCCACAGTTTCTGATGTACTGTGTTCGGACTCACTCCCCATTGTTAGCCCAGTATTGCACAGTTCCCGCCATTCCATCAAATCGGATTGTAATTTTTCATCCCTACGTGTGAGCTTCATGTGTGCCTCCTCTGCTAATGCCCATTCCCGAACATCCTTGAGCCAGACTGACAACTCCGGGCCCCTCTGCCCCATCCATGTTATGGCCACTCTACGTCTGGCAAGTACTAGCATTAATTGCAGTAATTTGCATTTTTTGGGCTTCCGTATGTGGGCTAGTAGGCATTGCAATGGGTCTTTCCTGAGCGGAAGGCCTGTAACCTCCCTTACCCGATGAACCACCCCCGTCCAGAACTGACTCACCACCGAACAGTCCCATGCCAGGTGAATAAAGTCTGCATTTTCCGCGGCGCACCTCGGACATCTGCTACCTCTGTCGTGGGAGATGAGTTTTAGCTTTGCCGGCGTCAGGTATGTACAGTGTAGAAAATTATAGTGGGTTAGTTTAAATCTGGCATTGCAGGAGACAGTGCGTGTGAGAGCGCCGATGCACGCCCACTGCCTCTCTTCTATCTGCGTACTGAGGTCTCTCTCCCAGGCTGCTCTGGAGGGCGGCGTTGGGGACGTGGAGTCTTGCTTCATGGCTTTATATAGGAGGGAGACCATTCTACGACCAGCGCCGCATGTGAGTAGGATATCTAAGGCATGTGTTGGTTGGGGAATGTCTGGGTATTGTGGGTGGAGGTTAATCTTAAACCCTGAAACCACCCTGTAAGCCTGCTGTTCTGCCATCAGGGTACGTAAGTGTCAGCCACTGCCATCTTGCTGGGTCCTCTAAGCCTATTCCACTAGCAAGAAGAAAAAAAAAAAAAAAACATGCCTCCCCCTGCCTCCAACACAAAGCCAGCTCAAAAGATCACCCAGCCTTCCTGGGGGTTCTGTCACCAACCTCCACTTTCAAAGATGGTATCTTTAGTGGTCCCCATTTCCACCCGCAATCTGCCTCAGCTATTAAGATCCTAAACTTCTCAACCTCCAGCATCTGCGTCCATTCTCAGTGTCCTGGGATCATGAGAAATAGCTTTCAGAATACACTGAGCGGCCAGGTCTTGAGGATGCAGCTTGAATTGATGTTGACCTGGCAACAAGCGAAGTGTGGATCAATGGAATGTGACAGTCATTGGTGGTAAATACCACAGATTACAGTCAAATGAATAGCAGTATTTGTAAGACAATTGTCAAGAATTATAAATCGTTTAATCGTGTCACTTCTGATACCACCTTCAAAATCCTACTTTTGCTGGGAAGGCGGTGTTAAAGGGACATGCGCTTTCCCACATGGTGGGGCACAGGAAGGGGAAGGTAGAAACATTTGAGGAATTGGAGCGGGATATTCTGGCCATGGAACAATCAGCCACACACATGCCAGACATATACTAGAACTAAAGCGACTGGAGTACAGGAATCTGACAACAGAAGCGGTAGGGGTTAGACACCGGGCAACACAACATAGAATATATGAATATGGAGACCGTGCAAGTAAACTGCTCGCTTGGCTGGATAAGCAGGAGAGAGCGGATCAACTTTACGGGGAGAAGATGGTGTGTTGCTAAGAGACCAGCAGGCCACCACAGAGGCTTTCGCAGCCCACTTTACACACCTCTACTCACCTGCGGCCTCGGCCACGACAGAGGAATCAAACGAGCTGTTAGCAGGCCTACCGGTGCCGACCCTGTCGTGGGAGGACCGGCAGGCGCTCAACATGGACCTCACGAACGAGGAAATAATGTCGTCCATACAAAGTATGCAGTCAGGAAAGGCTATGGGGCAAAATGGCCTCCCAATAGAGCTTCTCAAGATAACCGCAGCCAAAGTGGCACCGCACTTGCTTAATATGTACCAAGAAAGCAAACAAGAGGGTATACTACCTAGAGATGAGAGAGTGGCCTCTATCGTAGTGATCCATAAGAAGGGAAACACTGCAGAGGATAGTACTTCCTATCGCCCCATATCTCTGCTTAATGCGGAGGTTAAAATGCTGGCTAAAATATGAGCGATGCGACTGCTCCTGGTCGTGACCAAACTAGTGCACCAGGACCAGTCCGGATTTATGTCAAGTCGGAGCACAGCTCTCAATTTACGGTGGTTGAACGGGGTGCTTGGGCAAAGAGACACTATCCAGGAGGATGCGGCAATACTGTCACTAGACGCCTGCATGGCCTTCGACACCATCGAATGGCCATATATGTTTGCTGTCCTAGAGCGCATGGGATTGGGCAAAAACTTTATCACTTAGATCCAATTGTTATATACAGAGCCAATAGCACAAGTGGTGGTGAATGTACATACATCGAATACATACACCCTAAGCCGAGGGACACAATAGGGTTTTTCCACTGTCACCAATTTTATTCATGCTGATCCTCGAACCCTTAGCGAGTTGGATACGGGGAGATCCTTTGATCCGGGGGTTACGGTGGACAGCCGGCTGGGAAGGCAAAATCTCTTTATGCAGACGACATACTGCTGTATGTAGCGTCGCCTTGGTTCTCCATCAGAAGGGTACTCCAGAGCTGTTCCAACTTCGGGAACTACTCCGGATATACTATTAATTGGTCCAAGTCTGTGGTTTACCCCTGCATGGCCCAGCCCCGGTCCTGCCAGCCAAATGTGAAGCGAAGATAGTGACAGAGGGATTCACTTATGTAGGGATATTCGCCATGGCAAGCACAGAACTCTTCTATGAGTGCAATCTCCTCGGCCCATTGACCCGTTTGCGGGGGATGTGCAACACTGGCAATCACTGCCACTGTCCCTACTGGGACGAGCAGCGCTATTTAAAATGATGGCTCTGCCACGTTTCCTTTATGCCCTGCAAAACACGCCATACAGAGTCCCCAAAGCATATTTTCAATCAATAGACGGAGAAGTTAGAACCCTACTGTGGGACGGCAAGCCACCTTGCATTGAAACCCATAAACGTATTATTAAGGGATGGTATGACGGGGGGGAGGCCGGGGGGGAAAATCGCTCTGCCCAACATCCGAGCATACTACTGGGCAGTATAATTATCGGCCATAAATAAGTGGATACACCACACACAGGATGATCCGTCTAGTCGTATGGATAGGTGGTTGATGGGAACGGGAGAGTGAAGAGAAGCACTGTATAAAAACCCAAATAAGCAGCAGCTCACGTGACCGACGGCCCAAACAGTCGCCCTCTGGCGCAGAGTTACAAAGCAACTAGACTGGAATAACAAGGTGACACTTACTACGCCCCTCTGGCAGGCAGAGCAACGGGGGAGACTAGGCCGCTACCAGGGCTTCGATAAATGGGATAATATTGGCATCTCAAAAGTGGGTGATTTGTGGGCAAAGGGGAAAACAATCCTATTTGCCGACCTACAGAAAGAATATGAGCTGTCTGAGGGCAAAACATTTAGATATTTACAAATAAGACAGGCTCTAAGTGCTGCGGTTCAAGCGGAGGAGGAAATACCAGAGGCATCGCCACTGGAGGACAGACTTCTGACAGACTATATGGACCATAGGGCCATCTCCTTGACCTACCAAAAAATAATAAATAACTTACCAGACCCACTTCAGTGTCCTCGTGAGCGCTGGCAGGCACATATAGGAATCCTGGAGGAAGAGGACCGACGTGATGCACTTGCCTCCCCACATGAAGTTGCAATATCATCTCGGCTGAGACTAATTCAACTAAAAATACTTCATAGATCATACATTTCCTGTGCCACCCAGGTCAAAATGGGTAGGAGTGAGGAGGCAGGGTGCAGAAGGTTGTGTGGGGGGGATTGGTACTTTTTATCATACACTCTGGGAATGCCCAGCGATCAGGGTATATTGGGAAGCAATACACACATGTATGAAGGACGCCAGTGGTGGAGCCCTTCAACTATCCCCTAAACTGTGCTTACTTAACATATGGGAGGCAACAGAGATGATCCAAACAGAGCAACTTTGGACCACTATGGGACTCGATCGCAAAACGAAACAGCCCGGGGGTGGCCGAGTCACCAACCCTAAAGGAGTGGGAACGGGACATGGACTGGTGCATGATCGCAGAAAAGGAAGTCTATAAAAGCAGGGGGTACCCCCGGAAGTGGGACAGTGTATGGGGTAAATGGAACACCAATAGGGGCAATGTCTGTATCCCACCCTTCGTCGGTTGGAACAGATCAGGGGGGAAGGAAATACCACAGAGGTCAATGACGATAAAACGTGATGGGATTTTGAGGTCTGAGATTGTAGGGGGCCATGTGAGTGGTAATCAACTTTCCTGTTTTTTTAAAAGGTGATGGTCGTTCATGCCTGCTGTATAACTGTATAATTCAATAAAAAGATTTTTTTTTTTTAAATCCTACTTTTGACCATCCTTTATCTGAAACGGAAGGTGAAAAAGAATCAAAACTTTGAGCCAATCAAAAGGTGTGAGGTGATTCTCAAGTACACTTATCAGCAGCTAATTATGTTAACAGATTTTTGACAGCTAGTGCAGAAGATAAAGTTCAAACAAGGCAGTAGCATTTACTAAACTCTACAGACTTCTATGTATATTCCGGGACTGCAAAACCGAATTTAATTCAGTGATAGCACCATTTTGTAATGTGTTATACTCTAAGAAGACATATCCTCTTTTACTACATTAAGGGCAGGAAAAGCAACTTCAACTTCTCCGTAAATGTTGTGCAAAAGAATATTTATTGAAAACATAAGCAAGACTAGGGCCCCAAAGAGCCAGCAACTAGAAGATGTCATACTGTTCACTGGACAGACTAAACTGAAAAAAATCTAGTATGGCAACTGGCTGCCAATTTCAGCTATTTGACGGAGCAGTAAAAGTAGACTGTCCTGAGGAAGTCTGCTCTCACTAGATTTTATATGCGAGGAAATATCACATGATACACCTCCACACTCTAATTCCCCTGCTGCACTGCTAATGGCAGTACAGACGCTGCTGGTGAAATGAGTCCAGGATATTAAAGAGACATTCTGTCCAACATCCTGGAACTGCATGAGCTGAAGCAATCTCCCTGCTGAGTGAGGTCAGGCATATCAGGCTCTACTAACAGCCATGCTGCAGCCATAAAGGATGAGCCTAGGGGATGGACTAAGAGAGGGGGTCTGCTGGTCTCAAAGTGTGAAAGTAGTACTGCGGACCTTGCCGACCAGCTATAGGGGGCGCGGTTGAAGAGTTGTGTAGAAGATAGCTGGGCCTGCACAGAGACACAAAACATCTAGCTCTCGATATGTCAAGTAGATTGGGATTGATGCTTCTGCACTAATCTGCATTTTGTCGTGCCATTCTTCTGGTAGGATATCTGGACATGGACTGCTGGCAATGGCAGCTCCTATTATGTATAATGCTAAATGTTACCTCAGACAAGGATTAACTTCTATACCTTTTCAATGATTTTCTTCACATTTCTCCATAAGACTGGGGTTGGGAAATATTACTGAAATATGGAAAACTCAGTGTGAGAGTTGGGATGGATAGATGAAGATGACTTCCCCATGTTGTTCATAAGTTTTGCTTGCACCACACTACAGGGTGCATATTCTATACTCTGAGGAAGAAAGAGTTGTGTTGAAAATAGTGAAAAATGTGCTCACTTTCTGAATGAAAAACTAGCACATTACAGCCCCCCTAATCATACATATGGTGTCCGGGAATGTAAAGAGGATTAAATAATGCCAGGAAGGTCAGACATGCTTGGGTGTACTTAAAAAGATACAAAGATTGATGTAGTGTTCCTTCAAGAAACACACCTATCTCCTGGAGCACAGGGCAATTTCACCAGAGGATGAGGGTACACACCAATATTTTTCTTCTCCAACAGAAACTCAAGAGGCATTCTGTTTCTGAAAGAACTAGCAATGAGACACATCCAGACTATTATGGATGTGTCTACTTAGGGGCACTCATCATATCCAACACATACGGCTCGAATACATACAGCCCCAATATGGGTACCAACCCCCACACATTTTAGGAGAGGGGGACTTTAAAATAGTCCTTAATCCTGTGACAGACTTATCCATTGCTGCAGGCAGGCCTTTATCAGCAGCTTCAAGACCCTGCCCATCATTACGTAGCAGCACAAACTAGTGAGGTCTGGTATAAAAGATATCCAAGCTGGAAGAGAATACACATATTACTCGTCAGGACAAGATGTACTGTCCGGATGTACTGTCCTGCAGAGACTACTGCCTTCTTAAACAGGATTCTTAGACTTGCATGAAGGAAACCAAAATTCAGCCACACAAACTACCGGACCATTCCCATGCATTTAGTAACTTTCTGTCTCTCAGTATGGAAGTAGATGCAGGATGTATCGCTTCCTTTCGGAGAACTGGGTAATTCAGAGACACTCGGGAGGCTATACAAGTTATTAGTGGCATTCCACATGAAAGCAGATGTGTAGATTACATATTTCAATAAATACGCAACTGTCTGGCATTATGGAGAGGGGGGGCATCCAAGAAGAACTTTTTCTTGGCTAAGAAGCCACAGTGGGCCTCACATGAGGTTACTGAGACTGAGGAAAATACGGAGCACTCCCAATAGCCCGGCAGCTTTCACCAACTAATTCATTAAGCTCTGTTCATCTCAGTATATGGTCTCCAAAGACATTATTGCAATTTTGAGATTAAAGAAACCATCAAATCTATGGCCTGGGGTAAAGCACCAGGTATTGATGACTTACCAAAATTTCAGAGAGTACAGAGAAATACTAGTTTCCCTCCAACCTATTGCCCTGTTTGAGGAGGCTCTATTATCTGGTATCTATGGCAGAGAGCAGAAAGGCTCAACTTAGAGGCAACATGTGTAGCATTTATGCAGTTTTCAAAACAATAATAAAATCTAAACAATTCAAGAAAAATACCAAGCCCATTTTGAAAAACAGACTTCATTTTAATAAATAAAAACACCAAAACGATAAAACTACAAACCAGTAGAACCAAGGTTATGAATTTCTAAAGTCTGAATTAATATAAAATACCAGAAAAAAGTGTTAAGCGTCAACCACTGTCATTTGGATGTGCATGACCGAGATTAGGGTTAGATTTAGGGCAGGCCACAATGGAGTGAGTTGGATAAAAGGACCAGGTTTGTCCTGGTGGAAAAGTTACCTCCCGATGTCAACAGCCTTTGATGAGAGCAGGCAATGAGCAGACTTTAATGAGAGGGGGACCAACATCAACAAACTCTGGCATCAGTATGGAGCCTCGGTGGAAAAGCTATGGTGGGAGAACTTCAAGTTTCCGCACTCCAGAGGTGCCCAACATAGATTGGGCTCTCGTTGATGCAGATGGCGAGGGACAGGATTTATTTAAGAGTTTTATATAGCGCTAGCCAGACCCGAAGGTATCGGAGCGCTTTACAGCATTATAAATCGTAAGAAACATTGATATAGTAGCATGCACAGTGGCTCTTTACGCATCGTATAATATTCTTGTACACAGCGCGAAGTCAAGAGTGAGATATGTTAACACAGTTTTTATATACCAGGGTTGTGGAATTCCTATAGCCCGACGCCCAGGACATATTGTTTGGGATCAAGGGCAATACGTTTTCATGTGCTGCCTGATTACAGTGCCACATTATAGATCAGGGAAGGGCAGTGTCTGCAGTTAAGGTAATATTTGTGTCCATGTGTTAATGCTGTTCAAACTTGTATTTATGGCTCATTAATGCAAAGTCTTTATTATTAGGGTCAGCGCGCTAAGTAAATGTTGTAAGCTCCTACTGCACTACTGACAGTGGTTCCAGTATAAAAATGTGTACACACGATTTCAATGTTTAGCAATATGAGGCTATGTATAATGCTCCCAGAATGCTCTCTGATTAGATGCAAATATTTGCAGAAGCTTGAAAGCAAGATTGATAATTCTTTGCTTTCAAAATAAAATGTTCACAAAAAAAATGCAAAAACATTTCACTTAACTTCTGTAAAATGTTAGGTACCATTTCTTTGCAGCATCATTTAGTAAAATGTGTTGATGTATGCTAGTATTTCCCAAAAATATTCATAATGGAAAATCAGTGTAACCAGTTTTAATAAGATTATGGGAAACATAAAAAACAAACAAGCATTGGTAAAGCCAGTAGATCTGAAATTTGTGGTCAGCCTTTTGGTTTTGTCAACGCGGGACTTGTTTTGGCCTGGCTTTTGTAAAACCTTATTGGTGTGGGAGCTGCGGGGCCCTCACCATTATAACAAACATTGGCAAAAGCAAATATTGTTTTGGTCTCAAAAAGCACACATTGCCACAGTAGTTCCTGGCAATGAACAAAACGACTGTATCTCGATATGCTCCTTGTGAAAGAACAGAATGCTGTCACTCACAGTTTAGCTAGCCGATAGACCGAGAGAGAGAGACAGATTTCTAATAAACACAAAAGGTCATGGCTAACGGCAAACCTAATTTGGGGCCCAATTATTAAATAAAGTCTCAAAAGTGCACCCATGTCTTTGCATTAAGTGCGGATATACGGCTTTCGTGAATTCACAAGACTCTACTGAAGTAGGCCAAGAAATAGTACTCCTAGATAATATTTGTGAACTGCATTTTAGCATGAGCGAATATGCAGGTGTAGATTTGCTCATGCGAAAATCTGAGTGTTTGCAAGTTCACTTTCCCTCCAACCAATTTTTTTCCCAACCCTGGAAGACATTTTATGTCTGCCATTGTCCAACCTTTCTCAGTATGGGAAAAGATTAGAGAAGAGTTAGTGAAAACCCTTAAAACATGCAAGTTAGTAGGTTTGCAGACTCAAAAGGGCATACCAACCCTGGAACTGTTGCTTACCATTACCATCAGCCCCAGTATGTAGATCTGCGGAAACGTGGCAACATAAGGAGATTGCAAGTATTCAAACACTAGTATGGAAGGAGCCCTGGCATAATCAGAGAGGCTATTTCAGAGCTCTTATATAATGAGATTGCTCCCATAATGTGTCGCCGCATTACATGGCACAAAAGGGACAAGTGGACTTTGTTACAGGACAAGTAGATTTATGAAGCAACCTGCCCCATGGACAAGTAGATATTTTATTAAATTCCACACCCCTGATATACAATGTCTCAAGGCGTTTCCGGTGATGTCGTCGTAGAAAGCACCGTGTCTCTTGACGAGATTTGATCAGGGATGTGGGGTATAATATCCTTGTACAAAGCACAGAGTCACTTGTAAGATATGTTACCACAGTTGTATGTACAATGTCTCAAGACGCTTCGAGTGATGTCATCGTAGATAGCACCATGTCTCCTGACAGGGTTTGATCGGGGATGTGGGGGATAGAGGAGGTAGTCATGAGGTGAGTGAGGTAGAGGTCTTAATGTTAAAGTGCCTGTGTGCTGAAGTAGGCAGGTTTCAGTGTTTGGCTGTAGCTATCCCTTCGGGAGAGATTTGTTGAGGAGGAGGTCTTTGAGCTGCCTTTTGAATTTTAAGTAGGAGGGGTTAGTCCTGATATGGACTGGGATGGAGTTCCAGATTTTGGGCGCACTTCCTACGAAGGATCGAGATGCGGTTTTTTGTTGGCGAGTTTTCGGGGGGATAAGGAGTAGAGTGTTGGTTCTCCTTAGGCTTCTTGTCTGACCCGCCCTTCTGGAGTTTGGAGGCCAAGTAGGCGGGTTTCCCTGTATGCAGCGCTTTGTGCGTGAGGCAAGCCGTTCTGAAGTTGGAACGCATGTCGATTGGGAGCCATTTTAGCTCTGAGTGCAGGCGAGATGTGTTCATATTTCTTTACCCCAGTGACCATTCTGGCTGCTGCGTTCAAGGTTGATCTGAGGGGAGCTAGGTGTGATTTTGCTGTTCCTGTGAGGGTTGCATTACCGTAATCCAGTCTTGACAGCACCAGGGATTGCGTGGCTTGTTTGAGGTCGTTCGGAGGGATGAAGGGTTTTATTTTGTTGAGTAGTTTGAGGTTGAGGAAGGCGCTTTTTGCGGTGTTCTTGATGTGTTTGCTCATGTCTAATTTAGGGTCCAGAGTGATTCCCAGCGATTTTACAGAATCGGCTAGGATGGGGTTATAATTGAGAGCATCATTGGCTTTCAGCCATTCTGTGAATTGGGAGTTCTTCTCCTTGTTGGATAGGAGGAGGATTTCAGTCTTGTCTTGGTTTAGTTTCAGGTGATTGCGTGATAACCAGTGTTGGACTTCTCTTAGAGTGTCATTCAGTCTCTGAATGTCTTCAATGGAGGAGGTTTCCAGATAGATCTGAGTATCGTCTGCATAGAGGTGGAAGGGAATGTTGTTGTTTTTTTTAGAATGGTGGTAAGGGGTTCCATATAGATGTTGAAGAGTTGCAGCGAGAGTACTGACCCTTGGGGGACCTCTGCTAACGGGGAGTAGGTCTGACTAGTAGTTTTTGATTTTTATTCTTTGGGTGCGGTTCTGTAGAAAGGAGGTGAACCACTGTAGGACCACCTCTTCCGCTCCAACACTTTCTTGAAGTGCCTTAATGAGTAGTTTGTGGTTAACCGTGTCGAAGGCTGCCGATAGGTCCAGGAGTACGAGTAGGCAGCATTAGCCTGTATCAAGAGATTTGTGCATATCATCAATTACATTTAGGATTATTGACTGTTTGAGGGACATCCTGAGATTACTATGTGTACCTACATTATGATGTACAATAAAACTAGCACACAATTACAATGTGGCGTATGTGATGCTTTTATCTGTTTTATTACAAATTAATAAAAATCTGTTTACAAAAAAATCAATTACATTTAGGATTGCTGTCTGTGCTGCAGCCTTTTCTGAAACCTGATTGGTGAGGATCAAGGAGATTGGTGCTGTCCAGGTGTTGAGCGAGTTGGAGGAGAACACATCTTTCCAGGATTTTTGCTAGGAGAGGGAGGTTAGAGATGGGTCTGAAGTTGTTCAGATCGTTTGAGTCAGAGCCCAGTTTTTTGAGTAGGGGTGTGACTTGTCCGATTTTCAGACAGTCAGGCATGACTCCAGTACTTAGGGAGCGGTTTATGATCTTGGTCCAGAGCGGGGCTAGGGAGAGTTTGAGCTTTTTAGCCAGTTGTGCAGGTATGGGATCCAGGGTTTAGAGCTGGAAATCATTTTGATGACCTCTGCTTCAGAGATGAGATTGAAAGATTTCCATAAGTTTAAGGGGTGTTTGTGTGCGGTGTCTTCTGTCCCTCTGGGCGGTTTGCTGTGGGAAGGATTGCACTGCACGTTCAGGGAGAGTTCTATCTTGGTGATTTTGTCATTGAAGAAATTGGCAAAGTTATCACACAGGTCTTTGGAGGCCACAACTATTGTCGAAGGGGGCTTGGAAGTTTGTTGCCTAATGAGATTGAAGAGTTCTTTGGGCCTGTTTTTTGCATTCCCAAGGGCATTACAGAAGAAGGAAGTTTTTTCGTTCTTTGTGTTTTTTATATTTTGCGCGTGCTGATTTGAGTCTAGCTCGTAGGATTGTGGACGGGTTGTTTCGCCAGAGTCTTTCTGCCGCGCTTAGTTCTCTTCTTTCGGAGTTTATGGCTGTGTTGAACCACGATCTGGATGGTATGTTCCTTACTCTTTTTAGTCTCAGGGGGGCTATTTGGTCCATAATGGAAGTCATAGTAGTGTTGTAGTGAGAGGTGAGTTCTGTTGTTGAAAGCTCCCCGTTGTGGATTGGGAGGAGGGAGTTTACCCTTTCCTCCAGGTCTGCGAGGGGAATCTGACAGATTTCTTGCCCAGCGGGGAGGGTCTTGCGTATGGGGCTGGCGTTGGGTCGTTTGGTTGATGTGGAATAGAATGGTATGGTGATCAGACCAGTCAACAGGCAAGGTGTGGTCGCGGGAGACAGTCTGCTTGAGCGATGATGGCATCCAGGATTGAGCCTCTGTTATGAGTTCTCTGTGCAATGTTAGGAGAGGTTGTTGTTGATTAGGAGATCGTTTAGGGTTCTGATTAGCGGGTTGTTCTCATTCCAGTGTAGATTGAGGTCTCCTAGAATTATGTTGATGGAGTCGTGGAGTGAGCATTGAGTTATCAGGTCGGAGAGGTGTTGTCCAAATGAGGCGTTGTTTCCTGGCGGGTGGTAGAGGAGATGGCAGAGTATTGTTTTCTTGTCCCTTGTCTTAATGGTGGCATTGAGGCATTCGAACGAGTTATATTTGAGGGCGTCTGTTTCCGTCACGGAGATGCAGTTCTTATGGATGATTGCTATACCGCCTCCTCGCTGGATCTTTCGGTCTTTGTGGATGATAGTGAAGCCCGGGGGCACCAGCATGTCCATAATTGGGGGAGAGAATTCGTTTAGCCATGTTTCGGTGATGAACGTGATGTCAATGTCGTGGGTGAGGATGGTCTCTGCCAGTTCTGTTGCATGTTTGGTGGCCGATCTGCAGTTAATGAGCATGCAGTTCGTGTTAGATGCCTCGTTTTTGGTTTTTTTTGTTAAGGGGGCCCTGGGGATGTTAGTGAGGAAGGCTGGGGGTCTTGAGGATCAAGGGGGGGGAGGGGGGAAAGAGAGGTCTCTTCCAATTCCAGTGATAACCTGGATCTTGGAGCTAGGGGGGATAGTAGTGGGTGTGTCGTACTGACGAAGGAAGCAAGATCCATCGCTTCATTTCTGGACATTGCGGATCGTGTTCTTTTGGGTCTCTGTGTCTGGTTCAGGAGAGGGGTTGTGGTCCAGTTGAGCCGTTGTGTCTTGCGAGGCCTTTTGCGATTAGTGTTGGTGAATGTGTGTGTCGGGAGTGGGTGTTGGTAGGGCTTTCGGGGAGTGGGGAGGTTCAGTAGTATTTCGGTGAGGCCCAGTATTACCGTTTCTAGCTGGCTTTCCAGCAGGGCGAGTCGCTGGGTCGTCTCTACTGGGGAGATGGTGTGGGCGACCCGGGAGGGCATTGTGGCTCTTTTTCTTTTGGGACTCTGTGGCTGGTTCCAGATGAGGGTTGTTGTCGAGTTAGATCGTTTAGTCTTGGGAGGCCTTGCGTGGTTGGTATTGGTGAATGTGGTCTCTGCGGAGTAGGGGGTGGGGGCGACCGGGGAGGCCATAGCGGCTCTAGTTCTTTTGGGACTCTGTGTCTGGTTCCAGATGGGGGTAATGATCGAGCTAAGTCGTTGAGTCTTGGGAGGCCTTGCGTGATTTGTATCGGTAAATGTGGGTGTCGGGTATGGGTGCTGGTTGGGATCTAGGGGTAGGCGCTTGGTGTTGGAGTTGCCCCTATGGGTAGTCTTGGATCAGGGCGTGGTACGTGCGGCCATCTCTTGAGTGTCGGAGGGGGGAGAGAATTGGGCGTCATTGGTTGCGGGCTAGGTTCGCTGGTTGTTTGTTGGGAGTGGTGGTTTAGGGAAGGAGGGGGTGGGTGTTTAGGGGGGGTTAGAGAGCTTTATCTGTGGAGGGGTTCCGATTGTTTTTGGAGGGGGGGGAGTGAGTTGAGTTCTATCTGGGAGGGGTAGACGGGGGGATGGTGTCCTGAGGGAGGGGGTTGACTTTCATGGCCGGGGTCTTGTGGTTGCTTTGTGCGATTTCTTGGAGGGGCGGTCTGTAAGGGGATAAGGAGTTAGGCGGGCGGGAGCTTTGTAAATGTGATGGGGCGTTGCGGAGCGAGGGGAAGAGGGAGTCAAATGCTTCTAGGTTGTCATTATTGGCTTGGATCATGACTGTGCTGTTGGTGTAGATGGTCACAGAGGTGTTACCGCTGCGTATAGGGCGGTTGGGGAGTGTGACCGTAAGTTTGCAGCTGTGGGCGGTGTTAGTTGTAGTTAGTTGCAGATGTGTTTTGAGGGTGGTGCTCCAAGTAACCGGTCTTGTGGTATGGAAAATGAGGTCCATTTTTAACTGGCCTTTGGACGAGCAGTGGTATGTGTCAGCGAAAAGAGTTTCTGGGTGTTGCCTGATCAGTCTGTGTTTGAGGTTTCTTTTTGCTTTTGGAGTGAGGTTTGGGAGGAAAATGATGGAGAAGGAGTTAGGGCCATGGGGTTTCAGTCCGTTAGGTGTGGAGGGGCGCTGAGGTGACATTTTGTCTAGGTTGGGGGGGGGGGCGATTGCCTCGGGTTGAATCGGTCTATTGATCTGTGAGGAAAAAACTAGAAGGAGTTGGGGGTAGTAGCCCCTCTCCGTGTCTAGGTAAGATTTGGGGATGGGCTTGTTACTCTTTCTGGCCGTATGTGCTCAGCCTTAGAGTCAGCAGCGTGGGTTAGCTGTGGATTGGAGGTGTGGGAATTGCCTCTCTGCTTATCTCTTCCGTCTTCAGGAGGGGTCAGGTCGCTAGGGTAGGTGGTGAGGGAACTGCCTTTCCGACCTTCGGGTGAGGTCAGGTAGGTGGGAGCATTGCTGGGGAGTAGAAGGGGGATGTGTCGGGGTGTCGTGGCGTGTTCCCCCTCGTTCGAGGTTTGGATGAAGTTAAATGCGTTGTTGACTTTCTTTTTGGCTGGCTGTTTTTGTGGCCGGAGAACTTCCTCCTGGGGTGGATAGTGGTTTGATTTGTCCAAAACAGGGTGGTTATGGGCAGACAGCTATAGGGCTTCAGGGGATAGCATTGTAGCCCCCGCGTTTGAGTTGATTCTAGTGAGGATTGGGGAGAAGAGGAGAGCCTTAGAGGGTCCGGTGAGTTGGCCTAAAGTCTCAGCTTTTAAGGGCGGACGGCCGCCATCTTGTTTTTCCATAATTTGAGGTACTGAGTTGAAACTGCATCGACCTATCCCTACACTGAGTCAGGCTCAGCTACAATGCATAATCTTTGGATCGGCTGGGCAGGAAGGTCCCACTCTCCCAATGTTTCTCCATGGAAAAAGTGCACCAAACGTTTCTATGTCCTAGGTGTTCAGGAGGAGTACACCATTGAACCCAGCTAAGGGTTAAGGACCTTCAGGACAGCACTTGGAGGTCAGCACTTGCCCCAGCAGAGTCCGCACTTGCCCCAGCAGAGGCCAGTAGCATGGTCTGTGGAAGGTCCAGTTGGAACTAGGCAGCTTAGAATGGAGTGAAATGGTCTCTTGAAGCTTGTTGTGTCCCAGTAGCTCAAACAGGTCAGCCTTCTAACCCTTGGGGTCACTACAAAGGTCCTGGGTAAAAGTGAAACAGGCCCAGTCCTTTCATGTCTTCAAACAGCAGGGTAGTCCTCTTCTAAATCTTCCTCAAGTCCAGCAGTGTTCTAAGGAGGGTACTAGGGATGCTACCTTTATGGCCTGTGCCAGCCTGGGGGGGGGGGTTCACTCCTAGCAACTCTCTGGGTAACAGTTCTCAGAGGAGATCCTACCCACTTTTGAAGCACTTCGAAAGTGTTTTATTTTAACCAATCCTACAGTGCACCGATCTGCTCAAAACCCACATGGCCATAACATTTTTTCACCTGTACAGAGCTCCTGTGCCACTCTAGAAGCACATCCAGAGGCTTTAGGCAGGCAACGGGTAACCTTTCTAAAAGTACTTGTTCTAGATTATCACAAATCAGACCTTAATAATTATGTGGGCTTGTGATAAATATTAAAAGTCCAAAAATGAACCCTGTAGCTATTTCTTAAGCAAAGATAGCAACATTACAATTAATATTGCATCCCAATGTATTCCTATTGAATAGCTAACCCCGTTACATTAAAAATGGCTTGGAGGGCTTTTTCACTAAAGGACATGTTTAACAATATGCCTAGGCTTTCCTGTTTTCAGTTTCTATTTTTGTAAATTCTGGGGGGGTTGGGGGGGGAGTTTCAGTGTTTTTCCAGTGACTTCAATACTTTATTAAAACAGGGGTTATCAGTGGTTACACATTTTTGCACCATTAAAAACAGAAACAGCGTTTTTCCGGTGTTTATGGAACATTTTGCTTTTATTATTGCTTGCTTTCTGCACGGATAGTGCATTGCATATACTCAGTGAATGTACAGTGTTTATAAAGTCCAAATACTTTTTTAAATAAAACTTATTGTAGTAGACCATACAATACTTCTTCAGTGAGTCTTTGGTCATGTGCGCTCGCTCTTTCCTTCCCATGTAAACTTTTATCTGTGAAAAGGCCCTCTCAACATTGCCACTTGAGACGGGCAATGCCAAAACAGCCAATACACAATTTGCTAACTCTGGCCACGGACATAGCTTTCCATGCCAATACTGGTGTACCTTAAGATTGTGATTCTCTGGGAAAGGTTCTGCAACATATGCACTGAAGGCATATGCTCTCAGTTATTGAAGAGGTCAAAAATGAAGCAGTACTTTTCGAAGTTCAGAGACAATTCCCCTTTATGGAAGGGATATCAAACTTGTGAAGACTATCACAGTAAGGCTTCAATGCCTTCAAATGCCATGCTTTGGTGAAGGGACATTTCTATTCATCATTGCTAGCCATTTCTCATGCATTGTAAAGTAACATTTCCTGAATTGCTCCTCAACATTTCTTTGCTTACCAAGTGGCAAGCATTCTAACATGGAATATGTTGACATGTGCAGTGCCCAAAGTCACTAAAAGTGTTGCCCAGCCTACTCTCAAGGAGATGTTTCACATCTACACCAATTACACTGAACATCTGGTAGACAGCAGTCATGTTTTCATGTAAAAATCTAAGAATGCAGTAGAGTGTACTTTTTTTCACATCACTATCAATATGCGACCGAAGATCCTCAAATTTCTTGCCTTAGGCATCATCACTAAGCAAAAATTCTGTAAACGGTAACCACATGGATAATACAGCATTCACGGCTTCTAGGACTGAGAACCACCGGCTAAATTACACAGTTGGGATGACTCTTTGATGTCACAAAGTACAAAATAAGAAATTTGTGTTTCAGTTACCGTGCCTAACAAAACAGTGCACCAGAATGTGACTACAAAGTCAATAGCATTCTTCATTAACTCTGAAGATTGTAAAGATGCTTTCAGCATACCATCTAGCAAGTGTCAAGGATCTCTTACAAGGAAGCACTTCAGCTCAGGTGTCGATTTTGACAGGTTATCGCACAACTTTTTTATATACGTAGCTGAATCACTGCAAATACAAACAATATAAATCCAATCTTTGTTGAGCTTAGTAAGAACTTTTTGCAGCTGCATTCCAAGAGAAAGTGCGCTGCAGGTTTCCAATACATCTAGATCTGCCATGATGGTGCGTCAGAACCATCCATTTTTTGCATCGCAAAATGAGATTAGCACTACCACAGCTGGGTCACCACGCATCTCTGGAGTTTCGTCAATGGTAAAGGAGATCCTTACACCACCTTGGTTTAATGCGGACATGTTAAATATCTGTGGGGAACACCTCTGGTAGGTACGTCATACATTTGTGTTTCTTTTGACAATGTTTTGCATGCTGGTGCACGCTTGTGGAACAGATTCCCAATCGGTCAATCGGCTTGGTGTAAACTGGTTCCAGATTGTACAAGGGCATGTACAAAATCATGTACCACATCCTTTTCTTCCTCATGTTTTCTATTGAAGTATGTCATTGTCTCAGTGAGAGACATCTGACATAGGCTGTCGCTATTAGGTGGGCTCTTTCAATTTCCAGTGGGTCTTGGTAACAAGATGTTCAGCAATTCGGCTTGCAGTCTTCCCACTTACTATTGAGACAGTCACTCTGCAAAACTTGCAAATTAACATACTTTGCCCACGCACTTCAACCATGAAATCTTTATTTTCTAGTGCATAGTCTTCTGGCGTCTTTATTCTGCGGGCATGTTGTTCTTCACAAACTAGAACAATACAAAAACACTTAGAAACAGATGCAGAGAAAGATGCAGAGAAAGGAGCAAACACTATGGACTGCATTGACTGCTCCGTGACAAAGTTGCAAAAACACAACCTACATGGTATCATTGTTCAAGAGCGTCCTTGCATTCTGTTGAGAAAATAATGAGAAAGACAACATTTTCACGGTCTTCATGATTTTATCAAAGCTTGTATTAGTTCATTTCCAAATAAAAGTTCCACAATGGAATGTGACTTTATATGACGATTTACAATTACACTATATATTCCTCATGTCTGCCCTCCTCCCATCTATGCTGCTGTCAGAGAACAACAAGCAACATAAATTATCTATGTATTTAATGCAAAGGCGGAGGGGTAGGAGTAATTACATGTGGTAGAATGAGGTATGGGATGAGTCAAAGAGTGGAGGCAGAGGATATAATGAGAGGTATAGGGTGAGATATAGGGTAGTGCATTGGAGATGCTGAATTAGGAGTAAAGAAATAAATATAAAGATACGTACATGGAAGGTATATATTTATAAGGAAGGTAATCTATCTTCTCTGTCGTTTGTTCACTAGGCTCTGTAGGGCACAGAGAGGTTGGGGCTACAAGATTAAGCGTACTGTCTAGTTGAGAAACTAGTGTGGGTGCAGAACTGTCTGTGCAGAAAATCAGCCGGTTACTGGTGTGAAAATGTGACACACTGCAAGCAGCAATGCCTACCCAGTACCAAGCATGGAAGCAAAGACTAACTAATGCTGCAGATGCGATAATGATTGACAGTCGGCATCTGCTAAAACAGGAGTGTTCACCATAGGTTGAGAAGGCCTAAATCACAGTCAGAACTTCAGGACATCCACATAAAGTTACATAAAATAAATGAAATGTATTCACCTGCTGAATAGTAGTCATAAAAATGTGCTATGAATCTGGTCGTTGGAAGAAATGATCTACTAGCAATGCTCTAAGGCAAGATAAGTTTTTCTTTTGTTAACCTCAAGAAAGCATGTAGGGACAATCTAGGAAGAATAAGATTTTAATTTGGAAATACCGACAATATAGGTGGCTAATCACTCCACATTCCACTACATTGAACAGTGAAAATTCAAGGGATCGAAGTTAAAAAAAACATCCAGGTAACAACCTAAAAATAATCACCTTCATTTCTTGTCAATATTTAAGAACACGTGTTCATCATAAAACCTGGATGACAGAAAAACTCTTGGGACACTAAAATTAAAGGAAGAGGTGTCTTATACGAATCCAATATACGCCTTGTGATTGTCAGGCTAAACATCACATGAAAACTGAGAAATTTAAAGAAACGCACTGGATTTTGGTTAACCTGACACAAGAAAGTGTCTCAAAAGAGACCACGTGCTATCTGACATAGTGTGGTTTAGCCCCGAGGATGTGGGGGCCAGGATTTGAAAATCAGAAGAGGCAGAGTCTCTTTACGAACATGCTATAGATTATTTTTGCATCAGGTGAAATAACATGCTCATTGAATTTCAGGTTTATAAACGATTACGTCTCCAGTAACCGACTACAACACAATGTGACAGGTGACCTTGCTGAGCGGTGTGCTCCCACATCCTGTTGTCTATTTGAAGTACTCCCGTGAGTTATTGAGCTGACGAGCTCGTGGATCAAGAACCTGCGCGCCAGTGAGAGGTACCGGACCCGATATAATGTTTGGCAGCCTACTCAGCAAACCCCATAATACGATGACTGTATTCTCTACTGATGACGGTTAATAAACCAGAAACACGTGTCTAGAGATCAGCACTATCTGCGCCAACTTTGGCGAAACACTTGAAAATATCGGAGCGTGCTACAAGAGACTGCATTTACCAGAATGCCAGGGGCGAACCTTGCCTGAGAGGTCAGCGGTGTGCTCCCACATCCTGTTGTCTATTTGACCTTGCTGAGGTGAATGATTTTCAATATCCCCTCGACCCAGTTGTAACTGGAAAATAGTTACTGAGCAGTGGTGTGGCAAGTCTTTCCCACCTGTTTTGAAGCACATTTCAATATTCCCCTCCCTCCGCAGTGACGAATCCCCTACACTCCCCCATGGGCTTACAAGAAATGTCCCCCTGGCATCATGGGTCACATTCAATTACCAACGAGGTATTTAGCAGCATCAGCCCCCAGGTCACCTACGTGATTCTGGTGCAGCACGCACTGCAAAGTTTAAAGTTAAAACCGTGCACATTTTTAGTCAGAACGAGGGCTGGTTCTTATTTACCATAAAAGTCACAAAACTGGTTACATTGTCATTAGGAATATGAACGAAAAATGCACACATGGGAAGCGGAGGGGATAAGAATTGGGGAGGAATCATCAAAAGGGGTTGGGGATCGCTCCGGGCGAAGATTCATACAGTAGCTCTTCTCCCAAGATACAAAGAAGCACCTCCAGAACCCAGCATGCAAACAGCTCTCGAAGCACCAGCCTGAGCTCCCGCACACAAACTGACAACCTGTGCACCCCAGTCCATGCTGCACTGTTTATCGTGCAATTTACCCAGGTCTTAAATAGGAATTAGCAAAGTGGCATGGATCTATAAGTGAAGTTGAAGACCAGAAGAGACTCCCAGTGCACCAAGCATGGAAAGGAAACTTGCATAATGAATAAAGGATCTCATAAAACACTTCAATCCATTGTTAATCCAGCTGCTATCAATAGTAATCACCTTTTTTACTATGCACAATACTGTCAAACTGAGGCGGGGGTGTTAGGGAGAGTACAGCGGCGTCCCGGGGGAGCAGATGAGGTGTCCGTTGGGCCAGCTTCATCTCAGTCACAGCCTCCGCCACCTGAACCAGGCTATGGGCCAGGTGTGGCTCTGGCCCTTGGGCCATTCACACCTCAGCCCCCCATGTGTCGGACAGGGCAATCTGCAGTTTTTTCCCCCCGGACTCCTCCCCGGCAGGCCACCACATTCAGACTATAGTGGGCGAGGAGGAAGAAGCATGCATGGGCCTCGCTGGGGGCCAGGTATCGTCACCTCATCCCCAGTGTCTTTTAGGCCTTGCTGGAGGGGGTGTGCCTTTGCTTAGGCCTCGCTGTGACACCACTCCGAGAGAAAAATAGAAAGGATGGTTTCCTCTTACGTTCAGTAACAACCCTTCTTTACTTTGGGATCGCAGGTAAACTTTTATGTGGTGTGGTTGAGCTGTGTATGAGTGCCGCAGCATCATTGGGCCCACCCTGTTAGCTTAGACAGAGCACCCTACCTAGACCAGATTAGGACAAAGGCAGACAGGTCACAGCTAGCAAGACACATTTGGCACCCGGGTTTCATTGAACAAGACTGGTAACCAACACCCCAATGCAAAAACCTTGCCTGTGCACTCCACTGTTCATTCTACTATAGGGCCTTTCTTCATAAGCGCTATAAACACGTTTAAGATCACGACTCCACCAGCGGTGCTAGGACTTACATGTTTTTTTGCATCTTACTTCAATCCCTAGCATCCCCCAATGTAGATTAATGCATTCCATATTCAATTATTTTCAAAAGGTGTAGCCCTTGCTAGGTTTACCTTTCGTGTGTCTGATTACCGTCTCTACTGTATTCTGGTTTCAAACCTTCTCCTCACTCCTGGAGTACGCAATTCACTGCTCACCCGAGCTTCCTTTGGAGAGACTGGATTACTTGGTCAGTTCTGTTGGATGCAGTAAAGAGTACCCAAGGCACTGGGGTACCAGTGGTAGATTACTGAACCCCCCGCCCCACCCAAGATACTTTTCCGTACCAACTGACTGGCTCAGAGAAGAGGCGTCCCTGGCTTATCACCGCTTGTTGGCCGAAGCAGGAGGCCCTGGAGTAGCACGTTGGAGTTTACATCTCTCCTCTGGGTGTCTAGTCATTGTTCAGCATGGAAGCTGAACCCCTCTGATGGCTTCATTGTTAGTTCAGTTTGTTTGTGGTTTGTGGTCTGCACACATCCCTGCTCTTGTGACAAGGGCTGTGCTCTGAAAAAGCTGACTGCACAGGTTGCATGTATTCTTGATGGGTGGGGAACAGCTACACCTACGGTTCAAAATCAGAATTCTATGGCAGGACCCGTAGGCGAGGATTAGGCTTTTCCTTTCTTGTTATTCACAGCAGCCTTTTTTCAAACAACAAGGCACTGAAACAAAACTACATTTCCCATGGCACATTGGGAAAACCAAAGAGAAAACAGTCTATGCAATCAGGATGCCCCTGCGTGCATAACGGTCCCCGCAGACGCTCCCTCTTCCTTCGCTGCTCCAGCAGCATTCAGATATGTTCCTCTCCGTTCTCTTATTGTACAATGTTTACACAAATATTCCTGGTATTTAGCAGGTACTTCCAACCTCGCGGCATAAACGCGCTTGTTTCCATGAATTGTGTCTTCATCGATAGTGTAAAATTGCCTAACGCGTTCTTCTCTTTCAGCGACCGCGGGAGCCTCCGCTGCTCCTACGTGGTGATTCACTGGTATTTACTTGCACTTCTCTACCCCGCCCCCCCGGCGCGCGTCTCTTTCACTGTGTTCAGTGAAGCGCAGCTGGCGGAGGTAACTGACACGGGGAGATTTTTAGCGAGGTCACTGCCCTTTCACTCGTGATATTTAACTAGCGTTTTAGACGCTTGAAAAGCGAGCACCTGCCTGAAGACAGACACCCGTATACGGGGAAGAGAATTGGCACACATTAAGTGGGACAGTCCCAAGCAGACTACAGACTTCCCTAGTAAATAACAGGGAGAAAGTCCCACAACTGCACCCCTATACACCTACCATCAAGGGGGAGTAAACCCTGTCATAGGGACACAGACTTAGGTGTTTCACCTGGTGAGATTGCCCCACCTGCCTCAAAATATGGCAATGGATAGCTTTGAGGGAGAGGAGTATATGGAGGCGGTTACTTACCTCCCAGCTGATGATCATTTCTGCGAGGTAATGGATGCCTCCATCATTAAAGCAGTATCACAGGTAGTGGCTACCCTGGAGAAGAAACTTATGGCATTGCAAGCCCAATGCCAAAAAACCCTCAACCAGAGGGAAGACGCAACGGGGTCTCGAGCCCCTTTACCTCTAGGGAACTCTACCAAGTCCAACCTATTCAAGCGTAAACGCACATAGGGGTCAGGGGGTAGATCTTGATGCTTGTGAACAATCCAGACCCTGGCGTCGCTGCCAGTCTCCCCTACCCGACTCAGAACCATCCGGTTCAAACTAAGTCGCGGCAGCAGACCTATTAGATCCAGATGACCTACTGCATCCGTGCTCCACGGAATGGTTCCCAGCCCCCAAAGTTGCATCCTATATGGCTAGCAGGCTTAGGAAGCGCTTGGACAAGGAGGTGAGGAACTGTCTCAAGGCGGAATGTCTACGGCCGTCTTTGGAGGGGAAAGTGGCTCTAACCCCAGAGATAGACGCAAAAATGGCCACCTTACTCGACAAATTCGTCCACGACTCCAAAAAGAGTATTGACAGGTCCTGGCGGTCCTGTCAAGATAAACTATTGGGCATAGCAGGACCCTCAGCCAAATTAATGGATATGGCGGAGGATGCGAAAGCCTACGGGGCGCTGATCTGCCCCAAAGCCTTGTCCAGATGAGCTCAGCGGACAATGATCTTTTTGGGGGAACGCCAACTGCGCGATTTCTACCTAACTGCGCAGATCCTTACTAATCAAAATCGACCCCAAACTAGGGGATCTCCCCACCTCGGAGGCAGGCACAGTCACCTAGGGAAACCTTTTTGGAGACCCGTTTATTCGGGAACTGGGGAAATGTGTTAATACCTTCAATTCCCTAGATAAGGCCCAAAACTCCATTAAAAGGATCTTTAACCCCCGTGTTTTTACCAATGCCGGCCGAGGAAGAGGGCGCTCGTCCGGCCGCAAGCCTCCAGAGGAGGGGAGCCCCGCCGGGGCCAATATCATGACTCCAGTAAATTCGGAAAAGTCTACCAGACCAGAACCTACGCCCATCGCAAAGGTGCCAGAGGCGGCCACAGGGGCCACAACAACTAAAATAACTCAAAAGGTGAGAACTCAAAGTGTAGAAGGCCTCCGGCTTGGGGGTCCTTTGGCATCATTCTTGCATAACTGGGAATCCCCGTCTTGAGTCGCTTGGGTCCTTCAGACGGTCCAGGGGTTTCACATAGAGTTCTATGGGACCCCCTTCCAGACCCACAGCCCCAGACCCCTGGTCTTCCCATGGGATCAGCAAACTCTGATCGATTTAGAGATAGCGAATCTCTGGGAAAAGGGAGCTATCGTCCTCACGTCCAGACACGCCAATGGGTTCCTCAGCAATCTCTTCTTGGTAGAGAAGAGGGACGGAGGCCAACGTCCGGTGACCAACCTAAATGAGTTCAATGGATGGCTCCTATATCGTCACTTCAAAATGGAAGGCATTCACCTCCTCGGAGATCTCTTGCGGAGGTCGGACTGGATGGTCCATTTAGATTTGAAGGATGCCTATCTGGCCATGCCGATTTTTCCACCTCAGAGGTTTTCTGCAATTCCAGTGGAAATCTCAGGTGTTCGAATTCACCTCCCTAATTTTCAGACTCTCTTCCGCCCCTTGGTGTTTTACCAAGTTGATGAGACCCGTGGCAAAATTCCTGCGGGCACGAGGAGTACGACTGATCGTCTATCTCAACTATATTCTCCTCATGAATCAATGCCCTCGAGCTCTATCCCTCCAATTGGAGATGGCATAGACCTATTGGAGTCGCTGGGCTTCGTGATCAACACGCACAAGTCCACTCTGACCCCGGCTCAATCCATTCAATTTCTAGGGTTCCTAGTCAACTCGGTAGAGGCGACCCTCAGTCTCCCTCCTCAGAAGTTGTCCAAGATCAGACACGAACTATGGTGAACCCGGACCAAACCTCAGATCACCCTACGGCAACTGGCCTGCATAGTGGGGCTGCTCTCGGCTTCCATTCAAGCGATATTTTCGGGACCCTTCCAATACCGGGCACTACAGCGCTTAAAAATAATGCATCTCTGGAAAGGCCTCTCCTACTCCCTACCGAACCCGCTCTAAGCGGAGCCGAAAGACAAGATCAGGGGGTGGATCTTCCATATGAAGGCATGGAATGGCAGGGTGGTTTTCAGCTCCCAACCGGACCTGGTGATCGAATCCGACTCCAGTGGCTCGGGGTGGGGGGCTCGCTGCGGCGAGTTCTCTACCGGAGGAAAACAGTCTGCTGATGAACAAGCCCTTCATATCAACTCACTAGAGTTGATGGCAGGCTCGTTCGCACTCAGGTGCTGGACGAAGGACAAGGTTCAATGCACAGTCCTACTGAAGATTGACAATGTAGCGGCGGTCCGTTACGTCAATCACCTCGGGCACTCACTCAAAGGCCCTGTTTGACCTTGCCCAGACTCTGTGGGAGCATTGCTTAACCAATCACTTATCTCTGACGGCGGAATACCTCCCAGGCTAGACCAATACGGAACTCTCGTCACTAGAGGGACATCAGCCTGTGGAAATTGAACCCCTTGATCTTCAGTCGGCTTCAGGAACGCTGGGACCCATTTTTAATGAGTCACTGCCTCCTGTCTAGAATTTCAGGTGGAGAGGTTCTGCAGCTGGAGACCAGATCCCTTGGAAGTGGCAACAGATGCCTTCCTCCAAGACTGGAGCCTTAACGGGCTTATGCATTCCCTCCATTTACGATGATCACGCGGCTGTCGGCCCAAGTGCACATGCAGGTGGCGGATCTGGTCGTGATCACTCCAGTCTGGAGGTTGCAAGCCTGGTATCCAGTGATGATGGAACTTTCCTGGGATTTTTCAATCCCTCCACCCCTAGATCCAGATCTCCTGAGGGATCCCCAGGGTAATCCTCATCCCATGATACTGGTGGGTTCCCTCCGGCTAATTGCTTGGAGGATTACCAGGAACGATGGAAAGTCACAGGAATTTCAGCGGAGGTTGCCGCACTCCTCGGCAAGGCTTGGGCGGATTGCACCACCAGACGATACAGATCGGCTTGGTCTAAATGGGTATGCTGGTGTCTCCAACACCAAATGGATCCTGTGGGGGGAGGTTGTAAACATCATGAATTTTTTGGCGAACATGGTCTCACAGGGATTAGCCTACAGATCCTTTAACACCTTCAGATCAGCAATCTCAGCGGGACACCCTCCCTTAGAAAGCCACCCGGTAGGGGAACACACTTTGGTTTGCAAACTCCTGAGGGGTATTAGATTATCTCTCCCTCTGGAACCTAGATACTCTGTGCTATGGGATGTGAATAAGGTCCTTAATCTATTAACATCCTGGCCTTCCAACAGGTACTGGTCTAGAAAATAACTGTCAGCGAAACTGGCAATGTTGCTTTGCCTCCTATCCTGTCGCAGGGTCTCTGACGTGCGGGCTTTGGACCTTACAGGTAGGATTTTTACTCCAGAAGGGGTAACATTTCATATTTCTTGCAGAACAAAATGCAACTCCAAATTGGTGCCCTACCCACAATTTCAGGGAGTACCAAAATTGTGTGTGGTCCGGACCCTTAAAATGTACAAAGCGGTCACAGACGAGCTTCGCCCCCATGGGGAAAGACAACTGTTGATTGCTTTTACCAAACCTCACAGAGCGGTTTCCTCCCCTACGATTGCCAGATGGATTAAATGGGTAATGCAGGAAGCGGGGATTAATACCTCTCAGTTTGGCGCCCACTCAGTCAGAGGAGCCATGGCATCTAAGGCCTTCTCGCTGGGAGTAAGTTTAGAGGATCCTCAATGCAGCAGACTGGTCTACGATACCACTTTTAAATGGTTTTACTTCAAACTGGTGTCATCTCTGGCAACCATAGTGGTGAAACAGCTTTAAACTAGCCTAATCCTCACCTCCGGGTCCTGCCATAGAATGAAATATTTCCTAGCGATCGTAACAGAAAGTGTCAATTCTATTAAGGACACAGAGGCGAGGATTAGCCCACCCATTCAGCCAGGGACTGGCTCCCACCCACAGTAAGAGTTGGATCTCAAGGTTATAATAGTGCAAGAATGATTACATGTAACAACTTTAATCATCCCGATTGTTAATCTTTGCATTAAGTTTATCGAATGATTATTCTTGCAATGATTATGGATGTTCTGTAATTGAAGTGACAGACTGGCACACATAGGAGAGAATATCTCAAATTTCTATTTATGCATCTTTTCGGAGGGCGTGGCTTGCCTGGCTCTAAGATGGTCGCAGCCTGAGGGAGCTCCGGCAGCCGCCCACAACAATGCTACAATTATCAGCGCCATCTATATAAATAACGGCACAAAAGTGGTGGATTCTGCATCGCAGGGAAAGAAGCACGGACCCTGGAGGTTTCGTAATCCTACCTGGCTCTGCGAGTGAGAACGGACAAATGACGCAGCGACCGCCCTGCCGAGGCCTGCGCAGCAAATCACGACCCCAGGGGTCGCGTTGCGGAGGTTCGCGCATCAGCCCAGAAGCTGCTTCCTTGAAGGCGGGGAGCGGGGGCCTCTAACCCGTATCCCCTGGCTGTGGACTCTGCAGCAGATCGTGGCGCGGAAACCCCGGTATCCAGGGAAAAGAAAGCTGTGGTAAGGTGCTGTGGGGCCAGCGGGGCAGCTGTGTGGACCTGACCGTCGGAGCTGCGGCAGAGGAGGTGAGGAAGCTCGGACTGCCCGGCCGGGCCGGAGTTGGTTTAGTGCCCCTCCCCCCTGCATAAATATAAACTGTCCCTGGCGTACGTGTGGATATTCCTGGAATCCACTAGGGGCGGAAGGCACATGAAATTATCCCTGGCAGCATCCTTGCCTGGTCCCCGATCTGACGCGCATGCCGTATGCCCTGGACTGTTCGACCGCCTTGGCTGCTTGGTTTCCGATGTGCTGCCTGGGGGGCCTGTAGTGATTGCTTCCTTTGTGCCAAAGTGTGGGGCCTCCGAGATTGAACTGGCCAGATTGATTGCACAGGTGCTCCCCTGCGCCAGCCGTAGGAGAGGTTTACCTCCCCTCTTCATCCAGCGCTACTCCAGCCCAGAAGAGGACGATCATCAGTGAACACCTCCTCTGCCACCTGCAGATATTACACGGTGGAACTCAGGGCTGTCTGCAACAGCCCCTATCTATACAACATCACGCTGAACACTACTGCGGTGGGGACTTATTTGGGACCGGGCCGTGCCTTATAGTGTGGCTGATGCGGTGTACCTGACTGTAGCGTAGTACACCACAGATAGGCCTGTTGTGCTAATCCACGCAGCCGGAGGAGGGTGAGACCCGCTCAGACCACTTCCACACAATCTGTTACGCCATAGACAGGAACCGCGATACGCAGTACTGATCTCTGCTGGTCTGTCTTTCGTCAGGGGCAGAAATCATGGTTAACGGCGACAAAACACAGACGAAGATCCAATTTGAACAGCACAAGTCGTCACGGAATAGGGACGAAGACCCCAGCCACACAATGATGGAGCAAGATGAGGACCCAGTTGCACCCGATGGAGATATACGACAAATTCTAGGGGCTATGCAGCGGAGCCTGTCATCCATCGATGGCAAGATAGACTCATTGGCTTTCCGCATGGACCGAATGTCGGAGAGGGTGCACAAGCACGCTGAAAGGCTAGATATGGCGGAACGCAGGATCTCGTATACAGAAGACGCACAAACCGAAATGGGGTCTGCACAAAAGCAAATGGCGAAGTTATTGTCAGTAATGCGGGACAAGGCCGAAGATCTCGAAGCGCGCGCTCGACGCAATAATGTGCGCATACTGGGTCTGCCGGAGACCACAGCCACTGGCAATATGGAAATCTTTGTGGAACAACTGCTGGTGCAATTGTTGGGCCGTGAAACCTTTTCTGAGGGTTTCGTTGTAGAGCAGGCACACCGCACATTGGGCCCCAGGCCCCCTCCGGGCGCTGCACCTCGCCCTCTGATTGCCAGAATTTTAAACTATAGAGACAGAGATGCTGCCTTGAGACGTGCCAGAGCATTAAAAGTGCTTAAGTATGAAGGTTCAGATCTGGCACTTTTCCCCAGACTTCACCCCGCAGGTACAGGAGGCACGCAAGAAATTTGGTCCTGTCAAGCACAAATTGAGGGAACTCCAATTAGAATACGCTATGCTCTACCCGGCCAGACTCCAGGTGAACTTTGAAGGCAGATCCAAAATATATGGCGATCCCAGCCATTTGCAGCAAGACCTCAAAAAGTATCACGCAGAAAAAGCGAAAAAATCACCACAAACGTCATCGGAGGAGTGTGGGGCCGCGTCGGGGACACTGAGCAGCAGGGTTGACTCGAGTAGGGCACGCCGGCTTTGTAAGTGTACCTGAGACTCTAGACTGGGTTACGAAGTATGCTGGACTATGTCCGTTCCGCTTGTGTTGTAGACGACACGCTGTAATTACACTGTAATGTTTAATATTGTGTACGGCCACTACACGAAATATGGTACAACTACTTAGATGTCTGGATGGCAACAAAATGGGTGGGCAGCCGTAGACTATCCAATAACACAGGTCTGGCTGCTACCGCCCTCACGTGTATTACACCTGGGTAATTTTTGTGGGGGTATTGTTCTTGAGAGGGAGGGTATATTGTTGGGGTGGGGGGGGAGGGGGGAGGCTAGTTGCGGGAATATAGCTTTACCATGTCTCATTGTTTTGATGTGGTGTGGGTGGGTTTGGGGGGGTTATGTTCACTTTGCATTCCAGTCGGTATGCTTAATAGGTCAGCACGAAGAGTACACAGCGAAATGCAATGTTGCATGTATATTATGGAATATGACAGTTTGGATAAGTAAGATAACGCATGTCGCAGCCACATAAGGCCAAAGCTGATGTCAGATTTTTGTCCTGGAACATTAGAGGTCTTAATGACCAAAGAAAGATACGTAAAGTGGTGTGTCTATATAAATAGGCCAATATAGATGTTGCAATTCTGCAAGAAACGCACCTCACCCCAAAAACCAGGCTCTTAACTCACAGAAGAATGAAAGGCACTTGTATATCATTCGGGTTCACCTCCCATGCTAGGGGGGTCCTGGTCTGGGTACATAGAAACACAGGCATTCAGATCCAGACTGTGGAGGTTGATGTTGGTGGCAGGTATGTGTTAGCCATATGCTACAAAGGAAACTTCAGCGTACTTCTAGTGGGAGTCTATGGGCCAAATTATGACGACCCTCATTTTTATCATATTTTACAACACAAGATGGATGATGAGGTATTCGTACATGCCTATACTTTGGGGGGGGGGAGGGGGAGACTTCAATTGCATACAGAACCCTGAATTGGATAGGTCTAAAGGGACACCTAGGCTCCCATCTCGCGCCGCTAGAGCAATAGCCGGTATTGCTGAGGTGGAGGGGCTATATGAAGTTTGGCTGCATCTGGCTCCACTGGGAAGGGAGTACACGCACTAGGCATCGGTTTATGATACACACACCAGAATAGACTACTGGTACCCCTCACGTGCTTTACTCCCCTTAATATCAGATTGCACACATATGGCTCGGACCCTTTTTGACCATTCACCAGTGCTTTTACAGATAGCGCCGAATAACTTTAACAATAATATGTATACATGGCGTTTTACTCATTACTAGACTCGGTTTTCCGTGCAGAACTTGGCACGGCGATCAATGATTTCTTTATCACAAACCTGGGCAGGGTCTCCACCATGGGTTCCATCTGGGAAACTTTCAAACTGTACATAAGGGGAATTACGATATCCAAGCATGCAGGGGTCCTCAAATCAATCCGCACCCAATTGCAAAAAGTAGAAAACACGCTTAAAACACTGGAATGTAGACTTCAAGAAAAAAGGAGATCCACAGATACTTGCGCCAATTAGAACACAAATTGACGAATACAATGAGTTAGCAGAAGCCGAAGTCAAGCATTTAGGTAAATACGCTATAGCCAGGGTCTACTCGGAGGGTGACAGGCCTAGTGCAACATTGGCCGCGACGGTTAGGCCCGCCAGAGGTGACCGTTATATCTCAAAAATGTACAATGACAGGAACGAACTGGTGGAAGGAACACCGGGCATATTGGAGGCTTTCGCTGATTATTACACAGGTTTTTATACCTCTAAGGGGGGCACCGCCTCGGAATCAGATGAGGAATACCTTGCGCATATAAAAACGACATGGCTGGAAAACGCTTATTGCCCCCTTGAGACCTACTGAAATTTTAGCAGCATTAAAAGAAATGCCCAATGAAAAATCCCCCGGTGCAGACGGACTTACAGTCGCTTTCTGTAAGGCGTACCAAGACAAATTAATTCCACACATGGTAAACTTATTCGAAGAGATGGCTAAAGTGGGCAGGATGCCGCCATCTATGAGAGAAGCTACGTTGGTTACCTTACTTAAGCCTGGGAAGCCTCCAGAACATTGCTGGTCATACAGACCCCTGTCGTTGCTAAATACAGATACAAAATTGTTTGCAAAAGTATTGGCGAACAGATTAGCGCCCTCTTACCTAAATTAGTGGGGCCAGAAAAGACGGGGTTTGTACCGGGGCGGTCGCTAACCAGCAATTTACGCACCCTATTCGGAACCATTGCTCGAATTGACCCTCAGGTAAAAGCAGCTGCACTATTTATAGACATCGAGAAAGCATTCGATAGAATGGAGATTTTTATATGCAGTCCTAAGGAGGGTAGGCGCGGGAGACGTCTTTCTGAAATTAGTGGTGGTTCTGTATGCGCAGCCTGTAGCACACGTTAGGATTAATGGCGCTCTATCGCGACCAATAGAGATAACAAGGGGGACAAGACAGGGGTGCCCACTCTCTCCCCTACTGTATGCTTTGGTGGCGGAGCCACTTGCATGTGCGATGCACGAGTACCATGCACATCGCAGCATTCGCTCTTTACACTATAATCTCACCATTGCAGCATATGCAGACTATACTTTATTATATATACGTAATCCAGAACAGAACCTATGCTACAGGAAGTAGAGAGATTCGGTCGACATTCAGGACTGTACATTAATGGCATAAGTCACAAATTTTCCCCGTTAACAGCTGCCACCACGCCAACACAGACCACATACCAAACAATATTTACAATGGCAGTGGTGGTCTAATTGGTAGCACATCTATTCTTTATAGTGCATTCAATGTGTATAGCCAAGTATTGGTGCCCCTCAAGGTTAAAGAAAACAGCACCCCACTACCTAAGGAGCCAAAATACTAGAACCCCAATGGTCCCAGTAAAAATGTAATTTTTAATTCAGGATTTGGTGATTTTTAGACATTAAAATTGACCTAGCAAAAATTGAATTGACTTCTTGCTGATATTTTTAGTTGCCTTTATCTAACAACTTTATGAATCGATAGTTAAATTGTTTTAGAGTGCCGAGGTTTACATATGTACTGTACAGACCACATACCACTTGGAGTGGACTACAGACCCAGTTAGATACTTGGGCATAAAAATACATACGGACCCGGAGGTCGTGTTATCTGAGAACTATGGATGTGCAATACAAAGATTAACTGAGGTCATTGAAAAATGGATTAAACTACCGTTGTCATTTGTGGGACGTATAGCACTAGCAAAGATGGTGGTGCTTCCTCGGTTTTTATTTCTCTTTGCAAGCATCACCATTAGTTTGCCCAAGTCCTTTTTCCACAGTCTGCGTGCGTTGTTGACCCGCCTTGGCTGGGCTGGCAAGCAACCCAGAGTGAAATGGGAAAATCTAACAAAACCATATTCGGAAGGTGGACTGAACGCCCCCGATATGGAAAGATACTACAGAGCTGCACAGACATTGCATGCGTTTGGTTGGATACATGGTCCCTCTAACTTACCGCATCTTCATATAGAACATAATATGGTGTCCCCCGTACCACTGCCGAAATTGTTAACTGGTGGCTCGCTAAATAAACCGCGCATAATCGACTCAGTTAATTGTACTGGATCTCAATTACTCAAGATAGCAAACAACCCACAGCTAAACCCAATATACTCCCCCAAGCTGCCCATAAATTGGTGTGATTGGTTCTCACTTAGTAATGACCGGGCTGTGATGCTAACCCTTCATAAACTGAAAATAACACTTGTTTCAAGATGGAATAGTTAGAACATGGGAACAGGTGGCCCCACAGGCCGGAGGGGTAACTGCATTGGACATGTTTCAGTATCACAGGGTCCGGGGCACGTTGCGTTCGTTATTAGGCCCAGACATGTATGAACCGGTGGAAATGAAGCCTCTGACATATTTGCTACAGTCGATCTCTCCACAGCACGGCATCACAATACTTAATGTACTGTTCAAAGAGCAGTGCATACAGGTAAAACAGAAATTTCAACTGGAATGGGAGGAAGAACTCGGAATAGAAATTACAATTGCACAGTGGTCTCACTGTTTCAGTAACATCAAGTCAATTTCGCAAAATGGTCGACAGACTGCTCCATTTCAAATATCTACATAGAACCTATTACACACCAGCGAGGCTATATAAATATGGGTTGCGGGAGGATGATAGATGTCAGAGATGTGCAGCAATGAATGCCAACTTTACACACCTGGCCTGGGAGTGCCCTGGAATTCGCGCATTCTGGGGAGAGGTATTCGCTGTATTGACCAAAATGCTGGATCCTGTTATACCAGAGTTGCAATGAGGTGGATGCGGGGCCCTTTGCCTACTATAATAGAATGGCACACTGACCTGGCATACTGTTCTACGCAATCTGAAAATTATAATGCATTGATGCCTGTTAAATGTCAACCTAAAGATATTTGGGAACCATACCGACAGTATCTATTGGTTAAAGCTGCAGAAGATGCTGCCCAAGCAGAATTAGATAGAACAGGTGTGGGCTGAGAAATTTAATGATTTAAGGGGCAATAGGAAGTGTGGGCTACGGGGCCGGGGCGGGTTGTGCCGCAACTAAAGGTCAGGAAGTTGTCTCTGGGACAGGTAGTACATTTTGTATGACATTGTACTTGTGGGTTGTTAATCATGCGCAGTAAATGACATGTACATTGCATCTTAATGTTACATTGATTGCTGTATATACTGTGGCACTTGCTATGTGTACATTCCGAAAATACTGCTGTATTGCCCTTTCCTTTCTTATTTCTTTTTCTTACCCGTTTTCTTTTTGAAAAATCATAAATAAAGTTTATAAAAAAAATGTATGCATCTTTTCAGGAGCAGAGTCCAATAAACAGGAGTAATCTTCAAATGGAGAAGCTGTGTTTGCAGGAAGGAAGAGGGAGTGTCTGCGTTGACCGTTATGTACGCAAAGGGCATCCTGATTGGATAGACTGTTTTCACTTTGATTTTTCCAATGTGCCATGGGAAATGTAGTTTTGTTTCAACGCCTTGTTTGAAAAAAGGCTGCTGTGAATAAAAGCGAAGAAAGGAAAAGCTTAATCCTCGCCTCCGTGTCCTTAATAGAATTGAAACTTTCCGTTACGATAGCTAGGAAATTTTTCATTCATCCTATGCCCCAACTTTTGCGATATTGGCCTTGCAAACTCCCATTTTTGAACTCCAGCAGCCGAAAAGAAACTGTCAGGCGTTACGGGTTCCCGGAGTTATTGTTTTCCAGTTCCAGCTAGTGTTGCAACCGGTCCGGTTTTCGACCGGCATGAGTCCCAGCGGCGCCTCAGCATCCTGTGTTTCTGGGCAACTCACAATCTCCCAAGGCCTTAAATAAAAAATTAATTTGATCTTGTGTAATGTAATTGGCACATATGTAAAATCGCTTCAATGCCTTTGGGCCCAGATCACGCTATATAAAACTACACAAAATATGGCGTTTGACCATGCTAGGCCCTCCCTAAAGTCAAATGAACTAGCTCACTAGTGGTGAAAAGTGTAATAAAACAGTTCCCTTGCAGAACTTACCAGCTGCGTCTTGGAGCACTGGCGGTCGCAGTCTCATCATCTTCTGCAGTGTGGTGAGGGATGAGGGGCCATAGTCCGGACAGCAATTTAAATAGGACCTGACCCCGACCACCAACCTTGCCAAACCAATGTGTCTCCCCCAATTTAACGGGGGTTACTCACATTGCCTCTAGCTTTTAAATTGCAGTTTTCAGTACAGTATCAGTGTGTTTGTACTGCTTTGGCTCCCTCGAGTGGTCAAGCGGTGTAACAAATGTGAAAATAACACTGTTTAAACTGGGTTAGCTGATTTTCAGTCGGTAGTGTACTGTCGGGCACAATCTGGTTTAACCGATTTCCGGACAGCCTAAATATACTTTTACAAGTACTGCTGTTAAAAACCCTGCATAATGGGCATGTAAGGCCAATTTAGGCGTGACCTTTTATTATTATGAAGGCGAGTTTAAATTTGTCAAAAGGGATTATTTGACAGGTCGAATTTGCAGCTTACATCTGCACAACCAGGCTACTGGTAGCAGGCCTGCAGTCATGTTTACACTGTTACTACAGTGGATCCCGATGCTGGATTCCATGGCAGCTGTAAGATCTTCATTTTGACAATACTAATTAGGTAGCTGTCATCACGGGTTGTGGTTGTGCATTCAGTTTTTAACAAGGGTACAGTCAAATGGAATTGTTGTGCTGACAACTTCTGGGCAGGTATGATCAGTACTTGGAACACAGTTTTCGATCCATGAGTGGAAAACAAGCGTTATTTACAGCTGACTGCACGCACAACGAGGCATTATTGTTGTAGGAAGTTGGCTCTGTATATGCTATACCAAAGTAAGGTATAGTGTGCACATAGTCCAGTGGATCCCCAGAGGCTGAAGTAGAGAACACCAACGCTCTCTTTTGTGGTAGTGTGGGCAAGCAGTTAGGCTCATCAGAGGGCAGTGCTAAGCATTTGTTGTACACACACAGGCAATAAATGATCCACACACTCAATGATTAAATCCGAGACCAATGGTTTGTAAAAATATTACTTTTAGTATATTTTACAGAACCAAAGATACTTTATTGCATGTTAATACATTTTGCAATATCAATGTTTTTCAATGTAAAAAGTGGACAAAGGAAATTTTTCAACAATACCAAGTTATCCGATGGGAGAAAAGACAGTCAGCAATATGCAGGTAAGTAAACAATTAAAGATATTAGGTTTCTGAATTAAGAATCAGTACCAGGTAAGGTTCAGGTGAGTGACAGAGCAGCACCACCAGCGGCAGTGGGGCAGCTGGGTGCAGAGGTCAAACTCTGGATCTGGTGCCAATGTTTTCCAATGGAGAAAGGGGGCAATCGAAGTGGTATTACTTGCAGGTAAGTAGCACAGTTTGGTAACCCAGTCTCCAGGGGTTAAAGTAAGCACAGATTGGGCCACAAAGCAGCACCAGACTTACACCTCCAGCGGCAAAAGGGTGGCCAGGTGCAGAGTGTCAACACAGCATTGGGCGGGTGCCCATTGCAAACCAATGGGGAATCTCGAAGTCAGAAAAAGGCTGCAGGCTCAGGCCAGGAGGTCGACCAAAGCAGACCTACAGCTGCACAGATAATAGGGATGTGCAGGGGCATCAGGACACCGGCAGTTGATCTCCCAAGGCACAGGGGGCTACGGGTGCAGGGGTGTCCTTTGGCGTTGGAAAACAGCTTACTGGTGCAGGTCGCGACGGGGAGGTGGTCGTCGCCCAGAGGCTGCATGCGTTGACGTGGAGTCCAGTAGGTGTCAGCCCACGTTGGACTCTTGCTCTGAATCACAGGGGAACCTTTGTTGGACCAGTGGGCCACTTGGACTCAGGTCGTGGGCATAAGGTGCAGAGGTAGTTGTTTTCGCGGTTCTGCAGGTAGAGAATTTGAACTTTAAAAGTCGGTTTTCTTCAGGACAGGGTTCTGGAGGTCGCTGGACTTCGGGACGAGTCGATCTTCTTCAGCAGGGTCTTTGAGGGCTGCAGACCAGCCAGTAGGGCTGGGGCCACGTCAGTTGATTTCTTCAGTCTTCGCTGCTACACAGCTCTTTGTCCTCTTCCTCATATGTCTGTAATCTAAGGATTAAGGCTCAGGGGTGCCCCTAAATACTAGTTTTAAATGCATTATATGGGTCACAAGTTAGTAGCCAATGGGCTAATTACCTTTAGGGTGACTACACCCTCTGGGTAGGGGGGCATATTCCTAACCCTATTGGCTAGAGTCCTCCACAACAATATGGAGGATTGTGAAGGGAGAGGGTCACCTCAGACTCAGGACACCTTACAGGTGGCCCTGCCTGAGATGGAACACACCTCTCTTGCTTACTAATTTTCCAGCTGACCTTGGTGCCAAACATGGGGCTTGGTCGGGGGAGGGAGGGGGGCGCGAATTTACACTAGCTGAAGAGGCCCTGGTCAGCATTACAAAGGACGGGAAGCCTTTCTATGCTGTTCCTGCTTGGGGGGTAGGTGTGAGGACCCTCCACCCAGAACAGGCTTTGCTTCTGACCCACATGAGCAAAAGGGTCCCACCTCATGCCTAGAGGTAGCAGGCTGGTGGGGACCAGTCAGGCACACACTAGCGAGTTGGTAGAATTTCAGGGGGCACCTCTGAGGTGCCCTCTGGGTGCATTTCTTAATAAATTCAACACTGGCATCAGTGTGGGTTTATTAAGCGGAGATGTTTGGTACCAAACATCTTGGAATTCAGTGAAGCCATCATGGAGCTGTGGAACTCGT
Organism: Calotriton arnoldi; assembly: GCA_963921515.1. NCBI lineage: Eukaryota > Metazoa > Chordata > Amphibia > Caudata > Salamandridae > Calotriton > Calotriton arnoldi. The sequence continues at coordinate 1,420,857 of CAWUFW010000867.1, forward strand.
ATTGACAAGCTCCCAGCCCATGCACTCAGTATGGCTTCACTATGCACTTATAATGTCTAAGAAATGACTTAGACACTATAGGGCATATCTGCTCATGCAGTTATGCCATCACATAGGGTATAGTGCACCCTGCCTTAGGGCTGGAAGCCCTGCTGTAGGGGTGACTTACCTATGCATCTTGCAGTGCTGATAGGTTTGGCACACAGGGGTGTGTGCCAGGTCAACGCTTCACTTTTATCTGAACCAAATCACGCAGACTGCTGTGGCAGTACGTGTAGGAAAGTGCCCCTTTCTGCATGGTAACCCCCTACTTTTTGCCTGACACATGATGCACTTTGACTTGGTGTGCCCTGGGCCCCTGCCAATCAGGTTCCTAGGGCCTGTGTTCTTTCCAAAGCTGTACCTTTGTACCCACAATTGGCACATCTCTGGCCACAGCCCCTTGTAAAAGGTATCATGGGTACCAAGGCACTGTGACCAGGGAAGGCCTCTAGGGGATGCAGCACCTATTGTGCCACCCTCAGGGGCCCTGTACCTTAACACCCACATACTGCCATGGCAGGCTGCGTGTTTTGGTGCAGAGAAAATAAAAGTCGACATGCCACACATCCCGGTGGCCTAGGTAAGCCACCCCTCTAGCAGGGAGCACTAGACCACAGGTGAGTGTGTAGTTGCATAAGCACTGTACCCCTACAGTGTCTAAGTCCATTCTTCGACATTGTAAGTGCAGTAAAGCCATAAAGAGTATATGGTCTGGGAGTTGGTCATTACGAACTCCACAGCTCCATAATGGCTTTGCTGAAAACTGGGAAGTTTGGTAGCAAACTTCTCAGCACATTAAATCCAACACTGGCATCAGTGTGGGTTTAATGTAAAATGCACATAGAGTGCATCTTAGAGATGCACCCTGAAAAATCACCAGCCCTGGTGCAGTTCCTGAATGGCTTCCTGTCATTTGTAACCACCAGACAGGTTTCTGTACCCCTTGGTAGAGAGCCTCCGCTCTCTGGGTCCAGAGACAAAGCCCATCCTGGGCAGAGGTGTCATGCCTTCTCCCCCAGGATGGGCTGGGCCCACAAAAGGGGAAGCTTCAAAGGCCTGCAACCTTTGTAAGCTGTCCCTTCCTTTTGCTGCTCCCAGCAAATTGGCTCCCATCGGTTCTGACCCCCACTTTGGGCGTGAGAATCGGCGGGAAAGCAGAGTCAGGAGGAGAGGTGTGCCCACCTTTGTCAACCCCACCCCTCAGGTGGAGGAGGCGAGGTGAAGCACACCTCAGTCCCCGCCATCTTGGAGAAGGGGGACCCAACAAATTAGGAAGAGGTTCATGCCCCCCTCCCACTGGAGGGTGGCATAATAGGGGGTGTACACACCCCAAGGAAGGGACCCATTGGTCCCGACCTACACACTCATGTAATGCCCCTAAATTTAGTATTTAGTGGCAACCCTGAACCTTGCCTCCTCACATTTGAGGAAGAAAGAAGGACCTAATATTTGGGAGCTATATGTGATCTAGATTTAGAACTGAAAGAAATATCTTCTACATTCTCTTCGGTTTGAAAGAAGGACCATCTATAAGCATTTACCAGATTTACCTATCACTACGTGACGTCAAGACACGCATGCCAGACGGCGCGCCTGGAACGTACCCGAAGGGTTCTCACCCATTCCTACAACCGAGTTCCCCCCCCTCACATACTCAACAGCACAGACCAACCAAATCATAGCCAGTCACATCACAAGTTGACACAACTGTACACCTCGTCCGCGTTGCGGGTCCCTCCCCAACCCAATTTCCCCCCCACAGTTCTGTTCTCCCCCTCGGCAGTTCCGATACCGACCTAATCTGACAGAGAAGATGTCAGGTATCCTAATGGGGGACAGCATACAAGGATAGAGGAGAGGGCGACATACCACCTTCCGCCCCCGAGTTACTCACCTAATCAGACACAGCAGACTATACCAACATAAGGCGAGACTAGCCAGGAGATGACACCTGAACTACTGTAAGATAATCTACTTAATGGGCTAGATATATGATGACATCGCGAACCTTGTAACTGTACATGATATTCAAATACTCGCAAATGTTTGTTAAAATGCATTATTGCTGAAGTCTCAAACGGTAACCTGTACTGTAAAACCCCAATAAAAAAAATTTAAACAAGGGTGAAGAGATTGATGAATATCAGGAAGAAGAGAAGAAACCTAAAATTAGGTTTGATGTCCAACCAAGCCTCATTGTGTTACAACATACATTTTTCAAAATAATGCAGAATATGGGAGAAGACGTTGACATATCACTTTTCTTTGCAAACTTGTAGCGGATTGCAAAATTCTAGAACTTAAGTGACCAACTTGTATGTGAACAGTTGGTCAAAAGCATCTTTCAGGGCAACCCTTCTTTAAAGGAAACAATCAGGACTAAGAAGAGTATTGAACCATTACAGATTTCTGCAATGAACTGGAGGACAAGAACATTTAGTTTTAAATCAGAGTCTGAAAGCAACGCAGGACCCTTGAAGAATTAAGTCCTGGGTTAGACTGAGATGTTGAGGCTAAACTGCATAAATTCATAAGTATTACGTTGGGTGGACACTGAACATTACTGAGAGTTCATGGCTATGCTTTGGCTTACTTAAGGTAGAAAGAGCCATTTCTGATACAGCGGAACCCGTTTTAAAACCAACGGGTACCGGGGCTTACCAAGATTTTGGACATAGCGGAACCCGTTTTTAGAACTACGGAGACAGGGGCCGACTGTTAGTTCAGTGTGAATCTAAGACTCGGTTGGAAAAAGTCCCATTTTTAATAGAGCGGAACCCGATTCAAGATCCACGGGGACCAGGGCTAAGAAAACTTCTTGATATTAGAACCCCGAGTATAATATACCAGAGGCAGACTCTCAGGGCTTAGAGGGGATTAGTAGGCCCACTCAGGTAGTTCCACCATGGCAATTAAGAGATGCACACAATACTATTAGACCCCCCATGGGTTATCAATAACTTGTGAACCAGCACACAAGTCGTAGTACGGATTTTTTCTAAACATCGAGAAAATATGAAGGGTGCACCACTGAAAGAGGATCAATGTCTCTCACGAGTAACAGATACATATATCAGAAGTAACACTCAAAAGATTGGTGTAATGGCTGAAAGTAAATGAAACATGATCCTAGTTCTTCATTACCACATTTACTTACAGAGTTTGACTAAAGGGCGGCGTTCCCACTCCGGCCACGGGTTAAGAGGAATACTAATGCAACTCGGGTAAGAGTGTATACAAATGTATAGAGAAATCTTTTTTAACCCAAGTTCACTGTGTGATTGCTTTTTAAAGAAATATGGTCACGTGGTGCTGGTTGCAAACTCACTTATGAACATGAGAGGCGGAGCGCCAATGGCACCATAGGGGTATATCGCACATGGTGATTCAACCTGAGAGAAGGATAAACGGCAGATAATGTGGTTTAAAAAGATGTTGTTTGATGTTGTCACTCTTGTTTCAACTAGGTAAAAAAGACAAATGTGGTTACTCAACAGGAACCAAGTAAGAAAACATTTTTGTTTATGAATAGTGCTGACTATAGCCAAAGGAGTGAATTTATATAAGCACTTCTAGAGGGATCAGAACCCTGAGGAAGGCCAGAGAACCAGTAGGGCTAAGATGATTGGCTGAAACATGTCGATAGGAGCAGAAGGGGTGTTGGAGAGGTAACTTCTCCTACACACCCATCATTTATTTTTAATCCTCTGAAGTGGGACCCAGAATAAAATAAATATAAAGGTTACCACTTAGACAGTTTTATTATCTTCTTTTCTCTGCATTTTTGGGATCCCTCATTTGGAGAACTATCTCCTTTTCTCTCAAAAAATCAGCGCTCCACCATGAGTGTTGATCTGCACCAGGGTATATGTAGCAGCCCAATGATGAAGCATGCCACTATTTAGTGGGTGAGGGCAGTCTTTAACAAGTCCTTGGGCTTGCTTTCAGACTCCGAATTAAAACTGAGTTTTACCACCTTTCTGTCCTGGTCTCCCCCTCAGGTGAAAAATCTACTGTCACGAAGGGGATACTTTCCAGGTTACCAGTTGGCTGTGTCTCCACAAAACTGGGCATAGCTCCTTCTCTTTTTGTGAGTTTAGTGGTATTAACAGGAGAGCTAGAGGAGGCTCATTCTCCTCTGTCTCTTTAATTGGGTAGACACAAGAAAATTTAACCTTCTGGTGCAGTTCACTCACGGTTGGACCACAGAAAGAAACTCAACCAAGATGAAACCAAAGAGGACCCTACAAGTTTTTTTTTAAACAGTCTAGTATCTGCTTTAGGTGTGGTAACCCAAAATATAGGAAAGGAGGGAAGACGTGCCCTGCAAACAACATTTCCTGCCGTATTTATAACAAAGTGAGGCAGTTTGTTAAGGTGTGCCAGAGTTCTAAGAGTACAAATGGAAAGACTGCATAAGTAGCCAAGTGTAGTAGTAATAATGCTGTGGAGGAGTTGGGAACATGAAGATGTAGAAGGTTTGGTTGTGTGCGAGGATCCCATCAGAAAAGGGAATCCTTCTCAGTGCGTGGACTCAATTGTCAGCATTAAAGTTGCTAACAAGTACCTTCATCTTTTAGTGGATTCGGGTGCCAAAATCACCATGATTACAGAGAAAACTGAGTCATACACATGGAGCGACATGAAACTTTTTCTACTAGATCGTGCCCATATGTCATGAGGGGCATAGGACTAAATTAACCGGATACTTCGAGGATATTCACAAATTCAAGGGGAGGAGCACTGAAGGCAAGATCTTTGTCACTGTCCAAGGTCTATACATTCGGGGGTGGTTTCAGCAAGTTTTGTTTGGGATGGTGTTGAGATCCGGAACCAAAGAACATGTTTTAGTTGTGAAGAGTCATGATTTAGCTTAAGAATGGGCTCAGACAGACGTTTCCAGAGGTGTTCTCTGGAGACCTTAGCCAACTTAAGGAGTTAAACACAGGATCAATATTAAAGAAACAGGCTTTCCAATGAAGCATAAGTGGAAAGCTGTACCTTTCAGAGTGAGAGAAGACTTAGGAAAAGAACTATTAGCCTTATGAAACAAGGACATTACTGAGCCAGCAGAATCATTGATTTGCTTGTCGCATGTGTGAAGCTCAGACGTTTAAATAAGGAATCTGGGTAGATTCACATCCTTTGCGCAAAATCACTTAACTGTAGGAACTGACTGCTGGTGCAAGATGGTTTACCAAGCTTGATTTAGCATCAGCTGATCACCAGGTGGAACTCCATCCCAAGTCTAGGCACCCAACAGCTTTTGTTTTACCAGTAGACACATTTCACTGCTGCCGCAGGCCTTTCGATTTGGCATCTGAGGCTTCAGTTTTTCAGCTTGTCATGTTTTAAGGAAGATGTTTTTATTTTCACTTCTGAATGCAAAATGTTAGCATTTTGGAAAATGTACTATTTTCAAAGAACAGGGTGTAGTCTTGAAGCGTGAAAAGTGTACACTTTTTAAAGACTGTGTGGAATATTTGGGTCATATCATATCCACAAATGGTATTCAACCAAAACCTGTGTTAATACATGCTATTCCTGAACAAGAGTTAAGCCTTTTGTTGGGGTGAAATTGTTATTCTTGTTTCATACTGTCTTATGCATCAAAAAAAAAAAAGAACGATCAGCAATCTTCTAAAGAAAAAGCTGGACTTCGTATGGGATGAGAACTGTCAAAGCTTTTCAATGGATCAAAAAATAACTGGTAGGAGTGAGAGCCTTAAATCCCTATGATCCCTCTCTTACATGTTGTTTGACTGTTGATGCAAGTTGTTATGGTTTAGGCACAATCTTTACTCAGAAAAAAATGAGATGATTAATTTACCATCAGTTCAAGAGTATTAAAAGGGTAAGGAAGCTCACTATTCAGTTATCGAAAAAGAGTTTTTGGTGGGCTATAGAGAAGTTCCGCAGCAATGTGTGGGGCAAACATTTTAAATCCAACTGATCACAAACTAATAGTCCACATTCTTGGTGGGTCAAGTGTGAGGAATAACACTCCTAGGACTGCCAGCTCCTTCAGTATCCTTTTGATATTTATCACATATCAGGTGGTGGGAATGCCAGATCAGACTTTTTCTCCAGGTTCCCAACCAAAGTAATATGGATGATGATAGTGTTGAGGACAATAGTACAGACTACTTCAAGGACTGTTTGATCACTTCAGTTGAAATTGAACAGTTGGTAGAGGGCAGTTCAACAGTAAGGCAAGATAAACTGGTCCTTCCATCTAGACTTACACCAGAAATGATCAGCAAGGAGCATGAAGGGCACCTAGGTGCAACTTTTACCGAACTTAGATCACTGCATCATTTTAGTGGTCCCCACATGGACAAAGACATTGATGAGGTAGTGAAGGGGTGCGTCATATGTTCCAGGCGTGACAAATTATCAAAAGTCTCATCTCCTTTAAAACCCACTCTTTTGCCAGAATGATTTTGAAGGAAGATTGGGATTTACTTAATGGGTCCTTTTAGCTCCATACCTCACAACTCACATGACATCTTGATCAAGGTTGACTATCACTCTAAGTGGACCGAGATAAGCTTTGTCAGTGAGCCAAATTCTAAGACTGTGAATGATTTTATGAAAGATGTATTCCTTAGCGAAGGCTTTCCTGACACTTTGGTTTTAGACAATGGAGTTCAGTTGTGAGTATAGAAGTAGAGGACTTTCTTAAAACTAGTGATGCAAGTCAACTCAACAGCTCCTTTTATCACCCTCAAACAAATGACTTTATAGAGCACGTGAACAGAGTTGTAGGTGATGTGTACGTTGGGCTCTAAGCAATAACTGTGCTGTCACAAGCTCAACAAGAGCAACCCTCTGGTTTTATATAATCACTCCTCATTGTCAACTTTTGAGTTATTAGGGGTAGAAAAGCCATTACTGAATTTTGGCCTGCATGGATGTCAAAATAGCTTAATAAATAGGTGTCTTTGGCAGCTCTTAAATCTTTAGTCCGAAAAAAAACTACATGCCCAATTCAAGAAGAAATCCTGGTATGATGAAAGGAAGGTGGTCAGCGATGTTTTCCTCAAAGAGCGTCACCTAGTTTGCATTAAAATAAAAACATTTTCATGTGGAAATAAGGAGCAAATACATGTTATGAACCTGTTAAAAGGATTTGCAGCACTGCTGTCAGAGGGAGTGGTGGCCATTGGTGTAATCTTTCTAAGGTTATGAAAATAAATTCCCATAATGCTGTTAGTGAGTTAGATGAAAAGACCCCTTTTGAAGAAGCTGGTGGTCATCTAAGAGGTGTTTTTCTGGTAGTCACTTATCTCAACTGGTTTGAAGGAGTTCTCTCCAAAGAAATGTACCAGCTAGGTTTAGAGATTAATAGTCAAATGTGTTTTCCTGTTCTTTCTGTTTTATGCTAATGATTTTTTTTCTTTGAGTTTCCTAGGTTTTTGTTTTTTTCTAAAGAAGGAGGTAATATAATTAATGTCTAATCTTTTAAGTTATACCTTCTGCTTGCTCATGAGAGCACAGAAGGTTAACTCATGCTGTGTTCCATTAAAATGTTTAACTTTAAATCTGCAGTTGAAGCTTGAACCAACTGCTTGCCTTGTGCACAAACTTAACAGATGTAATTTTAACTTCGCACCGAAGGTTCATTACAAAGAGTCTACTAACATTTCGCACCCGCTTGTCAAGCTTGTGATCCTGTAAGAACTCTTTAATCTGAGAAACACCTCGGTTGTCGTATCAGTGAATGTGTGTGAGACCTGGGAAATGGCTTTTCTGTCAGGCAGCTGTTGGCATGATCTGTGATGTCGCCTGCAAGAAACGGTATCCTAAGTTATAGTTTTGCTATGGTCAGTCCCACCTTGTAAGATCCACAGATGTGGAGCTGTAAATAAGCTTCCAAACCCCGGAGCCTGTGAGACTTCTGTAACTTGACAGGATTCTGTTGCCAGAGAAACTACGATCTTTGTAACCTCAAAGGTAGCTTTGTTATTAAAAGCTGCAGCCTGTAAGCGCTTGGTAACGTTAAGTGTAACTTCCCGGTCAAAAGCCTTAAAAACCTGCCTGTGTAATTGGACAGAAAAACATTTGTCTTGTTTGAACTACGAATGCTCCAGAATGTGTGAAATTGTTTCATAGTCGGTTACCTGAGTCTTTTGGACTTCTGTAACCTTACTAGAAGCTTTGCTGCCACAAACCAAAGCATTAAATGCTATTCCTCTGCACACGTTTGAAAATACAGACATAAATGGTACAGTTATAAATCACACTGGTGTTTGTTTTTCATTTCATGGTTGTTTTATTGGATTTTCTTCAGTGGATGGTGTTTGTTCGCACTCCACTTAGTTCCTGAGGCTCCTAGCCAACACGTGTTTCGTCGCTTAACAGGGAATAAACCCGCGACTTCTTCAGGGCTATTATCTTGTCTTCAGGGTTTCTTAAACTCAGTGATACTTACAACCCGAATTGGGTTCAGTGGAATTGTCCTATAGACCGTATCAACTTACGGTTACAACAAGGCCATGCAGTGCGGACTCGCAGGACGAGGGAACATGATCATAACTAAAATCTGTGCCGGATGGGGCACCAGGTTTAAATATCACTTCTCTAATAAGGATAGAGGGACCGGAGAAAAGATACGGCCTATAGGACAATTCCACAGAAACCAATTCGGGTCGGAAGTATCACCGAATTTAAGAAACCCTGAAGACAAGATAATAGCGCTGAAGAAGTTGCGGGGTTTATTCCCTGTTAAGCGATGAAACACGTGTTGGTGAGGAACCTCAGGAACTAAGTGGAGTGCGAACAAACACCATCCACTGAAGAAAATCAAATAAAACAACCATGAAATGAAAAACGAACACCAGTGTGATTTACAACTGTACCATTTATGTCTGTATTTTCAAACGTGTGCAGAGGACTAGCATTTACTGTATCTGTGGCCATCTTGACCACAATTTTTTGGGGATTTGGTGGTTATCCCTACCCTGTTGCACCGTACTAAATGGAAGCTAGAACTAGATTTTTAAGCGGTAATACCTTGGTGCGCCATATTCCTATTACTCACCACCACCTTGTATGTAAAACAAACACAAGCATGTAAACTGTGTGTAACATAAGAAAATACAAAATCTGTGTAACCTAAGAAACTGCTCTGCTGTCAGACACCTGAGACTATTACATTTCTAACGTGAGAGATGGCTTTGCTGTCAAAAGCATTCATCTGCACAACTGATTCAACCAGAGACCGCTTTATTGTCAAATGTTAGATAATGTAATATACAAGTAACCTAAAACAGCGTTGCTGTGAGAACCCAGGGTCAATGTCTTTATAATCAGATGGGTAGGTGCTATGTTTCAGACCTGCGGGATATAACATTGCTGTACCCTGGTGTTTAATATCTTTGCTGTCAAATTCCTTAGACTGTAAAGCCTGTGTTTTCCAAGGAACGGAAGTGAAATTAAGCCATTAAATGTACAATGACAAAGTTAACACATACTCCACATTCAGATGAAATGAGAAGAAGTATCCATGACTCCTAAACTTTTGTCATTTTAACCTTACTTTTGTGTTCAGGCTAATGGTTAGATCCAAGATGACCATGAGTCCCGGATTAGCCCAGACAACTAAGGTGGACGAGCCAACAAATTAACAGGGAGAGCCAAGCCAAGGGTGTGCCTGGGCTCAAAGAGCCCAAGTAGGAGTACTGACAACGTTTGGCACGTAAACTGTGCAAACAAAACACCATTTAAAAATGATGATGAGACTTCAAAATTAAATAGAGTGCATTTCTTTAACATACAGAAGCGTTTCAATTTAGTACTAGAGCCGATATCACTGCACTGAGAGGCATTTGTTAAACATGGACTTAAAAACATTCATGTCACCCTCAGCCATACCATTAGTCATGTACACCCTACCCTGTATGTAGCCTTGATAATTACATGGAGCAGCGTTACAACATTCAAATCAGACACAAGAGAAGTGCTTGTATAGCACACACCCTGAACTCACGAATGTCAAAGTGCTCTCAAATGTAATAAGGAATAAAAGAAGCACAGTGAAATAAAATATTTGCCTAGGATAACAGTTTGATCAAGCGGGGGAAGCCCAAAAAATTCCTACGTTATTTCATATTGTACCATTCAGTCACTAGTTATCTATTTCCTTCTCTTGTTTTACATCAAAGGTTGCTTTTTCTTTAATTCTTGGCGCAATAGGTTAGAGCATAATTGGTAGGCAAAAGTCACATTAAAGCTCGGCTAGTTTTGGGCTCGAGCTGAGCCAGAGCCAGGCATTTGGCTCGAGCTTTCAGTGGCTCGTTCACCTCTACCAGAAAGCCCATGTTTACCAACACTTTTTACAAATATAATAGCATGCCTAGTTTTGAGAGGGTCGGGTGAGCACGTACATTTATTACCGTGCTGTGAAGGCTCGCATTTACACCGGTCCTCTCATCACACTAGTGACCGGGTTTACTGGTTTAAAGATTCTCCTGCTGTGCAACCGGACCGCATTCATGCAGCACAGCATGTTTTAATGAGGGGGGACAGCCTCTGTGGAGCCCATCCATCACCCAGAGCCAGGACCGCAAACCTTCCCTTGGACCACCTCCCAGCATGTCTTTAAATGGAAGTGCACATGTTCTCCGTTTAAACAAGCATTGGCATAGCCAATAGGTCTCGCCTTTGGGACCTTATAAGTGTTTAGCCATGCAACAGTTGATGTTGTAGCACCAAGGATATTGTGCTGCATAACTAAATACTTATAAGGTCCCAAAAGCGAGACCTATTGGCTATAACTGAATAACACACACCAACAACACACAAATACACTAAATGTCAACAGCCGTGATACCTACACCCCGGGGTTAGCCCAATGAAGGGCAAGCGTATATCCTCAACAGGACACCATACTTTCAACTAGCGCCTGCACACACGCATGAAATACTGCCGCACGCTATAGCACACACGACTGATTCATGCAGACAGGACACGGCACGTCGACCACGCCTCCATCACTGATGCTTCAAATCACACAAACAGAAATCAGGCTTTAGCTGTGATCGTACCCTCGAGACCAGGGTGTGACGGCACCGGAACACTCCAGACAGCGCTGCGAGGCAATCCTCGTGGCAGGCTAGGCGCTGTGGAAATCTAACACATCACAGCATTCACTGTTGGGAGCCAGGATGAGAAAGCAGGTCTCCTGGTCACGCACCTGGTACATTATCCAGTAGAACCCTTTCCCCAAATCAGTAATAGTAAAACAACTATACAGTGCTGAACACAGAAGCAACTATATACAAAAGGGCAGGCTAATAATGGTATTTACTCTATAAAGTGGAGACGCATGAGGAACAGTAGTAAAAGTGATGTGTACAGAAGGTAAGGCCTCGTGGGATACCTACCCCGGCTTCGGACGTCACTACTACTCATAGTCATAGTGCTAATGGTAACAATAGCCATTTACACCGCTCGTACAAACTGGTCTGCGTCTTGCCATTTAAATATCCACATGACGTTGTTGTTTTCCAAAGACATTCTTGAACCTGAGTGGCTAACTGGTCTATGTAGCGCCTAACCGCCTAAGATTCTTAGCGCATGAAACCAACGATAGGGGCTGCTAAATATACAGAGCCTTGTCTCCTTGAATATGGGCAGCATTCGAACTAAAAAAAAGAAAAAATAAATAAATAAATAAAAATCGCTACTGAGAGGAGTTTCTTGTATGAAAGACGTATTCGCCAATGGGGAATAGATACATCCAGGCGACAATCACAGAAGTACTTACTACAACTGCCACTGTGGATCCGTGTGACAAATGAAAGTCGGGAATGCATGCGCGGGGTCTCTGCGAGAGGCTTTTCACACTAGATTTACTGTGCGCTCTAGATACGGGAACGTGTATTTCCTACTACACATTAATTATAATGGTTACCTACTTACAATATTGTGCCACCCACTCCTGCCCCCCCAAAAACGAGGACTCGCCATAGACCTGCGGCCCATTTCTTCGCAAGTGTTTATTCACACGCCTGGAACCTCAGACGGGGACATTTAAAAAACACAGAGCATTTAAAAAACCAGAGATCGCACGCAAAAAAAGTAAACTCGACAATTCGAGACGCTCCGTTTGTTCAGTGCCTCGGGAAAGCAGGCCAGCAGCTGCCGAAGGAGCGCCCCGCTGCTGCTTCAGCCCCCACACTCTGCTGTTTACTTTAACACTCATTAAAGAAACCCCTCACTGTGCCCAGAGCGAAGTGGATGTCCGAGGCTCAGTTCCAGCTTTGTTGTAGTATGTGTTTATACTGTAATCTGATGGTAATGTACATCGCGCGCTGATGGCGCCTTTCACGTGATCAGCGCGCGATACTTGTGTTATGTATTATGTTTAGTCGTGTTCGTTTGAACGCGGTCCAGGACTCTCACATGGAGCGTACATCGGTGCAGGGTTCGGATGGCATGAGTCAGTTGCTATCCGGACGGCTGGCCGAGAGGACGCTCCGTGTGTCGGGTGGACGAACCTTGAATTAAACCTTTTAAACCTTCAAGAAGGCGTCCGCTACTTATTTCATCTGGCGACGATTGGGAGCTTGTCCACCCGCACACCCACGCATCATTTGTTCCTACCCGTGCCGACTTCGTGTCTACTTTCAACGTCTTCTGGCTCGGCGGCATTCCAGGACGGAGGGCTGTTCGTCGATCCTTTGCACGTAGGTCCACGATTCCAATCGGAAACGAGGTACGTGAATTTGTACTTTTCCACGGAGCGCCAGCAGAGTTTGAATCAGCACCCCTCACGCTATCGCTCATCTCCAAGCGAACTTCTGCTCGAGCCGCTGCTTATTTGGTGCACCTGACGTCATCACGTTATTATACGCGGCGCCATCTTGGATTGGGCCGTGTGTGCACGCAACTCAACGCGCAAATTACAGTGCATTTTTCAGAAGATTAGCGTGTTGTTGTCAGTTTCACTTTCCGACGACACGCACGTCATTTACAAATATTTAAGCGCATTTTCGGAAACTTTGCGTGTTGTCAGTTTCACTTTCCGACGACACGCACGTCATTTACAAAAATGTATCGGCTATATTACGAAGTGTGTTGTCACTTTAATTCCACGACGACACACACGTCATTGCATTTGCTTAGCAACTGTGGAAGCAAACTGTAGAGGCAACATTGATACAGCGCGTAAAGCAATACTTCAGCGACGCGCACGCTTTTCTTCATTTTTGGTACACCTTATTTGAAAACAAGTTATTGGTTATATCGTCAATTAATAAGCTATGGCTACCAATATCAGTCATATCACGCAACCTCCTCCTTTCTTAAGCAAACCAGGCAGCCCACCTATCATCTGGACTGAGTGGTTTAGGCTTTTTGAAAACCATTTAGTCGCTATAGACGCAGTGGACTATTCTGCTGCTCGTAAATTTGCGTTATTGTTTGGTTGCCTGGGTCAAGCTGCCCAAAGAATTTTTGACAGTGTGGTCCCAATACCACCTCCAGCTTCCCATTCTGGTGACAGTCAGTGGAATGTGTACCTGGAAGCAATAGCACGCCTTAAGAAACAATTTTCCGACGAGCCGAATATCATGTTAGAGCGCCACAACTTCTACAAAAGGAAACAAAAAGACGATGAAAAAGTGGAAGAATATATCTCAGCACTCAGGGTATTAGCTATTACATGCGGATTTGGCCCTTTAACAGATAATTACATCAGAGATCAGTTTGTGTTTAATTGTGCATCCAGAAAGATCAAAGAGAGAATACTGAGCTGCAAAAACCCACCTTTATCTGAGGTGATCGACTTAGCCTTGAGTATCGAACGTTCCGCTATTTCCAGTAAGGCTATGCAGGAGGATAATAAGCTGGGAGTTAATTCTGTCATCCAAACTGACCCCGAGCACGAGATCTCATTGTCTACGGTACATGTTAAGGGTAAACCGACTAAATTCCCTCAAAAGAGACAACCTCTTTTCTGTTACAGGTGTGGTTCGAAGAACCATATTGGGAATTATCCAGGTTGCCCCGCAATCAACAAACGTTGTACCGTATGTAAAAAGATAGGCCATTTTCAGGGGGTGTGCAGGAATGTTAGGAAACCAATCAACATTCGCTACGTTGATACTGAGGTTGATTCATGTACCGATTCGCTTAATAATATCATTGTGACTTTGGACTGTGAAGGTGATGCTATTTCCATAAAGGGCCCTTTGTGTCAAGCATCAATTGATAACATCAGTCTACAAGTCATGGCAGACTCTGGTTCGCCGATTACCATCCTGCGAGATACTACATTCTACGATCTTTGGAAGAATAAACAATTAATTCATTCTGACGTCTATCCAAAAGCCTTCGGGGAGAAGGACATTAATATGATTGGGTATTTTCTAGGAGTGGTACAATGCCTTGGTAGAGAAACTACAACAAAAGTTTATGTAGCTGAAAAAGGAAAAAATATTATTGGGTGGAAAGATTTAGCTCGCATGGGTCTGTACTTAGTCCCAGGGGATGAAAACCCAATCAAAGTGGGAGAGCTACCGATATGTAATATTAATTGTTCTGATTCGGACATGAATGTAGAAATGTTAGACGAGATAATTTCAGAATTTAAACCTGTATTTAACAATCAGGTGGGTCGAGTTAAAGGTGTGGCACACCATATCAGATTGGTCCCTGGTGCGCATCCTATAGCACATAAGGTACGTTCAGTTCCTATGAGTGTCAGAGAGGAACTAAAGCTCACTTTAAAAGATTTAAGTGATCAAGGCGTCATCGAAGCCACGGATTCTTCTCAGTGGGTGGCACCCATCGTGGTCGCGCGCAAAAAGTCCGGCGAGGTCAGACTTTGCGCGGATTTGCGCTCGCTTAATAAGAACATATTGGTGGATTGCCACCCACTACCCAGAATCCATGAACTATTAGCAAACTTGGGTGGTGCTAAGTGGTTCTCTTTGATCGACTTGAGATCGGCATATCACCAAGTGTCACTGTCTAAAGAGTCCCTAGAATTGACAACATTTGTCACTCCCTTCGGGGCGTATAAATTCCTTCGCCTCCCCTTCGGTTTAGCATCGGCCGGCAGTGTATTCCAAAAGTTAATGGACTCACTATTTCATGACATCAAGGGCGTGCAAGCATATTTGGACGACATCCTAATTTATGCTAAGTCATTTGAGGAACACAACGACATCCTTAAACGTGTTCTAACGATTTTAAGATCTAAGGAAATGACAGTAAGGGCTGATAAATGCAAATTCGCAGTGCAGGAATTAGAATACTTAGGCCATACTGTATCTTGTCAAGGGATTAAACCGAAATT
This sequence comes from Calotriton arnoldi, assembly GCA_963921515.1. Taxonomy (NCBI): domain Eukaryota; kingdom Metazoa; phylum Chordata; class Amphibia; order Caudata; family Salamandridae; genus Calotriton; species Calotriton arnoldi. The sequence continues at coordinate 1,436,206 of CAWUFW010000867.1, forward strand.
TTCGGTGATCAGAGCTATTGAAGACGCTAAGGCACCTAAGGATAAAGACGCTTTACGCTCTTTCTTAGGCCTAGCAGAATATTATGCTAGGTTCGTACCATGTTACGCACAAGCTGTGGAACCTTTACGAGTATTACTTAGAAAAGGCCATAGTTTCAAATGGTCTGACTATTTAGAAACAGCATTTAAGAATGTAAAAAAGTTAATTGTTTCTGCCCAAGCACTTCATGCTTTTAGAGACGACTGTGTGTCACTGATAACTGTTGATGCAAGTGTTTTTGGCCTTGGTGCAGTTCTAAGCCAAAGAGTGGATGGTCGGGAACTCACTATAGCGTTCGCGTCCAGAGCACTTAAACATTTTGAACAGCAGTACAGCACAATTGAGCGTGAAGCTCTTGCATGCGCGTGGGCTGTTCAGAAGTTTAAGATGTATATCTGGGGGCGCAAATTTGAGTTGATAACTGACCATAAACCTTTGGTATACATATTTAACAAAGTTAATACTTCTAATATGTCTGCCAGGCTAATGAGGATTGTTTCAAAGCTACAGGAATATAACTTTGTGGTGAAACACATACAAGGTGGAAGAAATTTCCGAGCGGACTGTTTGTCCAGGTTACTTATGGACAAAGATGATGAAGATGACTCCCTATTGGAGGATATTGAGTGTGTGCCACTAGTGGACGCAGTACAAGAGTATGATTCTGTGTTGTCTGAGGGTGATTGGAAAACAGCTTGCGAGAACGATGCAATTTTTAAAAAAGTAGTTAATTATTCAACTTGTGTTTGGCCTGAATCTAGATGTCTGAGCGGTGATTTACGTGTTTTCGCTCAAGTGTCAGACGAACTATCCGTTGAAAACGGTATCGTTCGAAGGGGCGATAAGTTTGTCCCTCCCGCAGGGGTTCGGCTTTCTATTATTAGCAAAGCTCACATGGGACATCTGGGATCCACTAAGACTATAATGAAAATTAAACAACATTACTGGTGGCCTTCTTTGGACTCACAAGTTAAGAGTGTTATTGATAGATGCCCTGAATGTCTTCTATCAGATAAGCATTGGCGGACCTTAAAGACGCCTTTGTATCCTACTGAGTTTCCTAAAGTTCCATGGGAAAAGATTGGTTTAGATTTCTCAGGGCCTTACTCAACACTTGGTCAAGATAAGAAATATGTCATACTGGCAGTCGATTATTTTTCCAAATGGATGTACCACAGTTTCGTAGAGTCCCCTGATACTGGATCAACCATTTCATTTTTAAACAAAATATTTTCATTGGAGGGTGCTCCTAAAATCATCGTGACAGATAACGGCACGCATTTTGTTTCAGAGAGGATGTGTATGTTTCTGAAAAAGTTAGACATTAAACACCTTAAAGTAGCTTTATACTCTCCCACGTCTAACGGTTTAGTTGAAAGGGGTAACAAAGTGGTGAAAGAAGGTATTCAGACCGCGTTAGCTTCAGGTTTGGATGTAGGCGAATTTATTGTACAAAAGATCTGGAGTTATAACACTTCCCTCACTGTACGACTGGGATACCACCTTTTACATTGTTAAGGGGTAGAGAGGCTCATACCACGTTGTTTCCATCTTGGTTGAAGGACATGTCTACTGAATCAATGGTTGATTTCAAAGATGTTTGTCATAGAGTTCACGCCAAACAATTACAAATGAAAGAAAATTTTGATAAGAGGTGTCATTTAGATGGTGAAGATGTTTGTGTCGGCGATTGGGTACTAATTAAGAGACCTGACAAGGTTAGAAAGGGGGAGTCAAAGTTTCTGATGCCTGAGCAGGTATGCAAGGTTAGTAAGGGAGCTGCTTTTGTCGGAGGAAAAGGATGGTGGAACAAAAGACAACTAGTTAAAGTTTCTACTGAACAGGCCAGAATATTGCAAGGGAGACAGAGAAATTTCGTGGATGGACTTGATTGCGAGCACTGGTTGGTTTCTGGGGAATCTGCTAGTTCTCGTGATCATGTTTTTCCATCTCAAGTCACAAGTGCAAGTCAGGTTGGGGACAACATTTCCGCTCAGCCAGTCAACAGTAGGGGGAGCATTAGCTCTTCCAGGGGCCGCACTATAAACGTTCCAAAAAGATTTGACGATTTTATTAGGTATTGAACCTGTTCATTTTATCTTAATTCGTTACTTTGTAAATTGCTTACTTTGTTTTCTTTTAAGGGGGAAGGTGATGTTGTAGTATGTGTTTATACTGTAATCTGATGGTAATGTACATCGCGCGCTGATGGCGCCTTTCACGTGATCAGCGCGCGATACTTGTGTTATGTATTATGTTTAGTCGTGTTCGTTTGAACGCGGTCCAGGACACTCACATGGAGCGTATGTCGGTGCAGGGTTCGGATGGCATGAGTCAGTTGCTATCCGGACGGCTGGCCGAGAGGACGCTCCGTGTGTCGGGTGGACGAACCTTGAATTAAACCTTTTAAACCTTCAAGAAGGCGTCCGCTACTTATTTCAAGCTTACTTTAGAACCAGGGTTGTCACAACAAGGAAGAGAGCCCAGGAGGGTGTCGGTGCAAACGTCAGCGATGCCTCTTTGTACATGCGTTGTATCACCAGATGAGAAACACTGCTATTGCAACATCTGCTTGGGAGAAAGACATCCACATGCCAGGATGATGCCATATGTGTAAGCACTTTAGACGCATCTTTTAAAGTGTCCATCATGCCAGAGACCCTGCACACCGTGACAGATAGCACAGAAGATAGTGCCAGCGCCTCGTGGCTTCCTTCTACTGTGCTGGGAATTATTTTATCTACACCCGAAGAAGGAACGGACTAGCAATGCCCAGGCCATGCGCATACTTGTAGAGCAATGCCATCAACCCACTGAGTTATCCCATTACATAAGCGTCGGATTCCACAGAATACCACAGCAGTGGCAGGATGCATGACAAACACTACATTTCATAGGCAGCTTGCTTCAGCAGGAGTAACCCCCCACCCAGCCCTCCCACCCTGACCCACCCCCCCCAGCCCGCTCATTGATTAATACAGACGCTGGGAGTAAGTGGCCGGCTTACCGTACTGGAAGCTGAGGCGTGGGAGCAGCTCCTCTGCGGCCGCCGCCAGCCCCACCAGGCACAGCGTGTGTAAAGCGGGGGATCAGCCAGCCCCGTGTCGCCCCCATGCCCTTGGCTCCGGCCGTGCGAGTCCTCGCCGCCTTCCCTCCAGACGGTCCTGGTGGGTAAATCCAAGTCACAGGGGCAGTCCGAGCCGGGGAGAAGCGAGCCCGTGTGCCGCCGCCTGCTGAAAGCTGAGCTTGCAAAACTTCGCTAGAGCCCGCCTCTGCCTCCTCCTCTCCCTCGCACTCTCCGTCTCCTTCAGTAACGAGACCACACACGGCTCCAGCAACCTGAAAGAGGCAAACACGCAAAAAATGTGCGTAGCGGCTAATTGAGAAACACTGTCTCCCACCGCAAGTAAAAGATCCAATCCCGGTGGGCTGGGCCAAAAGCGGACAGGGTGGCAACCAGGAGGGATTAAAATGCCTCCGGTGCAATCATTACACTCTGTTTAGCATAATTACTGACGAGAAACAACGCACGCCAATGAAAATTGAAGGCGGAGCGGACACACGACTTCTGGAACCATATTGATTCCAAGAAGCTCTCGCATGGCGAGAGCAGCGCATGCGTGCTGCTAACGCCAGGCGAGACCTAAAAAGAAGAATTGCAGGTCCTCAGTACCGGACAGTAGTTGCCCATTTAAAGCACTGCTCGAGTGTAATTCCAAAAGAAGAAGGGCCAATTGTGGGCATAAAAACATCCCATCATAACATTTTGGGCCATTCACTGTATGTGTATTTGAGCCAGATTACCAAATCGGCGGTAAACAAAAAGGGAAATAACGTGCATATAAGAATTCATACCTAGTTTCCGACGGTCTCAAAATTATAATTTTTTTTACATTCTGCATGGACAGGTAACACCAACTAAACGCTAGTGATTAGTGACATTGTAAAATAAGAGCAACACAAACACAAACAGTAGCGCTAAAATAGTTGCCAAATGCTGTTGGCCTCCATGTGAGCCCTACCTCGCTCTGTAAACCCTCCAAAAGGCTTCATAATATGTCACTGTACAAGGCATCAAAAATCCTTAAAAAGGATCTCGATTCCTTCTTCTACGCGATTCTACTAAGTGTGCTACTTCGCAAAAAAAAAAATGATGAGATGAGGTTTAATAACAGTTACGTTTCTCCGTGCACTCAAAATTCCAATATAATCTCAAAATTCCACCGGGTTCGTTGTGTGCTACTACATCCGTTGCACTGTGTCAGGCAGTGCCCTAAATATACAAAAACTACATGGGTCGGACAAGCCTGTCCCCTGGATGTGTGCACTTTATCTTGAAACAATATGTTTCTTATCTGCGTTCAATCGTTCACACATAAAAAATCCAATGTTTTGATCGTAGTGATTATTCCATGAATTTATTCATTCATTGATCAATTAATAAATCATTCATTTATAATTCCATCGTCTTTTAGCAAAATGAAATGCTCCTTACAAAACCCAATGCATTTCGGGTCGTATCTCGACCCTTCATCAGGGGTCTATAAGAGAAATACAAGAAATACTAGATTATGAAACATTTCAACATCATAGTCATATTATGTTCAATAGCACCAAACAGTTCATTATCGTGAATACAACTTAATGAAAAAGCAAAGATATACGTGTCTATACAAATGTACATTCCTAGGCAGTTTAGACCATCAATTCAATCAGTTTATGCATTATCAAACAATTGCATTTGCTCCCTTTCAATAGAGGGTTCTAACGGACAGGCTGCCACATCGTTCTAAATATTCCCCACTATCAAACGTCACCACACTTACTTGAAAACAAACGACGGCGCTCGTGAAACGTAGCGCGATGTAGCTTCAGTGTATACCGATTTCAAAGGAAACCCGCAAGCCGCCAATAGTTATACTTCCTCATTCATGTTATCGCGAGATGACGGCATCTGCGCCTCTCACGTGATCTGGTTGTACATTAACCCCTTAATTTCAAAATGCGTCTCTAAACGCGTCCCAGGGAATGTTGTTCATCGCGAGAGGACTATCACGTGATATGAATATCCAATCCTCTATGAGCACCAAAACACCCTCTACACGTGGTGTCTGCAAGCTGTAGCCTGCCGGCATCGTTATGTAAACAAAAATGAGATGAGGTTTACCAGAATTTCCCTGACCACCAATCACTACAAACAGAAACACTTCAGTTATTACCAATACATGAGACAAAGACGTTTGGCCGAGATACGTTCTTACGTAGTGAAACCAAAATTCAGACATTGTTCTTCTGATGCCCAAGTGTCCAAATTATAGCTTTCACTGCCTGTGGCCCATTATTAGGGGAGGTTATACGGCACCTGCTAAATAATGATACTGCACCCTGCGTTATTATCCTCATTTCCAAATTCTGCACCCTGGAACATGGGTAACAGTATCACTGAGAGTATTACCCTTTTTCAAGTAACAAAACTCTGAATATTGTGGTCCACCCCACCCCCTTCCACACCTATTTCACCAAGTATTACCTCAAGAAATGTGTGCTAAACAATTTGTGCAATACTTGTAATCATGATTCGGGCACAAACTCTTATATGCTTCTAAAACAGGATTACCGGCCCTCTAGGAATGTTGGTTTAAACTGTAGTCTACATTCCCACATTGCCCTACTCAGGACTTTTATAAGGATGAAAAAAGTAGGGGTCCCAAAAAGGAGCAAGGCCTGTATAATTATGGGCGTGGCTTAAACATGTAAACTAAAATTCCCACAGAGGGCTACACTACCCAGACATTTGCACAGAATCACAACTGCTATAGGTGCTCTGTGCGCTTTGCAGAGAGGCCAAGGAAACTCGCACTGCCTTCAGCCACAACAAAGTCGTGGCTGTTACAAACACCTGGGTGAAACTCAGTCCAATCTATGTACGATACAAGAGTAATATGCTGCCTGAAAAAAATACGTCACACAGCATCCTGGAAGAATCAAACACTCTTAGAGAATGCAAGATTAAGTAAAGCATATAAAATAAAAACAAGGAACGACATGGATTACCTTAACGTTTTTTACATTCATTGTTCAGAAATCGATCAGTGTTTTGCCTGTAAAGTTAAGGGCATTAATAAAAGGCCCGAAAGGGACCCGTTTCAATTTCCTTTTTAATTACTACAGGGTCTCAAACCCAGCCCACTTAAAGCCCTGGCCCTACTGTTCTCACCAGACATTCCTTTAAAAGATGAAGTCAAGAGGATGAATAAATAGTTTGGAGTGTACATGGTAATATTCCTGCAGGAACATAATTCGGAGGAGCATTGCGCCCAGCTCTGAAGTATTTTTTTTTTTTAATACAGCCTATTTATTTTGTCACATTAAACTCTGACTCTTTCAAGCAAATGCCCTTAGTAGTGATCCTGAATACCTGATCCAGCTAGAGTGATGCTAGAAAAATGTTATTCCCTCGTTTGGAACTACACAATTTACCGTTTAATTCACCAAAGTAGGTGCAAACAAGTTATCCCAAACACGCATGCTCCACTAGCTCATTCAGTAAAATGCTGAAAATGTGCACAAACCATGTTAAAATTAATGGTTGGGATGTATTAGTTATTGCATATGGTTGCAAACACTGTGACAAGATTTTTTTTCACACCTGTCTTCAGCGGCTATTTCAAGTGGGCAGTTTTTGGATGCTCACATGTTAGAACGTTTAACATGTTTCTCTAGAACTCGTTCTTCACCATACGTCCACTAAACACAAACTGCAGTGCCATTCCTCCATCTCGTTATTTATTCGCCCATTCCTCCCTAAATCCACCTCATCCACTACTACCGCTTTAAAAAGTATTTATGAGAACGTTGGATCCAGAAGCAAGTGGTATAACCATTGCGTGGCGGAGGCGAACAGTTGCTGTGGTTTAAGAGCCCGACACACATCCCTAAACATGGCAACGGCAGATGACGCAGCCCACCCGGCACCCTGAGCTATCTATTTATAGTGGCCACTCTAATGCCCAGGGCAGTTCCCACCGCCACGAGACATAAACGATACAATATGTCCTGAAACGGTGGGGGGGAATTTGGGCGCACTCAGTGAGGACTTTTAGGGCTTTCATCGACTTCAGCACTTGCGCAGGGCCCTCCCGTCACGCCCAGGTGAGACCGTTAACTTTTGAAGACAGGTTAAATTCTACAGGCTGAACGTACCCAGGGACATGTCGATCTCCTTCATGGCTGCGGACTCACCATCGCTCTGTTCCATTACCTCGCCGATACGAGCACTCACAGAAGAAGCTGAAGCGGTTTTCTATCGCACGTCGCTCAATAATGCACCACTAACCCCGAGCCCGAACTGAGAGACACCCTGTAGCGCATGCGCGTAAAACTCCAGTCAGTCCCTCCGCTTCTCACACCCAGACTACCGCGCGTGGTGCACCCTTTCCCAAAACCCCGCCCACCTGTTGAAAAAGATTGTAACATATTGGACTTGATAGCTAGGCCTATCCTGCTCTGGTGCTAATCCTTTTTTGGATGTTTGGGCTAGCCCGTACTTAATTAACCCATCATCACGTTTTTTCCAAAAATGTGCTAGTTTTTCCCAACATCCTGAGAATTCTTAAGGTAATAAGGGCTTGTAGATTTCACTGGAGTTAATTGAGAAAACAGATAAAAATCTTGCTTTTTTTTTTTTTTGGGCTGGGGGGGATACAAATTGGGAAAAATTGCTCTGCAAAAAAGCACAGTTTGTCTAAGAATAGCATCAATTAAAAGTTTTCTACAAACACTTTGACCCCCCAACCACTCCTAGACAGTATCAATACACTGCCCACCAACACGGACCACAACCCAGCAACAATCAATACATGGGACACTCTCTTAACGCAGACCACTGCCACCATCATGAGCTCCATACACTCAGGAGTATCCAGGGACCCCTGCCCCCACCCAGTGGCGTCCGCCACAAACAAAGGGTGGTGGGCACGCAAGAGGCGGAGCGGGGGGTGGTCACTCGGGGGGGGGGGTGTTAGTAATAATATATTCTTTTTTTAAAAGAACTTACCCTAATCTGCCTCCCGCGTCGCGCCTCCTGTCCTTTTCCTGATCCCAGCAGCCCCCTCCAATCCCCGTGCTGCAGACCAGTGCAGGTATAAAAAATTTGCTAGCATTCGCGCCAAGACCTTTCAATTCTAATAAGGACACGGAGGCGAGGATTATTGCTTCTCTTTCTTTACTGTTAAAATCACAGCAGCCAATGAAAACGTTGTATACAAAAAGTAAACTACATTTCCCATGATGCTCTTACAACCCATCATCTCCTGTCAGACCCTATAAGAGTCACCATCTCCTTCCCATGAGCCTCTTTCTTTGCTCGAGTCTTTTTGTCCAAGTGCGAACATTAATTCAAATCCAAAGTATCATCCTGCAACGTGGAAGAACTACAACCAAGAACTGGGACGTCGTGCATCCTCTTCAACCAGAAGAACACCTACTCAGCCTTCTTTTCTGAACCTGAAATAAATGAAACAGAAGGAAACCTGTAACCTCTGTTAAACAGAATACATATTACAAACGGGCGGGTACTTTATTACAAAATCATTGAAATATAACCGGGTGGGATAATCCTCGCCTCCGTGTCCTAAATAGAATTGAAAATTCTTGGCGCGAAGGCTAGCAAATTTTTTATTCTATTACAGGACCGGAGGCTTCGGATTATTGCTCGTTTAACGCTTATCAAAAACTACCGTAGCTATATCACCCACCGGTTTATAATAAAATTGCTTAAACGTAGACTCTGATGACCAATCAGCAGATCTCATAATATCTTGAACAGTTGAACCCAACATAAAAGTCTTGGATGCCGTGGCACCACGAACAGAATGTGCACCAAAAATCTGGGTATTAATACCAGCTTCTTGCATGACTACTTTCAACCATCTGGCTATCGTAGCTGCTGAAACTGGCTTAAACAGTTTTTGCAAGGCAATCAACAATTGCGTGGAACCTTCTGGTCGCAAGGACTGTGTGCATTCTTCATAGTCTTTAAGACACTGGACTACACATAACTTAGCATTACTGGGAAAAGCATTATATTCAATACTACGTGATAATGTTTTCGTTCTGCCAGTAATATTAAAGTAAACACCTTCCGGAGTAAATACTCTACCTGTAAGGTCCAGGGCTCTCACATCTGAAGAGCGTCTGCAGGCAGATAAGCACAACAGCATAGCCAGTTTAGCTGACAACTGTTTCCTGGATAACAGATTATTAGCCGGCCACTTGTCAAATAGAGACAGAACCAGTGATACATCCCACAAAAAGGAATACTTCGGTTTAGGAGGATTAGCTACTCTGATTCCTTTTAATAACTTACACACGACTGGATGCATACCCACTGGCTTTCCGTCCACCTGTGTATGGCCTGCCGATATGGCCGATCTGAAATTATTGACTGAATGATACGCTAGACCTTCAGAAGCTTTATCTGACAGGAAGTTCACAACATGGGATAATTCTGCCCCCACGGGATCCATGTGCCGTTCGAAGCACCAACATACCCAGCCTTTCCAAGCTGAAGAGTATCTTTTCCTTGTGGAAGGGGCCAAGGCTTGTTTAATGAATGCGGAAGCTTTGTCCGAAAAACCTGGCATTTCCCATTGTTGCCGGAAAGCCTCCATGCCATCAGGGACAACTGCTCCGACGTCACCATCGGATGCAGTTCTCCGTGAGGGCCCTGGAGCATCGTCTGAGACTACGGAAGCATCCTGAGGAAGTCCCAGCTCATCTCCAATAGTATTGGGAACCAGTGCTGCGACTTCCACAGGGGGGTCACCAATACCACTTACGCCTGTTGTTGGGTTTTCTGGGTCGTCACTCTGGGAATCAGGATGAAGGGGGGAAAGGCATAATTCAGGCCCACTGACCAAACTTGGGAGAAAGCGTCTGTCGCCTTTGCTAATGGGTACGTCCTCCAGCTGAAGAACGTTTGCAATTGTCGATTCAGTCTGGACGCAAAAAGATCTATCTTGCAAGGACCCCATACTGCCTGCAACCATTGGAATATTTGCGGTTGGAGTTGCCAATCGCTGTAGTCCTTCAGATACCTGGAATTCCAGTCCGCCACAGTGTTCGACTGTCCCGTAATGTATTCCGCTATGACCGATATCTGATGACTTAGGCAATAGTGCCAAAAGTCCTTCGCTATCTCCACTAGTAGAGACAACCTCGTACCTCCCAACTTGTTGATATATCTCACTGCCGAGATATTGTCCATCCTGAGAAGGATGCAACAAGAGACTTGTTTGGGAGAGAGCGTCCGAATCGCAAACGACCCCCTAACAATTCCAGACAATTGATATGGAGATCTAGTTCCTGAAGGGACCACCTTCCTCCTGTGGAGATATCTCCGCAACGTGCTCCCCAGCCCCAACGGTTGGCATCTGATTCTATGATAACCTCTGGTTTGGAGCTGAAGATAGCTCTGCCGTTCCACGCTTCTACGTGGACCAACCACCACTGCATTTCTTCCCGTACTTCCTGGGACGGAGGAACCAGATCTGTATAAGACAGACCCTTCTGAAGGTGTTGGATTTTTAGTCTCTGAAGGGCTCGGCAGTGGAGAGGGCCCGGGAAGATCGCCTGTATGGAGGACGCCAATAGCCCCACTATTCTGGCAAGTGTCCTTAGGGAGACTGTCTGCTTGGCTAGCACCAATGTGAGCTCCTTCTTGAGGTCCCGAAACTTTGATCGGGGAAGGCTCAATTGAGCTGTCTGTGAATCTATGACGAAACTCAGAAAGTCCACTGTCTGAGAGGAACAAAGGGACAACTTGGGTTCGTTGATCACAAACCCCAAGTTCTGCAGAAGGGAAATGGTCATTTGCAAGTGTTGAATGGCCAGGGACTGTGTCTGGGCCATGATAAGTATATCGTCCAGATACACTATCATGCGGATGCCCTGTTCTCGTAGGTGAGCTATCACCGGTTTCATTACCTTGGTGAAGCACCATGGAGCCGAGGAAAGCCCGAAAGGAAGGGCCAAATACTCCAACCATCAGTTCCGCCATCAAAACTGCAGGAAGAGACAATGGGAGGGAAAATTGGAATTGTCAGGTAGGCATCCTTTAAGTCTAATCTGACCATCCAATCTCCCTTCTTTAGTAAGTCTGCTAAAAGATGGATACCCTCCATCTTGAAATGTTTGTAAATCATAAACTGATTGAACTCTCTCAGGTTTAGCACTAACCTGTGACCACCACCTTTCTTCTGTACTAAGAAGATATTGCTGCAGAACCTGTGAGGCCCGTTGTCGCAGTAAGCAATCGCGCACTTCTGCAGCAATTCTTCTATTTCTGCGTCTATAAAAGCCCACTGTTGTTGGGAAGAACTGAGTTGTCTCGGATGAGTGTCTTGGAATGGTGTTTGATAAAATTCTAGGTGAAACCCCTGAATAGTCTGCAAAATCCATACATCATGTGACAACATTCCCCAATTGTGACTGAAGAATTGAGTACGACCCCCCCAAGGGTAAATGAGAGATTTCGGTAACTCTTACCAGCAGAGTTTTGGGCTTGAAACCCGGCTCGGTGTCCACCCCTGTTGAAGCGACGCTTATTGAACCTTTGTCTTGTGGGGTAGACGGTTCCGCCTTGGGTGGAGTCCCAGTCACCTCTACCGCGTCCGTAGTCGCCTCTAGAAGGACCTTGGTAGTATTGACGGCCCGGCGAGCGTCCTCTACCTCGCCCGGCCCGGTTAAAAAGGCCCGCCTGAAACACTCTTTTTATTCCGGATTGGGCTTTGTCCAATGATGTAAAGGTGCCCACATACTTTGAAACGTCCTTAACGAATCTCTCTCCAAAGAGGTTGCCCTCCGCAAGTGGACCAGGTTAGGCCGAGGCCAATTCCGTCAGATTTGAATCCATCCGCATCAGCAGAGATTTGCGCCTCTCCGTAGAGATGGCACAATTTGCATTTCCTAAAAGGCATATCGCTCTCCTTGTCCAGCCCGCTAAGATGTCTGGATCCACTGTTGTGGCCGATTCTTTTACCACAAGGGTCATTTCCAGTATTTTGGCCAAGGGCCCTGCCACATCTAGGAGTTTGTCCTGGCAGCCCCACCAGGAGCGGTCAATCCCTTTTTTGGGATCCTTCGCAAACTTTTTGAAGAAGGTAAGGAGACTGGTATCGATATCAGGTGTTTCTGCCACCTTGTCCGGAATATCAGGTCGAGGGCACTCGGAGCGCAACCTGTTGCGCACTTCGTTTTCGAATCCCTTTCTAAGATTATCATGCAGATAGTCTGCCACCTCCGGAGCTGGAGCCCAATCTGACGATCCGGGATGCACGATGTCCGCCGGGTTGAAGGTGAAAGGTGTATTTGGATTTTGCGGCGTCATATCGGGCACCAAAATGACTGCCTGTCTAGATCTCTTCTTAGGAGGAGCCTCCTCATCAGTCATGTCCATACCAGTAGTGTCGGTATCTATGTATACTTTTTGTTTGCGTTTCACTTTCCCACCTTCAGTGGTAGAGGGTGTGGAATAACTATGTTCTTGAGCATTCACCTGTGGTAGGTTCGCTAGAGCGTCTGCATGGGGCCATGGCCCTGACTTTTTCTTGCCTGAGGGGTTGTGAGATTGAAGATCAACCGGGGCTTGAAACCCGTGGCGCATCGCAAAGCTTTCTAGCTGCTTGGTAATAGGCTTTAATGCGGCTGCCAAGGCTTGCTGCACAGTATTAGGAACCGTATTTTCAATTGCCCTGTTGACCAACTGCTGGACTGAGGCGTCCAGAGCGTCAACAATATTGTCCTCTATGACAGATTCCAGCTGTCCATCCTGGTAGGATTCATCCTCCTCTTCATATCTAACCCACACTTCCATTGCACACACTTAATCTACTCTTGCCAATTATGCAATAAGGTAAAGTAAGGCAAGGTAAGCAATGGAGGAGTCAGGGGGGAGCCAACCCACATGCACACAATCAAAGAATCGAGTACCTAGCTCCTCACCAAAAGCTGTAGTCAATAAATTATTCCAGCCCCAATTTAGGGCGTAAGAGCCAACACAGTTATCAAGGGAGTGTGTGCTCACTCCTAGGGCCGACTACTGTTACAGCTGGTCAGGCGTCAAGAGGAGAAACTGCTCAGTAAACTTGCTAGGCTTTCTGAGCCTCGGAACAAGCAAGGGGCGCGTGCGACGTGTGTAGGCCAAAAACCGCCCAAATGTAGCCCAATTGGGCTACGCACATCGGACGGTATCAGGCTCTGCTACATACCTCAGCCGATGAGGGGAGGCCTCTGACAGTAAGCGCGAGGAGCGCGCAGCCAACTTAGGCAACTGAAACACCGCTGATGGCGGTGCGGTACTCACGCTCCCAGCGGGAGCCTTATTATCACTTGCCCGATCGGGCCAACACTTCACACTAGCAAGCACAGCTGTCTCACGCACACAACGCGGCTCAAAGTGAACAATATGCAAAGCAATCACGAGCGCTATGCAAGCACATATAATCTCAATTAACCCCCAACAAGCGTGCGCTTGTGGGAACAACAATCAAGTAAATACAATGCAATAAATATAGGTCCATATAATAAAATGACAAGCACTTATCTCTGCCGTGAGCAGCAAAGAAAAAGGCTCATGGGAAGGAGATGGTGACTCATAGGGTCTGACAGGATATGATGGGTTGTAAGAGCATCATGGGAAATGTAGTTTATTTTTTGTATACAACGTTTTCATTTGCTGCTGTGATTTTTACAGTAAAGAAAGAGAAGCAATAATCCGAAGCCTCCGGTCCTGTAATAGAATTGGCCTGAGCAGGCTGGAAAGGCGCTCCGCTTATACCAGGGAGTCTGTGGGGTTTCTCCAGCCCAGCTGGTCAATGCAGCCGGGTTGGAATGTAGCCGGGCTGGAGAAACCTAAGTGCTCATGTGTATTTTGGCCGGCATGAGACGGGCGGCCAAACACATATGCGCACTTAGGGAGTGCACATAGTGTTAGAAATGGGATTTCTGGTTGGCTAGGGCATGCGCCTAAGCCAGGCAGAAACCACCACTCTGCACAAAATGCCGAGGCACACCAAGAAGTCCAGATATTGTACAATTGGTTTCGATCAACCAAATATGTATCAAAAGAAGTCCATAGAGCAGACTATTGTCGGGACTCTTTTACTCTGCAGACTGGCCTTGAACGCAGGTGTATCAAGACCTGCTTGAACAGATAAGATATGTAGCGGTAGTGATGTCCATTTTTTCTCCCTGCTACAGGTGATACACCGTTAATACGGGTTGGCACCCTTCATATGGAAGAATACGTTTTAAATACTGAAATCCCTTTTCTATTGAACTTAGCCTTGAGAAAGTCCTTTTGGACGAAACACGTGTCGGCTGCCCTTTTCGGAAATCGGTTTTTGATATGAAATAAAGGATTTACCAAGGAAAACAGAGTCTGCTCTATGGACTTCTTTTGATACATATTTGGTTGATCGAAACCAGTTGTACAATATCTGGACTTCTTGGTGTGCCTCGGCATTTTATGCATTGTGTACTTCAACTCCAGGTGGGCGGCTGCTTCACCTTGAGAGTTGATTTTGCCTCCTGTCAGCAGAGGGAGGTTTTTTTGCCTGGAGAGCACCACAACTTACTAAAATCCGGTGAAGCTATTATCCGACGAACAAAGGGTACAGATGTGCATGTGAAAAATGGCATTTCTGCTGTGTTCTTTTGTGTAATGAGAAACCACCACTCTAGTCAGGGCAAGGGAGTTACACACCGAAGATAACCCCTGCTCACCCCCTTGGTAGCTTGGCACGAGCAGTCAGGCTTATCCTAAAGGCAATGTGTAAAGCGTTTGCGCAACACACACACAGCAGCGACACACTAGGCACACCACAAAAGAAGCTCCACACAAGGTTATATAAAAAATAGCCTTTGTATTACTCATAAACACATTAGAAAGTAATCACATATGTACACAGTGCCACCTGGCACTAGATATAACTTTACAGGGGATTATATACATGACAGGGCCAATCGGGCCACTGTCATAACCATTAGAATGCAAGTAGTGAAAATAAAACAACCAGCAACTACTGGTATTAGCGCTTATGTATAAACCACATTAGGCATTCACATTAGGCATAAACACAGTGTGCATTCACATTAGGCATAAACACATTATGCATAAATCACATTTAGCAGTGCACCATAGTACCACTAGTAAGGTGCATTCATCCGCTTAGGGCCTTGCGCCCCACCAGAACACAAGGTACTCCCAGGCCAACTGGCCTTCCTCGGGGGCCCGTCTTGGGCACCTCCGCAATGCCCTTTGTCCACAAAGTCAGGGTTCTAGGCTGCCGATGCAGCTCTCCTTTACCACCAGGCTGCTACTGCAGCAGGGTACAGGCCCAACAGGCCGGTACCAGAAATAGGGGTGCGAGGGTGCAACTCACCCTTGTCTCTCCTGAGACACAAAATGCCCCCAACGTTGCAGCTGCCGCGATCTGGCAGTACAGCTGTGTGCACAACGCTAGGCACCAACTGTGCCTTGGGAGCTCCTCCTTCCCGGGGCTCCTCTCCCAGGGAAATCGCGCAGGCACTACCGGTGCTCCCCTGCAGGCCCCACTCACCGGGGTCTCGCCCACTTGCCTGTTCCTCAACAACTCACCCGTGGCCCGGGTGAATCAGAATCCTCAGATCCCCTTGTCCGCGGAAAACACACAGGACTCCTCTCTGCCTCCAGCAACGCCGGCAGACACGCAGGGCTCTCCTCCTCCTTACGGGGAGCCCCGCCCACAGTCAGGCAAGCGCCGCCTGGCTTCCTGTTTCGTCTTCGCCTGGCTTCCGGTTCTGCGGTTTCACGGAGCGAGGTCTCCGTTGCTCCTGCCGCCTCCTCTGCCACACAATACGGAGCGGAGCCTCCGCAACTTCAAGGTTTGGGGACGGCTGACCCACGCCCACAGCACAGCCACACACTGCTCACGGCACAGCTCGAGGGGAAGACCAGGCGATCTCCTCACGACGTGAACGCACACTGCGTCCGCCGCATCCAGGAATGTTGAGCCCACTTCTAAGGCTCCAAGGCAAGAAGCAAAAGCGCTCAGCACGCGCTTTCTGCAGATCACCCCCTCAAGCCTGGGCAGTGTCCTCCTCGCGCCCAGTGCGCTCTTCAGGGCAATGTCCACCAGCTCCCCAGCAGCAGGGGGAACAGTCCAGTGCGCACCACGCTCTAAGTCCCATGCCACCAGGGGCAGAGCTGGGCACAGGCAGGCCAGCACATAGGGACCCTCAGGAAGCAGCAGCTGGGTCCCACGGCGGTTCCTCCTGGCAGTCCAGCAGCCTGCCGGCCACCAGTTTCAGGTCAGCACACACTGCACTTTCATGGGGTCACAGCCCTAATATTTATACTCCTTGTGTCCTTTGTTCTGCCCTGACACAGGGCTTGGGTCCCAGTTCCAACCAGTTCTGGGGGGCACTTAACATTTGTTTATAGTGCTCACAACCTCCTCATTGTTAGGTTAGGCTCTGGCCCCAGACACACCACAGGGGGCGGAGCCTGCATTGAACAAGGCAGGCACAGACCTATTCAGGGTCAGGGGCTACTCCTCCCACTACTCCAAATGCAGATCTATTCAGCCTAGCGCTGACTCACCCAGCCCCTCTGGAGCCACGGCACCTCCCCAGTCCCTGTCACTCCAGAGCCAGACATGCAATACACATCACGTAGGCACAAAGACACATAGCACACAGAAATGCCCACTTCTAAAAGTGGCATTTCTAAAATAGTGACAATAAATCTGTGCACACCATTACGCAGCATTTATTACCACTATTCCAAACATACCAAACTTGATCCCGATACTCCTCTCAGATCAGGAATTACCACTGAAACACTTATCAGGGAATCCCCAATGCATTCCTATGAGAGGGCAGCCTCACAGCAGTGAGAAACCAAAATGGCTGTTTGTCACTACCAGGACATGCCACACAGTTAAGGCACATGTCCTACCTTTTACCTACACCGCACCCTGCCCATAGGGCTAGCTAGGGCCTACCTTAGGGGTGACTGATATGTAGTAAAAGGGGAGTCACAGACATGGCAACCACTTTATGTGCCACGTCACAGCAGCAATAAACTGCGCGCGCAGGCCCTGCAATGGCAGAGGCCTGAAACAGGTTTTAAATGCTACTTTGGTGGTTGACGCAAGCAGCGCTGCAAGCCCACCAGTAGCATTTAATTTACTGGCCCTGGTTATCTGAGATACCACTTTACAAGGGACTGATAGGTAAATTAAATACGCCAAACAGGTGTAGACCAATCTTACCATGTTTTACCATAGAGAGCACATTCACTTTACACTGGACAGCAGTGATAAAGTGCCCAGAGTCCTAAAACCACCAACACCAGGTCAGAAAAAATACCAGGAGGAAGGCAAAAAGCTCAGGGATGAGATTGCAAAAGGGCCAAGTCCAACACAACCCCCTTCCAGCCTAAAGCCAGGGTAGACCAATAATTACCTTGATGGGCTTCCCTGCATGGGGCGATAGATCACGGACGCGGGACCGCAACTGCAGGGGCACACTCCAGTTCTAAGCCAATCTGAACCCATGTGGTTCCCTCTGTCAAAGCTCCCAGGACCAACTAAGCTACCCCACTGGGCCTCCCTAGCTGTCCGCGGCCAGGACCAGGCCCTAGGCCATCCAGATGTCTCTGGTCCTTGTCATCTCACAGAGTGGGGGCAGTAACCCCTGGTACATAGTATCCATTCTCCACTCTTCCTCTCATCATTGCAGTTCTAAACTGCCACTGATCCTCCAACCTAGGGTCTGCACCCTCAGGCTGACCAGAGGTCACGGGAGAGGCTCTCCTCCCCCTTCCTCTTCTTCTGGGGTCCTGCACTCTCCTCTCAGGAGAAGCCTCCCCAGAACCAAAACTGTCAGGACGCTGGAATCAGCCCTCCTACACAATTCTCCCATCAGTTCAGGACCTCTCTCCTGCAACTGGTATCCCAACCTAGGATCTAAACCCTCAGGTTGAACCGGGGTCAGAGGCGAGGACTCCCTCCCTCTGCACCCCCTTCCAGAGTTCTGCACCCTCCCAACTGGAGTGGTACCCCTAGAAGACAAACCGGCCAGGACACTGCTTACAGATGTCCTTCCCTCCAGGTCAGGCAGAGCCTGAACCTGGCCTCCCAACCCAGGGACTAAACCCTGCGGCTGAGCACCCACCTGGCACACCAGGACTTCCTGGGGAGGACGCATGCCCCCCCAAGGGTAACACATAACTCATGTGTTGCGTGACAGTCTGCCTGGCGCTGATCTCCAGACCCCTGTCCATCTGACAGTGCGCGAAGACCCCCCAAAACAGAAGTGGTGTCACCATGGTCACTCCTAGGAGACTCAGCCCTTATGGCCAGCCCCTGACCCACTGGTTCTCCCACTGGGGACCGCATCCCCCTCTCAACCCTCCATCTGGACTTCTGCACCCTCCACTTAGGAGTGGCACCGCCAGACACCAGAACTGATGGAGCTCTGCTTACAAATACACTCCAAGTTCTCCTGACACTAGGAGATCCCCCTCAACGGATGGCCTACTAGTACAGCCTAGGCTCTCCACCTGGTGTTCCCTTAGGGAACCCTCCAGGCCCTGAGACTGGGTTTCGGGCACCTTGGAACGCATCCCATTCTCACTCCTTCTCCGCTGATACAGGACGTGAGTCCCTACACCCCTCCCACTACACCGGGACATATCTGGGCTACTAAGAACCTTTCCCACCACCCTGGGATGGGAAATACCTGAGCCACTCCTCTTAGGGTCACTCCCAAATGCCTCCTCAGACCCTCTGGCACTCACCCAGAGGTCTACCTCCCGTGCAAGCTCCCTGGGATCAGAGAACTCGCACTACAACAGGTGTTGGTGTAACCCTGGAAAACAACAACGGAACATGTGCTCTCTGACAATCAGATTGCACAGCCCTTCAAAATTGTTTGCCGTGCTACCCATCACCCAACCTTCCAGTGCACCACAACACTCATCCACAAACTCCCCCAAGACTGGTGAGACAGTTTCCTACTGCCCCTGAACCTCAACCTGTACCCTTCAGGTGTGACACCCTCTTCCTGGGAACTAGGTACCATGCTCTGGGATCTGGGAGTGGGACTTCCTACACTGGACACACTTTTGCTGCCACCACTGGACCCCACCCTCACTGGTGAATCCAGACCACTGAAACTACACGCAGGGGACAACCTTTCCTCAAGAGCTAGTATCTCACTGGCGAAGGCCCTCTCTGCCTCCACCATCCTCTCCTGCGCTAAGACCCTCTCAGTCTCTAGCTTTTTCTCCTCCACACCCAGCTGCGCTAGCTCCAACCTGAGCCTTTCCAATGTCAGCTGATGCTCCCTTTCTTCCTTCCTATCCACCCACTCCTCTGGGGACAGGGAAAGGGATGGGGCACTGCCCCCGGCACTGGACCCAGCAAGGGACTCCCTCTCTACGGGGTCCTCACTATCTGTCATTTTCTCCCTCCTCTTCAGACTCTTCAGGCCCTCCCTCAAAACCACCACTTAGGTATGTGGAGGGGTAATCTGTCAGGGCTCTAGGACTACTCCCCTGCGGGCTGCTCCAAGAGGAACAGGTTTTTGTGGAAGTTGCCTTCTATTGGTATCCCCCTTTCTCTGCAGAAACTCATTACCTCCTCCTCAGTGTACTCCCAAAGGTCCTTCTCATTATAGATTAACCCCATCCTGGCAAGATACACAACCCACAGTGCAAAACAAGAGACCTAGGCGCCTGAGCTGAAGCAAGAGTACACAATTCAAAATGACAATTTTGAGGAGAAATAAAAAATCAGGAGAAATCCCCAAACATGTGATTATCTAAATGCAGAGTTTGTAGTGCAACCAGTTGTCGCTGTGGTACTGCGCAAACGCAAGTCCTATCCTCACCGCTGACAACCAATGTTAGAAATGGGATTTCTGGTTGGCTAGGGCATGCGCTTAAGCCAGGCAGAAACCACCACTCTAGTCAGGGCAAGGGAGTTACACACCGAAGATAACCCCTGCTCACCCCCTTGGTAGCTTGGCACGAGCAGTCAGGCTTATCCCAGAGGCAATGTGTAAAGCGTTTGCGCAACACACACACAGCAGCAACACACTAGGCACACCACAAAAGAAGCTCCACACAAGGTTATATAAAAAATAGCCTTTGTATTACTCATAAACACATTAGAATGTAATCACATATGTACACAGTGCCACCTGGCACTAGATATAACTTTACAGGGGATTATATACATGACAGGGCCAATCGGGCCACTGTCATAACCATTAGAATGCAAGTAGTGAAAATAAAAAAACCAGCAACTACAGGTATTAGCGCTTATGCATAAACCACATTAGGCATTCACATTAGGCATAAACACAGTGTGCATTCATGTTAGGCATAAACACATTATGCATAAATCACATTTAGCAGTGCACCATAGTACCACTTGTAAGGTGCATTCATCTGCTTAGGGCCTTGCGCCCCACCAGAACACAAGGTGCTCCCAGGCCAACTGGCCTTCCTCGGGGGCCCGTCTTGGGCTCCCCCGCAACGCCCTTTGTCCACAAAGTCAGGGTTCTAGGCTGCCGATGCAGCACTCCCTTTACCACCAGGCTGCTACTGCAGCAGGGTACAGGCCCAACAGGCCGGTACCAGAAATAGGGGTGTGAGGGTGCAACTCACCCTTGTCTCTCCTGAGACACAAAATGCCCTTAACGTTGCAGCTGCCGCGATCTGGTGGTACAGCTGTGTGCACAACGCTAGGCACCAACTGTGCCTTGGGAGCCCCTCCTTCCCGGGGCTCCTCTCCCAGGGAAATCCCGCAAGCACTACCGGTGCTCCCCTGCAGGCCCCACTCACTGGGGTCTCGCACACTTGGCGGTTCCTCAGCAACTCACCTGTGGCCCGGGTGAATCAGAATCCTCGGATCCCCTCGTCCGCGGGGAACACACGGGACTCCTCTCTGCCTCCAGCAACACCGGCAGACACGCGGGGCTCTCCTCCTCCTTACAGAGAGCCCCGCCCAGAGTCAGGCAAGCCACGCCTGGCTTCCTGTTTCGTCTTCGCCTAGCTTCCGGTTCTGCGGTTTCATGGAGCGAGGTCTCCGTTGCTCCTGCCGCCTCCTCTGCCACACAATACGGAGCGGAGCCTCTGCAACTTCTTGGTTTGGGGACCGCTGCCACACACCCACAGCATGGCCACGCACTGCTCACGGCACAGCTCGAGGGGAAGACAGGGCGATCTCCTCACGGCGCGAACACACACTGCGCCCGCCGCATCCAGGAATGTTGAGCCCACTTCTAAGGCTCCAAGGCAAGAAGCAAAAGCGCTCAGCACGCGCTTTCTGCAGATCACCCCCTCAAGCCTGGGCAGTGTCCTCCTCGCACCAAGTGCGCTCTTCAGGGCAAAGGCCACCAGCTCCCCAGCAGCAGGGGGAACAGTCCAGTGCTCACCACGCTCTAAGTCCCATGCCACCAGGGGCAGAGCTGGGCACAGGCAGGCCAACACATAGGGATCCCCAGGAAGCAGCAGCTAGGTCCCACGGCGGTTCCTCCTGGCAGTCCAGCAGCCTGCCGGCCACCAGTTTCAGGTCAGCACACACAGCACTTTCATGGGGTCACAGCCCTAATATTTATACTCCTTGTGTCCTTTGTTCTGCCCTGACACAGGGCTTGGGTCCCAGTTCCAACCAGTTCTGGGGGCACTTAACATTTGTTTATAGTGCTCACAACCTCCTCATTGTTAGGTTAGGCTCTGGCCCCAGACACACCACAGGGGGCGGAGCCAGCATTGTATAAGGCAGGCACAGACCTATTCAGGGTCAGGGGCTACTCCTCCCACTACTCCAAATGCAGATCTGCCTATTCAGCCTAGCGCTGACTCACCCAGCCCCTCTGGAGCCACGGCACCTCCCCAGTCCCTGTCACTCCAGAGCCAGACATGCAATACACATCACGTAGGCACAAAGACACATAGCACACAGAAATGCTCACTTCTAGAGGTGGCATTTCTAAAATAGTGACAATAAATCTGCGCACACCATTACGCAGCATTTATTACCACTATTCCAAACATACCAAACTTGATCCCGATACTCCTCTCAGATCAGGAATTACCACTGAAACACTTATCAGGGAATCCCCAATGCATTCCTATGAGAGGGCAGCCTCACAGCAGTGAGAAACCAAAATGGCTGTTTGTCACTACCAGGACATGCCACACAGTTAAGGCACATGTCCTACCTTTTACCTACACCGCACCCTGCCCATAGGTCTAGCTAGGGCCTACCTTAGGGGTGACTGATATGTAGTAAAAGAGGAGTCACAGACGTGGCAACCACTTTATGTGCAACGTCTCAGCGGCAGTAAACTGCGTGCGCAGGCCCTGCAATGGCAGAGGCCTGAGACAGGTTTGAAAGGCTACTTTGGTGGGTGGCGCAAGCAGCGCTGCAAGCCCACCAGTAGCATTTAATCTTCTGGCCCTGGGTATCTGAGTTACCACTTTACAAGGGACTGATAGGTAAATTAAATATGCCAAACAGGTGTAGACCAATCTTACCATGTTTTACCATAGAGAGCACATGCACTTTACACTGGACAGCAGTGATAAAGTGCCCAGAGTCCTAAAACCACCAACACCAGGTCAGAACAAATACCAGGAGGAAGGCAAAAAGTTCAGGGATGACCCCGCAAAAAGGGCCGAGTCCAACACATAGCACTCCTCTTCCCTCCTCCTATGCCTTGGCCCGCCCCTCCCTGCACACGCTGGCTCAGAGCCAGCAAATGAAAAATACAACGATGATAGAGCATCATTTTATTTTTCATTTGTTGTCTCTGATGTGGACAGTGGGGTGACGCTCCTCCACCATTGTGGAGGAGAGGCCGCTGCCCCCACCATATGTTCAACAAGGGAATCAACTCTATCAGCCAGGAGTTCACCACCATCCTCAAAGCCTCCATCTCCTCTGCATACTTCCCAGCAGCTTAGAAGAACGCAGAGTTCAAGCCTCTCCTAAAAAATCCTCTGCAGACCCAAAAGATCTAAAAAACTGCCGACCAATCTCCCTACTCCCCTTTCCAGCCAAAGTCATGGAAAAAGCAATAAACTTCCAACTTACCAACCATCTGGAAGCCAACAAACTCCTGGACCACTCTCAGTCAGGATTCCGCACTAACCACAGCACAGACCCAGCCCTTATCGCTGCCACAGACAACATCAGAACCCCCATGGACAAGGGAGAAAGCGCTGCCCTTATCCTCCTCGGCCTCCTTGACCTCTTCACAGCATTCAACAAAGTGCCTCACTACACCCTCCTACACGGTCTCCACCAGATGGGTATCCAAGAGAATGCACTCAAGTGGATGGCTTCCTTTCTCACAGGAAGAACCCAGAGCATCCGCCTCCCACCATACTCCT
This sequence comes from Calotriton arnoldi, assembly GCA_963921515.1. NCBI lineage: Eukaryota > Metazoa > Chordata > Amphibia > Caudata > Salamandridae > Calotriton > Calotriton arnoldi. The sequence goes on from CAWUFW010000867.1 coordinate 1,459,698, forward strand.
CGGTGCCCAAGGACATCGTCTGCAGTGTCCCCCAAGGATCACCTTTAATTACAACCCTCTTCAACACCTACATGGCCCGCTATCTGCCCTGGTCAGATCACACAACAGGAACATCATATCCTATGCGTATGACACTCAGCTCACCCTGTCCCTATCCTCGGACCCCACCATCACCAAAGCTAACTTCCACAGATGCATACCGGCAGAGCAAGTGCCTCAAGCTCAACACTGTCAAAACCAAGGTACTCATCTTCAAAAGCACCACTTCCCCCTGGAACGACACCTGTTGGGCAAACAAACTCGGACCCCTGCTCACACCCACCGAACACTCTAAAAACCTAGGTATCATACTCAACAGCATGCTCTCAATGAGAAAACAGATAAATGCTGTCTCTTCGGCATGCTTCCACATCCTCTGCATGCTGAAGAAAATCTTCAAATGGCTCCCCACCAACACTAGAAGCACCATCACCCAAGCCCTTGTCACCAACCGCCTGGACTACGGTAACACCCTATATGTAGGGGTCACCACCCAAATACGAAACAGACTCCAGACCATAAAGAATGCAGCAGCAAGGCTCGTCCCTGACCTCCGGAGACCAACCCACATAACTCCTCACCTCAAAGCGCTGCACTGGCTCCCGTTAACAAACGGTGACAGTTCAAATCCCTCACCCTTACCTACAACCTCCACAACACTAGTTCAATTTACCTCAACTACAGAGTAAACTTCCACCAACCCACCAGACAACTATACTCCTCATCCCTCTAGGTTGCCCACGCTCCTCGCATCCTCAGAAGCAGAAGTGGGGGCTGCGCCTTCTTCCATGTGGCCGCAAAAAATGGGAATAAGACGGAGGTAATGGTGGTAGGCAAGACGCCAACCATATGGTCATCCGCATGGTGGCCAGAATCACTGGGACAAGTCCCCACCCCAAAAACAGAGGTGAAAAACCTCGTAATCTGGTTCGATTCCAAACTGACATTTGACAATCAGATTCGGAAGGTAGCTGGGAAATGCTATGGGGCTATGAAAACCTTGAGGAAAGTCATTGATTTGTTACCATCTAATGCTAGAAAAACCATAGTACACGCAGTAATTACTTCCCAACAGGACTATGGGAATGTATTATACCTCGGCGCGTCCAAAAAGGCCTATCCAAACTGCAGAGGGTACAAAATGCGGCGGCACGCTTGGTTCTCAGCCTTCCAAGGAGAGCTAACACGAAGAAAGCCCTGACAACCCTACACTGGTTGCCAGTGGGAAAGAGAGTCGTGTTCAAGGCAATGTGCCACTGTCACCGCATCCTATTAAATAAGGGCCCTAGATACCTTCAACCACTACTGACTAAATACACCCCAGGGCGCAGCTTAAGATCCTTGGGAAAGGCACTGGTGACAGTTCCAAGAATATTCAGAGCACGAATGGGGGCCCGCTCCTTCAGGTACCTAGCAGCAAAAATCTGGAATACTATGCCAATTGCCATAAGAACTGAACCAAGCGAAAGTATCTTCCGTAGACAACTGAAGTCTTGGCTGTTCACAAAAACTGATTAAAATACAGCTCGACGGGTCTTGCAGTGGGCAGCAGCAGTTTCACTAGCTATGTCTCAGCGCGGGGACACACCGGGAGGTGTAGCCATGCGCTCTACAAATGAATAAATAAATAAATAAATAAACAACCTCCCTCTTCAACTCCAAACAGCCCCAACCCTTCAGGAGTTCAGTAAGAAGCTGAAAACTTGGCTTTTCAAGACCCTTGCCCCCCCCCAGCGCCTAGATACTCTCACAGGTGATAAGTAGCGCTCTATAACTCCTCTTGATTGATTGCTGTGCTAGGATCACCATCTTCCCAGCTTTCAGGAAAAAGCAGATTCGTATCAAAAACATTTTTATTTTACCACAGTTTTTGCATTAATCTAAATGAAGTCCATTTTAACAAATTTTTGTGGTTTCAACCTATTAGCAGTTTGTGGTAGAAACAGGTTATCAAACCCATGGGTGATCACGAAAAGCTATACATTTCTGAAAAGCAGTCAAAATTCTGACTTAACCAGGGGGTCATTTGTGTAGAGCCCTCTAGGTTTTCCCAAATAAACTAATTGTTGATATAAAAAAAGAATGAAAATGAGTAGGAAAAAATAGCCAATGGTGACACAATTTTTATCTGCAAAGTTTTGTCATCATGGCCAATTCACAAAGGCAATGTACAGTTGCACCATTCATACCCTTATGGTCACAAGGGTATATAGGGTTTATAGGCTTTTCAAAACAGCGAAACCCAGAGCCAACAACTGAGCTGAAGTTTATAACAATTTTTCATCGTGTACCTACCACGCAGCAATTCAAATAGTAAAACCTAATGAATAAAGAATGGGTATGTTGGGGCAGAAAAGTCCCTCACATGATGACAAAAGTGTACCCCAGCCCTGAGTGCCCCAGTAACAACCATATCTGGACCCCTGTGCTGATATTTAGAAATGGGCGAACACAGATTATGCATGTACGCCATGACCTTTGCCTTTCTCACAGATTGTGTTGTTGTTGGACCGGGGCCCAAAGCGCTACATTTACAGTGGTAAAGGGTAACTGAGCTCACCAGGAGCTTATTAGCATGAGATAAATGGTGTCTTAGTAATGATGATCAGTAGTGTGATATTTTTTACCTGTGTCACTAAAGTGGGGCCTACCAGCCCACTCATGTAAATATCTGCTACTGTGTGCTTAACTCACCCCTGGCCTACAACATGTTAGTACGTAGCACACGTTTGTGTGTTTTGATGTATGTGTGCCTGTGAGTGGTACAATACATCAAGGCCTGTGGGTTCCATCTTGGATACCCAGGGCCTTGGAAAGAATGAGATGGTGGAGGAGCCCTGCAGACAGATTTGTGGACTTCTGCATTCCTGAGAGCTGAGTGAGACACACTGAAGGAAGGGAAAGCAAGGCTGTCCTGTGCATTTCAAAAGGGCTCTTTGATTACAGAAAGATCAATGGTCAGTGGGGCCTGGGCACTTCTCAGGAAGGAGATGGGGCTAATAAGGGAATCATAAAGAGTAGGGCTGGGGGCCTTTATAATCTTTTGTTAGGCGTATATCAGTGAGGGTAACATTCATATGTGAACAATATCCCATGTACTGTGTTTGTGAGACTAAATAGGTTGGAGTCGCTCCTGCTGTGACAGACTGATTCCTGGGTGAATGACAGGACAAAGGAGTGGGCACTTCAAAGGAGGTACCCCCTGAAACACAAATGTCAGCATGAGACAATAAATCTCATCTGTATCTGAAAATGGATTATAACAAAAGAAGCTTGAGTCTCCCAAAGGGTCAGCCGTTAAACAGTCATTCGTGGCTGTACCTCGAAGTGGAGAACCCTCAGCCAGACTTCTGCCTTCTGAGACTAGGACTGGGGATTAAGGTCTGCCAGGTTCCCGGCTGAGTGAGGAGACATCACCTAGGGAAATCAATACCACCTGCCCCGGTGCTTGTACCACCAGCGTCTGCCTACCTGCTAAGGCCCCCGGAGCGAGGTGTGGTATTATCGCTACTGCACCGATTAAGCAGACCACATGTGTGCTGAGGAAAGTGGCAACCCCATATGCTAGAAAGGGCCGCCGTCAAGAGTATTGCTACTACATCAATTAGTCTGTCCACCCGTGTACTGAGGAAAGCCACCATGAAGATAATTGCTACTGCAACAATCGGGCCGTTTGCCCTTGTGCTGAGGAAAGTCTGCAACCCCGTATGCCAGAGGTGGCCCCCGTGAACATAATTGCTACTGCACCAAATGTGCCATCTGCCCATGTGCTGAGGAATGTCAGCAACACCCTATGCCAGAGGGGGTGCCATAAATATACCTGCTGGTGCACCATTTGGGCAGCCCACCATGTAATAATAAAAGTCAGTGAACCCATATGCCAGAGTGGGCTACCATGAAGGTATCACTGCTGTCACATCAATCTGGCCGTTAGCCCATTGTTAGATTTGGGGGTCTCTAGTTGGCATAGGTAGGTACCTGTGACAAATAGGGACCCTTGCGTCTAGTCAGGGTAAGGGGATACACTCCTAAAATAACCCCTGCTCACCCGCTTGGTAGCTTGGCACGAGCAGGCAGGCTTATCTCAGAGGCAGTGTGTAAAGCATTTGTGAACACATACAGTAATACAGTGACAACACTACAGATGGACACCACACAGGTTGTATTTATAAAAATAAGTATTTTTATATAGACTTAACACAAGACCAAACGACAAAAATCCACAATACTGTACTCAAAAATAGGCTTTAAAAGGTTATAAAACAGTTCAGTTCTCTCAAGTTGTAGATGCGACACTTTACTCTCAATGTACCTGGAATGCGTAACGCAAAGAAAACAAAAGGGTCGCAGGGAAGGTGATGCGTCGGTTCCTTACACTCAGGGGAGTGGATGCGTCGGTTCCTTACTGCTGCGCAGGGGAGTTGATGCTCGCTTCCTTACTGTGTGGAGAGGTGATGCGTCGGTTTCTTACTGCTTCCCGGTGCGATGCGACAAGATGGCACCTCGATGCGATACTCTTCTCCGGTGCGATGCGACAAAATGGCGTCTTGGCTGCGATGCAACAACGTTGGTGCGCTGCGTGCACGCCCGACGGCCGTGCGGCGACTCGATGATCTTTGGAGCCGCGACAGGCCCTGCGACGCGCTTCTCCGGTGATGCGACGATGTCCTCTGTGGCAGCGTCCCGCTTCTCCGGCGATGCGCCGCGCTTCGGCGATGCGATGATGACAGCGGCAGCGGCGTCTGGCTTCCTCGGCGATGGTTGGTGAAGTCTTGTATCCCTGAGACTTCAGGCAGGAGGCAAGCTCTAGTTCAATCCCTTGGAGATTCTTCTTCAAGTTGATAGAAAGCACACTCAGTCCTTTTCTCCTTTCTTTGGCAATGAAGCAACCACTGCAGGCCAACCCCCAAACACACAGCACAGGGGTAGTCTCCTCCTTCAGCTTCCTGGTTCTTCTCCTCAGCAAAGGTTCGTCTTGATTCCCAGAAGTGATCTAAAGTTCTTGGGTCTGGGTCCCAATATTTATACTACTTTTCTCTTTGTTCTCTGAAGGCAGAGAGGCCTTTGCCTAGTCCAAAACCAGTTCTGGTCAGTCCTGGAGCACTTTGTTGACAAGACTCCTTCTTTCCTTTCACAGTGTAGGCCAGGGACATCAGACACACCACAGGAGGTGGAGCCAGCATTGTGGAGGAAAGGCACAGCCCTATTCAGGTCCCAGGTGCAACTCCTCCCTCCTATCTGCATGCAGATCTCTCTATTCAGCCCTGTGCTGACTCACCCTGTCTCCTGGAAGCCCCCAGCCCCTGACACTCAAACTCCAGACAAGGAATACACAACCTAGCAGAGGCAGGCTTGGATATTAGGCAAGAAAATACTTACTTTCTAAAAGTGGTATTTTCAAACACAGAATGTTAAAACCAACTTCACTAAAAGATGTATTTTATCATTCTGAGTTCAGGCATACTAAACTCGAATTTCTACCTGGTTCCCTGAGTCAGTTAGGATTATAAAATGTAATAATCTAACTGCCCATTCTGGCCTATGGGGAACAGGTAGCCTTGCAATAGTGAAAAACGAAAATGGCTGTAATTCACTATTAGGACATGCCACACACACCAGGGCATGTCCTACCTTTTACCTACAATGCACCCTGCCCTTGGGCCTACCTTAGGGGTGACTAATCTGTATAAAAGGGAAGGTTTAGGGACTCGCAAGTGGGTACACTTGCCCAGTCAACATGGCAGTACCAGACTGCACACAGGCTCTGCAATGGCAGGCCTGAGACACACTTTACAAGCTGCTCCGGTGGGTGGCACAACCAGTGCTGCAAGCCCACCAGCAGCATTGGATTTACAAGCCCTGCGCACACGCAGTGCACTGTACTAGGGTCTGACAAGTAAACCAATCAAGCCAATCATGGAGTCACTAATCCATACATCAATTTACCATAGTGTAGAAATACAAATCCTCTTAGGGGTTCACTGATACATCTGGTCCTTAAGACCAACAAAGAAGAGATTGGCACAGAAGCTGTAATATCAAAAAAACATGTTTTATTAACCTCAGATGAGGGAGATTGCATCTTACGGTACCCGCAGGCCACTGTAGGAGGCATTCTAATGAGTGCAGAGAACAGGGTCCTTATATATGTATTTGTTACATAGTCAGCATAAAATCAAGGGGAGGTGCTAGCACATACAAGCATGCTTATTGACTAATATGGGCATACAAAATTTGCTTGCTCCACAAAGTGGGAGGGGAGACTAAACTGCTTACATGAGTAAGAATAGCTTGACAGTTGTATACTAGGAGCAGGTGCATTCTACCAGCTAGGCCTCTCTGAGCATGTGCAAGACTCTGGAAGAGGGAGAAAGCACATGGCGAGCACATGGCTAACTAAAATGGCTGCCAAGTACAAAATGGCTTTCAGCTCATGCTAACAGCGATTCCTGCAATCTTTAACAGACGATCCTTTTAGCATGAGCTAAAGACATTACTATATTTTGCACATTTTCTTCTCATAAATTCATCAATATCCTATGCTAGGTGGGTATTTACATTCTAAACATTTCATTAAGCAGGTATATACAAGGTATAAGCAGGAGTACAAAGTGAACAGAGCATTGGGTCATACAGGTAGCAAGAGAGAATAATGACTATTATCTCAAACAGAAATCTCAATATTTTCCAATCCTAAGCAGAAAGCAAATACCAAAACCATCTAGTCTAATTTTAAGTTTCAGGGCTCTGATGTATTTCAGTGACTATTTATGTAAATTTCAAAATAGCCAACAGCACATACCTAATAAAAACATTTTCAATAGACTTTCTCAGTATTTTTATGAGGGCTAAATTATCAATAAATATACTTAAGAAAAGAGTAAAGTAACATGCTCAGATGAACTTTTCTCGTGCAGAATAAACATTACTCTTAAAAAATATTAAAGCAATCAGACATATTATTACAAAAAACAATTGTGGCTCCGGTGGACCAGGAGGACCACACAAGGCCATAGGAATTAGGACAAGGAGCCGCAAAGGGCTGCTCCTCCTCAAAAATGGGACGACCAAAGGGGTACATTACTAACAAAAAAAAGAGTCCTTGGGAAAGTTCTAGTACAACCACCAGCCAGAGGGGAGTCTTCTCCCTGTGTCCGTTTTGAGCCTCACAGGCAGGCTCTTGTTGTTCCCACGGTGGAGCTGCACAACTCGCAACTCAAGAATCACGGAGAAGAAAAAGTCTTTCTTTCAGGATAGGGCAATCACCCCCCCAGGGCAAATACCCTCAATGATCCTATCCAGTGTCTCAGGCAGTGCACCAGTTTTCTTCACTTTAATCTAACAGGCACCAAGGGCATAGCACCTGTACCCTAAACTCAAGTCCTTCTCTAACTCCTGTATTTGCACCTCTGGCGCACTGCTCTTTTGTTGGGGCACAAATTGCATCCAGTATGCTCGGGCATCCCTTGATCAACAAACAAAGGCGTAGACTTGCATTCACTTGGGACCAGGACTCAAAGGCCTGATGCTAGGATCTCTGAAGCAACCCTTGTTTCAAAGGGGGTCACCTCAAGCAAAAGCCTCCTTGCCGTCCTTGTCGTTCTGTGACTCTCTCAGCTGGGCATCAAAAACTGGATTTACACAAAGATTTCTCCATCCTGATTTGTAACCCCGTCTTTCGCCCAAGACAGTGGCAGGGGTACACACTTCACGTCCCAGTGCTTCCGACTTCACTGAGGTCCTAGTTGCCAGCAACGCTTATGCTGGTTACCTTCACTTTGGCTTCAAACTGGAGTGACGCTGACTCCCAGGCTGGATCTGATGTCCGGGCCCCTCTGGCAATGGTTGTAAGGCAGCAAATATCTATTGGTGGACAGAACAAGAGGTCTTTAGACAAGGCACAGAAATAATCTAACAACAGAGAGGATAGTCTCAGAATACTTCCTTAGTCTTGGGGCGCCCCATACATTAGCAAGGCACCCAAGAACCACTTCATCTATCTGAGAGTAGAAAACCCTGGACCTATTGGCAAGTATAAAAGGAACGTTTTGGTGAACTGACAAGAGTAATACATCACCCAATCCCAAACAGCCAAGGAAGTCTGTGTTCATTTACTAAATTCTGAGGAAAAAGAAAAACAATACAGACATACTCCAAATACTTACATTGGTGTATTCCTATATTACTAATCTGAAGAACCCTCAAGAAAAGGAAATGTTCTACACTTTTACTCATAGATTTTACATTACTTGTACAGGACTGCAGACACTTGTAAAATAATTTCTCTTACATGTTATGCTTAGGACCATGCTCTCATGTTATAGGTGCAGCAGGAAAATCTAAAACTGCTAATCTAACAGGGATTCTTATTGCAAAAAGAACTAAACTTCAACATAGTGAGTACGTTTTCTCCAGCAGAACATGTTATGACAAACAAATTCCTATAAAACAATATTTTCCTTCAAAATGTTTGCTAAGGATCACATGAGCGTCTTTCCTGCATTGTACTTTTCACGATCTGGACTATGCAACATCATTTTCAAAAGGAAAAAAAACCTATCTCCAGCTCTAATAAGGGCTGTCAACTTATTTACACAGGCTAGCTAATAAAAGACTAGCAATGCCCTTGCAAAACTGTATAGAACATGAGAATAACATAAACAACAATAGTGTTGCCACCTGAGATTTTTGAACAGAAACCCCCACTATACAGTTCTCCCTAAAGATCAAATAAGGGAACATCAATCTGTTCTACTCATTCTTTCATACAGGATGGGCAGTAACATAGCTTATGTGTTTCATCTTTCTAACAATTTTAAAACAGTATTACAGAATAGTCAATTGTAATTGTAATTGTAAGTAGCATTTATATAGCGCAGCTCTCACCCAACGGGCATCCTAGCGCTGGGATTACCTAAATCACTGTGCAGCTATAAAACTATGAATCATCATGCGCCAATCTCTCAAGGCTATTCTTTTGGAAAGAGCCTGGTTTTTAGCTTTTTTCTAAACTGCAGTAAGTCATCAGTCTGTCTGAGTTCACTTGGTAGTTTATTCCATAGCCTTGCGGCTGCATAGCCAAATGATCTACCTCCTAGTCGGGTTTTCTTGACTCGTGGGGTACATACTAGGTGGGCTGCCAAGGAACGAAGACTTCTAGCTGGGGAATACCAAGTAAACATTCTCTGTAATGGTTTAGGCCCCATTTTGTGTGCCGCCTTATGAACAATGCAAAGTGCCTTAACTGTCATATGGCCATTTCCTAGACAGCTTTAGACAGACTCAAAAAAAAGTGAGAAAAAGAAGGGAGAAAACATAATTTTGCCTACCCTTAATTTGTAGAGGAGCTAGCCTCCTTCCCCCATTTTGACAGTAGGAAAACCGAAACAGGTTTTACTTCTGTCAACACTTTCAACCCCTATTTGTAGCAACTGGGCACAAACAAACTTGTAGGAGATATCTTATAAAGTGGCTATTCTCTGATTCAGTCTAACACAATGCAAATTGAGGTAACTTTAAACCAATTTCTACAGCAATTGTACTAGATTAACATTAGGGCGCATGAATGCAAATTAAAATCCATTTCCTCCTTATCGTAGCCCCTACACAGTATTCTTTAAACTAAAACCATTATTTTATATAAATGGCAGATCAGTGTTCAACTGAGGGTTGTCTTCCTTCGTGGCATAGGACTGTGCAAAACGTGTGTTTGCCAAAAATAGGAAGCAAAGCTTCTCTTTCTCTCTTTGCGCTATCATCTCGTCTTTCAAAAAACTTTTCAGAGGTCGAAGTGTCAAAGCAAACATTACCCTTCACCCTGCTAAGTTGCTAAATGCAGAACTCTGACCTTTGACCCGTTCAGCAGCTGCTCATTTTTGTGTGCAAGGCTTGCCATGCGGTTTTGTAATGCAATGCAGCTTTGGAGAATTACAGCGAAAAGCAGTCCTATACTTATTTTCATTTATGTACAGTGGTGTACAATCTAGTAATGCAGAGGCAGCTGTTTATTTTATACTTGCATATACTTTATGGAAGCCTGAGAGCACATTAAAACTGCCTTGAGTGGTAGAACTGCTTGTAAAATTGTGAATTTAGCTCAATTTCGACTTTGGTGGTAGGGGCACTTAAAAATGAATATCCTACAATATTTTTGCATAATAGGAACCCCCAAAGTGTTCTCTAGATAGCCCAGGAATGGGAAATCAGAAATGCATAAGATATACCCTTATAAAAACAAGTTTTGTACGGCTGGGTAAAGTGACATTTCACATTTAAGTTCCCTTTTTATTGCGCTACAGCACTGCTTAAATTCAACTTTGATACTAGGAATTCACAGTATGATGATTAGGTTTTATAAAAATGAAAAAACGAATTTAAAGCATTTGTTTTTAGCAATATATTTTGTCATATAATTAATTTTATTTATTTTTTTAATCAAAACCAACCATTTTAATGATTCCACATTGGAAAAGCAAGCTTCATTGTAGCCTATCATATTTAAACACATTCATTCATAACCCTAAGCACAGAAGCCTTTACTTGAAACAGGAAAAATCTGCGCCACTTTTTTTTAAAAAGACAATTATCATTTAACATCGGAACCATAGATATACTTATAAAAAGGCATTAAGAAAGGAAATCCCTACTTTCAATTTTGTTCTCTGTTATCCAAAATAATGAAACTGGTTTTTTTTGAAACTTTTAAGATAGGGCAGGCCCTTTACACTGACTTAAAATTCCGCTGATTCAACATTCCTGTCTGTGGCCGTGAGCAGGAATAGCCATATGCTATTTATGCAGCTGTTGTGTGTCAGCAGGCGTCGAATTTGCACGCCTTTCTCAGGAAAAAACCCTTTATTATTTGAAATACCCTGACAGAGTTAAATCCCCATTTGCTGTGTCAAACGGTTGCTTTTTAGTTAGTTAGTTTAAACACAGCTGTCGGAAAGCTTTTTTCTCGGGTGCTGAAAGAAAGGCATGTCACAGTCTATTTAAAAACTGAGGCATTTCAATGCAGTCAAATCTATCTTTCTATAATGTGTATTTAGTTCAGCAACGACCAAATTCACTCAAATGATGTGCATGCCTTTTAATGTCTAATACAATGTATGTAAGGAAAAGGCTATAAAATGTGTATTTCAGTCTATTGATTACAAAACACACAATTTCGTTTTTATTCCTCTGTATGAGGCCTATTTTAATCCTATTGAATACGAATTCTAATTTTATGTTTAGCATTGTGGCAATTTGCACACATGTATAGTGTCTTACTCTGTCAATTTAAATAGTAACATGCAGCTATTTAGCATATGTTACATAATTTATTTCTGGATTTTTATTTAATATGTAAGTAACTAAATGACATTCTGCATAACAGAATAATGACAGCAAAAAAACATAAACAAACTCATTGAGCTCATTCAGAAAGTTACAGAAGGACACAACAGAGCGCGCTTAAAGCTAGCCATTCGTACACAGAGTACTCACACAAGTATTACCAATGTCAAACCAAAAACCCCACATAGACATTGAAACACACATGTAACCCACAAATCAATACTTAGGACAACTTACAAAGTGTACACAAGACCAACCTATTTGTAAATACTAATTGTAAGTCATATTTACAAGAAGAGCTCTCAAAAGTAGCCAAAAAAAAACAGTTCCATGGTCAAAAAGCTGAAATACTCCAAATTCGCCAGTTTTGGCTGGTAGAACACTCAAAAAGCGCTCTGCATATCACCACTTATGAATGTTACTAAGTGCGCAGATCCGGATCCGTTTTATGTACATATTTAGTTCCATGGGGTACTTAGTCACCAAGGAAGAAATATATTTTTACTATACCTAAACCTATTTAGATATCCCCTCTGAGGGGAGTCAACTGAGTACTTACTAAATCCATATCGGTACCTCCAAGACAGCAACACTTTCAACAAAGTGTACTGGTAACAGGCATGCCAAAAATATTATAACATATATAATATTATACTCCAAGTGACACTTAACACAATGTGTGCCGTTCAAATTTTCAAAGTTTAGAGAAAAATCTCCTCATTACCTGCCTATATGAATTGCAATGCATATATTATTTCAAAACAAATTCCAAAATTGGCCAATCATACAAACAAAGCCACAGTAAGTGTTACTAAAACTACCTTACCAATCAAAGGCATCAAACCAACAGCAAGTGCCGCAAAACGGCTCTTACCAATCAAATGGTGTCCAGGTTCCAACTGCCAAGTTCTGAGTGACCTAACGGTCATTTTAAAATACTCACGCCAAAGAAGTTCTCAGTCGGGAGCGGCAAACACTTGGAGGATCAGATCAGGAAGACCAGAAATATACTGGGCTGGAAGACAAACAATCTCCGTGCGCTGGGTACCTCCTCAGTAGATTCCTGTCCTGTACTCCTCAGTAGATTCCTGTCTCCCTTCAAGACCACTCCCTTGAATAGCCGCTGCACCGATGAGTCCCACTTTCGGGCGCCATTTGTAGAAATACAAATCCTCTTAGGGGTTCACTGATACATCTGGTCCTTAAGACCAACAAAGAAGAGATTGGCACAGAAGCTGTAATATCAAAAAAACATGTTTTATTAACCTCAGATGAGGGAGATTGCATCTTACGGTACCCGCAGGCCACTGTAGGAGGCATTCTAATGAGTGCAGAGAACAGGGTCCTTATATATGTATTTGTTACATAGTCAGCATAAAATCAAGGGGAGGTCCTAGCACATACAAGCATGCTTATTGACTAATATGGGCATACAAAATTTGCTTGCTCCACAAAGTGGGAGGGAGACTAAACTGCTTACATGAGTAAGAATAGCTTGACAGTTGTATACTAGGAGCAGGTGCATTCTACCAGCTAGGCCTCTCTGAGCATGTGCAAGACTCTGGAAGAGGGAGAAAGCACATGGCGAGCACATGGCTAACTAAAATGGCTGCCAAGTACAAAATGGCTTTCAGCTCATGCTAACAGCGATTCCTGCAATCTTTAACAATAGGGAGCACTTGCACTGTGGCACTGAACAGCAGTGGCACAGTGCTCAAAAGCATCTAAAACCAGCAAAAACATAAGAGGCAACAGCAAAAATGGAAGGGAGACCCACGCCAATGGTGCCAGGTCTAACACGTGTCCCCTCCAGCTGAAATGTGGGGAGAACTACCCTACCTCTGGGGAGTTCTCATCACTAAGGCGGAAAAATCTGGACAGACCATCAGCATTGGCGTGTTCTGTACCAGGGCGGTGTTCCACCGTGAAGTCCATCCCCTGTATGGATATGGACCACCTCAACAGCTTTGGATTCTCACCCCTCATCTGCATCAGCCATCTGAGGGGCCTGTGGTCTGTCTGAACCCGGAAGTGAGTCCCAAACAAGTATGGTCTCAACTTCTTCAGTGCCCAGACCACAGCAAATGCCTCACGCTCAATTGCACTCCACCTCTGTTCCCGTGGAAGTAACCTCCTACTGATGAAGGCTACAGGTTGGTCTAGGCCCTCCTCATTAATCTGTGATAGAACAGCCCCCACACCATGCTCTGAAGCATCTGTTTGCACAATAAACTCTTTTGAGAAGTTGGGTGCCAGGAGCACGGGCGCCGTGCACATGGCAGTCTTCAGGGCATCAAAAGCTCTCTGACAGGTGTCAGTCCAAATCACTCTCTTGGGCTGCTTCCTGGAAGTCAGCTCTGTCAAGGGTGCAACAATGCTGCCATACCCCTTGACAAATCTCCTGTAATACCCAGTGAGTCCTAAAAAGGCTCTCACCTCTGTCTGGGTATTGGGGGTTCCCAAGTCAGGATGGTCTCAATCTTGGGCTGTAGGGGCGCCACCTGGCCGCTCCCAACCTGGTGTCCCAAGTACACCACGGAACCCTGCCCGATCTGGCACTTACTCGCCTTGATCGTGAGGCCTGCTCTCGGCGCATCGCCATCAACACTTCCCAGAGGTGGCGCAGATGTTCTTCCCAACTGGCGCTGAACACTGCAATGTCATCCAGGTAGGCGGCACTGAACTCTTCCAGTCCAGCCAACACCTGGTTGACCAACCTCTGAAAGGTGGCAGGGGCATTCTTCATCCCAAAGGGCATAACCCGGAATTGGTAGTGCCCATCTAGTGTGGAGAATGCTGACCTCTCTCTTGCCCCATCAGTCAAGGCGATCTGCCAGTACCCAGACGTTAAGTCAAATGTGCTGAGGTACCGGGCAGCCCCTAACCGATCAATGAGCTCATCAGCTCTGGGGATGGGGTGCGCATCAGTCCTGGTGACTGAATTGAGCCCTCGGTAGTCCACACAGAACCGCAGTTCTGGTGAGACACCCGGTGCGGCAGCCTTTGGGACCAAGACCACTGGGCTGGCCCAAGGACTGTTAGAGGACTCAATCACCCCCAACGCAAGCATCTTGGAGACCTCCTCCTTGATGCAAGCTCTCACCCTGTCAGTCACCCTGTAAGTTTTGTGCTTGACAGGAGGAGTGTCCCCAGTGTCTACAACATGGACGCACCAATCAGTGACACTGGGAATCAGGGAGAACAGGTCAGAAAACTGTCCCAGCAACTGGTGACAGTCATTCTGCTGCTCAGGGGTCAGGGTGGAAGAGAGGTTCACTCCATCCTCTGACCCATCTTGCTCTGTTCCAGACAGGAGGTCAGGAAGAGGCTCAGTCTCTTCCTCCATTCCAGCATCTGTTGCTAGGAGCATGCCCACTTCGGACCTCTCTAGGTGGGGCTTCAGGCGGTTGACATGCAGGACCCGCAAGGGGTTCCTGGGAGACCGCAAGTCCACCAAGTAGGTAACCGGACTCTGGCGCTCCACCACCTCAAATGGTCCGGTCCACTTATCCTGGAGTGCACAGGGCTCCACGGGGGCCATGACCCACACTTTCTGACCAGGCTGAAGCTCAACCAGAGTGGCATTCTGGTCGTACCACCGCTTCATCTCCTCCTGGCTCGCTTCCAGATTCGCCTCAGCGAGTTTTCTGAATCGCCTAGTTTGGTTCCTAAAGGCCAGCATGTAGCTATATACATCCTGGGGAGGTTTCCTGGGAGATTGCTCCCAGCCTTCCTTGACCAAACTCAAAGGTCCTCTCACTGGGTGTCCATAGAGAAGCTCAAAGGGACTGAACCCTAGAGATTTCTGTGGCACCTCACGGTATGCAAACAGCAGGCATGGTAAGAGGACGTCCCACTTACACCTCATGGGTTCCTCAAGACGCTTAATCATGCCTTTGAGGGTCCGGTTGAATCTCTCAACCAGCCCATTACCTTGGGGGTGGTAAGGAGTGGTGAACTTGTAGGTTACACCACACTCCTGCCACAGGGACTTCATATACTTGGAAATGAAGTTGGTACCTCGGTCTGACACCACCTCTCTGGGAAACCCCACGTGGGAGAAAATCCCCATCAGTGCACGTCCCACCACGGGGGCCGTCACTGTCCTGAGAGGGATGGCTTCCGGGTACCGGGTGGCATGGTCCACCAAGACCAGGATGAACCTGTTGCCCATGGCTGTCTTGGGATCCAGAGGCCCCACAATGTCAATGCCCACCCTTTCAAAGGGGGTGCTGACCACAGGGAATGGCTGGAGAGGAGCCTTGTGCTTCCTCCCACTGTTTCCACTTGCCTGGCAAGTCTGACAGGTCCTGCAATGAGTGTCTGAACTCTTGCGCATTTGGGGCCAATAAAAATGGGTGACAAGCCTTTCAAAGGTCTTGTCCTGCCCCAAATGTCCTGCTAAAGGCACATCATGAGCCAGCCCCAGTAGGAAGGCTCTGAAGCGCTGGGGTACCACCAGCACACGGGCTGACCCAGGCTCAGCAACCTTAGGCTCACTATACAGGAGACCATTCTCCCAGTAGATCCAATGTGATCCAGACTGATCACCTGCTGCCTGGTTTGCAGCCTGCTGCCGCAAACCCACAAGAGAAGGGCACTTGTTCTGCTCCTCACAGAACTCTTCCCTGGAGGGACCTCCTTCCTGCTGCCAATGGGTCAGCTCAGGCAGGTCTCCCAGTTCAGCAATCTCTTCCCCGGTAGGCTCCAGGGCATCCCCCTCAGGGTCCGCCTCCTCCTGGGCCGTGGGAATCTCAGGGGCCGGTTTCCCGTGCCCCTACCTCTTCTCCTTAAGGCAGGCACCTGGGCCATTTTCTCAGGCTCCAGGTCCTCTTGAACACCCTTACTGGCTGCCATAGACCGAGTGGTCACGCAGGCCCACTCAGGCAAACCCAACATCTCTAAATGAGCTCTCCGCTCCACCTTAGCCCAAGGGGAGCTCTCCAAATCGTTACCTAGCAGACATTCAACAGGCATGGCTGGCCTCACAGCTACTTGAAGAGTCCCTGAGACCCCCCCCACTCAAAGGGAACCTGTGCCACCTTGCAGTGGCTCTCTGTGTTGTCAGCGGAAATAACTGGGTAAAATGCATTGGGGACTACCTGCTCTTCAGACACCAACCGACAACTGACAGCTGTCACACTGGCTCCGGTGTCTCTAAGAGCTTCCACCCTCTTGCCATTGATGGTCACCCACTGCCTGTATTTTTAGTGTTATCAGGCAGCTGGGTCTTGGGGACCACCTCACAGTCTCCTAAAGAGACAAGGGACATCTCTGCAGGACCCCACCCACCCTGGGCACCCATCTCCTCCCCCAGGCCTACACTAGCCAACTGCCGGGGTGGTGCACCAGTGGGTGCTGTCTTCCCATACAAGGGACATCTAGCATCATAAGAACAGTGGCCTACTAGACCACACTTAAAACAGGTCTTGGGCCCCTTGTGAACAGGCTTATCTGTCGGGGCCACTGCCTTCTTCTCAGGGGAGGCTGGGAACCTTTCCCTTGGTTCCCTTGGGGATTACTTTGGGGCCCTTTCTGGAACTCCCTCTGTTTACCCTTGTCCCCCCACTCTTCTGCTGGGGACCCTGCCCACCTTTGGTGAAGTCTCCCACATGACCCTTCTGGACCCGGGTGCTCACCCAGTGGTCCGCCTCCTCAGCAAGCTTCCTAGGGTTAGTCAGCTTGCTATCAATAAGATGCTGGCGTAGCTCTGGAAAACAGTTATTTGACAAGTGCTCCCATGCAAGCAAATCATAGAGCGCCTCAAAATTATCGTCTTTGCTACCCTTCACCCAACCATCCAATGCTCTGCAAAAGAAAGACACATATTCCACCCAAGTGGTAGACTCCAGTTTTCTGCAATTTCTAAACCTTTGTCTATATAGCTCTGGGGTCAAACCAAATCTGGACATTAGGGCTCCCTTCATGTGGGTATAGGACATCTGCTCCTCTGTAGGCAAATCCAACAAAGTGTCCCTCCCATCACTAACAAAGCGGCCCCACAACCCCGCTCCCCAATCCTTCTCAGGGACCCGGTGGGCCAACATTGCAGCTTCATAAGCCCTAAACCACTGACCAATATCCTCATTCTTGTGGAAATCTTTAACTACATCTTTGGGAATGTAGGCTCTTGCTTCTACATGAACTGGCGGTGTGCTGCCACCAGAGGGAGGAACCTCTAACTTCTTGGCCTTGAGTTCCAATTCCCTCAATCCTCTCTCATGCTCAAAATGCATCCTCTTTTCCTCTAAGGCTAACTTCTTCATTTCTAACTCCATCCCAAGCTCTATTTTCTTGCTCTCTATGTCTTTCTGACCATTCATTTTGAGCCTAGCTAGGTCCGATTTATGCATTCTCTCCCTTGCTCTGTCCTCCAGCTCTCCTGGGGACAATCCTTTGGAAGAAACACTGCTGCCCGCCCCTGAAGGTGCTTTCCCTCCAGTTGGGCCCACTGGCCCCTCAAGTTGCTCATTTAAATCCTCTGCCTCCATTACTGGCTCCTCAGGATGCTCACTGGCATTCCTAGATTCTACCCAGGCCCTCAGCGCCTTCTGGTATTCCTCTTTCCTGATGAGGCCTTTCACAGAGATTTTAAATTTCTTGCACAAAGCTTTGAGATAAGGCACAGACAGTGTAAGTATCAATTCTCTCTTCTTCCAAAACAATGTCTACAGATACTGTGGATGCTGACTTGCTCATGGTGGCAAAAAGACTGGCAGTTCTCAAGAATCAAAAATAGAAAAGAAGTTCCAAGGAAAAATTCTCAAAAAGTATGTGGTCGCGTTATGGTCTGCACTCACTAGTAGTGTACACCAATCACTGTATATGAATCACAAATGCAAGTCCAAATCCTCACCGCTGACCACCAATGTTAGATTTGGGGGTCTCTAGTTGGCATAGGTAGGTACCTGTGACAAATAGGGACACTTGCGTCTAGTCAGGGTAAGGGGCTACACTCCTAAAATAACCCCTGCTCACCCCCTTGGTAGCTTGGCACGAGCAGGCAGGCTTATCTCAGAGGCAGTGTGTAAAGCATTTGTGAACACATACAGTAATACAGTGACAACACTACAGATGGACACCACACAGGTTGTATTTATAAAAATAAGTATTTTTATATAGACTTAACACAAGACCAAACGACAAAAATCCACAATACTGTACTCAAAAATAGACTTTAAAAGGTTATAAAACAGTTCAGTTCTCTCAAGTTGTAGATGCAACACTTTACTCTCAATGTACCTGGAATGCGTAACGCAAAGAAAACAAAAGGGTCGCAGGGAAGGTGATGCGTCGGTTCCTTACACTCAGGGGAGTGGATGCGTCGCTTCCTTACTCCTGCGCAGGGGAGTTGATGCTCGCTTCCTTACTGTGTGGGGAGGTGATACGTCGGTTTCTTACTGCTTTCCGGTGCGATGCGACAAGATGGCACCTCGATGCGATACTCTTCTCCGGTGCGATGCGACAAAATGGCGTCTTGGCTGCGATGCGACAACGTTGGTGCGCTGCGTGCACGCCCGACGGCCGTGCGGCGACTCGATGATCTTTGGAGCCGCGACAGGCCCTGCGACGCGCTTCTCCGGTGATGCGACAATGTCCTCTGTGGCAGCGTCCCGCTTCTCCGGCGATGCGCCGCGCTTCGGCGATGCGATGATGACAGCGGCGTCTCGCTTCCTCGGCGATGCGATGACAGCGGCTGCGGCGGCGACATGCTTCTCGTCGTTGCGTCGCGCTTCCAGCTCCCAGCAACACGCAGTCTCTCAGAAGGCCCAGCACAACAGCAGGTACTTCAATTCCCAGCAAGGGAATTCAGGGGGAGCTGGTTGGTGAAGTCTTGTATCCCTGAGACTTCAGGCAGGAGGCAAGCTCTAGTTCAATCCATTGGAGATTCTTCTTCAAGTTGATAGAAAGCACACTCAGTCCTTTTCTCCTTTCTTTGGCAATGAAGCAACCACTGCAGGCCAACCCCCAAACACACAGCACAGGGGTAGTCTCCTCCTTCAGCTTCCTGGTTCTTCTCCTCAGCAAAGGTTCGTCTTGATTCCCAGAAGTGATCTAAAGTTCTTGGGTCTGGGTTCCAATATTTATACTACTTTTCTCTTTGTTCTCTGAAGGCAGAGAGGCCTTTGCCTAGTCCAAAACCAGTTCTGGTCAGTCCTGGAGCACTTTGTTGACAAGACTCCTTCTTTCCTTTCACAGTGTAGGCCAGGGACATCAGACACACCACAGGAGGTGGAGCCAGCATTGTGGAGGAAAGGCACAGCCCTATTCAGGTCCCAGGTGCAACTCCTCCCTCCTATCTGCATGCAGATCTCTCTATTCAGCCCTGTGCTGACTCACCCTGTCTCCTGGAAGCCCCCAGCCCCTGTCACTCAAACTCCAGACAAGGAATACACAACCTAGCAGAAGCAGGCTTGGATAGTTAGGCAAGAAAATACCTACTTTCTAAAAGTGGTATTTTCAAACACAGAATGTTAAAACCAACTTCACTAAAAGATGTATTTTATCATTCTGAGTTCAGGCATACTAAACTCGAATTTCTACCTGGTTCCCTGATTCAGTTAGGATTATAAAATGTAATAATCTAACTGCCCATTCTGGCCTATGGGGAACAGGTAGCCTTGCAATAGTGAAAAACGAAAATGGCTGTAATTCACTATTAGGACATGCCACACACACCAGGGCATGTCCTACCTTTTACCTACAATGCACCCTGCCCTTGGGCCTACCTTAGGGGTGACTAATATGTATAAAAGGGAAGGTTTAGGGACTGGCAAGTGGGTACACTTGCCCAGTCAACATGGCAGTACCAGATTGCACACAGGCTCTGCAATGGCAGGCCTGAGACACACTTTACAAGCTGCTCCGGTGGGTGGCACAACCAGTGCTGCAAGCCCACCAGCAGCATTGGATTTACAAGCCCTGGGCACACGCAGTGCACTGTACTAGGGTCTGACAAGTAAACCAATCAAGCCAATCATGGAGTCACTAATCCATACATCAATTTACCATAGGGAGCACTTGCACTGTGGCACTGAACAGCAGTGGCACAGTGCCCAAAAGCATCTAAAACCAGCAAAAACATAAGAGGCAACAGCAAAAAATGGAAGGGAGACCCACGCCAATGGTGCCAGGTCTAACACCCAGGTGCTGACCCAAATTCGGGCATTGTGTATGCCAGAGGGAGCTGCCATAAAGATATTGCTACTGTCCAGCGGTGGTTTATTCATGAGAGCGGAGGAGCATTTACCTCCTGCCCGCTGCACATAAATGTGAAAAAATAATAGCAATGAAATGATTTCATTGGCATTTTATTTTTCACCAATGTTTGCCGCAGCTGCCAGTCTGCCCGAGTCGGGAGAAATGCGGAGCATGTCCTCAGCCATCTATTGGAATCATGATGAACTGGAGCAGTGGCTGGCCAGACACTCCAAAGTGCACATTTCAATTTGGCCAGCTGTCTTACATCGGCCAGCCTGACATGAGCACTTTGAAGCTCTGCAACCCCAGCCATCTTAGACAGCTGGGTGGAGAGCAAGCACAGGCGGGCAGGGCCTGAAGGAGCATCCAGCCCTCCTGCTCCATCCAATCCTGGCGCTTCTCTCATGCTGGTTAATAGCATGAGAGCAGCTTCTGGATTGGTTAGGGGAGCTCTTCATGCCACAGACTGCAGAAGAACACCAAGGAGGACGTGCAGCCTGTGGGTAAGTACCATTTAATTTAATTTTATTTATTACAAATGTTAGTGCCATGCATGTCAGTGTAGTGATTTAGTTTGTGTTTATGTTGAATGATTCTTGTTGTTTTATTTTGGGCTTTTGGATGGAGGGATTGTTTTATTTTGGACTTTTGGAGGTAGGGTTTGTTTAATTTTGTTTTTTGGGAAGTTGTGGGACATTTTGCTTGCTCAACCTCTTTTAATGGTTATTAGCCAGTTCTACTACTGTTGCACCAATCAGGCTGTCTGCTCATGTGCTGAAACAAAAGTCATCAACCCTGCATGCCAGAGGGGGCCACCGTGAAGGTATCGCTGTTGTCACACAGATCGAGCCATCCACCCATGTCCTGACCAAAAATCGGCGACCCTGTTTGCCAGAGGGAATCACCTTGAAGAGCAAGGGCTGTTGCCCTGGTGCCCTGCATGCCATAAGGGAGGGACTTCGCCATGAATAGCGTGACAACAGAGAGCAGGGGGTGCTGATTGTGTGTCCAGAGCCCTAACTGAAGCATCGGAAGCCAATTGACTTCCCGACCTGCCAGTGGCATAAGAGGAACTTACTGCATCATCCAAGGAGCGCCACAGACAATATGTCACCTTGCGTGCAGCAATGAGACTACCGCTCGTCGCTGGCAGCTACTCCTGTCCAATGTGAAGCCAGAGTGCTGAATGTTTTTGGGATCTGCAGTATCGCAACACCAGCAGGAGTGGGTAAGACTGATCACAGGGCAGGAGAGCCCAGGCTAAACTTGCTTTGCCTCACAGCGCTACAGCGCTGGAACACTTTGACTTCCAAAAAGCCATTGTGGAACTTCTAAGACTCAGACTCTGTAGCAGTACCTCATCTGAATGTTACATATCGTAAATGGGGACTAACCCCTGCCAATAAACAGGGACGTGAGAGTCAGGACACAGCCCGGATAACGCTAGAGTGCCAGCCTTAGGAGGGATGGTTATGTTGTTTATGTATGACGCATTTCACTTTGTGATCATATATAAATACTGCTTTTGCAATAAAAGCGAGTTTCCAGCTGGACATTATTTATTGAGGTTTTTTTAATATATTTTGAGTCTCAACCCTGTGTTCTCCTTGTACCTAACCCTAACCCTCCCCCCCCTCTTTCCCCCCAGGAGAAGCCTTGGACTGCTTGACCCACACTACCACTGAGAGCCAAGTGCTCAAGGGGTACATGGCTCAGTTTCTTAGGGCCCATTGTAGGTCAAGCCCCGGGACATCAGGAGTAAAACCCTCAACCCCCATGGTTGGGCCCAGTAACTCCTGCTTGCCCCATGGGCCTCTGAATGGGGTTCTGACAGGGTATGAAGGAAAAATGTATTTTTGAAACATGCACAAGATACTGAGTTTATGAACAGCAGTGATTTGTACACCTCTGAATTTGGGGTTACCCATACTAGCATTCATCCCAAACCCCATACCACTACTATGATCCCCAAAATAACCCTTTCTAAACTCTTCCTTACTCTTCCCCTCCTTGCATCATCTCATACCTCTTTTACTATTCCGATCCCCAAAACAAGCCTTTCTAAACCCTTCCCTCTGACTCTTCCCCCTCCACACCCCTTTTATTCATCTCAAGCCTCCTCCTACTGCTATGCCATCCACAACAAACAAAAAAATGTCTAAATCCTTCCCTCTTCAATCCCTCCACTATCCTTTTCAATCCAAATAACAGACTAACATGTCCACCTCTCAAATGAATTTCATATTTCACTATACTAAGTCACCACTAATCCTTTATGGGTTCCGGAGTAGCATGCTACTTGCCAAAAAAGAGCTTCAACACCTCATCAATGTAGCGAGCGCTATATAAATGCAAACCTGTTTCCCTCTTCTATCCCTCCGCTATCCTTCTCAACCAAATAACTGACTAACATATCCATCACTCAAATTACTTTCATATTTCACTATACTAATTCACCACTAATCCTTTATGGGTTCTGAAGTAGTGTGCTACTCGCCGAAAAAGCGCTTCAACATCCCATCAGGGATAGCAAGCGTTAAATAAATGCAAACCGTTTCGCTCTTCTATCCCTCCACTATCCTTCTGAATCCAAATAACTGACTAACATATCCACCACTCAAATTACTTTCATATTTCACTATACTAATTCACCACTAATCCTTTATGGGTTCCGGAGTAGTGTGCTACTTGCTGAGAAAGCGCTTCAACGCCTCGCCAGGGGTAGTAAGTGCTATATAAATGCAATTACAATACAATACAATACTATTACAATACGATTCAGAGGTCAATTTGCAAAACATGCTTTTTCTTGAAAACGTGCTTATAGTTGGAAGCCAAACATGCAGACAAATCCAATTGGTAATAACAAATGTTCTACTCTTCTGTGTTCCCAAAGGTGCTCCCGATAAAAACGGCACTCTACATATGTGTTCCAGGGACTTGTGCCCGCGACATAAACCCTCCAAAACACAACCTAGAAACATCATATATCACCCAGCAAAATCAATGCTTCTTTCCCAATGTGGGTAGCTGCAAACTATGGGCTCTAGTTCAGCCGCCACCCAGAGAAACATACCAAACCTAGACATTTCTGAAAACTAGACACCCAGGGGAGTCCAGGACGGTCAAGCTTGCATGGATTCCTCTACCTTTTCTTACTCATAATGCCCTTTAAACCTCAAATTTGGGGAAAAACAGACATTTTCCTGACATTTCTGTGCAAGTTACAGAAACTGCAGAGATCCACAAAATTCATAAAACCTATCACTCTCATCCTGATAAAAATGGGATCCTGCTTGTGTGAGTAGGCCAGTGCCTGCAACAGGAATGACCCCAAAACATAACGGGGATAGATCACATTTTCCACTCAAAACCAACCTTTTTGGCAATGTGGGTAGTTGTGGATTTTGAGCCTGGGCTCCAATGCCATCCAGGGAATTCTACCAAAGCCAGCCATTCCAGAAAACTAGATACCCAAAGGAGTCCAGGGTGTGCAGCATCATTATGCATTGCATACGCCTACAACAACAGTACAATGAACACAACAGCTGGTCACGCCTACAAGTTAATGTCGGATGCCAAGAAGCCTCTCTGAGAGGCGTGGAGCAGAGTAAGCAGAGGCAAACGGTGGGGGGTGGTGAGCGACAGGTGGCAGAGAGACAGAGAGGCAACAGTAAGTGTGGGAACGGCAGGGGAGCAGCGGGTCCTGTTTCAGCCTGTTTCAGTCCGCCTCAGTGTACCACACCGCACAGCTTTTGTAGCGGCCGTAGCAGTCTCACTCCTGTCACTCCATGCCTCTTTTCGTTGCTCAACAGTGATTGATACAGAGCGTGGAGGGTGGAGTTTGGCTCACTCCGCCATACCGCCTCATTGCCCCCCCTTTTCCCACATGACCATCTTGGCTGCTCTGATTAAGCGGTAAGCATCCGACACCAAACCAGCCACCCACCATCTGCCTCTCTGGTACAGCAGAGTAGGGCACATGGCAGGGGGAAGTAGGCAGCGGTGGCAGCTGCAAGGGGAGTCAACCCCTGCTGCAACTACCAACCATCGTCACAACCACTGAGGTGATTTGAGCAGATTAGCGTTTGCCCCCTCAACGCCAAGCTTGGGTCGCTCCCTACTACTCCCTACTGAAACAACATCTTCAAATCCCCACCGGTCACCATGTGCCTGATCTGCCCACCATTCCACCAGCTCACCAGCTATCCCCCAAATTGAAGCTGGACTGCTACGAGCTGCACAGCTAGACAAATCTACTGTGACCCCATTAGACAACCAGGAATAAGCTGTGACCTTTGAAGTTAGGCAAAGTCGGGCAAGCCAGCCAGAGCAGGAGGATTAGAGACCACCGCAGGGTGGGGGACCAGCTACCGCAGAGGCAGCCAGGCCAGGCCCAAGTGCGACTTGTAGGTGTGTTAGGTCCCCACTGCTCGCACTTCTTCTCTAGAAATGCAACACCACATCAGAGCAAAACAAAGCAGCCTCAAGCCTTAGCAGTGTCAGTGTCAGCTTCATCGTCAGCAACATTAGCAGCATCAGCAGCCACTAGCTACTCAACACAGCCGCTATTGAAGACACTGCATCACTAAAACATTGCTTACAGGGACTGCAGTATCTCAAGCTGCGAGTTAGCCTCTAAACAAAACATGACAACCCAGAATCCTCTAAACCTACAAAGGGGATGTAGTCTGGTGGGCGGGTGTGGGAAAAGGAATGAGAAAAGTCAATGTCCAAATAATAAGGTGTTGGAAACTCTCTCTCTTCTCTTTTTTTCTTTCTTTTTCTTTTTTTTTAACTATGAAAAGAAAGAAATCCCCCAAAATTTAATATAGACGGATAGCATCTCTCTATCTCCTTTTTTCTTCTTTTCTTTCTTTCCTTTTATTTTTTTCCCCTTGGAGTTTCTTTAATAGTTGCCATCTTCTTTATTCGGTAGGCTCTCCCTCATGGGATATTAAAAGGAAAAGAAAACCAGGATCACGCCTCCAAATGTTTTTAAAAAATAAGAAAAAATGGATCAGAAACCTTGATTTGGTTTGCGCACTTTGTTTGTTAAGTGTGCCACCATCGCAGCCTGTGTTTAGTGCTCACACGCATCTCTGAGTAGGTGCTCAGTGATTTGGTGTTGACACCCCTTTTCCCACCCACCACTTTCTCAGTGACCAAAAAGTAGAAATAGGCACTTGCCTTTGGCCACAGCCCTCCTGGGTCGTGGCAAGGGTTATCTTGGCGTTCTCTCCTTCTCAGGGACAGCCATCTTGACCACTTGCATCCCTGGTCCGGTCTCGGGCAGGCTCTTCGCCGGAGTGTCCTCCGCTTCCGTCTTCGGTCTTCTGCTTCCCGCTTTTCTTCTTCCCGGCTTGGTGTTGTCCATATGGGTCGTCCCTCCAGCCACTCTCCTTGTTCTGGGTGGTTTCCTTCTTTGGCGTTCTCTTCTTCGTTTTTCTCCGACTCCAGGTTTTTCCCCGCAGACCTCCTTGGCGTCTTCCTCTCTTTTCATAGGTCCGGCGGGTGATGTTCCGGTCACGTGTGGCAGGTGTGCTGGTACGCTATATTCGGCTCTCTATAGGTAGCCTGTGGCAGCCATCTTCGAATCCCTGCGACCAAGTACAGGATCACAGGGAACTAGGCTATTGGGTATAAACATCCCAAAAGCACTATCGGATGTCTTCAACCTCACAGGGGCCTGGTATAAGACGTCAACTTTCTCAACGGAGAACAAAAGGACCATGCAAGATATCCAGCCCATTCCTACTGGGGTGGAATCTACACGACAGACTCTTCCATCAGTGACATATCAATGCAATGGCAAAACAGAAGGGTCTAAGGGCAAACTCCAGATAGGCAGAAGAAGCAGCCAGCGCCTTCCAGTGGGTCTGCGAGAGAGCCAATTGTCCCAATCATCCCAACAAAAACCCAGTCTGAAAGCGAAGCCAACATAGCTGAGCACCTGCTCAGTCAGACATTGAACATTAACAAAAAAGCAATAACCAACACTGCAGCAGAGCTGAAACTCAACCACTCAAAACAAGCATGTCACCACTATCTGGACTATTACCTGAGCCCACTCACAAAGAAAAAACAATAATAAAAGTGCTGTAAAACTAATAGAGTTCTTCTTCAAGAAGAAAACACCTCAAGATTACAGTTCAGAACAATAACTTGCAGGCAATTTACTCAAGCAAGCACCCACGAAGTATTCTCTTTTGCCTTCACCCAGCTCGAGCTCAGGTGCATCTCTTCCTGCCCCACACTGAGGGGGGACACCTGGATCATTGAACTGTTATTTGATAGCATGCTAATGGAACCTGAACCTGGCGCTGAACCTACAGTAAAGGTTGTGGATCAACCCTTAACAATAAATCAAAAAAGGAAGCCAGCACTATTAGCACCAGCAGGCACAGAGAACCCACTATACACCTAGTACAGTTAACACAGCCTGCCTCCACCCCTACCTTAATCACAACATCAGTACAGTCTCAGGCCACACAAGACCAATGTGCACTCATCCTGCAATACAGAGGGCTCCTTGGATGGAAGAGGGTGTGCATCTGAATCTGTGGGAACCCTCGACTTAAAATAACTCTCCGTGCCATGCCTCACAGGCGTGCGCCAACCGAAAGTGTTACATGTATAGCAGAAGTGATGGTGTGACCCCACAGAGAAGAGAACAAATATTAATATCACAGAACTATCTCCAAACTAGGACCCAGGACAGCTTCAGCAAATCAGACCAGCCCACCTATCAGTCCAACTTTGAGCAGGAAATCTACTGGGGTCAATTAACACAACCCTGGCAGCGACAATAAACGCCTTGACCTGGCAGTGGTAGAAGCTAGAATTACAGCTGGATTTAATTCAAGTCTTGGCCACATCAATCACTAAGATAGAGAGCAAACCTGATGCCCTGGACCAAAGGGTGCAAATCGAGTGTACAGTTGAAAAGGGGAAGACAACATGTGCATTTAATCCAATAGTTGAAAAGCTATGCACCCTACCAGAGATTCTAACCTCTATGATCTCGGACTGGAGGCTTGACCTTGAATGCCCAGTAAAAGCAAACATCAAATCCTTATACCCAAAACCGCCTCACTGCGCAAACACGCCCCTGGACCTGGTGTGTCATCTACTAACAATAACACAAGGAGAACCTTTGCATGGAAAGAGAACCAACCGGATCAGCCAAGATGACAGCGGATCCAACTGCCATCACACTTACCAACCCGTGGGAGGGCACACCCAGGGTAGACCAAAAAATCTAAATACCAGTAACCAAAGATAACATTCCACCATGCAGCAGGAAGTCTGATCAGAACAACAAAGACAAAGAAATATGTGAGAATAATCAATGGACCAGAAAGCTCTCCAAAAGAACTAAAAAGAAACGAAAAAAGGCTAAAAACAAAGCTGCTGAGCAACAGTGGCAAACCATGAGTAACAATGAGTATCATATTTCTGCAAATGTAGCAGATCACAACCCACTCAGTATGTATCCAATATTTAAAGTAAAGGGGAAATCCAAGAAAGTAAATGAGCCCCAAAAACAGTTAAACAGCCCTCACCTAAATGTTTAACCCAGCCCGCAGAAGAGATCACTGCCAATTTAATCACTGCTCTGGATGAATTATAATTCCATATTGTGTCACAAGTCCAGCCAGACGTTACACAACCGACAATCCCTCACCCCAGAAATGGGTCCAAAAGTGAGCTCACATCCACAATGGTGCCGGAAAAATCACCAAAATCAGGTATCATGGCCAACTTAAATAGCAGCCACCATCGGCCTACACATGGAAAACACCCGAATGATCAAACCAGAGGCAATCCTATCACTAAATAGACCATAAATGACCCCATGCCGGCAAAATGGGTCCTCACTCCACAATAGTTCTGAGGGTCAACAGGACATCCTAAATAGATCAAATGTGCTAAGTCTTTTGGAGAACATCCCAAATCTAGCAAGCACAACCAGAGAAGACATACTGGGGGCAGAATAAAAAATGTTCACAAACAGCAAGAATGGCAGAGAATCAACCATTTTAACGCTAAGAACTTCCTTACTACTAGCGGACATTCTGGCTAAAAAAATCGATCTTTGAGGAATGGGGCATTGATATCATGAAACCCGAGGAATCTAGGTACCCGCACTTACTAAAGGAATCAAGAGAGCCACCAAGGACACAAGACCACCCGATAGCATCCTGAGAGGTGCAGGGTATTCACAACTAAACCTGCTTTACAATAAGCTGCAAATTTTCAGATCCTACTCCAACAGATCGGGTGAAACAAGGACAATCGCTCTGAAGCAGAGGACCCAAACCAAGAAAAAGATTGGGGCTGGTTGCTGTCCACCTTCTCAAAATTATTCCTAACACAAAAGGCTACCTCTCTCAGAAAGCTCCTGAAAGAACACAAAAGCATCATATAAACATAATATCATGGAATGTCACCAGGCTGTCAAAACTACTTAAATCTTTACCTGCAAGAACACAGATTTACTGTGTTTTCAGGAGACCTGGTTAACAAACCCCACAACAATCCCCGGATTCTATGAAGTACATCAAGCTGCAAGAAAACAAACATCTTTGGGAGGTTCTCAGGCATCTCTCAATATTCGCATGCATGGATTTAGAACTAAAGCTAAAACGGATTGAAGTATGCGACGAAATGATCCAATTAGTCACTCTGGAAGGCTTGCACATAGATAACCAGCCAACAAAGACACTGCTGGTCAACGTCTTCTTCAACTACTTCGGTCACGGACAAACAGACAGACTACGTATGCGATTCTGTAGACTCCATGCTTTGTGAATACACAAACTACAAAATCATAATCTGCAGCAATTTGACCCTGCACCACCCGGAGATGGCATTAACAGACGCTACTTTGTTGTAATGCGCACAAATTCACTCCACTCTCTCTTAAATAGCCACAATCTCAACTCTATTTAGCACACATTTGAAAACAAACCCTTGGCCCAAAAAATTTCCCAAAACCGTCTAGGGAATAAGCACCTTTGATTATGTGTTTACCACTGACAAAGTTCTAAAGTCCATGGAGAACTTTGAAATTCCAACCCATTACAAGAGTGACCATCTTCCACTCTCCACTACCATAAAAGGCAGCACTAGCAATTGAGAAGATCTGAGAGTAGTGGACAAATCACCTAGAGGCGAATGCTGGCAGCTGATCAGGAGAGTACAATGGGCCCCCGTTTGTGTGCAGAAACTGACAACCTGGAAACTAACTAGAGGCCCACACCTCAAAAACCAAAATGGCAAATTTTTACTGGGCAACTGGGATAAAATCAACAATGAAATTCACCAGGCATTAGGCAACATCGCAATGCCTCATTGGATGACTATAAAGTCTATGTCTAAAAAGGGTTGCACAAAGCCAAATCATAAAATAATGGAAAGTAGGGCTGAACTGGTCATAGTGGGCTACGGGCGTTTCCCCAGGAGGATGGAAGGGTGAAGGCCGGCTTAGCAATGGTGGGGCCAGTTTTGTAACCGGGCCGGTTTTGCAGCATTGCTGCAATATTGGCCCCCAGTAACAAAACCAGCAGTGCTTCACACTTGCCTCCCCCCCACTCCGGGGGGGGCTGGTCTGACAAAATTGCCAGGGCTGCTTGGGTTCCAAGTCTGGCACTGATGGAAAGTGAATAGAATATATGAAGACTACAAAAAATATGCCATATGACTAACAAAGTAGAAACAAAATTAAAACTATTGCGCTTAACAAAACATCACAAACAGCTGGTATGGACAGCAAAACATGAGAGTGGCTACACATACACACTCTGATGAGCAACCAAAACCAAGCACACCCATGGAGGCATATCGGAGATAAGACAAGTCCGGAACCATCTAAAATTAATGTTATTGATGAACATCAGTGAGCAAGACACGTACAAAACCTATACACAGGCAAAACGGCAAGCAAACCAGACTCTTGTTCACCATCTACAGAAACCCAGAAACAAGAGGTGCTACTAACCAGTGATGGCATTTGAAAATTTTTAAGGAAGATTAGGCCCTCGGGCGCTAGAGGGTGGGCTAGCAAGATGGCCGCACAGTAGTGAGGCTCCTGCAGTCCGGTACGATTAATCAACATTATCCTGTACCTTCAGTAGATGTGATGGGCTGTCTGTAACATCAAACGGAAGACAAAACAACGGAGAAGCGGACAGCCTGCTTCGATATCGATGGCAAGCAGCTGTAAGCTCCGTTGTGGGGCGCTCTGAACATGGCGCACAGAGGTGCGGAGGAGGGGGATGTTTGAGGCCTACGCGCCAGGAGGGAAACTCTGCATTAACAGCAAAATCGGACAGCTGCTCTGAATACATACCAGAGCAACTGAGGAAGAAGACGCGGCAGGCCCTGCGTGCGGAGAACGCTTGAGAGTCCTCGCTGGGTGTTTGGAGCTGCCCTGCGACCTAAGGTGCGTGGATCGGGAGCGGACGGCGGCTGGGCTGTCTGGCCTACAGAGAGTGCCCCAAAGTCCAGTATCTGCCAAGGACGCTGATGGGCAGCCGAGGCAGAGTGAGACCCTGCTGCCCCCCTCCCCTCCCTCCCTCAATCCATCCAGACACATAGAGGCTGTTGGAAATAAGTGGAGGTGTGCAGGGGGTTAAAAAATTAGAAGTCCAGCAGTGGGCCGCAGGGAGGAAAAGAAGAGTGACGGAGGACCGCGCGCCAAGAAAATAGCACCGCGGCAGCAGTAACGCCAGGCGGCCACACTGAATACCCGGATCACTGACAGAATATCGAGGAGCAGAATATCGAGATGCAAGAATATCGATGAAAAAATATAGAATGACAGAATATCGACTTCCTATCTGCAAACAGGTAAGTACAAAAATATCGAATCCTAAATATCGTTGTCAATAATATAGTTTGCTAAAATATCGACTTTTTTAAATGTCTTAAATGTAATATAAAATTAATTAAATAATCAATATAATTAAGTAAAACATACTTAAAATTTTTTAAAAAACGTTAAAATTAATAAATAATAAATATAATGTAAAAAATAAAATAAACATGCATTTTTATTTTTTATTATATATAATAATTTAGGGGCCCATTACGATGGCGGGCGGAAGCACAACCGCCGTGCTGGCGGATGCAAAAACCACCAGTTACCGCCGGCACGCAGCAGTCCACACGCCCGCCCAATTACGATGCGAAAAGCAGGCCAAACACCGCCGGCAAGCCAGCAACACCGTCCGCCATCAAAGTGCGCCCGCACACGTAGCGGCGCAGCACAACTGACACACACCGTCCGACGAAACACGTCCCGCCCGGCGCATAAATTACGATGCCGCAAACAAACGGCTCCCACGGCAAAGAGACACCGCACGTGAAAGAGAGGCGGAAACACGGACGCAGAGCACGGACAACGAAGAAGCGGCACCCCGGGCATGAATCCAGCACTGCAGGCCCTTCCCATGCTTCTGCTGATGCACCACCAAGGACGCAACGTACCGCGGAGACGCAGGTAGGCACACACACAACAAGTGCACGCAAACAGCGCACACAGTGCAAGGGTGGAAAAAGCGGACAACCCCCCACCAGCGCGTGTACACTACACATCCACCATCGCATCCACATATGACACACAGGCCAAATAGTAACATCGCAGAACACATGTGTACACACCACCTGGGACTAGGAACCAACCACCCCGTCACGGCCCCAAAGCGCCGATGACGCCGCCACACATGCGCACAACGCAGAGGCCAACCGCAGCGCCATGCATGCGTCGCACACAGACACAGGGACACAACCAAGCAGCACACACATCATCC
This sequence comes from Calotriton arnoldi, assembly GCA_963921515.1. Classification (NCBI taxonomy): domain Eukaryota; kingdom Metazoa; phylum Chordata; class Amphibia; order Caudata; family Salamandridae; genus Calotriton; species Calotriton arnoldi. The sequence goes on from CAWUFW010000867.1 coordinate 1,492,091, forward strand.
CCACCCCGAACGCACATGACACGTGACAGGCCGGCCACAGACATGTCCCCAACGCCCAATTCACGGACAACACCCAACGCCACACAACCGACGCACACATGTCAGTGAAGACACGCAACAGCAGGACACACCCCAGTGTAACAAACATGGCGTAGCACACAGCGGCGGCAACACCAACTAGGAGAAGCAGGGCCCCTTCGGGAAGAGGAACGCCAGTACCACACTGAAAAACCCATACCACCCTGCACATATGAACAAGACACATGAAACGGAACACCAAAGAGCCCGGGGACCGACAACAGGTGGCCCAAGAATTACATCCACACACAAGGCCCAACGCAGAGCGGAAAGGCAGCCTGCCGCCCACACAAGGGAGAGCAGACAGCACTGAATGACCTTCCATTCCAACACCGAAACCACAGCCCTACGACAGAAGCCGGTGAATACAGCCATTGTCCAAGAATAGACCAACACAGGCATGCCGAGGAGACCGACCACAGGGCAGATAGCGCATATCACAGAAGCACACAACGGACGGGGAAGAAAGAAGAAAACACTCCCCATGTCGGCCACATGCAAGTTAATTGGAAGGAGTCACACAGCACTGACCTTGAACTGTCTGAGAAGCATGTGGGAAGAGGGCCCGTGTCCTCCAAACAAGCCAACAGAACACAAGTCCTGTCTCCCCACGACTACACAGAGCTCACAGCAACCCCGGAGCGTGCACATTGCAGACTGCACACACAGCCGGAGCACGCCACCTCTACGAACCGCTGCGAAATGGCAACCGCAACGCACCTACCCAACTACGCCGAACAGCTCAAGCTGTACCAAACCAACACGATACATACATTGGGATGCGATCTCCTGTCCCTGCTGAACGTAAGTTACCGACTGACTTACCGCATCACATTGTTCAGCTGCGTCATGCCCGTCTTCTACTGTCGGAGGTGTCCCTACCAGCATCCCGTCGAGATATGCCTCTCCAACCCGGCATGTCTGAAGGCGGACCTGCTACCACTACTCCTCCCTCTGGACGCACACGACAGGGCCTGCTCTGCCTATGGGGGCATGGCGTATGTGGCCAACATCGCACGCGCACTGAAATGGAACCACTGTGCCTCCACACGACGGATCATCGAGAACAGCTACATCGAATGTCACCCAGCATGCCCCATCATGGTCCTCCAAGGGACAACCTACGAACAACACCTTGACAGCCACCATCCGCTTCATTGGCTGGCAAACATGTACACCACCAATGACATGGAAGCCCTGCTGGACGGCATCGCATACCTGACAACCTGTAAATACGTCGGACCACAACGCAGGTTCCCCGAGTGACCTATGAAGTCCAACCCCGCACCCATGCTCAGCTTCCGCACGGACTGGCCAGTCACCACCACAACAGCCATACCAAACGACCGGCAACTGTAACCACACCATCAACGACATCGCCATGACATCGGATATGACCGGGACATGCACACTGTTCCCCATCACATCCAGGAACACCGCATGCATCGTGGGAGGCAGTGGCATGGGCTCTGTGCATCGCACCCACATGGACGGAACTGGATCGAACAACCAGGACACGACATGGATCCAGCGCACATGGACACACACACCGCTCAGTGGACATGAATAGGTCGCCTGGAGTCTGTGGGTGCTGCACCCCTCCCACCCCCGCCCCGGGAATCCCATACCAGGACCTTTGCATGGACGACAAGTGCATACAACAACAACACGACCCCAGTGACTGTGACATGTCCAGTAACCACCACAGTGCAACAACAAGTGGCACGCCGCTGCATGCACGCAAGCACATGCCCTGATGTCATCTCACATGCACGCGTGCATGAGGAACAACCGCAGCAAACCTGTCACATGGAACTGAGATGGACTGTGCCCATGATGCCGAGCGGTCTGGTAGGCTACATGTATACCGTCTGTGTCAAAGTCCGCAGCTCCGCAGCTATACGTAAATGTACATTAGCACAGCCTTGGCCAAGCAGATGTAACCCCACACCCTATCCCATTTGTTATCATGCTCAGTATATCCTCAACATGTATTCCGCTGCCAGTAGTGTCCACTATACTGCATCACAGAGGACAGAAGACTCAATATAATGTTTGAAACCAGAACTGTCTCCGCTGACTCATTTCACAAGTACGAATGAGAGAGGATGAGAGTATGTGAAGTACACGGCAGTCGTGACATGACCATGTAGTCCACTGGTATTGGATGTCAACGCAAATGAGTAGCACTACTGTGGAAGACACACATGTGTCGTGTGAAGTCGTATGGACGCAGTGCTCAGGTGGGTGGGTGCGACGGGTAGATGCGCACATGCCAAGTTGGAGCACGCCGTGTTGGGAGGGGTCATGAACAGTACACCACCGCTTCCCTGGGCATTGTGAGAGGACACCTGTCGGGGGGAGTGAACACGTGTGTGCACAGCAGCCGGGCACACGTACAAAGCGGTACCAGGCGCACCTCAGCCCACCCTCTGTGGACAAGCTGGATCCTGTTGTGCGCCCGCCATGCCCCTTGACAAGGCACACACAGCCCCAGTCGACCAGGTGTAACCCCAACATAGTCAATCCGCACAGGCGATACAGGGCACGGGATGGCAGTGGAGCATGGTGTGTGAGAGGTCTCCTCGCGCTCCTCCTGGTCATATCACGCAGGCAATAGAACCTCAACGTCTAGCATGGCACAAGTCAAATGGAAGTGTAGGGGGGACGCACCACAGCACGAGCAGCACTGACGTCACGGGAGGTGGCTCGCACCATCCCATCCATTGCCCATCATACCAACCACGCCACATGCCATTGCGACTAAGTGCAAGCGCGTGCGCCACCACCCCCGAGCCCTCCCCAGAGAGGCCAAAGAGTGAATGTGTGGGCCAACAGCCACAGACGGACGCGGCCTGGCCGCAAGGGCAGCCACAGCCACTGGGTGTCGCCGGTGGCGGATCCGGAAGGCGAAGACTGTGATGCATAGTCCATGCAGGCCGGGTCTCCATTTGGGGCACCACGCAGGTGGACGGCGTCCCGCCACACATCATACCCTGAGACAGCCCACTCGTGCAACTGGACCCACACATACACTCCTTGCCCTCTCTGGTGCGAGCTTGGGGCTGCCTGTGCAAGCGCTAGCCTCGCAGGTGAGCATGCATATTGGGGGGCGAGGGGAGGACATGAGGGCTGGGGCGATGATGACTGTATCACTGTCAGTTAGTACAAGGGATGACCCAGATGTGGAAAGGAAGAGACGTGTCCCGTGTGTACTGCAACTAGTCGCCAATCCAACTACCCCCCCATGTCCGGAATGTAAGCCCGCACCTAGGCCCGCCCATCCGCCACATCGAACATACCACCAGCACGACAACCTTCCCATTCGAAACACTGACTGGGGGTGGCGACCAGTGAACAATCATGTGTAGCCTACCCACGCGTACATGTGGGCCCTCCATGATCCATGTCACCTGCGGCAAAGACATGACATGCGCAATGAGGGAAGTGAGGAGAGTGGCCCGCCCCACGCGCAGAAGGTGCATCAGCTCCACAGACCCAGCAGCGAGTCCAGCAGGGGTCACATGTGCAGGGGCAGCTGTGCCTGGTGTGAAGGCACATGCATATAGACAGCACATCGACCAATGTGTAGTCTGCCCACATCCACAGTCCATCATCATGCGGACATAGGAATTGAACACAGGGCAACACATATTAGTTGGTGCACCCACCGTGACCAACAATGCGCAATCATCGACGTACCCGCCCTGTGCATGGCCCCCCACCCAACGGAGGCACATCCAGTGCCACCATCCCACACACACAAGCCTTCCACGGAACATGCTGTGTCCAATGGTCAGTACAGAGTCAGCGCCCATCTGGTGGATCCTGAACAGGAGACACATGCACACACATGCCAGCTCCCACTATGTACGTCTGCCACCTTGCACGTGCAATGCAACCTCTCACCTGTGACGTGTGACTGCAAGCACACAGCCGTCTTGGCATGGGGCTGTCAATGTGGACACCAGTCAATGTTTCGGGAGCTGTGATCCGTACAGTGCTGTACATAGGGTGCAGTGCTGACACCTACTACTGTCTCATATCCCCTCGTGCCACAGGTCCCACTTGTATTGGCCGCTCAGCCCGTGCCCACATCGTCGTCGTCGTGTGCCATACTCATCCAGCCTCGGAAGCAGTTCCATGCTCAGCAGACACTCATGTTGCCGTGGCGTTGCCGCTTGACGGATATGCAGTCAGTCCCCATCAGCACGCCCCGCAAGTCATTGGGGCCTAGATCCCCATGTGCATGCACATGGCAGTGGTATGTCTCACTTACCATTGCCATTGTTGGGAGACCTGTGTAAGTGTATTGTGGCCGTGCCGTCCCAGCTTGACAGCTGGGCTGTGGCTCATGTGCTTGCTCAGTCATGTCAGTGATGTGTATGCGAAATTGCTATGTGCCGTGTTGCTTTGACATGTGTCCTCTGCCATTTAACCCAGGCGGAGACCGAACATTGACCGCCCATACCAATTGCTGGCGGACATGGACGATACAGAGGTAATCAGGAAGTTTCGGCTGGACAGGCCAACTCTGCATCGACTGTGTGCCATGTTAGAGCCCCATCTCCGTCCCCGCAGGGTGTATCCGACTGCTGTCACCCCCACGGCTAAGGTGATGGCCGCCATGCATTTCTTCGCCACTGGGTCATTCCAGCACACAGTGGGCAGTGGAGGAGGGATGTCCCAGCCCATGTTCAGCAAGGTGCTGAGGGATGTACTGGCAGCCATGATGCTGTACCGGAACAGGTACATCCGCTTCCCCAGAGCTCGTGAATTGGCGGCAGTGAAGGGTGCATTCTATGCCCTTGGCAGAATCCCACACGTCGTGGGAGCCATTGACTGCACTCATGTTGGCCTTGTTCCACCACAGGCCACTGAGCACCTGTACCGCAACAGGAAGCACACGCACTCCCTGAATGTGCAAGTGGTGTGCCTTGCGGACATGGTGATCACCCACGTGTGTGCCAAGTTTCCAGGCTCGGCCCATGACGCACACATAATGCGCAACAGCATCTTGCCACGACTGATGGCCAATCTGCAACAGGATCGTGCCTGTATTGTCGGTGAGTATGTGGAGTGGTGTAGCGTGCTGGTTGTGCGATGCTGTCCCCTGTCCAGTTGGAATTGCAACGGTTCTCTGTGTCCCTCACACCCAGGTGACTCTGCGTATCCGAATGGGGCATGGCTGCTCAGTCCATTGAGGAATCCTCGCACCCCAGCAGACGATCGATACAATGAGGCACATGGGAGGACCAGACGTGTGGTCGAGCGTACCTTTGGCCTCCTCAAGTCCAGGTTCAGGTGCCTGGACCGCACCGGGGGTGCACTGGCGTACTCCCCACAGAAGGTGTGCCAGATAGTGGTGGCGTGCTGCATGCTGCACAATCTGGCCATTCGGAAGCAGATCCCCCTCATTGTGGATGACGGAGATCAACCAGGGCCCCAGCCCGCAGACCAGGACAGCTCGAGTGAGGTGGACAGCGGAGAGGAGGAAGCTGGGAATGTGCGCCAGCAGCTCATCGCCCGCTACTTCACTTGACGGTGAGTGTCCATGTACGACGGATGATGTGTCTGTATCTGTGCAGGTGTGTGTGTGCTGTGTCAGGGTGGCCGTATGTTCACTGCGTGCAGTGTGTCAACGCTCCATGGCCAGGGTAGTATGCCACTGTTGGTGACTGTGGCATTGTGCCCTATTGCTCTGTGCGATGTGTGTACATTGCTTGTAGTTGTTGACATGTACTGTGTGATGGGTGTGTGACACACTCATTGAATGTGCTCCTGTTCTGTCTCCCACCCCTAGGTCCCTACAGGCCCTCCGGATTCCATTGCCATGCCACGCATCAGGTGCCTTTCCGCCCAAGGTGGCCGTTGTATTCCGTACAAATAAAACACAGGGCACAAACAGCAGTTAGTGAAAAAGGTGCATTTATTACAAACTGTGACATGTGATTGTGTGTAAGGTGATGACAAAAGTGGTGCGTGCAGTGACAATGAGCTGTCGGTCATGGCTGCGTGATGATCAGGGTGTACCCACTGGTTCTATGTCCATAGTCCAACATACACATGCCATCCAGCTGGCTGTGTGGAGTGGGATCGTAGAGCAAGTCAATGCAGTGGCTGGTCAAGGAAGGCTGGCGGAAGGCTGGCTGGCTGCCTCACTTGCGACTGGAGCGTGCGAAGTCCTCCCGGGAGATCTGTTTCCTCTTCGGACGGCCCCTTCCACGTTTGGGAGGGGGGTGTGTGGTGGCGACCTGCTGGTGGTGGGTGAGGTGTGCTCACTGGCTGTGGACGCAGGGGAAGTGGACACTGCTGCCCGAGCCTGCGCCCTAGCAGGTGGTGGCGGAGGTGGTGTTGCTGGCCTTGCCTGTGACCCCACCGCCACCACCAGCTGGCCCATGAGGTCCACGAGTTGGTCCATACGGGACACGAATTGGCCCATATGGGCGTCCATGGACCTCAGCACCCCCAGCACCTCCCGCGTGTCAGTAGCAGACCTGGCCCATTGTCCTTGGGCCTCTTCATAGGCCCCAAGGACTCTGGCCATTTGAGGCAGGGCATGGCTCCCAGGGGAGGCTGGCGTTTCCCTGACCCTGCTCCTCCTACCAGTCCTGCTGCCACCGGCCTGCCCACTAGCCACATTGCACACCACGGTCCTCGCTGTGGCTCCCAGGGTGGATCCAGTCGGCCGGGCCACCACCTGCGCTGGGGCTGGTGCCAGCGAAGACGTGGTGGTGGTGGAGGCGGTGGTGGTCGGTGCGGCGATGGTGGCGGTTGCGGCAGTGGTAGTGGCCGCAATGACCGTGGGTGTGGCCGCAACGACAGTGGCAGCAGGGGACTGGGACTGTTCAGCATCCCTGGATGATGGGTTGGTGGGTAGGAGGGGTCCTGGGGAGCGGCTGGGCCCTGCCACGCCAGATGGGCCAGCTTGGTGGTCCGTGTCCGAAGAGGAGGACAGATCCTCCAGATCCGTGTGTCCTCGTTGGGGGCTTGTAGGCTGGCTGTGCTGGCTGCTGTCTCCATCCCCAGCATCCAGCAGTTCGTCACCTGTGGAGAGAATGAGATTTGTTATTGTGTTGCACCTGGCGAAGTATGTATTAGTCGTCTGACATTGGCAGTTCGTGCAATCTCGTACATGGGTTTCCCGGAGGCGAGTGTGTGGCTGTGGCATCTGTAGTTGTGTGTGCTAGGCAATGGGACTGTGTGCTGTGCACATGTGGCATGGGACGGATTGGCCATGCCGATGGGTGTGTTGCTGTGCCCCTACTCATTGTGACTCTGGTGTATGCGGGCTCCTGGCCCATCCTGGGTCTGGTTTGTACTTTGCTTTTGGAGTTCATATGGAACGCTTAGGAACGCATATGGCAACATGGGGGCCATGCCCCAGATTCGCATTTGGGAGGGGATATGCTTTTGGGGTTCAAATGGAACGCTTAGGAACGCATATGGCTACATGGGGGCCATGCCCCAGATTCGCATTTGGGAGGGGATATGCTTTTGGGGTTCAAATGGAACGCTTAGGAACGCATATGGCAACATGGGGGCCATGCCCCAGATTCGCATTTGGGAGGGGATATGCTTTTGGGGTTCAAATGGAACGCTTAGGAACGCATATGGCAACATGGGGGCCATGCCCCAGATTCGCATTTGGGAGGGGATATGCTTTTGGGGTTCAAATGGAACGCTTAGGAACGCATATGGCAACATGGGGGCCATGCCCCAGATTCGCATTTGGGAGGGGATATGCTTTTGGGGTTCAAATGGAACGCTTAGGAACGCATATGGCAACATGGGGGCCATGCCCCAGATTCGCATTTGGGAGGGGATATGCTTTTGGGGTTCAAATGGAACGCTTAGGAACGCATATGGCAACATGGGGGCCATGCCCCAGATTCGCATTTGGGAGGGGATATGCTTTTGGGGTTCAAATGGAACGCTTAGGAACGCATATGGCAACATGGGGGCCATGCCCCAGATTCGCATTTGGGAGGGGATATGCTTTTGGGGTTCAAATGGAACGCTTAGGAACGCATATGGCAACATGGGGGCCATGCCCCAGATTCGCATTTGGGAGGGGATATGCTTTTGGGGTACATGCTGTGAGCCATGGGTGCCGAACGTGACATGTGTTGTGGCTGCATGACAGTGCATGGTCTGAGGTGTGTGCATGCCTGACATGCCCTGCATATTTGCTGTCTGTTGTGGTTACTGGACATGGCATTGGACGCATCGTTATGAGTGAGTGATAGCTGTGTGCCAGCCAACGTATTGCAGTTGTCCCATCTCCTTGGTGTGCGTGCTGCCATGTGCATCACTGCAGTGCTCGGGGGGTGTGGCCCATGTTGTGTGTTGTTGCTCACAGTGTGTCGTGCGCTTAATTGACTTCTGGCACATGGTTGGTCATGGGCATGTGTCTTAGCGTGACTGCTGTATGTGTGGCAGCTGTGCGGATGACATGCCTTTCATGAGACTGGGGCTGACGGATGGGATGGATGGTATGTTGTATGTGCATGGTGTGTCTGTGAGTTTGATGGGTTCAGTGGTGTTCGTGTGCATTTCTGTTGTTCCGCTCTGTTGCGTCTAGTGTTGTTTGTCTTACATAGGCGTAGTTGTGGGGTGTGGGTTGACAGGCAGTGGGGGCTACATGGACAGGACTTCAATGGTGTTTCGGTTGTGTGTGATGAGTTGCACAGTGGCTGCCGTGTGGGACTATATTCAGTGTGGCTTGTGCATGCAGACGTGGCTCCTTGGGTGTTGCTATGTCTGTGATGGGTCATGTGGGGTGTGAGTCTGTTGTTCATGTCCGTGTGCACATTGTTCACTTGTTCGTGACGGTGGGCGGTGCTGCGTGTTCGTCTGCTACGTGACATGTCCCATGTGTTGGTGGTGTTATGGTCCTCATGCCTCCAGTAATCCAGCCCTGTCCAGTTTCCCACCTGCAAGTTGTTCGTGCGTGCACTGTACTGGATGCCACATGGCTCTAAGCGGGGGTGCTCCATGTTGCAGGTCTGTGGGGGTGGGGGGGTGTAGTGGGTCGTGGGGGTGGCTGTACACCCACTGACACCGATTGCTGTGGACCGTGATGTCTGCCTTTCGGCTGTCGTTGTGCACTGCGGTGGCTGACACGTGGCTGTGGGGTGTGGGGGATGCTCCTCCTTGCTGTGCTGTGGGACTGGGGCCTGGTGTGTGTTGTACTTGGGCTGTCCACCGTCCCACCCACTGCACTTTGTGTTCCTGCCACTTACCTGTTACTTGTCGGTTAGTGCAGCTGTGGCGGACACATGGGTGTGGTGGGTGCTCGTTGTGGCGCTTCTGGCATATTTGGGGACCTGTTGGTGGTTACGTGGCTGGCTTAGTGTACACATGTCCCCAAGCATCTTACAGTTGTTCGGTTTGGGCTGTGTGTGGTAGTGTCTGTTGCATGTGTGTGTGATGTGTTGTGTATTGTGTGCTGGACATGGGGGTGTCTGTCCCTGGGAGCTGTGGCATGGTAGTTGCGCATGTGAGTACATAGCGGTGTGCTGGTATACATTAGTTTGTACTTACCAGCCTCCACTCCCTCTGCTAATCCGGCGAGGATCTCCGGATGGATTACGACTCGCACCTTCTCCTCCCACGCTTTGAAGGTCTTAAAGAGCGCGGGATTCCCTCCGCCAGTGACGGCAGCCAGCTCTCTGTTTTTGCCCTCCTTCTTCTTGACCAGGCTTTTTACGTCATTCCAACGTTTGTTTATCTCGACTCTGTTCCTGGGCAGGGTCCCGACTGCATTGACCTGGTCTACGATCCGGTTCCACATTCTGTTTCTGGTGGCTAGTGGTGTGTGCTGGACCATGTTCCCATAGATTTGTGGGTACACCTTGATGATCTCGTCGACCATGACCGTCAGCTCCATGGGCGTGAACTTGGGCATCCTTTGTGGTGCCATGGTGTTTGTGGTGCTGGTGCGGTGTGTGTTGTGTAATGTGCAGGGGGTTTGTGGTGCCGGTGTTTGGTGGTGGTGGTGGTGGTGGTGGTGGTGGTGGTGCAGGTGTTTGGTGGTGGTGGTGGTGGTGGTGGTGGTTGTGATGTGTGCGTTTCTGTGGTGTGCTGCTGTCCTTGCTGTGTCACTGTGTCCTCTCCTCTCCTCTCTGGTTTGCAATGTAGCAAGGGGTTGTGGTCTGTGGGAGTGCTGCTTTTGTACTCACCTATGTGGGTGTGTCCTCATGGTCTGTTGTTTTCAGGTGTGTTGTGTCTGGGGTTCTGGCCTTTGTATTTTTTGTTTGTCCGGGGGGGTGTTTTCGGGATGTGTATTTGTGCGTGCCTTGCTGTGTGGACTTGTTGGCCATGTTGTGTGCTATTGGTTTTGTGTGCGGATGGTTTCTGTGCAGGTACGTTGGCGCCATGGCTTCTGCCGTGTCGATTCTCATCGGCGTTGTTTGCGCTGGCGGGCGGTATATTTGTTGTTTTTCCGCGCTCATGGCGGTGCGATCGTAATTTCACGTGCGGTGTGTCGGCCGTGTGGGCGGGCGGTTTTGTGTTGTCGTGCGTGTTTCCGTCCGTGGCGGGCGGTTTGACTCCGACTCGGACGATGGCGGGCGGTATTTTGTGTGATTTTTCCGCCGATGGCGGTTTTTGGTTTGTGTACTCATAATGGCGTGGTCGGTGTTCAGGCGGTGTGTGCGGGCGGATTTTTGCCGCTTCCATGCCTGGCGGATTCTTTTACGCCGGGTATCGTAATGGGCCCCTTAATAATATTAAAAATAATTAATATTTTTAATTATAAAATGTTAAAAACATAATGTAAAATATAATTACATATATATAAATAAACCTATATTATAAATATAAAAATAAATTATATATAATAAGTTAAAACATTAAAATAAATATTAAAAAAATATATATTTTACACTACATTAAATATAACATTACTGGAAACGTTGCATAGCGTAGGGGATAAAATAACTATTTCCACTCCAACAAGTGGTACAGTAGGGAAAGTGTTGGATAGCGGGAGGGTAAAAATTACTATTCCCACTCCAGTGAGTGCAACAGTAGGGAAAGTGTTGGATAGCGGGTGGGTAAGAATTACTATTCCCACTCCAGTGAGTGCAACAGTAGGGAAAGTGTTGGATATCGGGTGGGAATAATGTACTATTCCCACTCCACCAAGTGTAACAGTAGGGAAAGTGTTGGATAGCAGGTGGATACAAATTACTATTCCCACTCCAGTGAGTGCAAAAGTAGGGAAAGTGTTGGATAGCGGGTGGGTAAAAATTACTATTCCCACTCCACCGAGTGCAACAGTAGGGAAAGTGTTGGATAGCGGAAGGGTAAAAATTACTATTGCCACTCCAGTGAGTGCAACAGTAGGGAAAGTGTTGGATAGCGGGTGGGTAAAAATTACTATTCCCACTCCAGTGAGTGCAACAGTAGGGAAAGTGTTGGATAGTGGGTGGGTAAAAATTACTATTCCCACTCCAGTGAGTGCAACAGTAGGGAAAGTGTTGGATAGCGGGTGGATAAAAATTACTATTCCCACTCCAGTGAGTGCACCAGTAGGGAAAGTGTTCGATAGCGGGAGGGTAAAAATTACTATTCCCACTCCAGTGAGTGCAACAGTAGGGAAAGTGTTGGATAGCGGGAGGGTAAAATTACTATTCCCACTCCAGCGAATGCAACAGTAGGGAAAGTGTTGGATAGCGGGTGGGAATAATTTAATATTCCCACTCCACCAAGTGTAACAGTAGGGAAAGTGTTGGATAGCGTAGGGGAATAATTTAGTATACCCACTCCTGCAATATAATTAACATTAATTAACAAGTAATTATTTTTTCAAAATTAATTTACCTCCCACCATTTCCCCCTATAAACGTCACCTACAATATTGTAAAATATTAATAAATTAACATAATGAATTAAAAAATTAATTACAATTAACAATAAAATTAATAACTATCAAATCTAAATGAATTCACAAAATTAACACTATAAAATAACTTTTAATAAATATAATATAAAAAATAATAAAAATTACATTAAAACTAAAGTACTTCCTACCCTAATCCCCTATCAACCCTCACCCCACTCCTAAAAAAAGTACACAAATAACATATTTACAAATTAATTATTAATTAATATCTAATTAATTACTAATTAATAAAAAAAATAACACAATTAACATATTTACCAATTAATTATTAATTGTGATTAATCAATTTATAATTAATTAATAATAAATTAATTAACTTAATTAACAATATAAATTATTAAATACTAAATCATTAATTAATAAAATAATTAATTAATTTCAATTAAATTACTTCCCACCCTATTCCCTTTATAAACCCACAACCCGCTACAGAATTAAATTGCGCTAAAAATAATTAACATATAATTAATTATTTCTAAATAATTCAAAAAAAAATATTATAATTAAATTACTTCCCACCCTATTCCCCTATAAACCCACAACCCGCTACGGAATTAAATTACGCAAAAATTCATTTAATTAAAATTCATTACTTTTAAAAAATTCAAACATACATTACAAAAATAATACATACTTTTAACACATATACTAACACTTAAAACACTATAAAAAAATTCGATATTTTTAACAACTATATATTGACTGTCGATATTACTAACTTCGATATTATGAAAAACGATATTTCTTACCTGCATTTCGATATTCTGCACCACTATATTTTTGTAAGTCGATATTATGTCCATTCTATATTTTAAACTCGATATTTTGCCATATCGATATTTAAAATTCGATATTGTGACTGATTACCGAATACCCACTGGGGTGGAGTAGTGAGAAGAAGTGGCGGGCTTTGCCGGAGTAGTCCGCCAGAGATTTGACGCAACGCGAAGGCTGCTCTTACGCACTGTAAGGTACGAGAGCCGGGGGCTGGCGGGGCTTGGGCGGACTGGCTTGCGGAGAGAGCCCCAAAGCAAAGCTCCTGCTGAGGGCACCACCCCCCTTATAGCCTCCGAGCAAGCTGAACCTGCAGGGGCACATCAACGGCGTGTAGGAAAGTGGAACTGGTGCCTTCGTGGTAGACGCCTAGGCTGAGGTACGCGCGCAGACGGGAGGGCTGCCATTTTTAGCATGACGGAGCTGATTGCCTGAGCAGAAAGAAGGCAAGGTAGTGCCTTACTGAGCTGGTTCCTGGTACGGGCGGGCTATGAGCCTCTACGAAGACACTGCCATGGAGGGTACCACCATAAAGAATAAGAAGGGCGCTGTCAAGCATCACCACAGGGCCACCATGGCCACCATGCAGGCTAGCAGATGATGTGGCAGATAGATTCCTAGTTTCAGTGTGCATGGGAGAACTGGTACACGCATACCTCTCTCAGAGCTATCACAGTGGTTTGAACAGACAGTCATCTTACGAAGCTGCAGGAAGGATGCACCTCCCTATCTAAAGAGACTGCAGTGGATGCTAGATGACTAGGGCAGTCAAGTGAGACAAGTGCATCACCGGAAAGATGGGAAAAACAGACGGAAAGCAAACTAAACTGCCCTTTGAATCACGCAAGTCGTCATGGGGGCAAGGGCAAGAAAGAGAACCGGAGATGGCGGAGGAAGGTGAAAACACATAGCAACCAGAGGAGGAGGACATGAAATCGCTATTGATGACAATGAAAAGCAGCCTCAATTCAATTAAATCGAAAATGGATTCCATGTGCACGCGCATGGACTTCATTACTCAAAAGCTTGAAAAGCAAGATGAAAGGATAGGGGAAGCTGAAAACAGAATTTCAGGCCTCCAAGATGAAACTTCCCAAAGAAATTCGCAAATGAACGAGATGGACGCCTCCTGAAAGTAATAGCAGTGAAGAACGAAGATTTAGAGGCAAGGTCTAGGCGGAATAATATTCGCATCCTAGGAGTGCCAGAATCAGCCAATGGGGAGGATGGAGGAATATGTAGAGCGGATGCTGCGTACATGCTTCGGGGAAGAAGCTTTCTCCTCGTTATTAGTAGTGGAAAGGGTGCATAGAACACTTGCGGCGCCCCCTCGTCCCGGAGCCCCGTCTAGGCCCATTGTGGCAAAACTTCTCAATTACCGTGATCAGGACACGGCATTGCGCAAAGCAAGGGAACAGCAATCCCTCACATTCGAGGGAAACAGCATTGCGCTGTACCCCAATTTCACCATGGCAGTCCAAGAGTTAAGGAAATAATTAATACCAGCCAAAAGAAAGCTGCAGCAGGCTAATATAACCTACGCATTGCTCTACCCCGCTCGACTGCGGATCACGCACCAAAGCAAGCAGTATTTTTGTACATCGCCGCAACAAGTCATGGAATTCCTCAAAAAGCTACCTAGAAGCCCGCACAAGGGCGGAAAGTCATCAGACGAAGAGAGACACAGTCTGCCGAGATTGGAAGAGGAATAGTGTAGACATTCAAGCGGCGACGCTGTTACAGGAAGAACCTAACTTAAGATGTCACTGCGTAAGCACACCAGTGGAATTCCAATAGACTTTTGTTAAACATCGCAAATGTGCTATCACCAGAGTACCTATATAGGCCCAACGAACTAACAGTGTTTAGCAAGTGAGACTTATTAAAGACTAAATGGAAGAAGTATCACCACGTACCTCACAAAGTGCAGCATGCGAGGTGCCTATCATGCATGTCTTGGACGCCCTTCACCCAGGTGTTCACATCTGGGAAGAGGTATGGCTTCGCCCCCTGGAAATCAAACCCCAGCAGGTATTCCCCTTTTGCTAAGAATACGGAGCGTGCGAACGACATGCTTCATTGTAAGAGTTATCTCATTGTGACTTGGGTGTTTGTTTGTTGCGTAACTGTTTGTAATCAGCTTCATTTTAAAGTAGTTAACACCCGAGCTATAGAGTAAGTTTGGCAGAACACCAATCAATGGTTGATTTCAAAGATGTTTGTCATAGAGTTCACGCCAAACAATTACAAATGAAAGAAAATTTTGATAAGAGGTGTCATTTAGATGGTGAAGATGTTTGTGTCGGCGATTGGGTACTAATTAAGAGACCTGACAAGGTTAGAAAGGGGGAGTCAAAGTTTCTGATGCCTGAGCAGGTATGCAAGGTTAGTAAGGGAGCTGCTTTTGTCGGAGGAAAAGGATGGTGGAACAAAAGACAACTAGTTAAAGTTTCTACTGAACAGGCCAGAATATTGCAAGGGAGACAGAGAAATTTCGTGGATGGACTTGATTGCGAGCACTGGTTGGTTTCTGGGGAATCTGCTAGTTCTCGTGATCATGTTTTTCCATCTCAAGTCACAAGTGCAAGTCAGGTTGGGGACAACATTTCCGCTCAGCCAGTCAACAGTAGGGGGAGCATTAGCTCTTCCAGGGGCCGCACTATAAACGTTCCAAAAAGATTTGACGATTTTATTAGGTATTGAACCTGTTCATTTTATCTTAATTCGTTACTTTGTAAATTGCTTACTTTGTTTTCTTTTAAGGGGGAAGGTGATGTTGTAGTATGTGTTTATACTGTAATCTGATGGTAATGTACATCGCGCGCTGATGGCGCCTTTCACGTGATCAGCGCGCGATACTTGTGTTATGTATTATGTTTAGTCGTGTTCGTTTGAACGCGGTCCAGGACACTCACATGGAGCGTATGTCGGTGCAGGGTTCGGATGGCATGAGTCAGTTGCTATCCGGACGGCTGGCCGAGAGGACGCTCCGTGTGTCGGGTGGACGAACCTTGAATTAAACCTTTAAACCTTCAAGAAGGCGTCCGCTACTTATTTCAAGCTTACTTTAGAACCAGGGTTGTCACAACAAGGAAGAGAGCCCAGGAGGGTGTCGGTGCAAACGTCAGCGATGCCTCTTTGTACATGCGTTGTATCACCAGATGAGAAACACTGCTATTGCAACATCTGCTTGGGAGAAAGACATCCACATGCCAGGATGATGCCATATGTGTAAGCACTTTAGACGCATCTTTTAAAGTGTCCATCATGCCAGAGACCCTGCACACCGTGACAGATAGCACAGAAGATAGTGCCAGCGCCTCGTGGCTTCCTTCTACTGTGCTGGGAATTATTTTATCTACACCCGAAGAAGGAACGGACTAGCAATGCCCAGGCCATGCGCATACTTGTAGAGCAATGCCATCAACCCACTGAGTTATCCCATTACATAAGCGTCGGATTCCACAGAATACCACAGCAGTGGCAGGATGCATGACAAACACTACATTTCATAGGCAGCTTGCTTCAGCAGGAGTAACCCCCCACCCAGCCCTCCCACCCTGACCCACCCCCCCCCCCAGCCCGCTCATTGATTAATACAGACGCTGGGAGTAAGTGGCCGGCTTACCGTACTGGAAGCTGAGGCGTGGGAGCAGCTCCTCTGCGGCCGCCGCCAGCCCCACCAGGCACAGCGTGTGTAAAGCGGGGGATCAGCCAGCCCCGTGTCGCCCCCATGCCCTTGGCTCCGGCCGTGCGAGTCCTCGCCGCCTTCCCTCCAGACGGTCCTGGTGGGTAAATCCAAGTCACAGGGGCAGTCCGAGCCGGGAGAAGCGAGCCCGTGTGCCGCCGCCTGCTGAAAGCTGAGCTTGCAAAACTTCGCTAGAGCCCGCCTCTGCCTCCTCCTCTCCCTCGCACTCTCCGTCTCCTTCAGTAACGAGACCACACACGGCTCCAGCAACCTGAAAGAGGCAAACACGCAAAAAATGTGCGTAGCGGCTAATTGAGAAACACTGTCTCCCACCGCAAGTAAAAGATCCAATCCCGGTGGGCTGGGCCAAAAGCGGACAGGGTGGCAACCAGGAGGGATTAAAATGCCTCCGGTGCAATCATTACACTCTGTTTAGCATAATTACTGACGAGAAACAACGCACGCCAATGAAAATTGAAGGCGGAGCGGACACACGACTTCTGGAACCATATTGATTCCAAGAAGCTCTCGCATGGCGAGAGCAGCGCATGCGTGCTGCTAACGCCAGGCGAGACCTAAAAAAGAAGAATTGCAGGTCCTCAGTACCGGACAGTAGTTGCCCATTTAAAGCACTGCTCGAGTGTAATTCCAAAAGAAGAAGGGCCAATTGTGGGCATAAAAACATCCCATCATAACATTTTGGGCCATTCACTGTATGTGTATTTGAGCCAGATTACCAAATCGGCGGTAAACAAAAAAGGGAAATAACGTGCATATAAGAATTCATACCTAGTTTCCGACGGTCTCAAAATTATAATTTTTTTTACATTCTGCATGGACAGGTAACACCAACTAAACGCTAGTGATTAGTGACATTGTAAAATAAGAGCAACACAAACACAAACAGTAGCGCTAAAATAGTTGCCAAATGCTGTTGGCCTCCATGTGAGCCCTACCTCGCTCTGTAAACCCTCCAAAAGGCTTCATAATATGTCACTGTACAAGGCATCAAAAATCCTTAAAAAGGATCTCGATTCCTTCTTCTACGCGATTCTACTAAGTGTGCTACTTCGCAAAAAAAAAAAATGATGAGATGAGGTTTAATAACAGTTACGTTTCTCCGTGCACTCAAAATTCCAATATAATCTCAAAATTCCACCGGGTTCGTTGTGTGCTACTACATCCGTTGCACTGTGTCAGGCAGTGCCCTAAATATACAAAAACTACATGGGTCGGACAAGCCTGTCCCCTGGATGTGTGCACTTTATCTTGAAACAATATGTTTCTTATCTGCGTTCAATCGTTCACACATAAAAAATCCAATGTTTTGATCGTAGTGATTATTCCATGAATTTATTCATTCATTGATCAATTAATAAATCATTCATTTATAATTCCATCGTCTTTTAGCAAAATGAAATGCTCCTTACAAAACCCAATGCATTTCGGGTCGTATCTCGACCCTTCATCAGGGGTCTATAAGAGAAATACAAGAAATACTAGATTATGAAACATTTCAACATCATAGTCATATTATGTTCAATAGCACCAAACAGTTCATTATCGTGAATACAACTTAATGAAAAAGCAAAGATATACGTGTCTATACAAATGTACATTCCTAGGCAGTTTAGACCATCAATTCAATCAGTTTATGCATTATCAAACAATTGCATTTGCTCCCTTTCAATAGAGGGTTCTAACGGACAGGCTGCCACATCGTTCTAAATATTCCCCACTATCAAACGTCACCACACTTACTTGAAAACAAACGACGGCGCTCGTGAAACGTAGCGCGATGTAGCTTCAGTGTATACCGATTTCAAAGGAAACCCGCAAGCCGCCAATAGTTATACTTCCTCATTCATGTTATCGCGAGATGACGGCATCTGCGCCTCTCACGTGATCTGGTTGTACATTAACCCCTTAATTTCAAAATGCGTCTCTAAACGCGTCCCAGGGAATGTTGTTCATCGCGAGAGGACTATCACGTGATATGAATATCCAATCCTCTATGAGCACCAAAACACCCTCTACACGTGGTGTCTGCAAGCTGTAGCCTGCCGGCATCGTTATGTAAACAAAAATGAGATGAGGTTTACCAGAATTTCCCTGACCACCAATCACTACAAACAGAAACACTTCAGTTATTACCAATACATGAGACAAAGACGTTTGGCCGAGATACGTTCTTACGTAGTGAAACCAAAATTCAGACATTGTTCTTCTGATGCCCAAGTGTCCAAATTATAGCTTTCACTGCCTGTGGCCCATTATTAGGGGAGGTTATACGGCACCTGCTAAATAATGATACTGCACCCTGCGTTATTATCCTCATTTCCAAATTCTGCACCCTGGAACATGGGTAACAGTATCACTGAGAGTATTACCCTTTTTCAAGTAACAAAACTCTGAATATTGTGGTCCACCCCACCCCCCCTTCCACACCTATTTCACCAAGTATTACCTCAAGAAATGTGTGCTAAACAATTTGTGCAATACTTGTAATCATGATTCGGGCACAAACTCTTATATGCTTCTAAAACAGGATTACCGGCCCTCTAGGAATGTTGGTTTAAACTGTAGTCTACATTCCCACATTGCCCTACTCAGGACTTTTATAAGGATGAAAAAGTAGGGGTCCCAAAAAGGAGCAAGGCCTGTATAATTATGGGCGTGGCTTAAACATGTAAACTAAAATTCCCACAGAGGGCTACACTACCCAGACATTTGCACAGAATCACAACTGCTATAGGTGCTCTGTGCGCTTTGCAGAGAGGCCAAGGAAACTCGCACTGCCTTCAGCCACAACAAAGTCGTGGCTGTTACAAACACCTGGGTGAAACTCAGTCCAATCTATGTACGATACAAGAGTAATATGCTGCCTGAAAAAAAATACGTCACACAGCATCCTGGAAGAATCAAACACTCTTAGAGAATGCAAGAAAAAGGCTCATGGGAAGGAGATGGTGACTCATAGGGTCTGACAGGATATGATGGGTTGTAAGAGCATCATGGGAAATGTAGTTTATTTTTTGTATACAACGTTTTCATTTGCTGCTGTGATTTTTACAGTAAAGAAAGAGAAGCAATAATCCGAAGCCTCCGGTCCTGTAATAGAATTGGCCTGAGCAGGCTGGAAAGGCGCTCCGCTTATACCAGGGAGTCTGTGGGGTTTCTCCAGCCCAGCTGGTCAATGCAGCCGGGTTGGAATGTAGCCGGGCTGGAGAAACCTAAGTGCTCATGTGTATTTTGGCCGGCATGAGACGGGCGGCCAAACACATATGCGCACTTAGGGAGTGCACATAGTGTTAGAAATGGGATTTCTGGTTGGCTAGGGCATGCGCCTAAGCCAGGCAGAAACCACCACTCTGCACAAAATGCCGAGGCACACCAAGAAGTCCAGATATTGTACAATTGGTTTCGATCAACCAAATATGTATCAAAAGAAGTCCATAGAGCAGACTATTGTCGGGACTCTTTTACTCTGCAGACTGGCCTTGAACGCAGGTGTATCAAGACCTGCTTGAACAGATAAGATATGTAGCGGTAGTGATGTCCATTTTTTCTCCCTGCTACAGGTGATACACCGTTAATACGGGTTGGCACCCTTCATATGGAAGAATACGTTTTAAATACTGAAATCCCTTTTCTATTGAACTTAGCCTTGAGAAAGTCCTTTTGGACGAAACACGTGTCGGCTGCCCTTTTCGGAAATCGGTTTTTGATATGAAATAAAGGATTTACCAAGGAAAACAGAGTCTGCTCTATGGACTTCTTTTGATACATATTTGGTTGATCGAAACCAGTTGTACAATATCTGGACTTCTTGGTGTGCCTCGGCATTTTATGCATTGTGTACTTCAACTCCAGGTGGGCGGCTGCTTCACCTTGAGAGTTGATTTTGCCTCCTGTCAGCAGAGGGAGGTTTTTTTGCCTGGAGAGCACCACAACTTACTAAAATCCGGTGAAGCTATTATCCGACGAACAAAGGGTACAGATGTGCATGTGAAAAATGGCATTTCTGCTGTGTTCTTTTGTGTAATGAGAAACCACCACTCTAGTCAGGGCAAGGGAGTTACACACCGAAGATAACCCCTGCTCACCCCCTTGGTAGCTTGGCACGAGCAGTCAGGCTTATCCTAAAGGCAATGTGTAAAGCGTTTGCGCAACACACACACAGCAGCGACACACTAGGCACACCACAAAAGAAGCTCCACACAAGGTTATATAAAAAATAGCCTTTGTATTACTCATAAACACATTAGAAAGTAATCACATATGTACACAGTGCCACCTGGCACTAGATATAACTTTACAGGGGATTATATACATGACAGGGCCAATCGGGCCACTGTCATAACCATTAGAATGCAAGTAGTGAAAATAAAACAACCAGCAACTACTGGTATTAGCGCTTATGTATAAACCACATTAGGCATTCACATTAGGCATAAACACAGTGTGCATTCACATTAGGCATAAACACATTATGCATAAATCACATTTAGCAGTGCACCATAGTACCACTAGTAAGGTGCATTCATCCGCTTAGGGCCTTGCGCCCCACCAGAACACAAGGTACTCCCAGGCCAACTGGCCTTCCTCGGGGGGCCCGTCTTGGGCACCTCCGCAATGCCCTTTGTCCACAAAGTCAGGGTTCTAGGCTGCCGATGCAGCTCTCCCTTTACCACCAGGCTGCTACTGCAGCAGGGTACAGGCCCAACAGGCCGGTACCAGAAATAGGGGTGCGAGGGTGCAACTCACCCTTGTCTCTCCTGAGACACAAAATGCCCCCAACGTTGCAGCTGCCGCGATCTGGCAGTACAGCTGTGTGCACAACGCTAGGCACCAACTGTGCCTTGGGAGCTCCTCCTTCCCGGGGCTCCTCTCCCAGGGAAATCGCGCAGGCACTACCGGTGCTCCCCTGCAGGCCCCACTCACCGGGGTCTCGCCCACTTGCCTGTTCCTCAACAACTCACCCGTGGCCCGGGTGAATCAGAATCCTCAGATCCCCTTGTCCGCGGAAAACACACAGGACTCCTCTCTGCCTCCAGCAACGCCGGCAGACACGCAGGGCTCTCCTCCTCCTTACGGGGAGCCCCGCCCACAGTCAGGCAAGCGCCGCCTGGCTTCCTGTTTCGTCTTCGCCTGGCTTCCGGTTCTGCGGTTTCACGGAGCGAGGTCTCCGTTGCTCCTGCCGCCTCCTCTGCCACACAATACGGAGCGGAGCCTCCGCAACTTCAAGGTTTGGGGACGGCTGACCCACGCCCACAGCACAGCCACACACTGCTCACGGCACAGCTCGAGGGGAAGACCAGGCGATCTCCTCACGACGTGAACGCACACTGCGTCCGCCGCATCCAGGAATGTTGAGCCCACTTCTAAGGCTCCAAGGCAAGAAGCAAAAGCGCTCAGCACGCGCTTTCTGCAGATCACCCCCTCAAGCCTGGGCAGTGTCCTCCTCGCGCCCAGTGCGCTCTTCAGGGCAATGTCCACCAGCTCCCCAGCAGCAGGGGGAACAGTCCAGTGCGCACCACGCTCTAAGTCCCATGCCACCAGGGGCAGAGCTGGGCACAGGCAGGCCAGCACATAGGGACCCTCAGGAAGCAGCAGCTGGGTCCCACGGCGGTTCCTCCTGGCAGTCCAGCAGCCTGCCGGCCACCAGTTTCAGGTCAGCACACACTGCACTTTCATGGGGTCACAGCCCTAATATTTATACTCCTTGTGTCCTTTGTTCTGCCCTGACACAGGGCTTGGGTCCCAGTTCCAACCAGTTCTGGGGGGCACTTAACATTTGTTTATAGTGCTCACAACCTCCTCATTGTTAGGTTAGGCTCTGGCCCCAGACACACCACAGGGGGCGGAGCCTGCATTGAACAAGGCAGGCACAGACCTATTCAGGGTCAGGGGCTACTCCTCCCACTACTCCAAATGCAGATCTATTCAGCCTAGCGCTGACTCACCCAGCCCCTCTGGAGCCACGGCACCTCCCCAGTCCCTGTCACTCCAGAGCCAGACATGCAATACACATCACGTAGGCACAAAGACACATAGCACACAGAAATGCCCACTTCTAAAAGTGGCATTTCTAAAATAGTGACAATAAATCTGTGCACACCATTACGCAGCATTTATTACCACTATTCCAAACATACCAAACTTGATCCCGATACTCCTCTCAGATCAGGAATTACCACTGAAACACTTATCAGGGAATCCCCAATGCATTCCTATGAGAGGGCAGCCTCACAGCAGTGAGAAACCAAAATGGCTGTTTGTCACTACCAGGACATGCCACACAGTTAAGGCACATGTCCTACCTTTTACCTACACCGCACCCTGCCCATAGGGCTAGCTAGGGCCTACCTTAGGGGTGACTGATATGTAGTAAAAGGGGAGTCACAGACATGGCAACCACTTTATGTGCCACGTCACAGCAGCAATAAACTGCGCGCGCAGGCCCTGCAATGGCAGAGGCCTGAAACAGGTTTTAAATGCTACTTTGGTGGTTGACGCAAGCAGCGCTGCAAGCCCACCAGTAGCATTTAATTTACTGGCCCTGGTTATCTGAGATACCACTTTACAAGGGACTGATAGGTAAATTAAATACGCCAAACAGGTGTAGACCAATCTTACCATGTTTTA
Organism: Calotriton arnoldi; assembly: GCA_963921515.1. Taxonomy (NCBI): domain Eukaryota; kingdom Metazoa; phylum Chordata; class Amphibia; order Caudata; family Salamandridae; genus Calotriton; species Calotriton arnoldi. Next base: position 1,515,190 of record CAWUFW010000867.1, read on the forward strand.
CCATAGAGAGCACATTCACTTTACACTGGACAGCAGTGATAAAGTGCCCAGAGTCCTAAAACCACCAACACCAGGTCAGAAAAAATACCAGGAGGAAGGCAAAAAGCTCAGGGATGAGATTGCAAAAAGGGCCAAGTCCAACACAACCCCCTTCCAGCCTAAAGCCAGGGTAGACCAATAATTACCTTGATGGGCTTCCCTGCATGGGGCGATAGATCACGGACGCGGGACCGCAACTGCAGGGGCACACTCCAGTTCTAAGCCAATCTGAACCCATGTGGTTCCCTCTGTCAAAGCTCCCAGGACCAACTAAGCTACCCCACTGGGCCTCCCTAGCTGTCCGCGGCCAGGACCAGGCCCTAGGCCATCCAGATGTCTCTGGTCCTTGTCATCTCACAGAGTGGGGGGCAGTAACCCCTGGTACATAGTATCCATTCTCCACTCTTCCTCTCATCATTGCAGTTCTAAACTGCCACTGATCCTCCAACCTAGGGTCTGCACCCTCAGGCTGACCAGAGGTCACGGGAGAGGCTCTCCTCCCCCTTCCTCTTCTTCTGGGGTCCTGCACTCTCCTCTCAGGAGAAGCCTCCCCAGAACCAAAAACTGTCAGGACGCTGGAATCAGCCCTCCTACACAATTCTCCCATCAGTTCAGGACCTCTCTCCTGCAACTGGTATCCCAACCTAGGATCTAAACCCTCAGGTTGAACCGGGGTCAGAGGCGAGGACTCCCTCCCTCTGCACCCCCTTCCAGAGTTCTGCACCCTCCCAACTGGAGTGGTACCCCTAGAAGACAAACCGGCCAGGACACTGCTTACAGATGTCCTTCCCTCCAGGTCAGGCAGAGCCTGAACCTGGCCTCCCAACCCAGGGACTAAACCCTGCGGCTGAGCACCCACCTGGCACACCAGGACTTCCTGGGGAGGACGCATGCCCCCCAAGGGTAACACATAACTCATGTGTTGCGTGACAGTCTGCCTGGCGCTGATCTCCAGACCCCTGTCCATCTGACAGTGCGCGAAGACCCCCAAAACAGAAGTGGTGTCACCATGGTCACTCCTAGGAGACTCAGCCCTTATGGCCAGCCCCTGACCCACTGGTTCTCCCACTGGGGACCGCATCCCCCTCTCAACCCTCCATCTGGACTTCTGCACCCTCCACTTAGGAGTGGCACCGCCAGACACCAGAACTGATGGAGCTCTGCTTACAAATACACTCCAAGTTCTCCTGACACTAGGAGATCCCCCTCAACGGATGGCCTACTAGTACAGCCTAGGCTCTCCACCTGGTGTTCCCTTAGGGAACCCTCCAGGCCCTGAGACTGGGTTTCGGGCACCTTGGAACGCATCCCATTCTCACTCCTTCTCCGCTGATACAGGACGTGAGTCCCTACACCCCTCCCACTACACCGGGACATATCTGGGCTACTAAGAACCTTTCCCACCACCCTGGGATGGGAAATACCTGAGCCACTCCTCTTAGGGTCACTCCCAAATGCCTCCTCAGACCCTCTGGCACTCACCCAGAGGTCTACCTCCCGTGCAAGCTCCCTGGGATCAGAGAACTCGCACTACAACAGGTGTTGGTGTAACCCTGGAAAACAACAACGGAACATGTGCTCTCTGACAATCAGATTGCACAGCCCTTCAAAATTGTTTGCCGTGCTACCCATCACCCAACCTTCCAGTGCACCACAACACTCATCCACAAACTCCCCCAAGACTGGTGAGACAGTTTCCTACTGCCCCTGAACCTCAACCTGTACCCTTCAGGTGTGACACCCTCTTCCTGGGAACTAGGTACCATGCTCTGGGATCTGGGAGTGGGACTTCCTACACTGGACACACTTTTGCTGCCACCACTGGACCCCACCCTCACTGGTGAATCCAGACCACTGAAACTACACGCAGGGGACAACCTTTCCTCAAGAGCTAGTATCTCACTGGCGAAGGCCCTCTCTGCCTCCACCATCCTCTCCTGCGCTAAGACCCTCTCAGTCTCTAGCTTTTTCTCCTCCACACCCAGCTGCGCTAGCTCCAACCTGAGCCTTTCCAATGTCAGCTGATGCTCCCTTTCTTCCTTCCTATCCACCCACTCCTCTGGGGACAGGGAAAGGGATGGGGCACTGCCCCCGGCACTGGACCCAGCAAGGGACTCCCTCTCTACGGGGTCCTCACTATCTGTCATTTTCTCCCTCCTCTTCAGACTCTTCAGGCCCTCCCTCAAAACCACCACTTAGGTATGTGGAGGGGTAATCTGTCAGGGCTCTAGGACTACTCCCCTGCGGGCTGCTCCAAGAGGAACAGGTTTTTGTGGAAGTTGCCTTCTATTGGTATCCCCCTTTCTCTGCAGAAACTCATTACCTCCTCCTCAGTGTACTCCCAAAGGTCCTTCTCATTATAGATTAACCCCATCCTGGCAAGATACACAACCCACAGTGCAAAACAAGAGACCTAGGCGCCTGAGCTGAAGCAAGAGTACACAATTCAAAATGACAATTTTGAGGAGAAATAAAAAATCAGGAGAAATCCCCAAACATGTGATTATCTAAATGCAGAGTTTGTAGTGCAACCAGTTGTCGCTGTGGTACTGCGCAAACGCAAGTCCTATCCTCACCGCTGACAACCAATGTTAGAAATGGGATTTCTGGTTGGCTAGGGCATGCGCTTAAGCCAGGCAGAAACCACCACTCTAGTCAGGGCAAGGGAGTTACACACCGAAGATAACCCCTGCTCACCCCCTTGGTAGCTTGGCACGAGCAGTCAGGCTTATCCCAGAGGCAATGTGTAAAGCGTTTGCGCAACACACACACAGCAGCAACACACTAGGCACACCACAAAAGAAGCTCCACACAAGGTTATATAAAAAATAGCCTTTGTATTACTCATAAACACATTAGAATGTAATCACATATGTACACAGTGCCACCTGGCACTAGATATAACTTTACAGGGGATTATATACATGACAGGGCCAATCGGGCCACTGTCATAACCATTAGAATGCAAGTAGTGAAAATAAAAAAACCAGCAACTACAGGTATTAGCGCTTATGCATAAACCACATTAGGCATTCACATTAGGCATAAACACAGTGTGCATTCATGTTAGGCATAAACACATTATGCATAAATCACATTTAGCAGTGCACCATAGTACCACTTGTAAGGTGCATTCATCTGCTTAGGGCCTTGCGCCCCACCAGAACACAAGGTGCTCCCAGGCCAACTGGCCTTCCTCGGGGGCCCGTCTTGGGCTCCCCCGCAACGCCCTTTGTCCACAAAGTCAGGGTTCTAGGCTGCCGATGCAGCACTCCCTTTACCACCAGGCTGCTACTGCAGCAGGGTACAGGCCCAACAGGCCGGTACCAGAAATAGGGGTGTGAGGGTGCAACTCACCCTTGTCTCTCCTGAGACACAAAATGCCCTTAACGTTGCAGCTGCCGCGATCTGGTGGTACAGCTGTGTGCACAACGCTAGGCACCAACTGTGCCTTGGGAGCCCCTCCTTCCCGGGGCTCCTCTCCCAGGGAAATCCCGCAAGCACTACCGGTGCTCCCCTGCAGGCCCCACTCACTGGGGTCTCGCACACTTGGCGGTTCCTCAGCAACTCACCTGTGGCCCGGGTGAATCAGAATCCTCGGATCCCCTCGTCCGCGGGGAACACACGGGACTCCTCTCTGCCTCCAGCAACACCGGCAGACACGCGGGGCTCTCCTCCTCCTTACAGAGAGCCCCGCCCAGAGTCAGGCAAGCCACGCCTGGCTTCCTGTTTCGTCTTCGCCTAGCTTCCGGTTCTGCGGTTTCATGGAGCGAGGTCTCCGTTGCTCCTGCCGCCTCCTCTGCCACACAATACGGAGCGGAGCCTCTGCAACTTCTTGGTTTGGGGACCGCTGCCACACACCCACAGCATGGCCACGCACTGCTCACGGCACAGCTCGAGGGGAAGACAGGGCGATCTCCTCACGGCGCGAACACACACTGCGCCCGCCGCATCCAGGAATGTTGAGCCCACTTCTAAGGCTCCAAGGCAAGAAGCAAAAGCGCTCAGCACGCGCTTTCTGCAGATCACCCCCTCAAGCCTGGGCAGTGTCCTCCTCGCACCAAGTGCGCTCTTCAGGGCAAAGGCCACCAGCTCCCCAGCAGCAGGGGGAACAGTCCAGTGCTCACCACGCTCTAAGTCCCATGCCACCAGGGGCAGAGCTGGGCACAGGCAGGCCAACACATAGGGATCCCCAGGAAGCAGCAGCTAGGTCCCACGGCGGTTCCTCCTGGCAGTCCAGCAGCCTGCCGGCCACCAGTTTCAGGTCAGCACACACAGCACTTTCATGGGGTCACAGCCCTAATATTTATACTCCTTGTGTCCTTTGTTCTGCCCTGACACAGGGCTTGGGTCCCAGTTCCAACCAGTTCTGGGGGCACTTAACATTTGTTTATAGTGCTCACAACCTCCTCATTGTTAGGTTAGGCTCTGGCCCCAGACACACCACAGGGGGCGGAGCCAGCATTGTATAAGGCAGGCACAGACCTATTCAGGGTCAGGGGCTACTCCTCCCACTACTCCAAATGCAGATCTGCCTATTCAGCCTAGCGCTGACTCACCCAGCCCCTCTGGAGCCACGGCACCTCCCCAGTCCCTGTCACTCCAGAGCCAGACATGCAATACACATCACGTAGGCACAAAGACACATAGCACACAGAAATGCTCACTTCTAGAGGTGGCATTTCTAAAATAGTGACAATAAATCTGCGCACACCATTACGCAGCATTTATTACCACTATTCCAAACATACCAAACTTGATCCCGATACTCCTCTCAGATCAGGAATTACCACTGAAACACTTATCAGGGAATCCCCAATGCATTCCTATGAGAGGGCAGCCTCACAGCAGTGAGAAACCAAAATGGCTGTTTGTCACTACCAGGACATGCCACACAGTTAAGGCACATGTCCTACCTTTTACCTACACCGCACCCTGCCCATAGGTCTAGCTAGGGCCTACCTTAGGGGTGACTGATATGTAGTAAAAGAGGAGTCACAGACGTGGCAACCACTTTATGTGCAACGTCTCAGCGGCAGTAAACTGCGTGCGCAGGCCCTGCAATGGCAGAGGCCTGAGACAGGTTTGAAAGGCTACTTTGGTGGGTGGCGCAAGCAGCGCTGCAAGCCCACCAGTAGCATTTAATCTTCTGGCCCTGGGTATCTGAGTTACCACTTTACAAGGGACTGATAGGTAAATTAAATATGCCAAACAGGTGTAGACCAATCTTACCATGTTTTACCATAGAGAGCACATGCACTTTACACTGGACAGCAGTGATAAAGTGCCCAGAGTCCTAAAACCACCAACACCAGGTCAGAACAAATACCAGGAGGAAGGCAAAAGTTCAGGGATGACCCCGCAAAAAGGGCCGAGTCCAACACATAGCACTCCTCTTCCCTCCTCCTATGCCTTGGCCCGCCCCTCCCTGCACACGCTGGCTCAGAGCCAGCAAATGAAAAATACAACGATGATAGAGCATCATTTTATTTTTCATTTGTTGTCTCTGATGTGGACAGTGGGGTGACGCTCCTCCACCATTGTGGAGGAGAGGCCGCTGCCCCCACCATATGTTCAACAAGGGAATCAACTCTATCAGCCAGGAGTTCACCACCATCCTCAAAGCCTCCATCTCCTCTGCATACTTCCCAGCAGCTTAGAAGAACGCAGAGTTCAAGCCTCTCCTAAAAAATCCTCTGCAGACCCAAAAGATCTAAAAAACTGCCGACCAATCTCCCTACTCCCCTTTCCAGCCAAAGTCATGGAAAAAGCAATAAACTTCCAACTTACCAACCATCTGGAAGCCAACAAACTCCTGGACCACTCTCAGTCAGGATTCCGCACTAACCACAGCACAGACCCAGCCCTTATCGCTGCCACAGACAACATCAGAACCCCCATGGACAAGGGAGAAAGCGCTGCCCTTATCCTCCTCGGCCTCCTTGACCTCTTCACAGCATTCAACAAAGTGCCTCACTACACCCTCCTACACGGTCTCCACCAGATGGGTATCCAAGAGAATGCACTCAAGTGGATGGCTTCCTTTCTCACAGGAAGAACCCAGAGCATCCGCCTCCCACCATACTCCTCGGTGCCCAAGGACATCGTCTGCAGTGTCCCCCAAGGATCACCTTTAATTACAACCCTCTTCAACACCTACATGGCCCGCTATCTGCCCTGGTCAGATCACACAACAGGAACATCATATCCTATGCGTATGACACTCAGCTCACCCTGTCCCTATCCTCGGACCCCACCATCACCAAAGCTAACTTCCACAGATGCATACCGGCAGAGCAAGTGCCTCAAGCTCAACACTGTCAAAACCAAGGTACTCATCTTCAAAAGCACCACTTCCCCCTGGAACGACACCTGTTGGGCAAACAAACTCGGACCCCTGCTCACACCCACCGAACACTCTAAAAACCTAGGTATCATACTCAACAGCATGCTCTCAATGAGAAAACAGATAAATGCTGTCTCTTCGGCATGCTTCCACATCCTCTGCATGCTGAAGAAAATCTTCAAATGGCTCCCCACCAACACTAGAAGCACCATCACCCAAGCCCTTGTCACCAACCGCCTGGACTACGGTAACACCCTATATGTAGGGGTCACCACCCAAATACGAAACAGACTCCAGACCATAAAGAATGCAGCAGCAAGGCTCGTCCCTGACCTCCGGAGACCAACCCACATAACTCCTCACCTCAAAGCGCTGCACTGGCTCCCGTTAACAAACGGTGACAGTTCAAATCCCTCACCCTTACCTACAACCTCCACAACACTAGTTCAATTTACCTCAACTACAGAGTAAACTTCCACCAACCCACCAGACAACTATACTCCTCATCCCTCTAGGTTGCCCACGCTCCTCGCATCCTCAGAAGCAGAAGTGGGGGCTGCGCCTTCTTCCATGTGGCCGCAAAAAATGGGAATAAGACGGAGGTAATGGTGGTAGGCAAGACGCCAACCATATGGTCATCCGCATGGTGGCCAGAATCACTGGGACAAGTCCCCACCCCAAAAACAGAGGTGAAAAACCTCGTAATCTGGTTCGATTCCAAACTGACATTTGACAATCAGATTCGGAAGGTAGCTGGGAAATGCTATGGGGCTATGAAAACCTTGAGGAAAGTCATTGATTTGTTACCATCTAATGCTAGAAAAACCATAGTACACGCAGTAATTACTTCCCAACAGGACTATGGGAATGTATTATACCTCGGCGCGTCCAAAAAGGCCTATCCAAACTGCAGAGGGTACAAAATGCGGCGGCACGCTTGGTTCTCAGCCTTCCAAGGAGAGCTAACACGAAGAAAGCCCTGACAACCCTACACTGGTTGCCAGTGGGAAAGAGAGTCGTGTTCAAGGCAATGTGCCACTGTCACCGCATCCTATTAAATAAGGGCCCTAGATACCTTCAACCACTACTGACTAAATACACCCCAGGGCGCAGCTTAAGATCCTTGGGAAAGGCACTGGTGACAGTTCCAAGAATATTCAGAGCACGAATGGGGGCCCGCTCCTTCAGGTACCTAGCAGCAAAAATCTGGAATACTATGCCAATTGCCATAAGAACTGAACCAAGCGAAAGTATCTTCCGTAGACAACTGAAGTCTTGGCTGTTCACAAAAACTGATTAAAATACAGCTCGACGGGTCTTGCAGTGGGCAGCAGCAGTTTCACTAGCTATGTCTCAGCGCGGGGACACACCGGGAGGTGTAGCCATGCGCTCTACAAATGAATAAATAAATAAATAAATAAACAACCTCCCTCTTCAACTCCAAACAGCCCCAACCCTTCAGGAGTTCAGTAAGAAGCTGAAAACTTGGCTTTTCAAGACCCTTGCCCCCCCCAGCGCCTAGATACTCTCACAGGTGATAAGTAGCGCTCTATAACTCCTCTTGATTGATTGCTGTGCTAGGATCACCATCTTCCCAGCTTTCAGGAAAAAGCAGATTCGTATCAAAAACATTTTTATTTTACCACAGTTTTTGCATTAATCTAAATGAAGTCCATTTTAACAAATTTTTGTGGTTTCAACCTATTAGCAGTTTGTGGTAGAAACAGGTTATCAAACCCATGGGTGATCACGAAAAGCTATACATTTCTGAAAAGCAGTCAAAATTCTGACTTAACCAGGGGGTCATTTGTGTAGAGCCCTCTAGGTTTTCCCAAATAAACTAATTGTTGATATAAAAAAGAATGAAAATGAGTAGGAAAAAAATAGCCAATGGTGACACAATTTTTATCTGCAAAGTTTTGTCATCATGGCCAATTCACAAAGGCAATGTACAGTTGCACCATTCATACCCTTATGGTCACAAGGGTATATAGGGTTTATAGGCTTTTCAAAACAGCGAAACCCAGAGCCAACAACTGAGCTGAAGTTTATAACAATTTTTCATCGTGTACCTACCACGCAGCAATTCAAATAGTAAAACCTAATGAATAAAGAATGGGTATGTTGGGGCAGAAAAGTCCCTCACATGATGACAAAAGTGTACCCCAGCCCTGAGTGCCCCAGTAACAACCATATCTGGACCCCTGTGCTGATATTTAGAAATGGGCGAACACAGATTATGCATGTACGCCATGACCTTTGCCTTTCTCACAGATTGTGTTGTTGTTGGACCGGGGCCCAAAGCGCTACATTTACAGTGGTAAGGGTAACTGAGCTCACCAGGAGCTTATTAGCATGAGATAAATGGTGTCTTAGTAATGATGATCAGTAGTGTGATATTTTTTACCTGTGTCACTAAAGTGGGGCCTACCAGCCCACTCATGTAAATATCTGCTACTGTGTGCTTAACTCACCCCTGGCCTACAACATGTTAGTACGTAGCACACGTTTGTGTGTTTTGATGTATGTGTGCCTGTGAGTGGTACAATACATCAAGGCCTGTGGGTTCCATCTTGGATACCCAGGGCCTTGGAAAGAATGAGATGGTGGAGGAGCCCTGCAGACAGATTTGTGGACTTCTGCATTCCTGAGAGCTGAGTGAGACACACTGAAGGAAGGGAAAGCAAGGCTGTCCTGTGCATTTCAAAAGGGCTCTTTGATTACAGAAAGATCAATGGTCAGTGGGGCCTGGGCACTTCTCAGGAAGGAGATGGGGCTAATAAGGGAATCATAAAGAGTAGGGCTGGGGGCCTTTATAATCTTTTGTTAGGCGTATATCAGTGAGGGTAACATTCATATGTGAACAATATCCCATGTACTGTGTTTGTGAGACTAAATAGGTTGGAGTCGCTCCTGCTGTGACAGACTGATTCCTGGGTGAATGACAGGACAAAGGAGTGGGCACTTCAAAGGAGGTACCCCTGAAACACAAATGTCAGCATGAGACAATAAATCTCATCTGTATCTGAAAATGGATTATAACAAAAGAAGCTTGAGTCTCCCAAAGGGTCAGCCGTTAAACAGTCATTCGTGGCTGTACCTCGAAGTGGAGAACCCTCAGCCAGACTTCTGCCTTCTGAGACTAGGACTGGGGATTAAGGTCTGCCAGGTTCCCGGCTGAGTGAGGAGACATCACCTAGGGAAATCAATACCACCTGCCCCGGTGCTTGTACCACCAGCGTCTGCCTACCTGCTAAGGCCCCCGGAGCGAGGTGTGGTATTATCGCTACTGCACCGATTAAGCAGACCACATGTGTGCTGAGGAAAGTGGCAACCCCATATGCTAGAAAGGGCCGCCGTCAAGAGTATTGCTACTACATCAATTAGTCTGTCCACCCGTGTACTGAGGAAAGCCACCATGAAGATAATTGCTACTGCAACAATCGGGCCGTTTGCCCTTGTGCTGAGGAAAGTCTGCAACCCCGTATGCCAGAGGTGGCCCCCGTGAACATAATTGCTACTGCACCAAATGTGCCATCTGCCCATGTGCTGAGGAATGTCAGCAACACCCTATGCCAGAGGGGGTGCCATAAATATACCTGCTGGTGCACCATTTGGGCAGCCCACCATGTAATAATAAAAGTCAGTGAACCCATATGCCAGAGTGGGCTACCATGAAGGTATCACTGCTGTCACATCAATCTGGCCGTTAGCCCATTGTTAGATTTGGGGGTCTCTAGTTGGCATAGGTAGGTACCTGTGACAAATAGGGACCCTTGCGTCTAGTCAGGGTAAGGGGATACACTCCTAAAATAACCCCTGCTCACCCGCTTGGTAGCTTGGCACGAGCAGGCAGGCTTATCTCAGAGGCAGTGTGTAAAGCATTTGTGAACACATACAGTAATACAGTGACAACACTACAGATGGACACCACACAGGTTGTATTTATAAAAATAAGTATTTTTATATAGACTTAACACAAGACCAAACGACAAAAATCCACAATACTGTACTCAAAAATAGGCTTTAAAAGGTTATAAAACAGTTCAGTTCTCTCAAGTTGTAGATGCGACACTTTACTCTCAATGTACCTGGAATGCGTAACGCAAAGAAAACAAAAGGGTCGCAGGGAAGGTGATGCGTCGGTTCCTTACACTCAGGGGAGTGGATGCGTCGGTTCCTTACTGCTGCGCAGGGGAGTTGATGCTCGCTTCCTTACTGTGTGGAGAGGTGATGCGTCGGTTTCTTACTGCTTCCCGGTGCGATGCGACAAGATGGCACCTCGATGCGATACTCTTCTCCGGTGCGATGCGACAAAATGGCGTCTTGGCTGCGATGCAACAACGTTGGTGCGCTGCGTGCACGCCCGACGGCCGTGCGGCGACTCGATGATCTTTGGAGCCGCGACAGGCCCTGCGACGCGCTTCTCCGGTGATGCGACGATGTCCTCTGTGGCAGCGTCCCGCTTCTCCGGCGATGCGCCGCGCTTCGGCGATGCGATGATGACAGCGGCAGCGGCGTCTGGCTTCCTCGGCGATGGTTGGTGAAGTCTTGTATCCCTGAGACTTCAGGCAGGAGGCAAGCTCTAGTTCAATCCCTTGGAGATTCTTCTTCAAGTTGATAGAAAGCACACTCAGTCCTTTTCTCCTTTCTTTGGCAATGAAGCAACCACTGCAGGCCAACCCCCAAACACACAGCACAGGGGTAGTCTCCTCCTTCAGCTTCCTGGTTCTTCTCCTCAGCAAAGGTTCGTCTTGATTCCCAGAAGTGATCTAAAGTTCTTGGGTCTGGGTCCCAATATTTATACTACTTTTCTCTTTGTTCTCTGAAGGCAGAGAGGCCTTTGCCTAGTCCAAAACCAGTTCTGGTCAGTCCTGGAGCACTTTGTTGACAAGACTCCTTCTTTCCTTTCACAGTGTAGGCCAGGGACATCAGACACACCACAGGAGGTGGAGCCAGCATTGTGGAGGAAAGGCACAGCCCTATTCAGGTCCCAGGTGCAACTCCTCCCTCCTATCTGCATGCAGATCTCTCTATTCAGCCCTGTGCTGACTCACCCTGTCTCCTGGAAGCCCCCAGCCCCTGACACTCAAACTCCAGACAAGGAATACACAACCTAGCAGAGGCAGGCTTGGATATTAGGCAAGAAAATACTTACTTTCTAAAAGTGGTATTTTCAAACACAGAATGTTAAAACCAACTTCACTAAAAGATGTATTTTATCATTCTGAGTTCAGGCATACTAAACTCGAATTTCTACCTGGTTCCCTGAGTCAGTTAGGATTATAAAATGTAATAATCTAACTGCCCATTCTGGCCTATGGGGAACAGGTAGCCTTGCAATAGTGAAAAACGAAAATGGCTGTAATTCACTATTAGGACATGCCACACACACCAGGGCATGTCCTACCTTTTACCTACAATGCACCCTGCCCTTGGGCCTACCTTAGGGGTGACTAATCTGTATAAAAGGGAAGGTTTAGGGACTCGCAAGTGGGTACACTTGCCCAGTCAACATGGCAGTACCAGACTGCACACAGGCTCTGCAATGGCAGGCCTGAGACACACTTTACAAGCTGCTCCGGTGGGTGGCACAACCAGTGCTGCAAGCCCACCAGCAGCATTGGATTTACAAGCCCTGCGCACACGCAGTGCACTGTACTAGGGTCTGACAAGTAAACCAATCAAGCCAATCATGGAGTCACTAATCCATACATCAATTTACCATAGTGTAGAAATACAAATCCTCTTAGGGGTTCACTGATACATCTGGTCCTTAAGACCAACAAAGAAGAGATTGGCACAGAAGCTGTAATATCAAAAAAACATGTTTTATTAACCTCAGATGAGGGAGATTGCATCTTACGGTACCCGCAGGCCACTGTAGGAGGCATTCTAATGAGTGCAGAGAACAGGGTCCTTATATATGTATTTGTTACATAGTCAGCATAAAATCAAGGGGAGGTGCTAGCACATACAAGCATGCTTATTGACTAATATGGGCATACAAAATTTGCTTGCTCCACAAAGTGGGAGGGGAGACTAAACTGCTTACATGAGTAAGAATAGCTTGACAGTTGTATACTAGGAGCAGGTGCATTCTACCAGCTAGGCCTCTCTGAGCATGTGCAAGACTCTGGAAGAGGGAGAAAGCACATGGCGAGCACATGGCTAACTAAAATGGCTGCCAAGTACAAAATGGCTTTCAGCTCATGCTAACAGCGATTCCTGCAATCTTTAACAGACGATCCTTTTAGCATGAGCTAAAGACATTACTATATTTTGCACATTTTCTTCTCATAAATTCATCAATATCCTATGCTAGGTGGGTATTTACATTCTAAACATTTCATTAAGCAGGTATATACAAGGTATAAGCAGGAGTACAAAGTGAACAGAGCATTGGGTCATACAGGTAGCAAGAGAGAATAATGACTATTATCTCAAACAGAAATCTCAATATTTTCCAATCCTAAGCAGAAAGCAAATACCAAAACCATCTAGTCTAATTTTAAGTTTCAGGGCTCTGATGTATTTCAGTGACTATTTATGTAAATTTCAAAATAGCCAACAGCACATACCTAATAAAAACATTTTCAATAGACTTTCTCAGTATTTTTATGAGGGCTAAATTATCAATAAATATACTTAAGAAAAGAGTAAAGTAACATGCTCAGATGAACTTTTCTCGTGCAGAATAAACATTACTCTTAAAAAATATTAAAGCAATCAGACATATTATTACAAAAAACAATTGTGGCTCCGGTGGACCAGGAGGACCACACAAGGCCATAGGAATTAGGACAAGGAGCCGCAAAGGGCTGCTCCTCCTCAAAAATGGGACGACCAAAGGGGTACATTACTAACAAAAAAAAAGAGTCCTTGGGAAAGTTCTAGTACAACCACCAGCCAGAGGGGAGTCTTCTCCCTGTGTCCGTTTTGAGCCTCACAGGCAGGCTCTTGTTGTTCCCACGGTGGAGCTGCACAACTCGCAACTCAAGAATCACGGAGAAGAAAAAGTCTTTCTTTCAGGATAGGGCAATCACCCCCCAGGGCAAATACCCTCAATGATCCTATCCAGTGTCTCAGGCAGTGCACCAGTTTTCTTCACTTTAATCTAACAGGCACCAAGGGCATAGCACCTGTACCCTAAACTCAAGTCCTTCTCTAACTCCTGTATTTGCACCTCTGGCGCACTGCTCTTTTGTTGGGGCACAAATTGCATCCAGTATGCTCGGGCATCCCTTGATCAACAAACAAAGGCGTAGACTTGCATTCACTTGGGACCAGGACTCAAAGGCCTGATGCTAGGATCTCTGAAGCAACCCTTGTTTCAAAGGGGGTCACCTCAAGCAAAAGCCTCCTTGCCGTCCTTGTCGTTCTGTGACTCTCTCAGCTGGGCATCAAAAACTGGATTTACACAAAGATTTCTCCATCCTGATTTGTAACCCCGTCTTTCGCCCAAGACAGTGGCAGGGGTACACACTTCACGTCCCAGTGCTTCCGACTTCACTGAGGTCCTAGTTGCCAGCAACGCTTATGCTGGTTACCTTCACTTTGGCTTCAAACTGGAGTGACGCTGACTCCCAGGCTGGATCTGATGTCCGGGCCCCTCTGGCAATGGTTGTAAGGCAGCAAATATCTATTGGTGGACAGAACAAGAGGTCTTTAGACAAGGCACAGAAATAATCTAACAACAGAGAGGATAGTCTCAGAATACTTCCTTAGTCTTGGGGCGCCCCATACATTAGCAAGGCACCCAAGAACCACTTCATCTATCTGAGAGTAGAAAACCCTGGACCTATTGGCAAGTATAAAAGGAACGTTTTGGTGAACTGACAAGAGTAATACATCACCCAATCCCAAACAGCCAAGGAAGTCTGTGTTCATTTACTAAATTCTGAGGAAAAAGAAAAACAATACAGACATACTCCAAATACTTACATTGGTGTATTCCTATATTACTAATCTGAAGAACCCTCAAGAAAAGGAAATGTTCTACACTTTTACTCATAGATTTTACATTACTTGTACAGGACTGCAGACACTTGTAAAATAATTTCTCTTACATGTTATGCTTAGGACCATGCTCTCATGTTATAGGTGCAGCAGGAAAATCTAAAACTGCTAATCTAACAGGGATTCTTATTGCAAAAAGAACTAAACTTCAACATAGTGAGTACGTTTTCTCCAGCAGAACATGTTATGACAAACAAATTCCTATAAAACAATATTTTCCTTCAAAATGTTTGCTAAGGATCACATGAGCGTCTTTCCTGCATTGTACTTTTCACGATCTGGACTATGCAACATCATTTTCAAAAGGAAAAAAAACCTATCTCCAGCTCTAATAAGGGCTGTCAACTTATTTACACAGGCTAGCTAATAAAAGACTAGCAATGCCCTTGCAAAACTGTATAGAACATGAGAATAACATAAACAACAATAGTGTTGCCACCTGAGATTTTTGAACAGAAACCCCCACTATACAGTTCTCCCTAAAGATCAAATAAGGGAACATCAATCTGTTCTACTCATTCTTTCATACAGGATGGGCAGTAACATAGCTTATGTGTTTCATCTTTCTAACAATTTTAAAACAGTATTACAGAATAGTCAATTGTAATTGTAATTGTAAGTAGCATTTATATAGCGCAGCTCTCACCCAACGGGCATCCTAGCGCTGGGATTACCTAAATCACTGTGCAGCTATAAAACTATGAATCATCATGCGCCAATCTCTCAAGGCTATTCTTTTGGAAAGAGCCTGGTTTTTAGCTTTTTTCTAAACTGCAGTAAGTCATCAGTCTGTCTGAGTTCACTTGGTAGTTTATTCCATAGCCTTGCGGCTGCATAGCCAAATGATCTACCTCCTAGTCGGGTTTTCTTGACTCGTGGGGTACATACTAGGTGGGCTGCCAAGGAACGAAGACTTCTAGCTGGGGAATACCAAGTAAACATTCTCTGTAATGGTTTAGGCCCCATTTTGTGTGCCGCCTTATGAACAATGCAAAGTGCCTTAACTGTCATATGGCCATTTCCTAGACAGCTTTAGACAGACTCAAAAAAAAGTGAGAAAAAGAAGGGAGAAAACATAATTTTGCCTACCCTTAATTTGTAGAGGAGCTAGCCTCCTTCCCCCATTTTGACAGTAGGAAAACCGAAACAGGTTTTACTTCTGTCAACACTTTCAACCCCTATTTGTAGCAACTGGGCACAAACAAACTTGTAGGAGATATCTTATAAAGTGGCTATTCTCTGATTCAGTCTAACACAATGCAAATTGAGGTAACTTTAAACCAATTTCTACAGCAATTGTACTAGATTAACATTAGGGCGCATGAATGCAAATTAAAATCCATTTCCTCCTTATCGTAGCCCCTACACAGTATTCTTTAAACTAAAACCATTATTTTATATAAATGGCAGATCAGTGTTCAACTGAGGGTTGTCTTCCTTCGTGGCATAGGACTGTGCAAAACGTGTGTTTGCCAAAAATAGGAAGCAAAGCTTCTCTTTCTCTCTTTGCGCTATCATCTCGTCTTTCAAAAAACTTTTCAGAGGTCGAAGTGTCAAAGCAAACATTACCCTTCACCCTGCTAAGTTGCTAAATGCAGAACTCTGACCTTTGACCCGTTCAGCAGCTGCTCATTTTTGTGTGCAAGGCTTGCCATGCGGTTTTGTAATGCAATGCAGCTTTGGAGAATTACAGCGAAAAGCAGTCCTATACTTATTTTCATTTATGTACAGTGGTGTACAATCTAGTAATGCAGAGGCAGCTGTTTATTTTATACTTGCATATACTTTATGGAAGCCTGAGAGCACATTAAAACTGCCTTGAGTGGTAGAACTGCTTGTAAAATTGTGAATTTAGCTCAATTTCGACTTTGGTGGTAGGGGCACTTAAAAATGAATATCCTACAATATTTTTGCATAATAGGAACCCCCAAAGTGTTCTCTAGATAGCCCAGGAATGGGAAATCAGAAATGCATAAGATATACCCTTATAAAAACAAGTTTTGTACGGCTGGGTAAAGTGACATTTCACATTTAAGTTCCCTTTTTATTGCGCTACAGCACTGCTTAAATTCAACTTTGATACTAGGAATTCACAGTATGATGATTAGGTTTTATAAAAATGAAAAAACGAATTTAAAGCATTTGTTTTTAGCAATATATTTTGTCATATAATTAATTTTATTTATTTTTTTAATCAAAACCAACCATTTTAATGATTCCACATTGGAAAAGCAAGCTTCATTGTAGCCTATCATATTTAAACACATTCATTCATAACCCTAAGCACAGAAGCCTTTACTTGAAACAGGAAAAATCTGCGCCACTTTTTTTAAAAAGACAATTATCATTTAACATCGGAACCATAGATATACTTATAAAAAGGCATTAAGAAAGGAAATCCCTACTTTCAATTTTGTTCTCTGTTATCCAAAATAATGAAACTGGTTTTTTTTGAAACTTTTAAGATAGGGCAGGCCCTTTACACTGACTTAAAATTCCGCTGATTCAACATTCCTGTCTGTGGCCGTGAGCAGGAATAGCCATATGCTATTTATGCAGCTGTTGTGTGTCAGCAGGCGTCGAATTTGCACGCCTTTCTCAGGAAAAAACCCTTTATTATTTGAAATACCCTGACAGAGTTAAATCCCCATTTGCTGTGTCAAACGGTTGCTTTTTAGTTAGTTAGTTTAAACACAGCTGTCGGAAAGCTTTTTTCTCGGGTGCTGAAAGAAAGGCATGTCACAGTCTATTTAAAAACTGAGGCATTTCAATGCAGTCAAATCTATCTTTCTATAATGTGTATTTAGTTCAGCAACGACCAAATTCACTCAAATGATGTGCATGCCTTTTAATGTCTAATACAATGTATGTAAGGAAAAGGCTATAAAATGTGTATTTCAGTCTATTGATTACAAAACACACAATTTCGTTTTTATTCCTCTGTATGAGGCCTATTTTAATCCTATTGAATACGAATTCTAATTTTATGTTTAGCATTGTGGCAATTTGCACACATGTATAGTGTCTTACTCTGTCAATTTAAATAGTAACATGCAGCTATTTAGCATATGTTACATAATTTATTTCTGGATTTTTATTTAATATGTAAGTAACTAAATGACATTCTGCATAACAGAATAATGACAGCAAAAAAACATAAACAAACTCATTGAGCTCATTCAGAAAGTTACAGAAGGACACAACAGAGCGCGCTTAAAGCTAGCCATTCGTACACAGAGTACTCACACAAGTATTACCAATGTCAAACCAAAAACCCCACATAGACATTGAAACACACATGTAACCCACAAATCAATACTTAGGACAACTTACAAAGTGTACACAAGACCAACCTATTTGTAAATACTAATTGTAAGTCATATTTACAAGAAGAGCTCTCAAAAGTAGCCAAAAAAAAACAGTTCCATGGTCAAAAAGCTGAAATACTCCAAATTCGCCAGTTTTGGCTGGTAGAACACTCAAAAAGCGCTCTGCATATCACCACTTATGAATGTTACTAAGTGCGCAGATCCGGATCCGTTTTATGTACATATTTAGTTCCATGGGGTACTTAGTCACCAAGGAAGAAATATATTTTTACTATACCTAAACCTATTTAGATATCCCCTCTGAGGGAGTCAACTGAGTACTTACTAAATCCATATCGGTACCTCCAAGACAGCAACACTTTCAACAAAGTGTACTGGTAACAGGCATGCCAAAAATATTATAACATATATAATATTATACTCCAAGTGACACTTAACACAATGTGTGCCGTTCAAATTTTCAAAGTTTAGAGAAAAATCTCCTCATTACCTGCCTATATGAATTGCAATGCATATATTATTTCAAAACAAATTCCAAAATTGGCCAATCATACAAACAAAGCCACAGTAAGTGTTACTAAAACTACCTTACCAATCAAAGGCATCAAACCAACAGCAAGTGCCGCAAAACGGCTCTTACCAATCAAATGGTGTCCAGGTTCCAACTGCCAAGTTCTGAGTGACCTAACGGTCATTTTAAAATACTCACGCCAAAGAAGTTCTCAGTCGGGAGCGGCAAACACTTGGAGGATCAGATCAGGAAGACCAGAAATATACTGGGCTGGAAGACAAACAATCTCCGTGCGCTGGGTACCTCCTCAGTAGATTCCTGTCCTGTACTCCTCAGTAGATTCCTGTCTCCCTTCAAGACCACTCCCTTGAATAGCCGCTGCACCGATGAGTCCCACTTTCGGGCGCCATTTGTAGAAATACAAATCCTCTTAGGGGTTCACTGATACATCTGGTCCTTAAGACCAACAAAGAAGAGATTGGCACAGAAGCTGTAATATCAAAAAAACATGTTTTATTAACCTCAGATGAGGGAGATTGCATCTTACGGTACCCGCAGGCCACTGTAGGAGGCATTCTAATGAGTGCAGAGAACAGGGTCCTTATATATGTATTTGTTACATAGTCAGCATAAAATCAAGGGGAGGTCCTAGCACATACAAGCATGCTTATTGACTAATATGGGCATACAAAATTTGCTTGCTCCACAAAGTGGGAGGGAGACTAAACTGCTTACATGAGTAAGAATAGCTTGACAGTTGTATACTAGGAGCAGGTGCATTCTACCAGCTAGGCCTCTCTGAGCATGTGCAAGACTCTGGAAGAGGGAGAAAGCACATGGCGAGCACATGGCTAACTAAAATGGCTGCCAAGTACAAAATGGCTTTCAGCTCATGCTAACAGCGATTCCTGCAATCTTTAACAATAGGGAGCACTTGCACTGTGGCACTGAACAGCAGTGGCACAGTGCTCAAAAGCATCTAAAACCAGCAAAAACATAAGAGGCAACAGCAAAAAATGGAAGGGAGACCCACGCCAATGGTGCCAGGTCTAACACGTGTCCCCTCCAGCTGAAATGTGGGGAGAACTACCCTACCTCTGGGGAGTTCTCATCACTAAGGCGGAAAAATCTGGACAGACCATCAGCATTGGCGTGTTCTGTACCAGGGCGGTGTTCCACCGTGAAGTCCATCCCCTGTATGGATATGGACCACCTCAACAGCTTTGGATTCTCACCCCTCATCTGCATCAGCCATCTGAGGGGCCTGTGGTCTGTCTGAACCCGGAAGTGAGTCCCAAACAAGTATGGTCTCAACTTCTTCAGTGCCCAGACCACAGCAAATGCCTCACGCTCAATTGCACTCCACCTCTGTTCCCGTGGAAGTAACCTCCTACTGATGAAGGCTACAGGTTGGTCTAGGCCCTCCTCATTAATCTGTGATAGAACAGCCCCCACACCATGCTCTGAAGCATCTGTTTGCACAATAAACTCTTTTGAGAAGTTGGGTGCCAGGAGCACGGGCGCCGTGCACATGGCAGTCTTCAGGGCATCAAAAGCTCTCTGACAGGTGTCAGTCCAAATCACTCTCTTGGGCTGCTTCCTGGAAGTCAGCTCTGTCAAGGGTGCAACAATGCTGCCATACCCCTTGACAAATCTCCTGTAATACCCAGTGAGTCCTAAAAAGGCTCTCACCTCTGTCTGGGTATTGGGGGTTCCCAAGTCAGGATGGTCTCAATCTTGGGCTGTAGGGGCGCCACCTGGCCGCTCCCAACCTGGTGTCCCAAGTACACCACGGAACCCTGCCCGATCTGGCACTTACTCGCCTTGATCGTGAGGCCTGCTCTCGGCGCATCGCCATCAACACTTCCCAGAGGTGGCGCAGATGTTCTTCCCAACTGGCGCTGAACACTGCAATGTCATCCAGGTAGGCGGCACTGAACTCTTCCAGTCCAGCCAACACCTGGTTGACCAACCTCTGAAAGGTGGCAGGGGCATTCTTCATCCCAAAGGGCATAACCCGGAATTGGTAGTGCCCATCTAGTGTGGAGAATGCTGACCTCTCTCTTGCCCCATCAGTCAAGGCGATCTGCCAGTACCCAGACGTTAAGTCAAATGTGCTGAGGTACCGGGCAGCCCCTAACCGATCAATGAGCTCATCAGCTCTGGGGATGGGGTGCGCATCAGTCCTGGTGACTGAATTGAGCCCTCGGTAGTCCACACAGAACCGCAGTTCTGGTGAGACACCCGGTGCGGCAGCCTTTGGGACCAAGACCACTGGGCTGGCCCAAGGACTGTTAGAGGACTCAATCACCCCCAACGCAAGCATCTTGGAGACCTCCTCCTTGATGCAAGCTCTCACCCTGTCAGTCACCCTGTAAGTTTTGTGCTTGACAGGAGGAGTGTCCCCAGTGTCTACAACATGGACGCACCAATCAGTGACACTGGGAATCAGGGAGAACAGGTCAGAAAACTGTCCCAGCAACTGGTGACAGTCATTCTGCTGCTCAGGGGTCAGGGTGGAAGAGAGGTTCACTCCATCCTCTGACCCATCTTGCTCTGTTCCAGACAGGAGGTCAGGAAGAGGCTCAGTCTCTTCCTCCATTCCAGCATCTGTTGCTAGGAGCATGCCCACTTCGGACCTCTCTAGGTGGGGCTTCAGGCGGTTGACATGCAGGACCCGCAAGGGGTTCCTGGGAGACCGCAAGTCCACCAAGTAGGTAACCGGACTCTGGCGCTCCACCACCTCAAATGGTCCGGTCCACTTATCCTGGAGTGCACAGGGCTCCACGGGGGCCATGACCCACACTTTCTGACCAGGCTGAAGCTCAACCAGAGTGGCATTCTGGTCGTACCACCGCTTCATCTCCTCCTGGCTCGCTTCCAGATTCGCCTCAGCGAGTTTTCTGAATCGCCTAGTTTGGTTCCTAAAGGCCAGCATGTAGCTATATACATCCTGGGGAGGTTTCCTGGGAGATTGCTCCCAGCCTTCCTTGACCAAACTCAAAGGTCCTCTCACTGGGTGTCCATAGAGAAGCTCAAAGGGACTGAACCCTAGAGATTTCTGTGGCACCTCACGGTATGCAAACAGCAGGCATGGTAAGAGGACGTCCCACTTACACCTCATGGGTTCCTCAAGACGCTTAATCATGCCTTTGAGGGTCCGGTTGAATCTCTCAACCAGCCCATTACCTTGGGGGTGGTAAGGAGTGGTGAACTTGTAGGTTACACCACACTCCTGCCACAGGGACTTCATATACTTGGAAATGAAGTTGGTACCTCGGTCTGACACCACCTCTCTGGGAAACCCCACGTGGGAGAAAATCCCCATCAGTGCACGTCCCACCACGGGGGCCGTCACTGTCCTGAGAGGGATGGCTTCCGGGTACCGGGTGGCATGGTCCACCAAGACCAGGATGAACCTGTTGCCCATGGCTGTCTTGGGATCCAGAGGCCCCACAATGTCAATGCCCACCCTTTCAAAGGGGGTGCTGACCACAGGGAATGGCTGGAGAGGAGCCTTGTGCTTCCTCCCACTGTTTCCACTTGCCTGGCAAGTCTGACAGGTCCTGCAATGAGTGTCTGAACTCTTGCGCATTTGGGGCCAATAAAAATGGGTGACAAGCCTTTCAAAGGTCTTGTCCTGCCCCAAATGTCCTGCTAAAGGCACATCATGAGCCAGCCCCAGTAGGAAGGCTCTGAAGCGCTGGGGTACCACCAGCACACGGGCTGACCCAGGCTCAGCAACCTTAGGCTCACTATACAGGAGACCATTCTCCCAGTAGATCCAATGTGATCCAGACTGATCACCTGCTGCCTGGTTTGCAGCCTGCTGCCGCAAACCCACAAGAGAAGGGCACTTGTTCTGCTCCTCACAGAACTCTTCCCTGGAGGGACCTCCTTCCTGCTGCCAATGGGTCAGCTCAGGCAGGTCTCCCAGTTCAGCAATCTCTTCCCCGGTAGGCTCCAGGGCATCCCCCTCAGGGTCCGCCTCCTCCTGGGCCGTGGGAATCTCAGGGGCCGGTTTCCCGTGCCCCTACCTCTTCTCCTTAAGGCAGGCACCTGGGCCATTTTCTCAGGCTCCAGGTCCTCTTGAACACCCTTACTGGCTGCCATAGACCGAGTGGTCACGCAGGCCCACTCAGGCAAACCCAACATCTCTAAATGAGCTCTCCGCTCCACCTTAGCCCAAGGGGAGCTCTCCAAATCGTTACCTAGCAGACATTCAACAGGCATGGCTGGCCTCACAGCTACTTGAAGAGTCCCTGAGACCCCCCCCACTCAAAGGGAACCTGTGCCACCTTGCAGTGGCTCTCTGTGTTGTCAGCGGAAATAACTGGGTAAAATGCATTGGGGACTACCTGCTCTTCAGACACCAACCGACAACTGACAGCTGTCACACTGGCTCCGGTGTCTCTAAGAGCTTCCACCCTCTTGCCATTGATGGTCACCCACTGCCTGTATTTTTTAGTGTTATCAGGCAGCTGGGTCTTGGGGACCACCTCACAGTCTCCTAAAGAGACAAGGGACATCTCTGCAGGACCCCACCCACCCTGGGCACCCATCTCCTCCCCCAGGCCTACACTAGCCAACTGCCGGGGTGGTGCACCAGTGGGTGCTGTCTTCCCATACAAGGGACATCTAGCATCATAAGAACAGTGGCCTACTAGACCACACTTAAAACAGGTCTTGGGCCCCTTGTGAACAGGCTTATCTGTCGGGGCCACTGCCTTCTTCTCAGGGGAGGCTGGGAACCTTTCCCTTGGTTCCCTTGGGGATTACTTTGGGGCCCTTTCTGGAACTCCCTCTGTTTACCCTTGTCCCCCCACTCTTCTGCTGGGGACCCTGCCCACCTTTGGTGAAGTCTCCCACATGACCCTTCTGGACCCGGGTGCTCACCCAGTGGTCCGCCTCCTCAGCAAGCTTCCTAGGGTTAGTCAGCTTGCTATCAATAAGATGCTGGCGTAGCTCTGGAAAACAGTTATTTGACAAGTGCTCCCATGCAAGCAAATCATAGAGCGCCTCAAAATTATCGTCTTTGCTACCCTTCACCCAACCATCCAATGCTCTGCAAAAGAAAGACACATATTCCACCCAAGTGGTAGACTCCAGTTTTCTGCAATTTCTAAACCTTTGTCTATATAGCTCTGGGGTCAAACCAAATCTGGACATTAGGGCTCCCTTCATGTGGGTATAGGACATCTGCTCCTCTGTAGGCAAATCCAACAAAGTGTCCCTCCCATCACTAACAAAGCGGCCCCACAACCCCGCTCCCCAATCCTTCTCAGGGACCCGGTGGGCCAACATTGCAGCTTCATAAGCCCTAAACCACTGACCAATATCCTCATTCTTGTGGAAATCTTTAACTACATCTTTGGGAATGTAGGCTCTTGCTTCTACATGAACTGGCGGTGTGCTGCCACCAGAGGGAGGAACCTCTAACTTCTTGGCCTTGAGTTCCAATTCCCTCAATCCTCTCTCATGCTCAAAATGCATCCTCTTTTCCTCTAAGGCTAACTTCTTCATTTCTAACTCCATCCCAAGCTCTATTTTCTTGCTCTCTATGTCTTTCTGACCATTCATTTTGAGCCTAGCTAGGTCCGATTTATGCATTCTCTCCCTTGCTCTGTCCTCCAGCTCTCCTGGGGACAATCCTTTGGAAGAAACACTGCTGCCCGCCCCTGAAGGTGCTTTCCCTCCAGTTGGGCCCACTGGCCCCTCAAGTTGCTCATTTAAATCCTCTGCCTCCATTACTGGCTCCTCAGGATGCTCACTGGCATTCCTAGATTCTACCCAGGCCCTCAGCGCCTTCTGGTATTCCTCTTTCCTGATGAGGCCTTTCACAGAGATTTTAAATTTCTTGCACAAAGCTTTGAGATAAGGCACAGACAGTGTAAGTATCAATTCTCTCTTCTTCCAAAACAATGTCTACAGATACTGTGGATGCTGACTTGCTCATGGTGGCAAAAAGACTGGCAGTTCTCAAGAATCAAAAATAGAAAAGAAGTTCCAAGGAAAAATTCTCAAAAAGTATGTGGTCGCGTTATGGTCTGCACTCACTAGTAGTGTACACCAATCACTGTATATGAATCACAAATGCAAGTCCAAATCCTCACCGCTGACCACCAATGTTAGATTTGGGGGTCTCTAGTTGGCATAGGTAGGTACCTGTGACAAATAGGGACACTTGCGTCTAGTCAGGGTAAGGGGCTACACTCCTAAAATAACCCCTGCTCACCCCCTTGGTAGCTTGGCACGAGCAGGCAGGCTTATCTCAGAGGCAGTGTGTAAAGCATTTGTGAACACATACAGTAATACAGTGACAACACTACAGATGGACACCACACAGGTTGTATTTATAAAAATAAGTATTTTTATATAGACTTAACACAAGACCAAACGACAAAAATCCACAATACTGTACTCAAAAATAGACTTTAAAAGGTTATAAAACAGTTCAGTTCTCTCAAGTTGTAGATGCAACACTTTACTCTCAATGTACCTGGAATGCGTAACGCAAAGAAAACAAAAGGGTCGCAGGGAAGGTGATGCGTCGGTTCCTTACACTCAGGGGAGTGGATGCGTCGCTTCCTTACTCCTGCGCAGGGGAGTTGATGCTCGCTTCCTTACTGTGTGGGGAGGTGATACGTCGGTTTCTTACTGCTTTCCGGTGCGATGCGACAAGATGGCACCTCGATGCGATACTCTTCTCCGGTGCGATGCGACAAAATGGCGTCTTGGCTGCGATGCGACAACGTTGGTGCGCTGCGTGCACGCCCGACGGCCGTGCGGCGACTCGATGATCTTTGGAGCCGCGACAGGCCCTGCGACGCGCTTCTCCGGTGATGCGACAATGTCCTCTGTGGCAGCGTCCCGCTTCTCCGGCGATGCGCCGCGCTTCGGCGATGCGATGATGACAGCGGCGTCTCGCTTCCTCGGCGATGCGATGACAGCGGCTGCGGCGGCGACATGCTTCTCGTCGTTGCGTCGCGCTTCCAGCTCCCAGCAACACGCAGTCTCTCAGAAGGCCCAGCACAACAGCAGGTACTTCAATTCCCAGCAAGGGAATTCAGGGGGAGCTGGTTGGTGAAGTCTTGTATCCCTGAGACTTCAGGCAGGAGGCAAGCTCTAGTTCAATCCATTGGAGATTCTTCTTCAAGTTGATAGAAAGCACACTCAGTCCTTTTCTCCTTTCTTTGGCAATGAAGCAACCACTGCAGGCCAACCCCCAAACACACAGCACAGGGGTAGTCTCCTCCTTCAGCTTCCTGGTTCTTCTCCTCAGCAAAGGTTCGTCTTGATTCCCAGAAGTGATCTAAAGTTCTTGGGTCTGGGTTCCAATATTTATACTACTTTTCTCTTTGTTCTCTGAAGGCAGAGAGGCCTTTGCCTAGTCCAAAACCAGTTCTGGTCAGTCCTGGAGCACTTTGTTGACAAGACTCCTTCTTTCCTTTCACAGTGTAGGCCAGGGACATCAGACACACCACAGGAGGTGGAGCCAGCATTGTGGAGGAAAGGCACAGCCCTATTCAGGTCCCAGGTGCAACTCCTCCCTCCTATCTGCATGCAGATCTCTCTATTCAGCCCTGTGCTGACTCACCCTGTCTCCTGGAAGCCCCCAGCCCCTGTCACTCAAACTCCAGACAAGGAATACACAACCTAGCAGAAGCAGGCTTGGATAGTTAGGCAAGAAAATACCTACTTTCTAAAAGTGGTATTTTCAAACACAGAATGTTAAAACCAACTTCACTAAAAGATGTATTTTATCATTCTGAGTTCAGGCATACTAAACTCGAATTTCTACCTGGTTCCCTGATTCAGTTAGGATTATAAAATGTAATAATCTAACTGCCCATTCTGGCCTATGGGGAACAGGTAGCCTTGCAATAGTGAAAAACGAAAATGGCTGTAATTCACTATTAGGACATGCCACACACACCAGGGCATGTCCTACCTTTTACCTACAATGCACCCTGCCCTTGGGCCTACCTTAGGGGTGACTAATATGTATAAAAGGGAAGGTTTAGGGACTGGCAAGTGGGTACACTTGCCCAGTCAACATGGCAGTACCAGATTGCACACAGGCTCTGCAATGGCAGGCCTGAGACACACTTTACAAGCTGCTCCGGTGGGTGGCACAACCAGTGCTGCAAGCCCACCAGCAGCATTGGATTTACAAGCCCTGGGCACACGCAGTGCACTGTACTAGGGTCTGACAAGTAAACCAATCAAGCCAATCATGGAGTCACTAATCCATACATCAATTTACCATAGGGAGCACTTGCACTGTGGCACTGAACAGCAGTGGCACAGTGCCCAAAAGCATCTAAAACCAGCAAAAACATAAGAGGCAACAGCAAAAAATGGAAGGGAGACCCACGCCAATGGTGCCAGGTCTAACACCCAGGTGCTGACCCAAATTCGGGCATTGTGTATGCCAGAGGGAGCTGCCATAAAGATATTGCTACTGTCCAGCGGTGGTTTATTCATGAGAGCGGAGGAGCATTTACCTCCTGCCCGCTGCACATAAATGTGAAAAAATAATAGCAATGAAATGATTTCATTGGCATTTTATTTTTCACCAATGTTTGCCGCAGCTGCCAGTCTGCCCGAGTCGGGAGAAATGCGGAGCATGTCCTCAGCCATCTATTGGAATCATGATGAACTGGAGCAGTGGCTGGCCAGACACTCCAAAGTGCACATTTCAATTTGGCCAGCTGTCTTACATCGGCCAGCCTGACATGAGCACTTTGAAGCTCTGCAACCCCAGCCATCTTAGACAGCTGGGTGGAGAGCAAGCACAGGCGGGCAGGGCCTGAAGGAGCATCCAGCCCTCCTGCTCCATCCAATCCTGGCGCTTCTCTCATGCTGGTTAATAGCATGAGAGCAGCTTCTGGATTGGTTAGGGAGCTCTTCATGCCACAGACTGCAGAAGAACACCAAGGAGGACGTGCAGCCTGTGGGTAAGTACCATTTAATTTAATTTTATTTATTACAAATGTTAGTGCCATGCATGTCAGTGTAGTGATTTAGTTTGTGTTTATGTTGAATGATTCTTGTTGTTTTATTTTGGGCTTTTGGATGGAGGGATTGTTTTATTTTGGACTTTTGGAGGTAGGGTTTGTTTAATTTTGTTTTTTGGGAAGTTGTGGGACATTTTGCTTGCTCAACCTCTTTTAATGGTTATTAGCCAGTTCTACTACTGTTGCACCAATCAGGCTGTCTGCTCATGTGCTGAAACAAAAGTCATCAACCCTGCATGCCAGAGGGGGCCACCGTGAAGGTATCGCTGTTGTCACACAGATCGAGCCATCCACCCATGTCCTGACCAAAAATCGGCGACCCTGTTTGCCAGAGGGAATCACCTTGAAGAGCAAGGGCTGTTGCCCTGGTGCCCTGCATGCCATAAGGGAGGGACTTCGCCATGAATAGCGTGACAACAGAGAGCAGGGGGTGCTGATTGTGTGTCCAGAGCCCTAACTGAAGCATCGGAAGCCAATTGACTTCCCGACCTGCCAGTGGCATAAGAGGAACTTACTGCATCATCCAAGGAGCGCCACAGACAATATGTCACCTTGCGTGCAGCAATGAGACTACCGCTCGTCGCTGGCAGCTACTCCTGTCCAATGTGAAGCCAGAGTGCTGAATGTTTTTGGGATCTGCAGTATCGCAACACCAGCAGGAGTGGGTAAGACTGATCACAGGGCAGGAGAGCCCAGGCTAAACTTGCTTTGCCTCACAGCGCTACAGCGCTGGAACACTTTGACTTCCAAAAAGCCATTGTGGAACTTCTAAGACTCAGACTCTGTAGCAGTACCTCATCTGAATGTTACATATCGTAAATGGGGACTAACCCCTGCCAATAAACAGGGACGTGAGAGTCAGGACACAGCCCGGATAACGCTAGAGTGCCAGCCTTAGGAGGGATGGTTATGTTGTTTATGTATGACGCATTTCACTTTGTGATCATATATAAATACTGCTTTTGCAATAAAAGCGAGTTTCCAGCTGGACATTATTTATTGAGGTTTTTTTAATATATTTTGAGTCTCAACCCTGTGTTCTCCTTGTACCTAACCCTAACCCTCCCCCCCTCTTTCCCCCAGGAGAAGCCTTGGACTGCTTGACCCACACTACCACTGAGAGCCAAGTGCTCAAGGGGTACATGGCTCAGTTTCTTAGGGCCCATTGTAGGTCAAGCCCCGGGACATCAGGAGTAAAACCCTCAACCCCCATGGTTGGGCCCAGTAACTCCTGCTTGCCCCATGGGCCTCTGAATGGGGTTCTGACAGGGTATGAAGGAAAAATGTATTTTTGAAACATGCACAAGATACTGAGTTTATGAACAGCAGTGATTTGTACACCTCTGAATTTGGGGTTACCCATACTAGCATTCATCCCAAACCCCATACCACTACTATGATCCCCAAAATAACCCTTTCTAAACTCTTCCTTACTCTTCCCCTCCTTGCATCATCTCATACCTCTTTTACTATTCCGATCCCCAAAACAAGCCTTTCTAAACCCTTCCCTCTGACTCTTCCCCCTCCACACCCCTTTTATTCATCTCAAGCCTCCTCCTACTGCTATGCCATCCACAACAAACAAAAAAATGTCTAAATCCTTCCCTCTTCAATCCCTCCACTATCCTTTTCAATCCAAATAACAGACTAACATGTCCACCTCTCAAATGAATTTCATATTTCACTATACTAAGTCACCACTAATCCTTTATGGGTTCCGGAGTAGCATGCTACTTGCCAAAAAAGAGCTTCAACACCTCATCAATGTAGCGAGCGCTATATAAATGCAAACCTGTTTCCCTCTTCTATCCCTCCGCTATCCTTCTCAACCAAATAACTGACTAACATATCCATCACTCAAATTACTTTCATATTTCACTATACTAATTCACCACTAATCCTTTATGGGTTCTGAAGTAGTGTGCTACTCGCCGAAAAAGCGCTTCAACATCCCATCAGGGATAGCAAGCGTTAAATAAATGCAAACCGTTTCGCTCTTCTATCCCTCCACTATCCTTCTGAATCCAAATAACTGACTAACATATCCACCACTCAAATTACTTTCATATTTCACTATACTAATTCACCACTAATCCTTTATGGGTTCCGGAGTAGTGTGCTACTTGCTGAGAAAGCGCTTCAACGCCTCGCCAGGGGTAGTAAGTGCTATATAAATGCAATTACAATACAATACAATACTATTACAATACGATTCAGAGGTCAATTTGCAAAACATGCTTTTTCTTGAAAACGTGCTTATAGTTGGAAGCCAAACATGCAGACAAATCCAATTGGTAATAACAAATGTTCTACTCTTCTGTGTTCCCAAAGGTGCTCCCGATAAAAACGGCACTCTACATATGTGTTCCAGGGACTTGTGCCCGCGACATAAACCCTCCAAAACACAACCTAGAAACATCATATATCACCCAGCAAAATCAATGCTTCTTTCCCAATGTGGGTAGCTGCAAACTATGGGCTCTAGTTCAGCCGCCACCCAGAGAAACATACCAAACCTAGACATTTCTGAAAACTAGACACCCAGGGGAGTCCAGGACGGTCAAGCTTGCATGGATTCCTCTACCTTTTCTTACTCATAATGCCCTTTAAACCTCAAATTTGGGGAAAAACAGACATTTTCCTGACATTTCTGTGCAAGTTACAGAAACTGCAGAGATCCACAAAATTCATAAAACCTATCACTCTCATCCTGATAAAAATGGGATCCTGCTTGTGTGAGTAGGCCAGTGCCTGCAACAGGAATGACCCCAAAACATAACGGGGATAGATCACATTTTCCACTCAAAACCAACCTTTTTGGCAATGTGGGTAGTTGTGGATTTTGAGCCTGGGCTCCAATGCCATCCAGGGAATTCTACCAAAGCCAGCCATTCCAGAAAACTAGATACCCAAAGGAGTCCAGGGTGTGCAGCATCATTATGCATTGCATACGCCTACAACAACAGTACAATGAACACAACAGCTGGTCACGCCTACAAGTTAATGTCGGATGCCAAGAAGCCTCTCTGAGAGGCGTGGAGCAGAGTAAGCAGAGGCAAACGGTGGGGGGTGGTGAGCGACAGGTGGCAGAGAGACAGAGAGGCAACAGTAAGTGTGGGAACGGCAGGGGAGCAGCGGGTCCTGTTTCAGCCTGTTTCAGTCCGCCTCAGTGTACCACACCGCACAGCTTTTGTAGCGGCCGTAGCAGTCTCACTCCTGTCACTCCATGCCTCTTTTCGTTGCTCAACAGTGATTGATACAGAGCGTGGAGGGTGGAGTTTGGCTCACTCCGCCATACCGCCTCATTGCCCCCCCCCCTTTTCCCACATGACCATCTTGGCTGCTCTGATTAAGCGGTAAGCATCCGACACCAAACCAGCCACCCACCATCTGCCTCTCTGGTACAGCAGAGTAGGGCACATGGCAGGGGGAAGTAGGCAGCGGTGGCAGCTGCAAGGGGAGTCAACCCCTGCTGCAACTACCAACCATCGTCACAACCACTGAGGTGATTTGAGCAGATTAGCGTTTGCCCCCTCAACGCCAAGCTTGGGTCGCTCCCTACTACTCCCTACTGAAACAACATCTTCAAATCCCCACCGGTCACCATGTGCCTGATCTGCCCACCATTCCACCAGCTCACCAGCTATCCCCCAAATTGAAGCTGGACTGCTACGAGCTGCACAGCTAGACAAATCTACTGTGACCCCATTAGACAACCAGGAATAAGCTGTGACCTTTGAAGTTAGGCAAAGTCGGGCAAGCCAGCCAGAGCAGGAGGATTAGAGACCACCGCAGGGTGGGGGACCAGCTACCGCAGAGGCAGCCAGGCCAGGCCCAAGTGCGACTTGTAGGTGTGTTAGGTCCCCACTGCTCGCACTTCTTCTCTAGAAATGCAACACCACATCAGAGCAAAACAAAGCAGCCTCAAGCCTTAGCAGTGTCAGTGTCAGCTTCATCGTCAGCAACATTAGCAGCATCAGCAGCCACTAGCTACTCAACACAGCCGCTATTGAAGACACTGCATCACTAAAACATTGCTTACAGGGACTGCAGTATCTCAAGCTGCGAGTTAGCCTCTAAACAAAACATGACAACCCAGAATCCTCTAAACCTACAAAGGGGATGTAGTCTGGTGGGCGGGTGTGGGAAAAGGAATGAGAAAAGTCAATGTCCAAATAATAAGGTGTTGGAAACTCTCTCTCTTCTCTTTTTTTCTTTCTTTTTCTTTTTTTTTAACTATGAAAAGAAAGAAATCCCCCAAAATTTAATATAGACGGATAGCATCTCTCTATCTCCTTTTTTCTTCTTTTCTTTCTTTCCTTTTATTTTTTTCCCCTTGGAGTTTCTTTAATAGTTGCCATCTTCTTTATTCGGTAGGCTCTCCCTCATGGGATATTAAAAGGAAAAGAAAACCAGGATCACGCCTCCAAATGTTTTTAAAAAATAAGAAAAAATGGATCAGAAACCTTGATTTGGTTTGCGCACTTTGTTTGTTAAGTGTGCCACCATCGCAGCCTGTGTTTAGTGCTCACACGCATCTCTGAGTAGGTGCTCAGTGATTTGGTGTTGACACCCCTTTTCCCACCCACCACTTTCTCAGTGACCAAAAAGTAGAAATAGGCACTTGCCTTTGGCCACAGCCCTCCTGGGTCGTGGCAAGGGTTATCTTGGCGTTCTCTCCTTCTCAGGGACAGCCATCTTGACCACTTGCATCCCTGGTCCGGTCTCGGGCAGGCTCTTCGCCGGAGTGTCCTCCGCTTCCGTCTTCGGTCTTCTGCTTCCCGCTTTTCTTCTTCCCGGCTTGGTGTTGTCCATATGGGTCGTCCCTCCAGCCACTCTCCTTGTTCTGGGTGGTTTCCTTCTTTGGCGTTCTCTTCTTCGTTTTTCTCCGACTCCAGGTTTTTCCCCGCAGACCTCCTTGGCGTCTTCCTCTCTTTTCATAGGTCCGGCGGGTGATGTTCCGGTCACGTGTGGCAGGTGTGCTGGTACGCTATATTCGGCTCTCTATAGGTAGCCTGTGGCAGCCATCTTCGAATCCCTGCGACCAAGTACAGGATCACAGGGAACTAGGCTATTGGGTATAAACATCCCAAAAGCACTATCGGATGTCTTCAACCTCACAGGGGCCTGGTATAAGACGTCAACTTTCTCAACGGAGAACAAAAGGACCATGCAAGATATCCAGCCCATTCCTACTGGGGTGGAATCTACACGACAGACTCTTCCATCAGTGACATATCAATGCAATGGCAAAACAGAAGGGTCTAAGGGCAAACTCCAGATAGGCAGAAGAAGCAGCCAGCGCCTTCCAGTGGGTCTGCGAGAGAGCCAATTGTCCCAATCATCCCAACAAAAACCCAGTCTGAAAGCGAAGCCAACATAGCTGAGCACCTGCTCAGTCAGACATTGAACATTAACAAAAAAAGCAATAACCAACACTGCAGCAGAGCTGAAACTCAACCACTCAAAACAAGCATGTCACCACTATCTGGACTATTACCTGAGCCCACTCACAAAGAAAAAACAATAATAAAAGTGCTGTAAAACTAATAGAGTTCTTCTTCAAGAAGAAAACACCTCAAGATTACAGTTCAGAACAATAACTTGCAGGCAATTTACTCAAGCAAGCACCCACGAAGTATTCTCTTTTGCCTTCACCCAGCTCGAGCTCAGGTGCATCTCTTCCTGCCCCACACTGAGGGGGGACACCTGGATCATTGAACTGTTATTTGATAGCATGCTAATGGAACCTGAACCTGGCGCTGAACCTACAGTAAAGGTTGTGGATCAACCCTTAACAATAAATCAAAAAAGGAAGCCAGCACTATTAGCACCAGCAGGCACAGAGAACCCACTATACACCTAGTACAGTTAACACAGCCTGCCTCCACCCCTACCTTAATCACAACATCAGTACAGTCTCAGGCCACACAAGACCAATGTGCACTCATCCTGCAATACAGAGGGCTCCTTGGATGGAAGAGGGTGTGCATCTGAATCTGTGGGAACCCTCGACTTAAAATAACTCTCCGTGCCATGCCTCACAGGCGTGCGCCAACCGAAAGTGTTACATGTATAGCAGAAGTGATGGTGTGACCCCACAGAGAAGAGAACAAATATTAATATCACAGAACTATCTCCAAACTAGGACCCAGGACAGCTTCAGCAAATCAGACCAGCCCACCTATCAGTCCAACTTTGAGCAGGAAATCTACTGGGGTCAATTAACACAACCCTGGCAGCGACAATAAACGCCTTGACCTGGCAGTGGTAGAAGCTAGAATTACAGCTGGATTTAATTCAAGTCTTGGCCACATCAATCACTAAGATAGAGAGCAAACCTGATGCCCTGGACCAAAGGGTGCAAATCGAGTGTACAGTTGAAAAGGGGAAGACAACATGTGCATTTAATCCAATAGTTGAAAAGCTATGCACCCTACCAGAGATTCTAACCTCTATGATCTCGGACTGGAGGCTTGACCTTGAATGCCCAGTAAAAGCAAACATCAAATCCTTATACCCAAAACCGCCTCACTGCGCAAACACGCCCCTGGACCTGGTGTGTCATCTACTAACAATAACACAAGGAGAACCTTTGCATGGAAAGAGAACCAACCGGATCAGCCAAGATGACAGCGGATCCAACTGCCATCACACTTACCAACCCGTGGGAGGGCACACCCAGGGTAGACCAAAAAATCTAAATACCAGTAACCAAAGATAACATTCCACCATGCAGCAGGAAGTCTGATCAGAACAACAAAGACAAAGAAATATGTGAGAATAATCAATGGACCAGAAAGCTCTCCAAAAGAACTAAAAAGAAACGAAAAAAGGCTAAAAACAAAGCTGCTGAGCAACAGTGGCAAACCATGAGTAACAATGAGTATCATATTTCTGCAAATGTAGCAGATCACAACCCACTCAGTATGTATCCAATATTTAAAGTAAAGGGGAAATCCAAGAAAGTAAATGAGCCCCAAAAACAGTTAAACAGCCCTCACCTAAATGTTTAACCCAGCCCGCAGAAGAGATCACTGCCAATTTAATCACTGCTCTGGATGAATTATAATTCCATATTGTGTCACAAGTCCAGCCAGACGTTACACAACCGACAATCCCTCACCCCAGAAATGGGTCCAAAAGTGAGCTCACATCCACAATGGTGCCGGAAAAATCACCAAAATCAGGTATCATGGCCAACTTAAATAGCAGCCACCATCGGCCTACACATGGAAAACACCCGAATGATCAAACCAGAGGCAATCCTATCACTAAATAGACCATAAATGACCCCATGCCGGCAAAATGGGTCCTCACTCCACAATAGTTCTGAGGGTCAACAGGACATCCTAAATAGATCAAATGTGCTAAGTCTTTTGGAGAACATCCCAAATCTAGCAAGCACAACCAGAGAAGACATACTGGGGGCAGAATAAAAAATGTTCACAAACAGCAAGAATGGCAGAGAATCAACCATTTTAACGCTAAGAACTTCCTTACTACTAGCGGACATTCTGGCTAAAAAAATCGATCTTTGAGGAATGGGGCATTGATATCATGAAACCCGAGGAATCTAGGTACCCGCACTTACTAAAGGAATCAAGAGAGCCACCAAGGACACAAGACCACCCGATAGCATCCTGAGAGGTGCAGGGTATTCACAACTAAACCTGCTTTACAATAAGCTGCAAATTTTCAGATCCTACTCCAACAGATCGGGTGAAACAAGGACAATCGCTCTGAAGCAGAGGACCCAAACCAAGAAAAAGATTGGGGCTGGTTGCTGTCCACCTTCTCAAAATTATTCCTAACACAAAAGGCTACCTCTCTCAGAAAGCTCCTGAAAGAACACAAAAGCATCATATAAACATAATATCATGGAATGTCACCAGGCTGTCAAAACTACTTAAATCTTTACCTGCAAGAACACAGATTTACTGTGTTTTCAGGAGACCTGGTTAACAAACCCCACAACAATCCCCGGATTCTATGAAGTACATCAAGCTGCAAGAAAACAAACATCTTTGGGAGGTTCTCAGGCATCTCTCAATATTCGCATGCATGGATTTAGAACTAAAGCTAAAACGGATTGAAGTATGCGACGAAATGATCCAATTAGTCACTCTGGAAGGCTTGCACATAGATAACCAGCCAACAAAGACACTGCTGGTCAACGTCTTCTTCAACTACTTCGGTCACGGACAAACAGACAGACTACGTATGCGATTCTGTAGACTCCATGCTTTGTGAATACACAAACTACAAAATCATAATCTGCAGCAATTTGACCCTGCACCACCCGGAGATGGCATTAACAGACGCTACTTTGTTGTAATGCGCACAAATTCACTCCACTCTCTCTTAAATAGCCACAATCTCAACTCTATTTAGCACACATTTGAAAACAAACCCTTGGCCCAAAAAATTTCCCAAAACCGTCTAGGGAATAAGCACCTTTGATTATGTGTTTACCACTGACAAAGTTCTAAAGTCCATGGAGAACTTTGAAATTCCAACCCATTACAAGAGTGACCATCTTCCACTCTCCACTACCATAAAAGGCAGCACTAGCAATTGAGAAGATCTGAGAGTAGTGGACAAATCACCTAGAGGCGAATGCTGGCAGCTGATCAGGAGAGTACAATGGGCCCCCGTTTGTGTGCAGAAACTGACAACCTGGAAACTAACTAGAGGCCCACACCTCAAAAACCAAAATGGCAAATTTTTACTGGGCAACTGGGATAAAATCAACAATGAAATTCACCAGGCATTAGGCAACATCGCAATGCCTCATTGGATGACTATAAAGTCTATGTCTAAAAAGGGTTGCACAAAGCCAAATCATAAAATAATGGAAAGTAGGGCTGAACTGGTCATAGTGGGCTACGGGCGTTTCCCCAGGAGGATGGAAGGGTGAAGGCCGGCTTAGCAATGGTGGGGCCAGTTTTGTAACCGGGCCGGTTTTGCAGCATTGCTGCAATATTGGCCCCCAGTAACAAAACCAGCAGTGCTTCACACTTGCCTCCCCCACTCCGGGGGGCTGGTCTGACAAAATTGCCAGGGCTGCTTGGGTTCCAAGTCTGGCACTGATGGAAAGTGAATAGAATATATGAAGACTACAAAAAATATGCCATATGACTAACAAAGTAGAAACAAAATTAAAACTATTGCGCTTAACAAAACATCACAAACAGCTGGTATGGACAGCAAAACATGAGAGTGGCTACACATACACACTCTGATGAGCAACCAAAACCAAGCACACCCATGGAGGCATATCGGAGATAAGACAAGTCCGGAACCATCTAAAATTAATGTTATTGATGAACATCAGTGAGCAAGACACGTACAAAACCTATACACAGGCAAAACGGCAAGCAAACCAGACTCTTGTTCACCATCTACAGAAACCCAGAAACAAGAGGTGCTACTAACCAGTGATGGCATTTGAAAATTTTTAAGGAAGATTAGGCCCTCGGGCGCTAGAGGGTGGGCTAGCAAGATGGCCGCACAGTAGTGAGGCTCCTGCAGTCCGGTACGATTAATCAACATTATCCTGTACCTTCAGTAGATGTGATGGGCTGTCTGTAACATCAAACGGAAGACAAAACAACGGAGAAGCGGACAGCCTGCTTCGATATCGATGGCAAGCAGCTGTAAGCTCCGTTGTGGGGCGCTCTGAACATGGCGCACAGAGGTGCGGAGGAGGGGGATGTTTGAGGCCTACGCGCCAGGAGGGAAACTCTGCATTAACAGCAAAATCGGACAGCTGCTCTGAATACATACCAGAGCAACTGAGGAAGAAGACGCGGCAGGCCCTGCGTGCGGAGAACGCTTGAGAGTCCTCGCTGGGTGTTTGGAGCTGCCCTGCGACCTAAGGTGCGTGGATCGGGAGCGGACGGCGGCTGGGCTGTCTGGCCTACAGAGAGTGCCCCAAAGTCCAGTATCTGCCAAGGACGCTGATGGGCAGCCGAGGCAGAGTGAGACCCTGCTGCCCCCTCCCCTCCCTCCCTCAATCCATCCAGACACATAGAGGCTGTTGGAAATAAGTGGAGGTGTGCAGGGGGTTAAAAAATTAGAAGTCCAGCAGTGGGCCGCAGGGAGGAAAAGAAGAGTGACGGAGGACCGCGCGCCAAGAAAATAGCACCGCGGCAGCAGTAACGCCAGGCGGCCACACTGAATACCCGGATCACTGACAGAATATCGAGGAGCAGAATATCGAGATGCAAGAATATCGATGAAAAAATATAGAATGACAGAATATCGACTTCCTATCTGCAAACAGGTAAGTACAAAAATATCGAATCCTAAATATCGTTGTCAATAATATAGTTTGCTAAAATATCGACTTTTTTAAATGTCTTAAATGTAATATAAAATTAATTAAATAATCAATATAATTAAGTAAAACATACTTAAAATTTTTTAAAAAACGTTAAAATTAATAAATAATAAATATAATGTAAAAAATAAAATAAACATGCATTTTTATTTTTTATTATATATAATAATTTAGGGGCCCATTACGATGGCGGGCGGAAGCACAACCGCCGTGCTGGCGGATGCAAAAACCACCAGTTACCGCCGGCACGCAGCAGTCCACACGCCCGCCCAATTACGATGCGAAAAGCAGGCCAAACACCGCCGGCAAGCCAGCAACACCGTCCGCCATCAAAGTGCGCCCGCACACGTAGCGGCGCAGCACAACTGACACACACCGTCCGACGAAACACGTCCCGCCCGGCGCATAAATTACGATGCCGCAAACAAACGGCTCCCACGGCAAAGAGACACCGCACGTGAAAGAGAGGCGGAAACACGGACGCAGAGCACGGACAACGAAGAAGCGGCACCCCGGGCATGAATCCAGCACTGCAGGCCCTTCCCATGCTTCTGCTGATGCACCACCAAGGACGCAACGTACCGCGGAGACGCAGGTAGGCACACACACAACAAGTGCACGCAAACAGCGCACACAGTGCAAGGGTGGAAAAAGCGGACAACCCCCACCAGCGCGTGTACACTACACATCCACCATCGCATCCACATATGACACACAGGCCAAATAGTAACATCGCAGAACACATGTGTACACACCACCTGGGACTAGGAACCAACCACCCCGTCACGGCCCCAAAGCGCCGATGACGCCGCCACACATGCGCACAACGCAGAGGCCAACCGCAGCGCCATGCATGCGTCGCACACAGACACAGGGACACAACCAAGCAGCACACACATCATCCCCACCCCGAACGCACATGACACGTGACAGGCCGGCCACAGACATGTCCCCAACGCCCAATTCACGGACAACACCCAACGCCACACAACCGACGCACACATGTCAGTGAAGACACGCAACAGCAGGACACACCCCAGTGTAACAAACATGGCGTAGCACACAGCGGCGGCAACACCAACTAGGAGAAGCAGGGCCCCTTCGGGAAGAGGAACGCCAGTACCACACTGAAAAACCCATACCACCCTGCACATATGAACAAGACACATGAAACGGAACACCAAAGAGCCCGGGGACCGACAACAGGTGGCCCAAGAATTACATCCACACACAAGGCCCAACGCAGAGCGGAAAGGCAGCCTGCCGCCCACACAAGGGAGAGCAGACAGCACTGAATGACCTTCCATTCCAACACCGAAACCACAGCCCTACGACAGAAGCCGGTGAATACAGCCATTGTCCAAGAATAGACCAACACAGGCATGCCGAGGAGACCGACCACAGGGCAGATAGCGCATATCACAGAAGCACACAACGGACGGGGAAGAAAGAAGAAAACACTCCCCCATGTCGGCCACATGCAAGTTAATTGGAAGGAGTCACACAGCACTGACCTTGAACTGTCTGAGAAGCATGTGGGAAGAGGGCCCGTGTCCTCCAAACAAGCCAACAGAACACAAGTCCTGTCTCCCCACGACTACACAGAGCTCACAGCAACCCCGGAGCGTGCACATTGCAGACTGCACACACAGCCGGAGCACGCCACCTCTACGAACCGCTGCGAAATGGCAACCGCAACGCACCTACCCAACTACGCCGAACAGCTCAAGCTGTACCAAACCAACACGATACATACATTGGGATGCGATCTCCTGTCCCTGCTGAACGTAAGTTACCGACTGACTTACCGCATCACATTGTTCAGCTGCGTCATGCCCGTCTTCTACTGTCGGAGGTGTCCCTACCAGCATCCCGTCGAGATATGCCTCTCCAACCCGGCATGTCTGAAGGCGGACCTGCTACCACTACTCCTCCCTCTGGACGCACACGACAGGGCCTGCTCTGCCTATGGGGGCATGGCGTATGTGGCCAACATCGCACGCGCACTGAAATGGAACCACTGTGCCTCCACACGACGGATCATCGAGAACAGCTACATCGAATGTCACCCAGCATGCCCCATCATGGTCCTCCAAGGGACAACCTACGAACAACACCTTGACAGCCACCATCCGCTTCATTGGCTGGCAAACATGTACACCACCAATGACATGGAAGCCCTGCTGGACGGCATCGCATACCTGACAACCTGTAAATACGTCGGACCACAACGCAGGTTCCCCGAGTGACCTATGAAGTCCAACCCCGCACCCATGCTCAGCTTCCGCACGGACTGGCCAGTCACCACCACAACAGCCATACCAAACGACCGGCAACTGTAACCACACCATCAACGACATCGCCATGACATCGGATATGACCGGGACATGCACACTGTTCCCCATCACATCCAGGAACACCGCATGCATCGTGGGAGGCAGTGGCATGGGCTCTGTGCATCGCACCCACATGGACGGAACTGGATCGAACAACCAGGACACGACATGGATCCAGCGCACATGGACACACACACCGCTCAGTGGACATGAATAGGTCGCCTGGAGTCTGTGGGTGCTGCACCCCTCCCACCCCCGCCCCGGGAATCCCATACCAGGACCTTTGCATGGACGACAAGTGCATACAACAACAACACGACCCCAGTGACTGTGACATGTCCAGTAACCACCACAGTGCAACAACAAGTGGCACGCCGCTGCATGCACGCAAGCACATGCCCTGATGTCATCTCACATGCACGCGTGCATGAGGAACAACCGCAGCAAACCTGTCACATGGAACTGAGATGGACTGTGCCCATGATGCCGAGCGGTCTGGTAGGCTACATGTATACCGTCTGTGTCAAAGTCCGCAGCTCCGCAGCTATACGTAAATGTACATTAGCACAGCCTTGGCCAAGCAGATGTAACCCCACACCCTATCCCATTTGTTATCATGCTCAGTATATCCTCAACATGTATTCCGCTGCCAGTAGTGTCCACTATACTGCATCACAGAGGACAGAAGACTCAATATAATGTTTGAAACCAGAACTGTCTCCGCTGACTCATTTCACAAGTACGAATGAGAGAGGATGAGAGTATGTGAAGTACACGGCAGTCGTGACATGACCATGTAGTCCACTGGTATTGGATGTCAACGCAAATGAGTAGCACTACTGTGGAAGACACACATGTGTCGTGTGAAGTCGTATGGACGCAGTGCTCAGGTGGGTGGGTGCGACGGGTAGATGCGCACATGCCAAGTTGGAGCACGCCGTGTTGGGAGGGGTCATGAACAGTACACCACCGCTTCCCTGGGCATTGTGAGAGGACACCTGTCGGGGGGAGTGAACACGTGTGTGCACAGCAGCCGGGCACACGTACAAAGCGGTACCAGGCGCACCTCAGCCCACCCTCTGTGGACAAGCTGGATCCTGTTGTGCGCCCGCCATGCCCCTTGACAAGGCACACACAGCCCCAGTCGACCAGGTGTAACCCCAACATAGTCAATCCGCACAGGCGATACAGGGCACGGGATGGCAGTGGAGCATGGTGTGTGAGAGGTCTCCTCGCGCTCCTCCTGGTCATATCACGCAGGCAATAGAACCTCAACGTCTAGCATGGCACAAGTCAAATGGAAGTGTAGGGGGACGCACCACAGCACGAGCAGCACTGACGTCACGGGAGGTGGCTCGCACCATCCCATCCATTGCCCATCATACCAACCACGCCACATGCCATTGCGACTAAGTGCAAGCGCGTGCGCCACCACCCCCGAGCCCTCCCCAGAGAGGCCAAAGAGTGAATGTGTGGGCCAACAGCCACAGACGGACGCGGCCTGGCCGCAAGGGCAGCCACAGCCACTGGGTGTCGCCGGTGGCGGATCCGGAAGGCGAAGACTGTGATGCATAGTCCATGCAGGCCGGGTCTCCATTTGGGGCACCACGCAGGTGGACGGCGTCCCGCCACACATCATACCCTGAGACAGCCC
The DNA here is from genome assembly GCA_963921515.1 of Calotriton arnoldi. Lineage (NCBI taxonomy): Eukaryota > Metazoa > Chordata > Amphibia > Caudata > Salamandridae > Calotriton > Calotriton arnoldi. The sequence goes on from CAWUFW010000867.1 coordinate 1,556,789, forward strand.
ACTCGTGCAACTGGACCCACACATACACTCCTTGCCCTCTCTGGTGCGAGCTTGGGGCTGCCTGTGCAAGCGCTAGCCTCGCAGGTGAGCATGCATATTGGGGGGCGAGGGGAGGACATGAGGGCTGGGGCGATGATGACTGTATCACTGTCAGTTAGTACAAGGGATGACCCAGATGTGGAAAGGAAGAGACGTGTCCCGTGTGTACTGCAACTAGTCGCCAATCCAACTACCCCCCCATGTCCGGAATGTAAGCCCGCACCTAGGCCCGCCCATCCGCCACATCGAACATACCACCAGCACGACAACCTTCCCATTCGAAACACTGACTGGGGGTGGCGACCAGTGAACAATCATGTGTAGCCTACCCACGCGTACATGTGGGCCCTCCATGATCCATGTCACCTGCGGCAAAGACATGACATGCGCAATGAGGGAAGTGAGGAGAGTGGCCCGCCCCACGCGCAGAAGGTGCATCAGCTCCACAGACCCAGCAGCGAGTCCAGCAGGGGTCACATGTGCAGGGGCAGCTGTGCCTGGTGTGAAGGCACATGCATATAGACAGCACATCGACCAATGTGTAGTCTGCCCACATCCACAGTCCATCATCATGCGGACATAGGAATTGAACACAGGGCAACACATATTAGTTGGTGCACCCACCGTGACCAACAATGCGCAATCATCGACGTACCCGCCCTGTGCATGGCCCCCACCCAACGGAGGCACATCCAGTGCCACCATCCCACACACACAAGCCTTCCACGGAACATGCTGTGTCCAATGGTCAGTACAGAGTCAGCGCCCATCTGGTGGATCCTGAACAGGAGACACATGCACACACATGCCAGCTCCCACTATGTACGTCTGCCACCTTGCACGTGCAATGCAACCTCTCACCTGTGACGTGTGACTGCAAGCACACAGCCGTCTTGGCATGGGGCTGTCAATGTGGACACCAGTCAATGTTTCGGGAGCTGTGATCCGTACAGTGCTGTACATAGGGTGCAGTGCTGACACCTACTACTGTCTCATATCCCCTCGTGCCACAGGTCCCACTTGTATTGGCCGCTCAGCCCGTGCCCACATCGTCGTCGTCGTGTGCCATACTCATCCAGCCTCGGAAGCAGTTCCATGCTCAGCAGACACTCATGTTGCCGTGGCGTTGCCGCTTGACGGATATGCAGTCAGTCCCCATCAGCACGCCCCGCAAGTCATTGGGGCCTAGATCCCCATGTGCATGCACATGGCAGTGGTATGTCTCACTTACCATTGCCATTGTTGGGAGACCTGTGTAAGTGTATTGTGGCCGTGCCGTCCCAGCTTGACAGCTGGGCTGTGGCTCATGTGCTTGCTCAGTCATGTCAGTGATGTGTATGCGAAATTGCTATGTGCCGTGTTGCTTTGACATGTGTCCTCTGCCATTTAACCCAGGCGGAGACCGAACATTGACCGCCCATACCAATTGCTGGCGGACATGGACGATACAGAGGTAATCAGGAAGTTTCGGCTGGACAGGCCAACTCTGCATCGACTGTGTGCCATGTTAGAGCCCCATCTCCGTCCCCGCAGGGTGTATCCGACTGCTGTCACCCCCACGGCTAAGGTGATGGCCGCCATGCATTTCTTCGCCACTGGGTCATTCCAGCACACAGTGGGCAGTGGAGGAGGGATGTCCCAGCCCATGTTCAGCAAGGTGCTGAGGGATGTACTGGCAGCCATGATGCTGTACCGGAACAGGTACATCCGCTTCCCCAGAGCTCGTGAATTGGCGGCAGTGAAGGGTGCATTCTATGCCCTTGGCAGAATCCCACACGTCGTGGGAGCCATTGACTGCACTCATGTTGGCCTTGTTCCACCACAGGCCACTGAGCACCTGTACCGCAACAGGAAGCACACGCACTCCCTGAATGTGCAAGTGGTGTGCCTTGCGGACATGGTGATCACCCACGTGTGTGCCAAGTTTCCAGGCTCGGCCCATGACGCACACATAATGCGCAACAGCATCTTGCCACGACTGATGGCCAATCTGCAACAGGATCGTGCCTGTATTGTCGGTGAGTATGTGGAGTGGTGTAGCGTGCTGGTTGTGCGATGCTGTCCCCTGTCCAGTTGGAATTGCAACGGTTCTCTGTGTCCCTCACACCCAGGTGACTCTGCGTATCCGAATGGGGCATGGCTGCTCAGTCCATTGAGGAATCCTCGCACCCCAGCAGACGATCGATACAATGAGGCACATGGGAGGACCAGACGTGTGGTCGAGCGTACCTTTGGCCTCCTCAAGTCCAGGTTCAGGTGCCTGGACCGCACCGAGGGTGCACTGGCGTACTCCCCACAGAAGGTGTGCCAGATAGTGGTGGCGTGCTGCATGCTGCACAATCTGGCCATTCGGAAGCAGATCCCCCTCATTGTGGATGACGGAGATCAACCAGGGCCCCAGCCCGCAGACCAGGACAGCTCGAGTGAGGTGGACAGCGGAGAGGAGGAAGCTGGGAATGTGCGCCAGCAGCTCATCGCCCGCTACTTCACTTGACGGTGAGTGTCCATGTACGACGGATGATGTGTCTGTATCTGTGCAGGTGTGTGTGTGCTGTGTCAGGGTGGCCGTATGTTCACTGCGTGCAGTGTGTCAACGCTCCATGGCCAGGGTAGTATGCCACTGTTGGTGACTGTGGCATTGTGCCCTATTGCTCTGTGCGATGTGTGTACATTGCTTGTAGTTGTTGACATGTACTGTGTGATGGGTGTGTGACACACTCATTGAATGTGCTCCTGTTCTGTCTCCCACCCCTAGGTCCCTACAGGCCCTCCGGATTCCATTGCCATGCCACGCATCAGGTGCCTTTCCGCCCAAGGTGGCCGTTGTATTCCGTACAAATAAAACACAGGGCACAAACAGCAGTTAGTGAAAAAGGTGCATTTATTACAAACTGTGACATGTGATTGTGTGTAAGGTGATGACAAAAGTGGTGCGTGCAGTGACAATGAGCTGTCGGTCATGGCTGCGTGATGATCAGGGTGTACCCACTGGTTCTATGTCCATAGTCCAACATACACATGCCATCCAGCTGGCTGTGTGGAGTGGGATCGTAGAGCAAGTCAATGCAGTGGCTGGTCAAGGAAGGCTGGCGGAAGGCTGGCTGGCTGCCTCACTTGCGACTGGAGCGTGCGAAGTCCTCCCGGGAGATCTGTTTCCTCTTCGGACGGCCCCTTCCACGTTTGGGAGGGGGTGTGTGGTGGCGACCTGCTGGTGGTGGGTGAGGTGTGCTCACTGGCTGTGGACGCAGGGGAAGTGGACACTGCTGCCCGAGCCTGCGCCCTAGCAGGTGGTGGCGGAGGTGGTGTTGCTGGCCTTGCCTGTGACCCCACCGCCACCACCAGCTGGCCCATGAGGTCCACGAGTTGGTCCATACGGGACACGAATTGGCCCATATGGGCGTCCATGGACCTCAGCACCCCCAGCACCTCCCGCGTGTCAGTAGCAGACCTGGCCCATTGTCCTTGGGCCTCTTCATAGGCCCCAAGGACTCTGGCCATTTGAGGCAGGGCATGGCTCCCAGGGGAGGCTGGCGTTTCCCTGACCCTGCTCCTCCTACCAGTCCTGCTGCCACCGGCCTGCCCACTAGCCACATTGCACACCACGGTCCTCGCTGTGGCTCCCAGGGTGGATCCAGTCGGCCGGGCCACCACCTGCGCTGGGGCTGGTGCCAGCGAAGACGTGGTGGTGGTGGAGGCGGTGGTGGTCGGTGCGGCGATGGTGGCGGTTGCGGCAGTGGTAGTGGCCGCAATGACCGTGGGTGTGGCCGCAACGACAGTGGCAGCAGGGGACTGGGACTGTTCAGCATCCCTGGATGATGGGTTGGTGGGTAGGAGGGGTCCTGGGGAGCGGCTGGGCCCTGCCACGCCAGATGGGCCAGCTTGGTGGTCCGTGTCCGAAGAGGAGGACAGATCCTCCAGATCCGTGTGTCCTCGTTGGGGGCTTGTAGGCTGGCTGTGCTGGCTGCTGTCTCCATCCCCAGCATCCAGCAGTTCGTCACCTGTGGAGAGAATGAGATTTGTTATTGTGTTGCACCTGGCGAAGTATGTATTAGTCGTCTGACATTGGCAGTTCGTGCAATCTCGTACATGGGTTTCCCGGAGGCGAGTGTGTGGCTGTGGCATCTGTAGTTGTGTGTGCTAGGCAATGGGACTGTGTGCTGTGCACATGTGGCATGGGACGGATTGGCCATGCCGATGGGTGTGTTGCTGTGCCCCTACTCATTGTGACTCTGGTGTATGCGGGCTCCTGGCCCATCCTGGGTCTGGTTTGTACTTTGCTTTTGGAGTTCATATGGAACGCTTAGGAACGCATATGGCAACATGGGGGCCATGCCCCAGATTCGCATTTGGGAGGGGATATGCTTTTGGGGTTCAAATGGAACGCTTAGGAACGCATATGGCTACATGGGGGCCATGCCCCAGATTCGCATTTGGGAGGGGATATGCTTTTGGGGTTCAAATGGAACGCTTAGGAACGCATATGGCAACATGGGGGCCATGCCCCAGATTCGCATTTGGGAGGGGATATGCTTTTGGGGTTCAAATGGAACGCTTAGGAACGCATATGGCAACATGGGGGCCATGCCCCAGATTCGCATTTGGGAGGGGATATGCTTTTGGGGTTCAAATGGAACGCTTAGGAACGCATATGGCAACATGGGGGCCATGCCCCAGATTCGCATTTGGGAGGGGATATGCTTTTGGGGTTCAAATGGAACGCTTAGGAACGCATATGGCAACATGGGGGCCATGCCCCAGATTCGCATTTGGGAGGGGATATGCTTTTGGGGTTCAAATGGAACGCTTAGGAACGCATATGGCAACATGGGGGCCATGCCCCAGATTCGCATTTGGGAGGGGATATGCTTTTGGGGTTCAAATGGAACGCTTAGGAACGCATATGGCAACATGGGGGCCATGCCCCAGATTCGCATTTGGGAGGGGATATGCTTTTGGGGTTCAAATGGAACGCTTAGGAACGCATATGGCAACATGGGGGCCATGCCCCAGATTCGCATTTGGGAGGGGATATGCTTTTGGGGTACATGCTGTGAGCCATGGGTGCCGAACGTGACATGTGTTGTGGCTGCATGACAGTGCATGGTCTGAGGTGTGTGCATGCCTGACATGCCCTGCATATTTGCTGTCTGTTGTGGTTACTGGACATGGCATTGGACGCATCGTTATGAGTGAGTGATAGCTGTGTGCCAGCCAACGTATTGCAGTTGTCCCATCTCCTTGGTGTGCGTGCTGCCATGTGCATCACTGCAGTGCTCGGGGGGGTGTGGCCCATGTTGTGTGTTGTTGCTCACAGTGTGTCGTGCGCTTAATTGACTTCTGGCACATGGTTGGTCATGGGCATGTGTCTTAGCGTGACTGCTGTATGTGTGGCAGCTGTGCGGATGACATGCCTTTCATGAGACTGGGGCTGACGGATGGGATGGATGGTATGTTGTATGTGCATGGTGTGTCTGTGAGTTTGATGGGTTCAGTGGTGTTCGTGTGCATTTCTGTTGTTCCGCTCTGTTGCGTCTAGTGTTGTTTGTCTTACATAGGCGTAGTTGTGGGGTGTGGGTTGACAGGCAGTGGGGGCTACATGGACAGGACTTCAATGGTGTTTCGGTTGTGTGTGATGAGTTGCACAGTGGCTGCCGTGTGGGACTATATTCAGTGTGGCTTGTGCATGCAGACGTGGCTCCTTGGGTGTTGCTATGTCTGTGATGGGTCATGTGGGGTGTGAGTCTGTTGTTCATGTCCGTGTGCACATTGTTCACTTGTTCGTGACGGTGGGCGGTGCTGCGTGTTCGTCTGCTACGTGACATGTCCCATGTGTTGGTGGTGTTATGGTCCTCATGCCTCCAGTAATCCAGCCCTGTCCAGTTTCCCACCTGCAAGTTGTTCGTGCGTGCACTGTACTGGATGCCACATGGCTCTAAGCGGGGGTGCTCCATGTTGCAGGTCTGTGGGGGTGGGGGGTGTAGTGGGTCGTGGGGGTGGCTGTACACCCACTGACACCGATTGCTGTGGACCGTGATGTCTGCCTTTCGGCTGTCGTTGTGCACTGCGGTGGCTGACACGTGGCTGTGGGGTGTGGGGGATGCTCCTCCTTGCTGTGCTGTGGGACTGGGGCCTGGTGTGTGTTGTACTTGGGCTGTCCACCGTCCCACCCACTGCACTTTGTGTTCCTGCCACTTACCTGTTACTTGTCGGTTAGTGCAGCTGTGGCGGACACATGGGTGTGGTGGGTGCTCGTTGTGGCGCTTCTGGCATATTTGGGGACCTGTTGGTGGTTACGTGGCTGGCTTAGTGTACACATGTCCCCAAGCATCTTACAGTTGTTCGGTTTGGGCTGTGTGTGGTAGTGTCTGTTGCATGTGTGTGTGATGTGTTGTGTATTGTGTGCTGGACATGGGGGTGTCTGTCCCTGGGAGCTGTGGCATGGTAGTTGCGCATGTGAGTACATAGCGGTGTGCTGGTATACATTAGTTTGTACTTACCAGCCTCCACTCCCTCTGCTAATCCGGCGAGGATCTCCGGATGGATTACGACTCGCACCTTCTCCTCCCACGCTTTGAAGGTCTTAAAGAGCGCGGGATTCCCTCCGCCAGTGACGGCAGCCAGCTCTCTGTTTTTGCCCTCCTTCTTCTTGACCAGGCTTTTTACGTCATTCCAACGTTTGTTTATCTCGACTCTGTTCCTGGGCAGGGTCCCGACTGCATTGACCTGGTCTACGATCCGGTTCCACATTCTGTTTCTGGTGGCTAGTGGTGTGTGCTGGACCATGTTCCCATAGATTTGTGGGTACACCTTGATGATCTCGTCGACCATGACCGTCAGCTCCATGGGCGTGAACTTGGGCATCCTTTGTGGTGCCATGGTGTTTGTGGTGCTGGTGCGGTGTGTGTTGTGTAATGTGCAGGGGGTTTGTGGTGCCGGTGTTTGGTGGTGGTGGTGGTGGTGGTGGTGGTGGTGGTGGTGGTGCAGGTGTTTGGTGGTGGTGGTGGTGGTGGTGGTGGTTGTGATGTGTGCGTTTCTGTGGTGTGCTGCTGTCCTTGCTGTGTCACTGTGTCCTCTCCTCTCCTCTCTGGTTTGCAATGTAGCAAGGGGTTGTGGTCTGTGGGAGTGCTGCTTTTGTACTCACCTATGTGGGTGTGTCCTCATGGTCTGTTGTTTTCAGGTGTGTTGTGTCTGGGGTTCTGGCCTTTGTATTTTTTGTTTGTCCGGGGGGTGTTTTCGGGATGTGTATTTGTGCGTGCCTTGCTGTGTGGACTTGTTGGCCATGTTGTGTGCTATTGGTTTTGTGTGCGGATGGTTTCTGTGCAGGTACGTTGGCGCCATGGCTTCTGCCGTGTCGATTCTCATCGGCGTTGTTTGCGCTGGCGGGCGGTATATTTGTTGTTTTCCGCGCTCATGGCGGTGCGATCGTAATTTCACGTGCGGTGTGTCGGCCGTGTGGGCGGGCGGTTTTGTGTTGTCGTGCGTGTTTCCGTCCGTGGCGGGCGGTTTGACTCCGACTCGGACGATGGCGGGCGGTATTTTGTGTGATTTTTCGCCGATGGCGGTTTTTGGTTTGTGTACTCATAATGGCGTGGTCGGTGTTCAGGCGGTGTGTGCGGGCGGATTTTTGCCGCTTCCATGCCTGGCGGATTCTTTTACGCCGGGTATCGTAATGGGCCCCTTAATAATATTAAAAATAATTAATATTTTTAATTATAAAATGTTAAAAACATAATGTAAAATATAATTACATATATATAAATAAACCTATATTATAAATATAAAAATAAATTATATATAATAAGTTAAAACATTAAAATAAATATTAAAAAAAATATATATTTTACACTACATTAAATATAACATTACTGGAAACGTTGCATAGCGTAGGGGATAAAATAACTATTTCCACTCCAACAAGTGGTACAGTAGGGAAAGTGTTGGATAGCGGGAGGGTAAAAATTACTATTCCCACTCCAGTGAGTGCAACAGTAGGGAAAGTGTTGGATAGCGGGTGGGTAAGAATTACTATTCCCACTCCAGTGAGTGCAACAGTAGGGAAAGTGTTGGATATCGGGTGGGAATAATGTACTATTCCCACTCCACCAAGTGTAACAGTAGGGAAAGTGTTGGATAGCAGGTGGATACAAATTACTATTCCCACTCCAGTGAGTGCAAAAGTAGGGAAAGTGTTGGATAGCGGGTGGGTAAAAATTACTATTCCCACTCCACCGAGTGCAACAGTAGGGAAAGTGTTGGATAGCGGAAGGGTAAAAATTACTATTGCCACTCCAGTGAGTGCAACAGTAGGGAAAGTGTTGGATAGCGGGTGGGTAAAAATTACTATTCCCACTCCAGTGAGTGCAACAGTAGGGAAAGTGTTGGATAGTGGGTGGGTAAAAATTACTATTCCCACTCCAGTGAGTGCAACAGTAGGGAAAGTGTTGGATAGCGGGTGGATAAAAATTACTATTCCCACTCCAGTGAGTGCACCAGTAGGGAAAGTGTTCGATAGCGGGAGGGTAAAAATTACTATTCCCACTCCAGTGAGTGCAACAGTAGGGAAAGTGTTGGATAGCGGGAGGGTAAAATTACTATTCCCACTCCAGCGAATGCAACAGTAGGGAAAGTGTTGGATAGCGGGTGGGAATAATTTAATATTCCCACTCCACCAAGTGTAACAGTAGGGAAAGTGTTGGATAGCGTAGGGGAATAATTTAGTATACCCACTCCTGCAATATAATTAACATTAATTAACAAGTAATTATTTTTTCAAAATTAATTTACCTCCCACCATTTCCCCTATAAACGTCACCTACAATATTGTAAAATATTAATAAATTAACATAATGAATTAAAAAATTAATTACAATTAACAATAAAATTAATAACTATCAAATCTAAATGAATTCACAAAATTAACACTATAAAATAACTTTTAATAAATATAATATAAAAAATAATAAAAATTACATTAAAACTAAAGTACTTCCTACCCTAATCCCCTATCAACCCTCACCCCACTCCTAAAAAAAGTACACAAATAACATATTTACAAATTAATTATTAATTAATATCTAATTAATTACTAATTAATAAAAAAAATAACACAATTAACATATTTACCAATTAATTATTAATTGTGATTAATCAATTTATAATTAATTAATAATAAATTAATTAACTTAATTAACAATATAAATTATTAAATACTAAATCATTAATTAATAAAATAATTAATTAATTTCAATTAAATTACTTCCCACCCTATTCCCTTTATAAACCCACAACCCGCTACAGAATTAAATTGCGCTAAAAATAATTAACATATAATTAATTATTTCTAAATAATTCAAAAAAAAAATATTATAATTAAATTACTTCCCACCCTATTCCCCTATAAACCCACAACCCGCTACGGAATTAAATTACGCAAAAATTCATTTAATTAAAATTCATTACTTTTAAAAAATTCAAACATACATTACAAAAATAATACATACTTTTAACACATATACTAACACTTAAAACACTATAAAAAAATTCGATATTTTTAACAACTATATATTGACTGTCGATATTACTAACTTCGATATTATGAAAAACGATATTTCTTACCTGCATTTCGATATTCTGCACCACTATATTTTTGTAAGTCGATATTATGTCCATTCTATATTTTAAACTCGATATTTTGCCATATCGATATTTAAAATTCGATATTGTGACTGATTACCGAATACCCACTGGGGTGGAGTAGTGAGAAGAAGTGGCGGGCTTTGCCGGAGTAGTCCGCCAGAGATTTGACGCAACGCGAAGGCTGCTCTTACGCACTGTAAGGTACGAGAGCCGGGGGCTGGCGGGGCTTGGGCGGACTGGCTTGCGGAGAGAGCCCCAAAGCAAAGCTCCTGCTGAGGGCACCACCCCCCTTATAGCCTCCGAGCAAGCTGAACCTGCAGGGGCACATCAACGGCGTGTAGGAAAGTGGAACTGGTGCCTTCGTGGTAGACGCCTAGGCTGAGGTACGCGCGCAGACGGGAGGGCTGCCATTTTTAGCATGACGGAGCTGATTGCCTGAGCAGAAAGAAGGCAAGGTAGTGCCTTACTGAGCTGGTTCCTGGTACGGGCGGGCTATGAGCCTCTACGAAGACACTGCCATGGAGGGTACCACCATAAAGAATAAGAAGGGCGCTGTCAAGCATCACCACAGGGCCACCATGGCCACCATGCAGGCTAGCAGATGATGTGGCAGATAGATTCCTAGTTTCAGTGTGCATGGGAGAACTGGTACACGCATACCTCTCTCAGAGCTATCACAGTGGTTTGAACAGACAGTCATCTTACGAAGCTGCAGGAAGGATGCACCTCCCTATCTAAAGAGACTGCAGTGGATGCTAGATGACTAGGGCAGTCAAGTGAGACAAGTGCATCACCGGAAAGATGGGAAAAACAGACGGAAAGCAAACTAAACTGCCCTTTGAATCACGCAAGTCGTCATGGGGGCAAGGGCAAGAAAGAGAACCGGAGATGGCGGAGGAAGGTGAAAACACATAGCAACCAGAGGAGGAGGACATGAAATCGCTATTGATGACAATGAAAAGCAGCCTCAATTCAATTAAATCGAAAATGGATTCCATGTGCACGCGCATGGACTTCATTACTCAAAAGCTTGAAAAGCAAGATGAAAGGATAGGGAAGCTGAAAACAGAATTTCAGGCCTCCAAGATGAAACTTCCCAAAGAAATTCGCAAATGAACGAGATGGACGCCTCCTGAAAGTAATAGCAGTGAAGAACGAAGATTTAGAGGCAAGGTCTAGGCGGAATAATATTCGCATCCTAGGAGTGCCAGAATCAGCCAATGGGGAGGATGGAGGAATATGTAGAGCGGATGCTGCGTACATGCTTCGGGAAGAAGCTTTCTCCTCGTTATTAGTAGTGGAAAGGGTGCATAGAACACTTGCGGCGCCCCCTCGTCCCGGAGCCCCGTCTAGGCCCATTGTGGCAAAACTTCTCAATTACCGTGATCAGGACACGGCATTGCGCAAAGCAAGGGAACAGCAATCCCTCACATTCGAGGGAAACAGCATTGCGCTGTACCCCAATTTCACCATGGCAGTCCAAGAGTTAAGGAAATAATTAATACCAGCCAAAAGAAAGCTGCAGCAGGCTAATATAACCTACGCATTGCTCTACCCCGCTCGACTGCGGATCACGCACCAAAGCAAGCAGTATTTTTGTACATCGCCGCAACAAGTCATGGAATTCCTCAAAAAGCTACCTAGAAGCCCGCACAAGGGCGGAAAGTCATCAGACGAAGAGAGACACAGTCTGCCGAGATTGGAAGAGGAATAGTGTAGACATTCAAGCGGCGACGCTGTTACAGGAAGAACCTAACTTAAGATGTCACTGCGTAAGCACACCAGTGGAATTCCAATAGACTTTTGTTAAACATCGCAAATGTGCTATCACCAGAGTACCTATATAGGCCCAACGAACTAACAGTGTTTAGCAAGTGAGACTTATTAAAGACTAAATGGAAGAAGTATCACCACGTACCTCACAAAGTGCAGCATGCGAGGTGCCTATCATGCATGTCTTGGACGCCCTTCACCCAGGTGTTCACATCTGGGAAGAGGTATGGCTTCGCCCCCCTGGAAATCAAACCCCAGCAGGTATTCCCCTTTTGCTAAGAATACGGAGCGTGCGAACGACATGCTTCATTGTAAGAGTTATCTCATTGTGACTTGGGTGTTTGTTTGTTGCGTAACTGTTTGTAATCAGCTTCATTTTAAAGTAGTTAACACCCGAGCTATAGAGTAAGTTTGGCAGAACACCAACCATGCATGGAAACAGATTGGGATGGTCAGTTTTCTATAGCTATCAGCTGGTTGATAGTTGTAGGGGATTGTAGGGCATTTAGAGAAGGCGGGAGGGGGAGGGACAGGATGCACGACAAGTTGGGGTGGCCACTGTGGGAAGGGGGATAACTAACTGCAAAGCGTATTCAGAGCAGATAAGCAGGAATGGGGACACCCTTTCCTTGGCGCCTTAGGCGCCCATGGAAAACAATAGACACCAGTAGGGCCCGAACCTAGTGACGTGGAACATACAAGGGTTGGGGGATCCGCGTAAAAAAAAGCATCTTTTAGCCTATCTAGATAGGCATGACATGCACATTGCCATGCTGCAAGAAATGCACACGGCCCCTCTGGTCATCCCTTCTTTCGCCACGCGCTGGTCGTCCCATAGATATTTCTCAGCATACTCGACATACTCGAGGGGGACGGCAATCCTTGTGAAGTAAAATACGCCGTTGTAGAAGAAGGAGCTCTCAATGATTCACAAGGGAGGTATAATGTGGTGTGGGGGAGGTTAGCGTCACAGTCGGTCACATTGGTGAATTGCTATGGCCCAAATGTAGACAACACTTTTTTTATTAAGCTGTGGGGGGTAATTGTCAACATAGGATCCACGCATATTATCTGGGGAGGAGATTTCAACCTCACTATGCAACTAGAACTCGACCGCTCTCATCCCCAATCATATCACTACACCAAGGCGCAACGCCAAGTTCAGCAGATGCTTGAGGAACATAGGGGTGGCCACCGCCAGCCCGGCGGGGGCGATCCGCCCGCCATCCCGACAGCAAAGACCCCCTGCCATATTATGAGGGCTGGGGGGTCCGCGGCGGATGAAAAGACCGTCCGCCGCTTTTCCGCCGGTCGACGAGTCGACCGGCGGAAAACGTGCTGAATATGGTGGCGGTGTCTGGAAGACACCGCCATCCATATCACGATGCAGGCTGCGAGCAGCCTTTCCATGGCTGCATTGCCACCATGGAAAGGCTGGCGGTTCCTGCTGTTGGGGGGTGCACATGGGGGGAACCTATGGTACCCCCCTGCATTTGCCTGTACAATGTGGCAGGCACCGCACGGTGCCTGTCACGTTGTGCATGTAAATGCACAACATGTATTTTTACATTGCGGCGGGTGTGCTTGCAGCACCGCCCGCCGCAATGTAAAAATACGGGATGCGCCCGCCAGTGTGGCGGGCGCATCCTAATTTGTATAGCGGGACCGACGCACCTGTGGCGGGCGGTCCCTTTTGCCAATGCGATGGCGGGCGGACTTTGTCCGCCCGCCATCGTAATCGACCCCATAGATTGGTAGATACATGGCGTTTCATTCACCAAGCACAAAGGGAAGGGACATGTCATTCCACTGCACACTCCAGCTGGTCACGACTGGACTATTGGCTAATGTCCCGGGGGATAGCAACATGGATCACGGAAGTAAAACACCTAGCACGCACATATTCAAATCATTCCCCCGTATATTTACAGATCACTCCTCCAGGGCACTTACTTGGGAGTGTGACCTGGTGGCTGCCCCCACGAGCACTATTGGATGTCCCCTTTCGAGGAGAGCTGGGCGGGAGGTGGAAGAGTTCCTCCAGTGCAACAAAGATTCGGTACCCTCTCAAGCCACAGTGTGGGAGGCTCTGAAGGTCACTATACGATGGGTCGTTATAGCGAAAGCAGGGGTTATATTAAAAGACATTAGACGCACGATGGCACAACTGGAGAAGGAGTTCCGAGAGCTAGAAGGTGGACTATGTACAGACAGGGATGGGACTAAGCAAGCTAGACTACGGGAAGCACTCACTGAGTACCAAAACATGGCTGAGAGGGAAAGACTCTTCTGTGGGAAATACTGTAGGGCTAGAAGATACAGTGAGGGGGAGAGACCAGGAAGGGCACTGGCGGAGATCACCCGTGCCCCCCAATGCTCCAACTACGTTATGGAGGTGCGCGATGCCGAGGGGAAAACGCAGAGGATATAGTGCAGACCTTTAAGGACTATTATTCTCTCTTATACACCACCAGAAGATCTACCCCTATAGATGCGGAATCTTACATAGACGCGGTAGAACTGGGGTGGCTGAGCAACGCACAGCGAGAATTCCTAGAGGCCGAGTTTGAAGAGGACGAGATTAGAGTGCCCATCATGCAACTGAGGGCAGGCAAGGCCCCTGGCCCTGATGGGCTCCCAGTTGAATTTTATAAAATGTATATTGAAGTACTGGTCCCCTACCTCAAACAAGTCTATGAACAGGCTTTGCAATGTGGAACACTGCCGCATACCATGCGAGAGACCCTCATTGTCTCGCTTCTATCGACCTTTATCCTTAATAAACTGTGATGTGAAAATACTCGCTAAATTAATAGCTAACAGGCTAGGCCTTCTTATGGGTGGGTTGGTAAGCCCAGATCAGTCAGGCTTCGAACCAGGAAGAGCCACGTTTCACAACCTGCGTACGTTGTTTTCCATCATTCAAGATATAGACCCGGAGCTTAATGCTGTGGCAGTCTTTTTAGACGCCACAAAAGCGCTTGACTCCCTTGAGTGGGACTATTTGATGGCGGTATTGAGGCGCATGGGCTTCCCACTGACCTTCTTTGTGTGGGTGCGCTTATTGTACAATAAACCAAAGGCAAAACTATTGATTAATGGCATGTAATCCACCACTTTTGATGTAACCCGGGGAACTAGGCAGGGATGCCCATTGTCTCCACTTCTCTTTGCCCTAGAGGTGGAACCTCTGGCGGCAACTCTACCCCAGCATCATAGAGAATGGGCATTGAGATACCCCTCCCGCCATATACTAGTGTCACACTATGCGGATGACATCACGCTCTATCTCAGAGAGCCCCAGATTAGCCTTAATGGCATAATCCAAGAATTTCTCAAGTTTGGAGGGCTATCGGGAATCACAATCAACTGGGAAAAATCCCAGATCTTCCCACTCACCAAGAACACACCTCCCTTCTGGCCAGAGTACCCACTGAAGTGGTGCACAGCAGAGCTCAAATACCTGGGCATTGAGATGTCAAGAGATAGGCAGGAATTATTGCGAGCCAACTACTGTAAACTGCTGGATTCCTTAACAGATCACGTATAGCACTGATGAAAATGGTAATAATGCCCTGATTAATATATATGTTCATTAACCCAGGGCGACAATTCTTTCAGAGTCTGAAAATACAGCTGGTACGACTTGCCTGGGAAGGGAAACAGCCCAGAATCAAATGGGACACTCTCATGATGCCTTTTGAGAAGGGGGGCTTTGAAGCACAAGATCCCGAACTACATTATCTCTGTGCACAGGCGCATTATACAATCTGTTGGTACAAACCCCCTGCCCCTTCATGCCACATGGTGGTAGAGCAGGGGTACATGGCACCAATACCGCTTACCGGTTTCCTGGGGGTGGATAGACAGACAGCTGGGGGCCGGGAATCAACTGTTGCATGCACAAATGAAGCCTGGGTTAGTATTGCAAAGAGACTGCAGATGCCCATGGTATACTCGTCGACACTACTGTTGGAGTATCAGCACACTCTCCCAGTAACACACGAAGCACTATGTCGCCGAATGCTGCACCACAATAACATGCACACGTGGGGGGCTCTCTATGTGGAGGGGAGGTTTCAACGCAAAGAGGAATTTTTCGGTAAAGTCACCCCCACACCCCTGGAGAGCCTAATGTATATACGGCTCAGGCAAGATGTGAAGGCAGCTACCCCAAATTTCCTAGAGGATCCACCAGCGCTAGTCCCATTACATAATATGCTTCAGGCCGGTGGTCTGTTGCATGTAGTGTCAAGGCTCTACAGAAATGTCCTCACACTGCAGGCTGGCACTAATAACAAAGCCAGGCGGGGTTGGGAGGATGAATTGGGGCACACACTGAAGATGCATAGTGGGCGTACTGCTGTCAGCAGACAGAAAAAATAACAGCTAGCAGTAGATTAAGGATCATCCACTTTAAATACATACCTAGGATGTACCATTCCCCAGCGCGGCTTCACAGGTTTGGAATTAAGAGCACTGAGAGATGTGATAGATGCGGGGAGGGTGGGGCAGACTTCCTCCATCTGGCCTGGTCGTGCGGAGCTGTCTCCAAATATTGGAAGGAGGTGGGGAGGCCCTGTCCACAATGATAGGCGCAGAGCTGGTGCTTACCCCACTGATTGAACTATTAGGATACACAGAAAAATGGACATAACAACAAGACAATTTGTGTCGCTGGGACTGCTTATGGCCAAACGAAGGGTGGCATGCAGATGGGGTAGAGGAAGAGCCCCTAAATTTAAGGAATGGTTGCAGGATCTGGTCTATTGCTAGGAACAGCTTAACATTTATGCAGAACTTTTACCGCAGAGCTCTAGGCCCCAGGACATATAGGAACCTCTAGGGGCCTACCTTCGACAACTTTCACAATAACGCACCCCCCCCCCCTGATGTCCACCCCCTCCTCTGCCCATCCCCCCTTCCACCGTTTCCCCTCCCCCGTACACACGTAAACACAAATGCGCAGGGGTAGGACTAACCTAACCAGCACAGTGGACGGCTCTTTGACACTGGGGTCAGGTACCATTTGTATGGAAATGCTGGTCCATGGGTGTAGGTCGTTAATGTGAAGCATATAAAATGAAGAAATGTTATGTCAATTACACTGCTCTGAAAACGCGCAAAGTGACATGTAATTGTGTAGCCGCTGATGCTGTAAGTTAATGAGTTGTTCGTATTCAAATTGCAAATAAAAAGAAATAAAAAAATTAAAAAAAGTTTAGAGCCTCCGGTGCCTCAGGTCTCAATGGTATCAATGCTCAGGTCTTTAAAGATGATACAAATCCGTGGTCTACAATCTTATATCCACTATGCTAATCATGTATATCTACCTAATAGGTTCCGGAGAGCTGGAGGGGTCCAATCTTGCACCCCTGTATTTAAGAATGTTTATTTATTTTGAGTTTTATATAATGCTTGGTAGACCCGACGGTATCAGAGCGCTTTGCATGTTATGTGATTACATTTACAAGAGGTACATGAGGGGATTCATAAGAGTCAAAGTTAGAGAGCACTACAGCATTAAGTGATTAAAAAGTCACAACAGTATTGGAGTACATATTAACTGTGCTAAGTCAGAGATATTCCCCCTCACTGAGCACACGTTACCGTTCACTGTAGAGTTCCCCCTCAAATGGGCAGACGGGCCGGTACGCTACCTGGGGATCTGGCTGTGCAGCAATATACAGGAAATTTGGAGGATGAATTATGGAAAGGAGGTGGAGTGGTTGGAAGAGAAGATAGGACTATGGTCTAAACTCCCGCTCTTTCTTGCAGGCAGAATTGCCATAGCTAAAATGATAGTATTACCACATTTTTTATATATGTTTATCAATATACCATTGCCCCTCACACAAGCGTTCTTCAAAAAGATGCGATAGCTCATGATCTTGTTTGTGTGGGCGGGGAGACAGCCTCGAGTGGCTTGGGAACTACTGACGCTCCCGCAGGTCCAGGGGGGGGGAGGTTGGGAGGGCCTGATATCACACTATACGCTTATTGCGCCTCAAGCTCAATTTGCTAACTAAAGGATGCACCCTACACCGTTTCAACCTCACGTGGCAGTGGAGTTGGATCGGGCGTCGCCATCCCCTCTTTCTGCGGCTTTATACCAGCCTTATAAACCTCCCATAGAGGAAATAAACACCAATGAAACAGTGCACTGGGCTTGGAGGGGGTTGACCCAAAGGGCGAAACTGAAGACCCTATATGCCCCCTCGATCCCATTAGCATATAACCCCCAGATATCCATGCTGGATGCCAAAGGGGTGGTGGAGAGGTTGAGACAGATGGGCATCGTTACATTTGCAGACCTGTACCCGGAGGACAATTTTAGAGCCCCGCCTGATTCACCTGAGGGAATGACAGGGCGATTTTCCTAATTGTTTACATACTATCGCATCAGAGCCCCATGTCGACAATTACATGACACCTTCCCTAGTCCTCCACCCACACTACAGGCCCTCGAACACATAATAACGAACCCATCACCACGCAAACTAATCACTAGACTCTATAACATAATGCAGTCCTCTGCTTCGATAATGAAGCCAAAGGCGATGATGGACTGGAACACGGAGTTACACCCTCAGCTCACAGAGGAACAATGGACATTCTGTTGTGGTCAGCTGCAATTATTATCCCCCAAATATAAATTGCGATTTATTCATTTTAAATTTTTACATAGATTTTACAGGACACCAATCCAACTGCATCGCATGGGGCTAAGACCCGATGACAAATGCTGGAGATGTAAGGCTGACACAGCAACATTTCTGCATATGGCCTGGTATTGCCCACCTATAATGAAATACTGGTCGGATATCTTAAGCAGGATAAACACCATATTAGAAATTCATGTAACACCATCACCCACAGTAGGCATATTAGAATATGTCAAAGACACACCATCTGAGATAATGAAACTACATGCTCTTTTGATTTTATTGGCTAAACGCAGGGTTGCAATACACTGGGGAGATAAACGCGCACCTTCTATTAAAACTTGGACACAAGATATTAGCTTTTGCCAGAACCAGCTATCCACATATTGGGAATTGATGCCGGCCCAGTCCAGACCGAAAGACATATGGGAACCAGTTCTGACCTGGCTGCGCACACTCCAGTCAAATAATAATACTCCCACTAGAGGGGACGAAGCACATACATAGTTGAGACACCCCCCTACAGACAAGCTCCACCCTGTGCGCTACTCAGAGAAACCCAAATATTGTAATAGACCTAGTGCTAATACAGAACAGAATAACATTTCGTGTGTCGACAAGATTGTGAGCCTCTACTTGGCAGAACCACACCCAGCATAGCACAGATGGCGAGAAATGCAACAACTCAGACACAGGGGTTAGACTATTGGTTTTGTGGATATCCTTTAAACGAATGTGGACGTGGGTAAGTGCTAACAATATCATGAAGTTGAGTCATGTGCACCCGGGTGTAATCATGATAGATACTATTACAATGCTGTGATTTATATTTAGGTAACTGTGATACTACCATGCTGACCAGTTTTGGTTGTTAGTTAAAATCACAATATGTTTAATGTACGATGGATATATATTTATAACCCAATTTGTACATCTCAGTATGTGTCTATGTATAAATTAATAAATGCCAATAAAAAAATGAAAATAAACAGAAAGTCACAACAGTATAACACAAGGATGCATTGAGAAATGGCACCGGGGACAGAATAGGAGACTGAGAAAGTCATGCGGCCGTCTTGAAGGAACCAGTCAATGAGGGAAACGTAGAACAGCTTGTGCTCGAGTTGAAGGTGTTGTTGAGGAGTAGAGATTTAAGAGCCCGTTTGAAGGAAAGAAAAGAGGTGTTGCAGCAGAGATCCTTTGGGAGTGAGTTCAAGATCTTAGGAGCATTTACTGAGAAGGAATGTGCCTGGGATGATTTCTTCTTTAGGTTGGGCGGAATGAGAGGACGAGCATTGGAGCTTCTCAGTGCCCCGACTCTTCCTGCTCTTGAAAATCTGTTTTTAAGTATTTCGGGTTTTTTGTGTGAAGGGCTTTGTAGGTGATATATGCTGTCTTGAAGATGCTTCTTCCTTTGATGGGAAGCCACTTAAGACTCTAGAGGGCAGGAGAGATGAGTCTGAATCTTTTTATTCCTGTGTGGAGTCTGGCAGCTGTGATGAGCAGGACCCAGCAAACTATCGCCTCATCGCCCTAATGGACATTGAAGCAAAAGCATATGCCCCCATCCTCCTAAAGAAGCTGAGATAGTTCTGTTCACCCAAACTGAATTCAGGCCAAACTTCCCAAAGTTGGACAATATTGTGGCACTCTCGTACGTAATCCATCAGGCCACCATCCAGAAACAACTTCCACTCTACACGTGTTTTGTCGAGTATTCTGCTGTGTTTGACTCTGTAGACCGAACAACCTGTGACGAAAACTTAGAGGGTGGGGCATCCCTCACAACCTTCTGCAAGCAATCATATCATTATACACCATTACTTGGGTGAGGGTCAAGTTATCTCAGACTGTGGCAGAAAGGAAAATCTTGAAAGACAGTGGCCTAAACCAAGGATGTGTCCTTGCGCCCCTACTATTCAACCTCCACAGACATGGGATTATTACTGAGACAGGCTAACCTAAACCTGCCAAAAATATGTAGTCAACAAAATCAAGATACCAAAATCATGATACCACAATACGCAGGTGACATCGTCCTCTTGGACCACTTCAGAATAGAAATCCAAAAAGTGCTCATCACCCTACACAAATAAGACCTGGCCAACAAAATTGTGGCAAACGGCACAAAGACCAAAGTAGTAACCTTTGGCAGGCCACATAAGAAAAAGAACCATGCCTGGAGCTTGGGCCTTTTAAAGATTCAAAACACTGAATCATATAACTACTTGGAAGTCTGGCTATCGTCAAAGGGAGGAGTAAAAACACATCTGCGGTACTTAGAAGCAACAGCAGAAGCTGTAATCATCAGAACATGCCAATTGAACAACTCCCTTGAAAGCCCTAGCACGGACCCAATAAGACGTGTAATTGGAGCAATTGCTAAAACCCCTCTTCCAAACCTATGGAATTCAAACATGCAATGAGGCAAGCAGCCTAATGTTTACCATCACCGAGCCCACTGAGTTGGCCAAAATCACTAAGTACATCAGCATCACACAAGCACACTTAAAAGAGGCGAACAAGAACTCATATATTGCATATGGAAAGGACAATTCTGGACTTGCCCAGTGACCGACGTAACACGATATAGCCACAGATCACACAAGTACTGTTCACATGTCAGTCCATCCTTTGGGCAGCCATACTATGCAAAGATTATTCCTGAAGTCCTGTGACGTACACATTGCCAATAACACTGAGATGTGACCAAATGTCTGGGAAGGGTCACACTCTCCCACTAAACTACCAGAGCAGTACGACCATTTGCCCCCTATGCATATAAACCTTACCAGTTACTCCTTCTTTTGCACTTTAATTCAGTTACTAACATTGTAACAGTCATATGCGCTATACATCATTACGTCTAGCACTTTATCTATGAACAAGCACTTTACAGACTCCTACGAATGAAATCCATTGTGACCCACTTTAGATCACTGTACAAATGGATGTTTTTATACAATTTTAATGCATTTGTCTACTTCTATTCAAAATGTATTTCTATTTACCATGATCACAATGTTGTAAAGATTTTAATTAATCACACAATAAACTACTAATGAGAGTGACAGTGAGTCCAGGGTGGTGTGACTAGCAACGATCCCACAAAGTGTTCTTACTCATTAGGCCTTGCAAACCTCTAACTGTGGTTACAGACATACATTTTTCTCATATTTCTGTAAGAGAAAGTTCCTAAAGCTGTGGGATCCACAAAATTCCCACCACCCAGCGTATTCATAGTAGTATCCCACTTGTGTGAGTGGGCCAGTGCCCCAACAGGAAAGACCCAAAAACACAACACAGACTGATTTTCCACTCAAAACTGACCCTTTTTCTGCAGTGTGGTTTCTGTGGATTTTGGGCCTGGCCTCAGCTGCTGCCCAGGCAAACCTACTGAAGCCAGACATTTCTGAAATGTAAACACCCAGGGGAGTCCAGGATGGTGTGACTCATAAATCCCACAACATTCTCTTAGGCATAAAGCCTTGCAAACTTCAAACTTTGGCTAAAATATGTATTTTCCTCATATTTCTGTGAGAGAAAGATCTACATAATTCCTACCACTCTGGGTTTCCACACTTGTCCTGATAAAAACACTACCCCACTTGTGTGGGTGGGTCTAGTGCCTGTGAATTGAAAGGATCAAACCTGGGCCCAAATACCACAACTACCCCTACTGCCATTGTCTCCACATTGCATTTTGGGGCCTTTAGTGGAGTGGGCTCTAGGCTGAGCCACACAATTGTTTTTATCAGCAGAAGTATGGGGACACTTAGTGGTAGAAAACTTAGGTGGATACCTGCTGATTCCAGAACATTTGTGCACAGAAATGTAAGGAAAATTCATGTTTGTTGCTAAATATTTGAGATTTGAATGGCATTGTGAGCTGGAAAACATTGTGCTATCCATGCAAGGCACACAACCCTGGACTACCCTCACTATCTAGTATTCAGAAATTTCTGGGTTTAGTTTGTTCACCTGAGTGGCGGTTGAGCACGGGTCTGAATAGTGCAGCCATTCATTATGGCATGTAGGAGGAAATTTGAATTTACCCCCACTCCAGTGGCGGCTCCTTTGCTATGGTGGAGGAGCATCGCCCCGCCACCCTCAAAGTTGAAAAATAAGTTTATTATCGTTTTATTTTTCAACTTCTATGTGCTGCGTCCTAGGGGCGGGGGATTCGTGGGGCAGTCAGGAGAGGTTTGGCTGGCCAAACGAACATGTGCACTAAGCTGTCTCCAACCAAGCTGCGCTGCTGGGTTGGAGACAGCAAAGCACAGGCTCCTAGTCTTTCTGGGAGCGCAAATTCCCAGCACTCAGGCCAATCCTGACGCTGCTTTCAAACATGAAAGCAGCTTCAGGATTGGCCGCAGGGGAGGCTGGGAGCCTGTGCTGCAGCGAGGACACTGAAGAGAGCGTTGGGCGGCAGGCAGAAGGTAAGTTCTTTTTTTTTAATGTTTGTTATCCGTTTCTCCTCCCTCCCCCCTCCTCCACCTCGTCCATCCCCTCCATCCCCATGCCGTGCTGCCACTCTGCCCGCACACCAGCCACTACTGCCCCACTCTGCCAGTCCATATGTCAAAACTACACCCAAAAAAATCCAATTTTCCTCTTGTTTGCCATTGGGATGCTCTGCACCCCAGGCTGGCAGACAGACTGTTGGGGGGTAGGGGGTTGGGGTAGAGGATAGGCCCAATGCCAAACTGGCCCGCCCCAGGAGGGCAGAAAGACTCTATTGCCCCTTCTAGGATGGTTGCATGCTCCATTGACAGATTAAGCCGCTCTCATTTTTTAGCAGCATTTCACAATTCTTTCAAATGCTGATTCTTTCAAATTGATGAGTAATTGATCAATGTTTTTCCTGTAAAGTGAAGTACATGAATATAGGGCTTTGTAGGGATCAGTTTCAAAATCTGTTTTAAATTGGCTGGCAGGATGCGCCCTACTTAAAGTTTTGGAATGCCTGACTGTAGAGCTTACTTCAGTGAGTAGAGAGAGCTCTGTCACTGTTCACTCCTTCCCTCCATCCCCAAGGGGGCTCTAGGGTCGGATTGGGATCACAATTTGGCCCGGGGACTTCTAAAAAAAAAAGTGGCCCACATTCGCGGGGCGTGCCATTTCATAAAACACCATTTGATTACTCTCAGAGGTCTCATTTGTAGAGAAAGTTTTGGTAAATTAAGCATTTTAAAGCTTATAGAGCCAGTAACATTGGTAAAGACTAGGAACACTGCAGTTCTGAAAACGAAATACTTACTTGCAGTCTTAACGCCCTGCACAATGTAGTTAGATACTCTTTCCCAACCAGCTATGTCCTTGACTCTGATCATCACATAAATCAGAAGTCTAATACAAAGTCAAGGGGAAAGAGTTAGACTATAATCTCTGGGAATAGAACATGTAATAACAAAAGTAAGAGGAAGAGCAGCTCTGAACCTCTGCCTTGGAAAATAGAACCTCTAATGACAAACAGTAAAGAAATACATTTTGCAAATCAGTTATAAAACATTTTGCAACTTGAAATCAGGTAGTGATAGGTGTGATGGGGAGAGACATAAGGGAAAGACTGAAAGATCGGGTAGCCAGACGAAAAGTTATATAGCTATAGAAAGAAGAAGAGGTAGTTAGATAATGAGTGTAAGAGATAAAGATAATACTTTATGGTCATAGAAAACACATGCAAACCTACATAGTGAACCTTCTTCACTTTTCCAAAGAGAATATGTATCAAATGGCACACAGAATTCAGAAGAAGCAATAAACACCCTCTGTTCTCAGAATCATGGTTAAAGTGACCTGAAGACAACTAGTGATACTGGTTTAAATATTCCATCTGTGTAACAATCCCTCACAATTCTTCACATGCCCCTCCATGTGTAAGACACATGCTGTAGCACCAAATCTGAAGCACGTTCGGTGGGCCACATGCATGATA
Source organism: Calotriton arnoldi (assembly GCA_963921515.1). Lineage (NCBI taxonomy): Eukaryota > Metazoa > Chordata > Amphibia > Caudata > Salamandridae > Calotriton > Calotriton arnoldi. The sequence goes on from CAWUFW010000867.1 coordinate 1,580,840, forward strand.
ATAAAACACAACTAACCAGAAAAATGTGTGCAATACCAAATGGCCCTCCTCTTGCAGGTTGAATTAAGCCACATGTTTGGGCATAACAGGGTCTAAGACCTCAAACAGACCAGAGGCAATTATCTTGTAGAAAAACTCCTCTATGGATGGCAATAACCATGAAAAATATAGAAAACCAGCAACAAGGACACATAAACTCAACATGCTAGAAAAGGCAATCCTGCTGCACAGAGAAATAAGTGTCAAGTTTGCAAATTTTGCTAAGGCCTCGAGCAGGGCCTAGCTTAGAATGAGGCTCAAACAGTTCTCTTTTGAGAAAGCACATTACACAAAGTCTTAGACCTATCCTGAAATCAACACACACACATGTTGGCACATTCCAGCCTAGGACCTAAAACAGAGTTCAGTCAGAATGACCTACAGACTACAGCCAAAAACTAAACAAAAGTTACTAAATAATATTCCTGGCATATGGAGAAATAAGCCCCTTGTCTGCATTTTGGATGAGACCTTTAAAATATAAAACACACAAGATGATGGACGGAATGCTGCACATTGGCAAACATTCACCCCCAGTCACAGATCTGGGTTTAATCCATCGTTATTTTGCTTCACCACGCCACCCCAGTTCAGACATAGCCATATGCAAATCAGTCTTGACCCTGTGCCTCATGGGAACAATCCAGACCGAACTGCCAAGCCATGTCTTCCCTGGACTGGAATCAAGCATCCTAGGACCGGTTTCAGGCTATCAGCCTTCATCAGCCAGGATAGCTTGACTCCAGTGGCGTAGTGAGCACGGGACCCACGTCTAGGCATACCCTTCCCACTTAGGGCTGAAATGCAAAACACACAAGATGATGGACGGAATGCTGCACATTGGCAAACATTCACCCCCAGTCACAGATCTGGGTTTAATCCATCGTTATTTTGCTTCACCACGCCACCCCAGTTCAGACATAGCCATATGCAAATCAGTCTTGACCCTGTGCCTCATGGGAACAGTCCAGACCGAACTGCCAAGCCATGTCTTCCCTGGACTGGAATCAAGCATCCTAGGACCGGTTTCAGGCTATCAGCCTTCATCAGCCAGGATAGCTTGACTCCAGTGGCGTATGAGCACGGGACCCACGTCTGGGCATACCCTTCCCACTTAGGGCGAAATGCAAAACACACAAGATGATGGACGGAATGCTGCACATTGGTAAACATTCACCCCCAGTCACAGATCTGGGTTTAATCCATCGTTATTTTGCTTCACCACGCCACCCCAGTTCAGACATAGCCATATGCAAATCAGTCTTGACCCTGTGCCTCATGGGAACAGTCCAGACCGAACTGCCAAGCCATGTCTTCCCTGGACTGGAATCAAGCATCCTAGGACCGGTTTCAGGCTATCAGCCTTCATCAGCCAGGATAGCTTGACTCCAGTGGCGAAGTGAGCACGGGACCCACGTCTGGGCATACCCTTCCCACTTAGGGCGAAATGCAAAACACACAAGATGATGGACGGAATGCTGCACATTGGCAAACATTGACCCCCAGTCACAGATCTGGGTTTAATCCATCGTTATTTTGCTTCACCACGCCACCCCAGTTCAGACATAGCCATATGCAAATCAGTCTTGACCCTGTGCCTCATGGGAACATTCCAGACTGAACTGCCAAGCCATGTCTTCCCTGGACTGGAATCAAGCATCCTAGGACCGGTTTCAGGCTATCAGCCTTCATCAGCCAGGATAGCTTGACTCCAGTGGCGTAGTGAGCACAGGACCCACGTCTGGGCATACCCTTCCCACTTAGGGCGAAATGCAAAACACACAAGATGATGGACGGAATGCTGCACATTGGCAAACATTCACCCCCAGTCACAGATCTGGGTTTAATCCATCGTTATTTTGCTTCACCACGCCACCCCAGTTCAGACATAGCCATATGCAAATCAGTCTTGACCCTGTGCCTCATGGGAACAGTCCAGACCGAACTACCAAGCCATGTCTTCCCTGGACTGGAATCAAGCATCCTAGGATCGGTTTCAGGCTATCAGCCTTCATCAGCCAGGATAGCATCTTGTCCATCATCTTGTGTGTTTTGCATTTCGCCCTAAGTGGGAAGGGTATGCCCAGACGTGGGTCCCGTGCTCACTACGCCACTGGAGTCAAGCTATCCTGGCTGATGAGGGCTGAAAGCCCGAAACCGGTCCTAGGATGCTTGATTCCGGTCCAGGGAAGACATGGCTTGGCAGTTCGGTCTGGACTGTTCCCATGAGGCACAGGAGTCAAGACTGATTTGCATATGGCTATGTCTGAACTGGGGTGGCATGGTGAAGCAAAATAACGATGGATTAAACCCAGATCTGTGACTGGGGGTGAATGTTTGCCAATGTGCAACATTCCGTCCATCATCTTGTGTGTTTTGCATTTCGCCCTAAGTGGAAGGGTATGCCCAGACGTGGGTCCCGTGCTCACTACGCCACTGGAGTCAAGCTATCCTGGCTGATGAGGGCTGAAAGCCCGAAACCAGTCCTAGGATGCTTGATTCTGGTCCAGGGAAGACATGGCTTGGCAGTTCGGTCTGGACTGTTCCCATGAGGCACAGGGTCAAGACTGATTTGCATATGGCTATGTCTGAACTGGGGTGGCGTGGTGAAGCAAAATAACGATGGATTAAACCCAGATCTGTGACTGGGGGTGAATGTTTGCCAATGTGCAACATTCCGTCCATCATCTTGTGTGTTTTGCATTTCGCCCTAAGTGGGAAGGGTATGCCCAGACGTGGGTCCCGTGCTCACTACGCCACTGGAGTCAAGCTATCCTGGCTGATGAGGGCTGAAAGCCCGAAACCGGTCCTAGGATGCTTGATTCCGGTCCAGGGAAGACATGGCTTGTCAGTTCGGTCTGGACTGTTCCCATGAGGCACAGGGTCAAGACTGATTTGCATATGGCTATGTCTGAACTGGGGTGGCGTGGTGAAGCAAAATAACGATGGATTAAACCCAGATCTGTGACTGGGGGTGAATGTTTGCCAATGTGCAACATTCCGTCCATCATCTTGTGTGTTTTGCATTTCGCCCTAAGTGGGAAGGGTATGCCCAGACGTGGTCCCGTGCTCACTACGCCACTGGAGTCAAGCTATCCTGGCTGATGAGGGCTGAAAGCCCGAAACCGGTCCTAGGATGCTTGATTCCGGTCCAGGGAAGACATGGCTTGGCAGTTTGGTCTGGACTGTTCCCATGAGGCACAGGGTCAAGACTGATTTGCATATGGCTATGTCTGAACTGGGGTGGCGTGGTGAAGCAAAATAACGATGGATTAAACCCAGATCTGTGACTGGGGGTGAATGTTTGCCAATGTGCAATATTCCGTCCATCATCTTGTGTGTTTTACCTTTAAAATATAGCTACTACGGGGGCGTGTCCAAGATGGCGGTGCGGTAAGACGCAAATTAGTGTCCCTCCGGCACCGCCGATTATAAGCTTCAAAATCGCCTGATTGCCGGGACCATCGTGCTGCCACGACATCGGGATTGGTTCGCCCCCATCGCGGAGCTTCCAGATACCGAGCGGTACCCCCGCGGGCGAGCGGCTGCCGCCCGACAGGGCCCGAGACGCTGTGGGCCTCCGCGCCGGGGTGAGCGGCTGCACCTGAGTGCTGGTGCGGGCCTGGGGGCACATCGCGGCCGGCCCGTCCTCTGGGTGTCTGGGGTGTCTGGGCCGAAGGGAGGCCCTGACACGGTATTGGTCGCGGTGCGACACTGCTGGAATCCACAGTCACGAGGACGACGGAGCTGCACGGCCCGTGAGACGTGCAGCACTGGCCAACGGAGGCGGGCCTGCTGGGGATCTCCTGCTGCCTCCCGACGGCCGGCCTCTCAGGTACTGGGGAACGCGGAGGGCTGGACTGGGGGGGCCGCACGGGAGTGCAGTGCGGGTACCCCCCGCTCCCCGTCCCTGGCAGACAGAGGTGGACACAGCGGGCAGATGCGGTGATTTACCGGCCTGATTACTGTGACGCGAGCACTGGCCGGCGGAGAGGAGGTGGGGGGCCGCGGGTGGGCCTTGCGGTCCGCAGCTCAGCGGACAGTGCATATGACCTAGGGGCCCTGGGACCTGGGGACCCCCCTGCTTTGCCTGGAACCCTGTAGCGGCGGATCCCTGTGTACTTGGCCTACCTCCCCGCTACTATAGCCCCACCCGGCCCCGTGGACGACCGGGCCGGTCCGGGCCTTTACAGGGGCAACGGACCGCGGGAGCGGTTTCGCGGTCCGCGGATCGGCGGGCGGCGGCTTACGCCAGCGGGGTCCGCTTACCCAGCGTGGGCCCCGGTGCTGTTGAAGACCGGAACAATCCCAGAAGGAGAGGGCCCCGCATAGGCCCGATTAGAGGCTGCCGCTCTGTTGGGTGCGAGGCCTGGGCCCGCCCGTGAAGCGTCCTGAGCCATTCGGGTGACCAGGGCTAGCGGGAGTGGCGATCCTTCGGCCCGTGGTGGCGTGCCTGGGGCCCATTTCAGCAGACGTCCTTCCGAGTGGCACATGAGAAAGGGGGGCTGTGACGCACCCGGGCCCTGAGACTAGGGGGAGGCGACGAGGGGGACTCCAGGCGGTCCGCAGTTCGGCGGACAGAGACCCGTATCGCTGTGCGGGGGGCCCCCCGGTTGGCGGTGGTTTGCGGACCTCTCGGACTTGGCACGACCTGACCGGCGGTGCAACCGACGGAGGACGGCGACGTCGGTGGGAACAGCGGGGGCTGCAGAGGCCCTCCTGCACACACATTCACCACCCTGCCCCTCCTAGGACGGCGGCGGACCTCGAGGCCTGAACCGTCTGCTGGCGCCGAAAGCTGAAGAACCATATCATGGCGTCCGGCCGCTCCCGGAAAGAGAAACCGCTGAAGGAGCTTCTTATGAAACAAGCAGGGCAGGCTGTATCCTCGGGAGAGATAAGCCCGGTAGCAATGGAGGGGGATGACTCCCCGGCCACCAAAGCGTTCATGGTGGAGCTGTTTAAGGCCATGAAGGAAGACATCCTGGAACTACGGAACCAGCTTACCGCAGACCTAAAAGAAGTACGCCGCGACGTAGATGAGGTCGGGGAGAGGGTGGCAACCCTCGAAGAGCATGATGTGAGCAGGGACGAGGAGATTCATCACTTACAACAGGATATGATACGCCTCCAAGAACAGAACTTAGACCTATAGGCCCGCGCTGAGGACCAGGAAAATAGGTCACGGAGGAATAATATACGGATCAGAGGCATTCCGTGGAAGGGGGAAGGAGACGACCTCCGAGCCTATGTTGAAGCCCTCTTCCAGCAACTCCTGGGCGAAGATGGAGAGTCTAACATACAGATGGACAGAGCCCATAGAGTGGGTCTCCCGCGCGGACACAAAGCGCCTCCGCCTGATATCCTTGTGTGCATCCATGATTTTCAGGTGAAGGAGCGCATCATGCGGAAAGCAAGGGAGGCCCAACCCATACAGTTTCACGGGCACTGCCCTGCCCTCTTTCAAGACCTGGCTGCTTCCACACTCTTCAAACGTCGGGAGTTTAAAGCTGTGACCTCTCATCTCCACGAGCAGAACATTTCCTACTCCTGGGGTCACCCCTTTCGCCTCATCTTTACCCACAATGGCAAGCTGCTGCAGATTAGATCACTCACCGAAGCAGTGGAGACCCTTGGTCTCGAACGCCCTAGCCTGGGGTCGGATGTTGGGCAGTCTGCGGGGTCTCGCCCACGTCGCCAGGATGGCTGGCAGCGAGTTGGGAGAGCGACTCCCGTCAAGAAGCCGGACCAGGCCACGAGAGACAAAGAACGTGAAGCGGTCATTGCCACTCTTTCGCAGTCGTCTGAGCGTCCAGCCACCCCATGAAAGGGGCTAATAGAGGTCCCAGATTAGATTGCTAGCATGGTGCCGGAGGGGCAGCACAGGCTGCCTTTGGACTGAATGGACACCCTCCCTGCAAGTATGCGGCAGCGTCTGAGTCCTGTCCCGGGCTGGGACGGTGTGTCGGTCATGCCCTGCTGGGTTTTCCTTCACCTGACGGACCTTTGTCATTTTTCTCTCTTGTTACTTATTCTGTTTCTTGGGTTAGGGTGGGTTCTCTCCTCAGTGGGTTACCTACTGCTGCTTCACGCCCCGGCTGCACACACAAGTCCCCTTTCTACACCCTATTCACGGATAGTCAGCGCATGCCATGGTAGAGCTCTTTACTCTCCCCATCGTCCCACTGGATCTTAAAATAGTCAGTCTCAATGTCCGAGGCCTTAATAACCCGGTCAAGCGGAAGGCAATTCTGTCCCTACTGGAAGGCTCTGGAGGGGACGTTTGCCTTATCCAAGAAACCCACCTGTTACAGGCAGACACCCACCGTATGCGGCATGGGCATTTCCCTCTTCAGGTTTGGGCTTCTTTCAATAGCAAGAAGGGTGGAGTAGCGATCCTGGTTGCTAAACACTTTAAGGGCACCGTAGTGGGGACGGTTTCCGAAATCAAAGGGCGCCTCTTGGCGCTACAACTCCGCGTGGGACCCTCTACCTGCACAGTTGCTTCCATTTATTCCCCCAATGACCACCCCGAGAAATTTTTACTAGAGGCTTGCGCTGAGGCAATGCATTCCCCCGACCCTGCGATCATTATAGGTGGGGACCTTAACCTAGTTTTTAATGGGGAACGAGATCGCTCGGGCGCACGTACAGGCGGGACCGGCTCTATCTCGGCAAAGGGTGGGGATTGGTGCGAGATGCGGGAATGCGGGACGCGTGGCGCTGTTTACACCCCACCGAAATCGATTACTCCTATTACTCCGCTGCACATAAAACCTATGCCCGTCTTGACTATTTCCTTGTTTCTTCGGCTGCCTGGCCCCTAGTCATAGACTCCTCCATTGAGGCCAGGGCCCTCTCTGACCATGCACACATTACCCTTGATTTGCGCTTCCCTTCTTCTGGCACGACTCTCACCCCGCGCTGGCGCCTGCGTGACTCCTTGCTCCGATCACCCTGGGTGGATACTGACATCCGGCGCTGCATTGTGGACTATATACAGACTAACGAGAGGGCTGGCACCTCTCTTTCCTCAGTATGGGAGGCACTGAAGTTGGTAGTACGGGGTGCCCTTATCGCTAAAGCAGCACATGAGAATAAGTCCAGACGAGCAAAGCGAACAGATCTCGAGGACTCTTCAAAGAATTAGAGGCAATACACAAACGTACAGGCGCACATCGCATTTGGCGGCGGTTGGAACAGGAACGTCTCCAACTCCGCCGATTGGATCTTGATCGAGCTGAACACGCTGTGATCCGCCTGAAACATAAATATTTTACCGGCTCTAATAAAGGGGGTCGTATGTTGGCACACTGCTTGCGTAGCCAGCAAGAAGCACACTCGGTTAAGGCTCTGCGGGACGCGTCCGGTAATCTCCTCACAGATAATGCCCAGATAGTCTCGTCTTTCAACTCCTTTTATCACTCACTCTATAAGGCGGACTCCTCCCTCCGACCAGAACCGGCTGAGTACCTGAGAGATGTGATGGTCACTCCTCTACCGGGAGGGAGAGGCGACTGCCCTGGAAGCGCCTATTCGCATTGAGGAAGTCATATCAGCAATAGCCCGGCTGAAGTTACAAAAGGCACCGGGCCCGGATGGCTTTAGTGCCTTTTTCTATAAAACCTTCTGCGCAGACCTTGCCCCGCTTCTCACCCGCTTATTTAACTCCTTTTCCGATACGGGTTTGCTTGCCCCTTCTATGCTCCAGGCGTCCATCTCGGTTATTCTTAAACCGGGGAAAGACCCGGAATATTGCAGCTTTTACAGGCCAATTTCCTTGTTGAACATTGACGCTAAACTGTTTTCCAGTATCTTGGCAAATAGACTGAATCCCCACATGCCGGGCCTTGTAGACCCCGACCAATCGGGTTTTATCCTGGGGCGCCAGTGTGGTGACAACACCAAGCGCCTTTGCCATCTCATTGACAAGGTCCAGAGGTCCAAGGAAGAGGAGCTCCTTCTGGCGATGGACGCGGAGAAAGCGTTCGACCGGGTGCACTGGCCGTACCTCTTCGCCACTCTGGAGCGATTCGGTTTAGGCCCCCGGTTTCGCAGTTGGGTTGCAAGCATCTACAGTGCCCCCAGGGCAGCAGTCCGAATTAATGGCCTTTTGTCCGAGCACTTTGAGGTGGGACGGGGTACGAGGCAGGGATGTCCCCTCTCCCCCCTGCTTTTCGCTCTATATATGGAGCCCCTGGCGCAGCGACTCCGGGATAACCCCCTTGCACTGGGCATCCCTTTTGGTCTGGACCACCACCTCATTAACCTCTACGCGGATGACATCATATTTTCCATGGCTCACCCGCATCCTCTCTTCCAGCAATCATGCGGGACCTCCAAACCTTTAGTCAGTTCTCTGGGTTTAAAATTAATATACAGAAATCCCAGATTCTCAATCTCACCTCTCGTCCACACACAGAGGCGGCTCTTAGGCTCCAATTTCCCTTTGAGTGGGTGGCGGAGGGACTCGGTTACCTAGGCCTTTCCCTACACAAGGACTTGGCAAAAACGGCGGAAGCCAACTATGCCGCTCTACTGGCTCGGATCCGCGCGGACCTTTTGCGATGGCGCCGTCTCCCCCTCTCGTGGTTCGGGAGGCTCTCAGCTAATAAAATGAATGTTTTACCACAAGCTCTATACTTGTTCCAAACCTTACCGCTGGAACCCCCGCCTCATGTCCTTCATCAGAACCAAACAGCGATTGAGGGCTTTATTTGGGGCCCGATTTCCCCGCGCATTTCCAGGACTCAATTGCAGCGCCCCAAAAAAGATGGAGGGATAGCGCTCCCAAACATCACTCGGTATTTTCTTGCTTCCCTCATACGGTATATTGTGGAGTGGAACCGGCCTATGACGGAGAAACACTGGGTCTTTATGGACCAGACGGTCGCGGGCCACCATATCTGGCGAGACGCCTGGTTGCCTAGACCCGCTCGCGCCTGGGGGCTCTACTCCTCCCCGGTTACGCGGCCCACGATGCTTGCTTGGGATAGAGTCTCACGGAGGGCGGACCTGACCTCATTCCCTTCGCCGCTTACCCCGCTGTTTGCAAATCCGGCCTTCCCCCCGGGGATGACCATCAAGGCATCGGCTCACTGGACTGCGGAGGGATGCAAACGTATAGGACACCTTTTTGATATCCAGGGACTACTCCCTTTTAAGGAGTTGCAATCGGATTATAACCTTCCTGACTCTGATATCTACTTACACTCTCAGTTAATACATTGGGTCTCATCGCCAGGGACGCGTCCCCTGGCCTGTAGACCGATGAAACCATTTGAGAAGTGGTTACTCAATAAAAAAGATGACAAGGGCCTTATTTCCGAGATTTATACTTTCCTTAACTTAACACCCACGAGGCCACGCACGGCCGGGCAGAAGCGCTGGGAAGTGGAATTGGGGCGCGCGCTGTCCGATAAAGAGTGGCAGGACATATACTTTCGTGTGCATCACACTGCGTTCTCCTCGAGCCACACTGAGACTGCCTTCAAAATTGCCACTTACTGGTACTACACCCCAGAGAGGCTTTCTAAATGGCAAACCCAATGCAATGGTCTTTGCTGGAAGGGGTGCGGGAATCCCGGAACACTCTTACACTTACTTTGGCACTGCCCCAAACTCACTCGCTACTGGGAACAGATCCTGGACGATATAGATACGGCTTTTAATACTAACATTCCCCGCCTACTGGCTTACACACTCCTGGGGCTTCCTAACGCGCTGACATTTCCTTTGCGCTCCACTAAGGGCCGACAGATGGCACTCGCGCTGAACGCTGCCCACCGGGTAATATTGTCACGGTGGAAATCTGATAAGATTCCCGATCACTCACATTGGCTACACCAACTATGGAGTCTACTGGCGATGGACCGGCTCTCCATGGTGGCAGCGGGGAAAGACAAGGACTACGCTAAAATTTGGGCCCCTTTCTTGTCCATTCTTTCCATTGAATTCCGCGAATTGACATGCCCACAATATCTCCGGATCCTGAGACTAGTCCCGGATTCCACAGATACCACTATTTAATGCGTGTCCTGTCACCCCTGGCGCATAACTAGCCCCATGACTCCCGTGGTCGCGGCGCGACCCTCTAGGCTTTACCCGGATACTTAATTGCTCACAAACTCACTGAGGAGAAGGGGTGGGGGTGGGCTGGGGTTTGGGGGCTGGGGTTCTTCTTTGTTATACATTATTCCACAGTTTTGTTTTTAGTTCAAACTCTGGAACGTCGTCTGGAACCAACGGGCCATAGCGGGTCCCTTCTGTATGAGCAAGCCTTCTGGCCTCCCCATGGGGTCTCGCATGCTGGCTTATACCACCTCTGGATGGCTTACTCCCTCACTTCACCTTTTTTTAACGCGGCTGGCCCTGTTGGGTTGTAAGCGACATGCTGTGTTAATAGGGGGGTATCTGCCTCACCCATGCTCAGTGGCTCTAAACGTTTGTTAATCAGCCGGCCCGCTGGGTTGTAGGCAACTTTGCTATTGTACTTTTGGCGACGTTCCTTCAATAAAACAGATTTAATACTAAAATATAGCTACAAGGTTTACTGGCACACAAATGAATCAGTTTAATTGTGCAAAAAATTGGTAAAAAGAAATCCATAAAAATGGTTGCTACCTATTCCTTCTTGCTACAGAGTAAGGGATCGGCTAGCAACACACTGCATTTCTGGGTGCTGGATGTGGTAAGTCACTAAAGCTTTGGGGCAGACCTACTGCACTGAGCCTAGTGCAGGATTTTCTGGATGTGGTGGGACTGCTATTGAAGAGCACTAAATGTGGCTTTCAGTACTGATTTACTCAGCCTGCTTTCTTCAGCCGTGTGGAGAGTGGGGTGCCAAGAGGATTAGACGGCCCTCTTGAGTTGCAGCTTGGCCTTGTGGTGCATCTAGTTAGAAGAGTAACTGAGTATAAAAGGCTGGGTGAACACTCTGTATTTCTGTATGGGAGGGTTAGGACTGTCTTCTTCCTAAGACTCAGGAGTTGGACTGGGCCACTGAAGGCCTAAACATGGATTCCGTCCTCCTGGGAAGGATAGGAAAAGGTTGGGGCCAAAAGAGGTAAAGATGTAGGCTGAAGCAGCAGCCTGTTGAAGCAGGTTTTCTGGGCACCTGAGGGCTGGGCAAGTCTTCACTTTGACCTCCTGCTGCAACTTCTGGATAAGATCCTCCTGCCGATGGTCGCTGGAGAGTCCAACTTGAAGTTGTCTGATGCAAGCTGCTGGCCAGCTGCTTTTATGTCCCTCACCTGGCTAACGTGGGAGTAGTAATCAGGAGGCAGGAAGGAATTCTAGCAATTCTCACCCCCACTTCAATCTAGAAACTACATCCTACTGGCTGACTGAGAAAGGGGGTGAGGTCAGTGCAGTGAGACAGATACCCATTGACCTGCTGTTTTACCACTCATGCAGGCAGTGAGGGAGGGAGGGGTGTGGCCATATGGAGTTCAGGCAGGAAATTTGAGAGTCCCTTTATGCTGGGGAGGGAAAGCCACAAACATCACCCAACAATACCCCCCCATTGCAGTCTGAGGAGGGACTCACTTGAAAATATGAACATAACGAAATGTTATCTAAGTGCAATCTTAGACTCTCCCTGTATAACAAAAACAACATAGAAGTAGAATGGTGCATCCAACAAGAGGTACAGATCGGCTTGTGTCAGAGCGCATCCTCCACAACATAGGAAATCCAGACAGTGAGGCACTAAGGGGAATAAAATGAAAATTTTGCATCAGTGTTCACTGAAACACTTAATTTGTCCCTATGTGAAAAATGAGACATTAATTATCTTTTGGCTATGCCGGCAAGGTGAAATGGCCACAACACTTGATTTGACTAGGTTTGCCACTTGGATGGTTTGTTACTAGCATGGCTGATATTTTCTTTTTCTTGTTGGTCCAAAATGAACCTAGTCAACCAAATCCGGTATTTTTTCAGTATGTACTTTGAACAGTAAACATAAGGGAAAGCCTCTTAAAATGTGTTCTGAAGCCGCCTAAATGATCCATGACCGATAGATAAGTAAATAAATCCGTATTTATAAAGCGCAAACTACTCACCCATACGGGCCTCAAGGCGCTGGGGGCCGCCGTGGAAATTAAGTGAGCTACTGCCCAGAGTCTTATTGGTTGCTGCTCCCGATATATCATTTCCATTTTCATGCCAAGGATCACCAACCAACTAGAGTTTATTCACTTACACTATCCGGAGGAGGAGCAAGTTGTGAGCCAGGAGGTTCCCGCCCTCTGTGTGTCAGCAGTTGGATGGAGGAGCCGGGAACTACTCTGTTGTGAGCCCCCCTTTTCCCATTATCAAGCTCTTCTACCCCCCGCTGGTCACCCAGTGTGTGGGGGTGGCTATGTCCTGGATGACCCCTCCATCCAGGCCTCAATATCCATATCCCTCTCAGTCACTGATGCCAGCCCAGGGGCGAGAGCCCACTGAGCATGCAGCATGTCGGGCAAGCACTACAAGGGGCCTGGGGTTAGCTGCAGCATTGCTTCAACGTGTTCTCGACCCCGCATTTCTCTGAGGTTCAGCAGCTGCCTATGTAAAGTCCATGAGGGTAAAGCCACAGTCAGGCGAGCCACATCAATGAAGGCAGTAAGTGACTGTAGGCAGGCAGCGAGTATGCAGCTATGAATGATGCACATGTGGTGTGGCTGCTTTCACAGCATTGTGTCAGGTGCTGCAGCCGGGTACTGTGACGCCTGTTTGTGGACTGGACAGGCAGCGGCTTCTATCCGAGTGGGTCAGCAGTGTTACAGAAGAACTGTGTCCTGCACCACAACTGCTGCATGCACATTTGAAACAAACACTATTTAGGCAAATCACAAACTAGGCATTCATACACAAACCATACACATATTTGTCCAGGCCTCTCTCTGCCCCCTGTCCTTCGTTCAGACCCTGACCAGTAGTCTTTCCTGAACCGTACCACGTCCCGTCCCTCACTCTCTTTCCTGGAGTCTTTCTTCCCCCTCACACAAACTAAGGGGCATATTTACAAGCCCCTATCACCACAGGAATGTCACTTTTAATGACGTTCCTGTGGCTATAGGGGTTTTGGGGCTTAATGAAGCCTTATAAATAAGGCACCCTTTCACGCCGTAACACCCATTGAGCTTGACACTGCCCCCTAATTACAAGGGTGGCGTGAATGGGAGGCATCGCCAAAATTAAGACCCAGGAAAACCTGCTCTTAACATGACAAAACGAGGAGAAATGCTTTATTTCTCCTCATTTTTGCTGTTTCTAGGTGTGCTGCATTGTGCAGCACACCTAGAAACAGCAAAACGCCATGAAGGATTGTTTATGTGCAGGAAGGTGTCCCTTCTGCACATAAACAATCATTAAAAAAAATGACGATTTGCAACTTCTATGTGTGCTGCACAGTACCACTGTGCAAGGGTGCCTGGGTTGGCGCTAAGCAGCTTAATTTAGTGCCAGCGCTAGGGAAAATGCAGGGATGTGCCATATCTTTGCAAATACGGCTGATCCCTGCATTTCTGGAATGGCAGAGCGTGGCGTTAGCATTTTGTGCTTAACGCCACGTTCCGCCATTCCCTTGTAAATATGCTGCTAAATCTGTCTACTACCAAACCTCCTCCGGACCATTCTTCTGGTCTTCCATCCTACAGGCCTACCCTCACTCAGACATTGGCCAAACCTCTCTCTCTGCCTTCCCCCTATCTGGAGACAACTTCATACCCCAGTCTAAGGATACACAGAGCGAAGGATCCTGAAGCCCACCCTTGGGTAAGTCCCTGTCATTCTCAGCCCTTAGTTCTGCAAATAGTAGGTAGCTATCATTGACGCAGCAGTGTCATGCACCGGTCCCCACAAGTTTAAAAGGCCCATTGCGCCTTATTTACAGCTGTCTTTTATTGCCCAATAAAAGGTTGTCATGAACCATGCCAGCAGGTTTTTAATATCTAACGTGCTTGTTAGACCTAGAAAGCGGGCAAAAAGTACACTACCTCCTAAGCTCTTTTTGTATTGTATTTGAACATTTATATAACACATACTACCCGTGGGGGCACTGAAGCGTTTCCCTACATTGGTATCACTCTACACCGTGTGGGCAGATGGATTTAGTTTTTCTTTTGATCCTGTTGGGAAGTGTTTCCTTGTCATGCGTGATGGTCACTGAGGTGCGGTTATCGTGTTATGGGACGGAGCACTTAGAAGTGTGATCAATGAAGAATGGTGAGAAACATGCATACAGCTAATGGTTTTTAGTAAGCTGGTATCTTTTAGCAGCTCTGCAGGTCTGTTATTGAATTTCTATTTCCATATTTCATACTGCTGTGAGGGGGTGTCTTTGGAAGCTTCTTGTTTATTTTTAGTTTGTCATCTCCCCTCACACGCTAGCTGTTGCTTCCTCCTTCCTACTCCACCTATCCACCTCTGCTGTACCCCCGTGATCTTTTATTCATTTATTTATGAGAGCGTGGTAGCAATTGCTAACAGCTGCTCAAACTTCTAAAAAGCAATTCGCACTACGTGGAATTTCATTTCTTTTTATTTACCGATTTATTTATTTACTTTTTTATTCCATCAGTTCACCTCTCCCGCCTTCTCACTACTGACAATTGCTCAGCGGGTTAAATGCACTTTGAGGAGGTTTGAACCTTGAGTCTGCTAACATTTTCATCCTTTCCATGTGGATGAAATGGCACTGGTACAAAACACCACTGGTATAAAACACTACTGCTTTCCTAGTACATATCCCTTCATGGTATCCGTACAGTCAGCACTGCAGCCTAGAAAAGTGCTCTCATGGTGTGCACCTGTATGATGTCCTTGCACACCCACAATACTTCGAATGTATTGTAGCTCCCAGAAGCTCCCTTTTTAGATTCAGAATTTGCAGGACGGTATGGCAATGTCTATGGTCATGATATGCACATCTTTGATGTTGCTGGTACAAGTCCGGATGAGAAGACATCAGCACTGTACAGTACAACAGCAAAGATGTGCAACTAATGCACACAAAAAAAAGATTACTAATCTACTATTAACCTCTAATCCAGGAAGGTTGACCAAAAGACTGGATCTAGAGACCAGGTTGCTGGCTCTAGAGAGAGAGAGAGAGAGCAGAGATGGGCCTAGCACCCATCAATGGTGGCAGCAATTTACTTAATAAGGATAAAGAGCAATCTTATGATCCTAAAATCTCCAAAGGGATTGTCCCTATATATGAAGAGAGTGATGATATCACAAAATGGTTCACAGCCTTTGAGAGGGTTTGTGAAATGAGAAAAGTGAAGAAGTCACACTGGGGGCACTCCTTTGGGAACTGTTCTCTGGTAACTGCAGAGACAGACTCCTGACCCTTTCTGGGGCAGATGCTGGGTCTTATGACCTCATGAAGAGAACTCTGATTGAGGGATTTGGACTCACAACTGAGGAATATAGAATTAGATTCAGGGGGCTCACAAAACCCAAAACCAATCCTGGATTGACTTCGTAGACTACTCAGTTAAAACACTAGATGGTTGGTTAACTGGACACAATGTGCATGATTTCAATGGACTTTACAATCTGTTTATGAAAGAACATATTTTAAGTAATTGCACTAATGAAACGTTACATCAGCATTTGGTAGACCTAGGTCTAATTTCTCCCCAAGAATTAGTAAAGAAGGCAGACCATTGGGTCAAGACAAGGGTGACAAAAACAACCACTAGGGGTGACCAAAAGAAAGGGGTTACAAAACCTCCACAGGGGAAAGGTGGTGAGAATCCCCAAGATAAAAAGCCTGAGTCTTCAAAAGGGCCCCAAAAACCTACACAGGGGAGTGGGTCCCAAAACTCTTCCCAACCTACTACTAAGTACAGGGAAAAGAACGTTGATCCTTTAAAGGCCTGGTGTAACAACTGTAGAAAGTTGGGACACTTAACTGGAGATGCTACTTGTCCTAACAAGAAGCCCCCTGATCCTAGTAAAGCTACTCCTGGTGTAGCCAGTCTCCAGATGGGATCAACAGTGTGCCAAGAGCAAATCGGGTTGCACACTGAAGCAGTTCTAGTTTCAGAAGGGGAAGTTGAGTTTGCCACTGTAGCTGTGTGGCCACCCAACTTAAAGAAGTATTTGCAATACCCTTGGATAAATGGAACTAGGATAGAAGCTCTGAGGGATACAGGTGCCAGTGTCACTATGGTGAGAGATACACTGGTTTCCTCTGAGCAATACTTGATTGGGAGAACTTACCCAGTCACCAATGCTGACAGTGTTACCACTAACCATGCAATGGCTATGGTGACATTAAACTGGGGGTGGGGGGGGGGGTTACTGGCCTGAAACAGGTAGTGGTCTCTCAAAAGCTACCAGCTGCATGTCTGCTTGGCAATGACCTGGAAACCTCAGCATGGGCTGAGGTTGAACTGAAAACCCATGCAGCAATGCTGGATATCCCTGAGATGGTGTGTGTAAAAACAAGAGCACAGAGCATAAAACAGGGTGAAAAAGAAGTGTTGGAGCCTGAAAGTATGGCCCAACCTTCCAAGAGGAAAGGTAAGAAGACTGGGAAACCAGCTTCTGTACAGCAAAAGGATCAGGACCCCTCTCCTCAGGGAGAGGACTTGGAAACCCCAGAGGGAACTGAGCCCATGGAGCTTGACCCTTACCAGGTTGAACTCTTGGGCCCAGGGGGACCCTCTAGGGAAGAGCTGTACCTTGGACAGCAGGACTGTCCAACTCTTGAAAGCCTGAGCCAGCAAGCTGCTGCACAGGAAAAGGGAGATATCAGTGGTACCCACAGAGTTTATTGGGAAGAGGGACTACTGTACACTGAGGCCAGAGACCCCAACCCTGGAGCCACTAGGAGAGTGGTAGTGCTTCAGAAGTACAGGGAGTTCCTCCTAACTTTAGCTCATGACATCCCTCTACCTGGGTATCTGGGCCAAATCAAAACCTGGGAAAGGCTAGTTAGCCACTTTTACTGGCCCCAGATGTCTCAGAAGGTGAAGGAGTTTGTCAGCTCCTGTGTCACCTGTCAAGCCAGTGGCAAGACAGGTGGCCACACAAAGGCCCCCTTCATACCAGTACCAGTGGTTGGGGTTCCCTTTGAAAGGGTAGGTGTGGACATAGTGGGTCAACTTGAACCTCCCACAGCATCAGGAAACAAATTCATACTAGTGGTAGTGGATCATGCCACTAGGTATCCTGAGGCAATTCCCCTTAGGACTACTACAGCTCCTGCAGTAGCCAAGGCCCTCATTGGTGTCTTCACCAGGGTAGGGTTTCCTAAGGAGGTGGTTTCAGACAGAGGTTCCAACTTCATGTCTGCTTACCTAAAGCACATGTGGAAAGAGTGTGGAGTGCAGTACAAGTTTTCTATACCCTATCGCCCACAAACCAATGGCCTTGTTGAGAGATTCAACAAGACATTGAAAGGTATGATTATGGGGCTCCCTGAAAAACTCAAAAAGAGATGGGATGTCCTCTTACCATGCTTGCTTTTCGCTTACAGAGAGGTGCCACAGAAGGGAGTAGGGTTTTCCCCCTTTGAACTTCTGTTTGGCCATCCTGTGAGGGGACCACTCTGTCTTGTAAAGGAGGGTTGGGAGAAGCCTCTTCAAGAACCCAAACAAGATATTGTGGACTATGTGCTTGGCCTAAGGTCCAGAATGGCTGAGTACATGGAAAAAGCATCCAAACATCTTGAGGCCAGCCAGGAGCTTCAGAAGCACTGGTATGACCAAAAAGCTGCACTGGTAGAATTTCAACCTGGGCAGAAGGTGTGGGTTTTGGAGCCAGTGGCACCAAGGGCTCTCCAGGACAGATGGAGTGGCCCTTACCCTATCCTAGAAAATAAAAGTGAGGTCACCTACTTGGTTGACCTGGGCACAAGCAGGACACCCAAAAGGGTGATCAATGTGAACCGCCTTAAGCTTTTCCATGATAGGGCTGACATCACCATGCTGATGGTGAATGATGAGGATCAGGAGACAGAGAGTGAACCTCTCCCTGACCTCCTCTCATACAGCCGAAAAGATGGGTCAGTGGATGGAGTTGTCTTTTCAGACACCCTATCTGCCCAACAGCAGGCTGATTGCAAGCAAGTCTTGCAGCAGTATGCAAAGCTCTTTTCCTTGACCCCTGGTCAGACAAACTGGTGTACCCATGATGTGGACACTGGTGACAGTTCACCTGTCAAAAACAAAATCTATCGCCAGTCTGATCAAGTCAAGGAAAGCATCAGAGCTGACGTCAGCAAGATGCTGAAGTTAGGGGTTATTGAACCCTCTGAGAGCCCCTGGGCCAGCCCAGTGGTTCTAGTCCCCAAACCTCATCCACAGGGTGGAAAGAGAGAAATGAGGTTCTGTGTGGACTATAGAGGGCTCTACTCTGTCACCAAGACAGATGCTCACCCTATTCCAAGGGCAGATGAACTGATAGAAAAACTAGGTGCAGCCAAATTTCTAAGTGCCTTTGACTTAACTGCAGGGTGCTGGCAGATTGGCATGGCACCAGGAGCAAAAGAAAAGACAGCATTCCCCACACCTGATGGGCATTATCAGTTTACTGTTATGCCCTTTGGTGTAAAGAATGCCCCTGCCACCTTCCAGAGGTTGGTGAATCAAGTCCTTGCTGGATTGGAATCCTTTAGTGCAGCTTATCTAGATGATATTGCTGTCTTTAGTTCCACTTGGCAGGATCACCTGATCCACCTTGGGAAGGTTTTAAATGCCCTGCAAACTGCAGGCCTAACTATCAAGGCATCCAAATGCCAGATAGGGTAGGGAACTGTGGTGTACCTGGGCCACCTTGTTGGTGGAGGCCAAGTACAACCCTTACAGCCCAAGATCCAGGTTATCCTGGACTGGGCAGCTCCAACAACCCAGACTCAAGTCAGGGCATTCCTTGGCTTGACTGGGTACTACAGGAGGTTTGTGAAGGGATATGGGTCCATTGTGGCTCCCCTCACAGAACTCACCTCCAAGAAGATGCCCAAGAAGGTAAACTGGACAGTTAGTTGTCAAAAGGCTTTTGACACCCTGAAAGAGGCTGTGTGCTCAGCAGCAATTCTCAAAGCTCCAGACTATGCCAAGCAGTTCATTGTGCAGACTGATGCCTCTGAGCTAGGGATAGGAGCGGTCCTATCCCAGACCAATGATGAAGGCCAAGACCAACCTGTTGTACCATTACACTAACACACTGCCTTTGCAGGCTGCGTGTCTTGGTGCAGAACAAAGTGAAGAGTCGACATGGCACACATCCCTGTGTGCCATGCCTACAACCCACTGCCCTGGCATAGATCAGTCACCCCTCTAGCTGGGTGCACTATACCAGTGGTGAGGGTACAGGTGCATGAGCCCTGTACCCCTCCAGTGTCTAAGTCCATTCTTAGACATTGTAAGTGCAGTACTGCTATTAAGAGTATATGGTGCTGGGAGTTTCTCATTACGAACTCCACAGCACCATAATGGCTACACTGAAAACTGAGAAGTTTGGTATCAAACTTCTCAGCACATTAAACCCACACTAATGCCAGTGTGGAATTTAAAGAAAAATTCACACAGAGGGCATCTTAGAGCTGCCCCCTGAAAAACGACCTACCACTAGTGTCCAGGCTGAGTGGCTGCTTTCAGCTGCCACCACCAGACATATTTCTGGACCCCTGGGTCGAGAGCCTGCTGCTCTCAGGGGCATGAAACAATGCACATCCTGGGACGAGATGCCAAGCCTCCTCCCCCAGGATGGGCAGGGTCCACGAAGGGGAAGCTTGCTGCCTTTGTGAGCTTTCCCAGGCCACTTGCTGCTTTCAGCAACTGGTTCCCACTGGTTCTGACCCCCACTTTGGGCGGGAGAACCGGCGGGAACAACAAGTGAGGAAGAGAGGTGTGCCCACCTCTGCCAACTCCACGCCTCAGGTGGGGGAGGCGAGGTGAAGCACAACTCTTAGTCCCTGCCATCTTGCAGATGGGGGGACTCAGCCAACCAGGGAAAGGCTTATACCCCCCTCCCACTGGAGGGTGGCATAATAGGGGGTGTACCCACCCCAGGGAAGGGACTTATTGGTCCTAACCTTTTTACCTACCTGTAACACCCCTAAATCTAGTATTTAGGGGCACCCCTGAACCTTGCTTGAACCTGCAAGAAGAAAAGGTGAAGAAGGACAGAACAGCCGTGCTGAAGCTAACAAGAGGAGGACGCCCACTGACTTGGACCCAGTACTACCGGCCTGTCCCCACCTCGAACCTGCTCCAGCGAAATCCCGGTGTGTCCTGCAGCCAGCAACCTCAAGAAACCCGGAGGACCTGTCTGCCTTCAATCCCAAAGTCTCTGTCTCCCGTGAACACCGGATTTGTTCAAACAGCAGACTCCAGTTCTGCAAGGTTCCACGGGTCTGCACCACTCTGCACCCGACGCCCACGGCCCGAGTTCGAGTGGCCCAACACCAAGAGGAGGTCCCCCCGGCGATCCTGACCCGAGATCCGGCGAGCCCTGACCTGCCTCGAGCCTCCAGCCGATGCCTGCAGCCTCAAGCCGGAAGGTCTCCCCAACCGTGAAAAGGAGTTGGTAAGAAGATCCGATCATAAAAGGCACCCCTGCACCCGACGCCCCACGGCCTTGGGGGGTCCAACCAACGGTGCCTAACCAAACCCCAAGATCCCAACTTACCTCTCCAAGTGGTGGTCGCACCCAGAAGACCTTCGTCCCCGAGCCGGCAGTGCTTTTGCAAACCGGAGACTCCCCATTAAAAGCTACAGGGCTTCCGATGCCAAAACAGCACTCTGCACCCGGCCGCCCCAGTGCCGCTGAGGGTGCATCTTTTGTGCTGGCCTAAATCCCCATTTACCCTGAGCTTAAGTCCAGGAGCTTTGCTCCCACAACCCAGTGGCCAGCTCGTCAGCAGCCACCAACCGGAGGCCCCCTATCCCCCATTGGATAACATTGGGCCTCAGCACTCTGCACCCGGCCGCCCTAGTGCCGCTGAGGGTGTAACAAGAGTGCATCCTTGACCCTGGGCGGCCCCTGAGTCTAACCCACGAACACCAACTCCCACAACAAAGTACTTACCTTTGATCAGATAACACTATTTTCCTCCATATGACAACATTGTTTTTCTGTGAAAAGTTTGTAAGTGTGGAGTTGGAAAACCTAAAGAAATTCTTTAAAATTGTACTAACTAACAAAAACGATTTTACTTACCTGTTTACAGGAAATGTCTCAGTGTAGTATCCAGGTATACTACACTGTGTAAGAAAAGTAATCTAAAAAGTAACTTACATGGTAATTTACTAAAAAGCCTATTCAAAGTATATGTACTGTATTTACAATGCATTGCATTTCTCAGAAACAATACTGTAAGTCAAAACAAAGTGCATATACAATTACAATCCAAACTTATTACAACTGTATATTTACTGCAAAGTATTTATCACTTACCTGTGCCAGGCTTGCTTGGTTTTAGGAAATAAAATAACTAAAATAATATTTTTATACAAAAACAATTGGTCTGAAGTTCAGTCTTTGAGTGTGTGAATTAATTTGCTGACTGAGTGTATGCAACAAATGCTTAACACCGTCCTCTGATAAAGCCTTACTGCTCGACCACACTACCACAAATAGAGAGTGAGGTGCAATCTACTTTACCTCTGCCTACCCTTTGGGTTCCACTGGACTCTGTGCACACTATACCTCACTTTGGTATAGTATATACAGAGCCAGCTTCCTACAGGAGGTCCCACTGTTCCACCAACATGGGGAATGGTATTAAGTTACCTTCAATGTATAGGTTGCCCATGGTATCAATGCCAACAGTCTCTCATAGTTGTATCTCGTGGCAGCTCAGCGAGGCAGTGCTTGTTATCATTACCTTTAGTGGGATCAATGAGGCATAAGGGGTTGCAGTACGTGTATATGCCAGCATTCATTTCCAAAAACTCAGGACGATGATGTAGAGTAGAGGCAGATGATTTAGACGATGTGGGCCTAGGAAGAACAATTCTTGGACACCCCCTCCGCAATATGCTGGTTGGAAAAACCCATCTCCCCCACGTCTGTCAGAGAGCCAACATGCAACCCATTACAGTTGTTCAGAAAAGAAATAATTCCTGAAGTCTGGTATCCCCAGGTTTCCCCTGTCTGTTGGTAATCTCAGTTTGGTAAGTGCTACTCCCCATCTGTCTGTGGCCAATATTAGTTGTCCCAATAGCGTATAGAGATCCCTGAATAGACATGCCTGTAAAATGAATGAGAGGCTGGCAAAATAATGCAGGAGTCATGGGAGCATTACCAGTTTAGATGTAGTGCAATGCGTCCACCTACTGACTGAGGCAATTTGGTCCCGAACGACACCTGGGAGTGCAGCGATCTTATGGCCTAGTGCAGATTGCCTTCTAATATGTCTCGGTCTTCATGATATATATTGATTCCTAGATATTAAAAGGTGTGAGATAAGAGGACATTGCTCGCCTCCAGATCACTTGTATGTCATACATCTGGGAAGGGAGGTGCCCCAGACTGGCCCTACAGACCTGTACTCAACACCCTCAAGATGGAGAGCTGTGAGTGCCACACCTGCTTCGCTATTATAAGGCGTCCCAACTACGCTACATGACTGAGTGTCTCAAAGGAGAAACCGATAAACCCTGGTGCTTCATAGACTAGAACCTAGCAACCAGACCACTAGGTGAGAACCCATTGGTCCCCAAGTTAACGAGAGGCAGATTCCTATATGCCTCCCCGGTCACTAGAGCCACCCTAGCAGTTTGGGACTAGATCACAACTAAACAGAGGCTCACTTCCTTTCCCTTCCCACTCTCACTCATCCTAGACAACACCGAGTTCACCCCTGGACTTGCAAAACAGGCCTTTCAAGCCTAGAGGGAGAAGGGCTGCTTTCGCCTCTGGGACTTTTCCATGAAGCCCCTACCCTATAATATCTCTTCCATCGTTCTTTACACAAATATCAATAACAAAACTTCTAATTTCTCACAATGTTCCCCGCTTCAAGGGAGTCTTTGCCACCTAATCTTATCTTCAACTTTTGTCACAAAATGGCAGTTCACATAGAATTTGAACTTCTTCCCCTGCTCTAATTACCACACAGTTAAGCAATACATATCCAGCAGAATTCCTTATTGTATGGTATTAATAGTCTCTATTCATTTCTGTACAACAACACAAAGCTTTTTTCAGTTTAATAAATTGTCAAATACATTTAGCACGTATTATATCAATTCATCAGAAGAATGACAATGGAGAGAATAAATGCTTAATGTTTAATATATATTAATAAGAAATGGAGCGTTTTTACAGAGGCATCTGTGGCACAGATACATTGAAATTTCAGTTTTAAGAGATAGATAGTGCTTTGATCACACTCACAATCACAAAGCACCTACCTCTTGACTTGTGGTAGCTCACTTTTAACCGATATATTCACTCCTGTGCACCAAGGAATAAACAAATACCTATTCAAGTTAATACATTCACACACAGTGATACTATGTCCCTATCTTGATGTGACTGATAGCACTTCACAGTACACACCACATCCCCATCAGACAATTCAACAAAACAACTAGATCTCGAGATCATGGACTTCGGCAAGTCCTACCAACTTAAACCACAACTTTATATAGCAACTGCATTAAGCATTTCCAAAGTAAGCTAAATCACACAACTTACGCCCTCAAAACTCAAAGGAAAATATTAACAAGACAATAATCACAGACCCTACAAAACCACAAATCAAAACCACATACTATGAAAATTCAAAGTCTGACCACTGCATGACACTGCACTCTCCTTCACACTACAAATCCCAACATGCACCACTTTTATTCACTTTCACTCACACTTTATACATGCACAATTGCTTATCCCTATTGATACTCACAATGCCGCTTCGGGAGTCTCGGGACAGCTCCTAAAACTCCCCACAGTCTTCAGGGATCAGGGATGCAGATTGGGTCAGGGTCAATTTGAATCTCGGGGTAAAACTGTCTGAACATGAAGGGGCCGTTCTTGCTTTCTAAAGCCAATTTACCTACTCTGGTCCGCTCGGGACCAGTCCAGTCCGAACCATCAACTCTGCTACCAGTTCTGATGGCACACGAAACCCATTAAAGTTTTCCCTAGACGCACCTTGATGGATTGGGAGCAGTGGAGTCCCTGGTCGAACTTTGGTGCTTCCTGACAGATTCATCTCAATTTAAGAAGTCAAAGGTCCGAGAAGAATGACAGACAATGAAGTTTCAACCTTATATTAGTCAATAAATCAGAGTGCAAGCTCTGTTAAAGTACAGAATCAATCAAGAACTCACTATAGTTCAGATCATTAAAATTCAGATTCTAAGATGGGGAAAATTCCAGCATAGATTCGCCTTCTAAAGCAAGCGAGAAGAGACTCACACCATATCAAGAAATCATACCCTTTTCTATGGCTCTAAACAAAGGATTGCATACTTTCAATACAGTAGTACATGGTTCACAGGATCTAAACCATTCAGAATAAAGCAAAAGAGAAACATTTACAACTGAATACATTCAACAGGTTTCTCATAATTCCACTATATCGAGCTTCTCATGGGCAAGCTTCTGCACATGGAACAGTAAAGGTTTCACTATATGTGATTCTATCTGGGACAAATAGGTTTAACCTTGAATGTACATACTTTATTCAGAATGATATATGAAAGTCATCGTCCTTCTCTGTGGCGCACATTCAATTTTTATTCTAGTGAGACATGAAAATACATGTCTATTCATGTGGTTCAATGAAACGTAGCAGAAAATATGGCATCTAAGCTTAAGTTTGCCTTACAAGTTTTCATTACTGCAAAGCATTAATTTAATTTAAAAAGCTATATCAGTTCCAACCAAGAACCTTCAGGAAAGAGTATTCTTTCAGTGTTATTCGTTTGGATTGACTAGCTAGCTGTTGCGGAACCTTCTATGTTGGGGCTGTTACTGGGGACATTGCGACATCCACGGAGGGACCGTAGTCCCAGGGAGAACTGCTTTCTGCCGCTGCCCGAGCCCTCGCAAGACCGCACTCACCCTGGTGGGACCACAAGTCCCAGGGTGCACCTGCCATCTTCTCCCGCTGCCGCTAACGAGGGGGAGGCGCCAGCATCGCGCTTAAAGCGCTGCCTCACCCCCCGCGGCGCGGGACGCGCACGGGCGGCGCCTGGGCGAAGCCCGGGCCAAGGGCGGGCCCGTCCTTGCCCGTCATTGACAGGAAGAGACAGGACAGGGTCACCCCCCTTGAATCCAGTGGACAGCCTACGGCCTGAACTGTTGACAGCCACCACATTGTCAGGTTTGACTATCTGTGCTGTTTACTGTGGAAATCCTTGATTGTTTTCAAACTACGTCCTTGCCTATCTAGAGACTAAAAGATTTATATTGACTGTTATTAGTTAGTCCTTAACACAGTGACCGGCTGTTTCTTCCAATTGTTAAACGTTCTGAGTATGGGGAAAAGGAAATTAATGGAGGGGAGTGAAGGAGGGGGGGGCAGGGGTACTGCCGGCAGGGATAATACGGGAAAAAAGGTTAGAAAGATCCAAAAACAAACACTGAAACTGACCCATCCAGGAAGTAATTGCGTCCTGGATAGAATAGATACACTCATTAGCGAGTGCGAGGGTAGCCTAAAGGATGACACATCCGTTCAGGCTTTAACCACTGAACTATCTCAAGGCTCCGTATGTACAACTAATCACAGCCCTGGTCGACAGCTAACTATCCCTGCAATGTTCCACAAACCGACTGGAGGTGGAAGCCCAGTAACTAAAAAGAGCGAGACTATTGATACAGGGGAGGGAAGACAGGCTCCCGATAAGAATGTAAACGATAATTTCCAGCTATTGGGAGTTGCAGTCGCCTGTGCCAACAGGTTCTCCCCCCTGGCTGATCCTCTGGTTGGAGATGGTTCAGACACCCTGTTGTGTATTTCCCCTCCTCCGTCTGGTTGTCCCTCTCCCGAGCCTGTTCCATGCCCTAGTACCAACCTATTCTTAGATCCCCAGGGAACACATTCTCTTATCAATGAATTGAGGTCGGAAATATCATCCATGCGTCTAATGATCATAGATTTAACATCTATGGTTAAACTGCTAGTACAAAGGGCACCTACCTATACAGAAGCTACAAAAAACAATTTAAGTCAGGATGACCAGCTTAGAAAAGCAAATTATAATAAATATAAGTCTGGCTCTGAAACTAATGGCTTAGCTAGTAAGGTTTCCTCCCAGTCTCGTTGCTGCTCTACGTCAGGAACAGAAACGAATCCTATGGTTAGGCCAGGTCACCCGAACATGACCAGTCCAAAATCAGTTCCAGCACAAACAGTTAATAGACGACCCTCTCTATTAAGAACAGAAAATTCCCCATACAACACTCAAGAGCATAGATTTACAGTGCCCAGTTCCAACTCGCCACAGGCATCCACAATCTTTATGGTAAACGCACCCAAATATACTAACAACAATGACACAGAAAGTGCAGATTCCCTTATCAACAAAGCAATACACTGGATCCGTCATGTGAGGGGGTGCCGTTCGGTTATCCGTGAAGATATTATTAGTGCAAGAAGACTCACCTCACGAACTGACCCATTAGATTGCATTGAGCTAAAGCTCAAAGGACAAGATCTTGCAGAAAATATGCTAGCATTGGAATTCCGTACATCGTCCCCAGATTACTCTTCAATCCAATTTAGACGTTTCCCACTCACTGATAGCTATGGATGCTTCCCTGGGCAACAACACCCCTTTCAAGTAGGGTCCTCCACCTTGGAAGCTAATGATTGACTTCTGAACATGACCTATGAAGAACAGGAAACCCAGGAAGTTCTTTTAGTAAATAGAGAATCCCCGTCCTGTACTCCTTGTAATTACATGCCATCATGCCCCATTAGTGATATACCGCTACATAACACACTGGTAACGCTATCCCCGCTGCTGGAGCAGGGCATCCTTGGAGAGGGTCCACTGACTGGCCCCAGTGATAAGGGTCCAGCCTGCGGTCTCTCTGCAGGACTGTCTGTGCTTTCTTGGAACATAGCCGGGTTAAGTTCTAAGATTACATCCCCCGATTGCCATATCTTTATGGATCAATATGACATTTGCCTCCTACAGGAAACCTGGATGGTGGATCCCTGCTTCCAAGCAGGCTATCTAAATTATAACATACCAGCTATTAGGGGGGGAAAAGGACACGCCTCGGGTGGTTTAATAATCTGGGTTCGCCAAGAAATTGGTTTTGTCGTGCAGACACTAGAGTCCAATAACAAAGACATCTTAGCAATCAGGGTGAAGTGGGGCCAAAGAGATACTATTGACATCTATAACGTCTATGCAAGAGGGACAAATGGTAAAAAATCGGAAGTTTTAGCGGCTCTCGATGGTTTACTAGACCAGCACTCTGGGGGCAGGAATGTATTAATTGCGGGTGATTTTAATGTGACCTTCGAGCCCCTTACAAATGAGAAACATAACCTCACTGAAGATGACCAGTGGGGAATCCCTAAACTAGATCTACCTCCCATAAAAAGGTGGACAGATGTGGCGATTCAATTATATTCTATCTGCCTGGAGAAAGGCCTAAGGGCGGCAAATGGCAGATCCCTATCTGATAGACACGGAGCTTGTACATTCAATAATGGCCTAAGTACTAGCCGCATCGATTATCTACTGATCGATTTCCAACTATGGAATGTGCTAAGGGATATGGTGGTCACAGAGAGGCTTGAGAGTGACCACAACCCCCTGTGTGCAGTTTTTAATTTATCAATAAAGGAAGTAATCAAACCCATATACAGAGAAATTGTCACTCAGGATTTGTCCTCTACAAATCATATGAGGCGGTTAAAATGGGCGAACTTACTTGAGAACTCTGAAGCCCTCGAAAAAAACATTTGGGATACTAATAGTGCTATATCAACACTAGAAGTTCTCCTCTCCAACTCTGCAACCCCTGAGCCTATAATAAAATTCCATGAAGAATTCTTTATCCAACTACGTACCCATTTTTTTAAGCATTCTAAGACCAGAAGTATTAACACTAGAAATATTTCAAAATGGTTTAATGCTGAATGCAAGGAGGCACGAAAGTCTCTAGGGAGCGCAATAGGAGAAGGGGATCCTGTCAAAGTACGTATGGCTAGGCAAATCTATAAAAAAGTGCAGCATATAGCCAAGAAAACTTGGGATGAGAACAGATCGTTGGACCTCAAACGTGCCTGTGAAAGTAAAAATTCCAAAGAGTTTTGGGATGTTGTAAAATGGGGCAGAGGTGGTCGACCGACAGAACCAATAAACTATGTAAGCCAGGACCAATGGGTTAACTACTTCAAACCCCAATATGCCTGCAACCCAGAGGACAGCGAAATGGCTGAGCTTTTATATTCCTATTTTTGCGGCCCGGCTTTTAACGAGGCCGATGTTAGCCTTGCACTGAGAACCCTATCAGGAGGCAAAGCACCGGGGCCCGACGGAATCCCAGCTGACATATATCTTTTTGATCAAGCCAAGTGGAGTAAATACATTATGATTTTAGCTAATGAAATTGCAAAGGGTGCACCAGTCCCGGCCTCGTGGAAAGGGGCCGAGGTAATCCCTGTTTTTAAAAAAGGGGATAGATGTCAGCCTGAAAACTATAGACCAATCAGTTTAATTGATTCCTTCCAAAAAATCATGGGCTGTCTTGTACTGAACAAGGTGCAAGATTGGGTGGATGAGCAGGGTATACTATCACCTCTCCAGGCGGGGTTTCGGGCACGTACAAGTACCGTTGACCAGATATTTCACTTCACAATGTTGTACTGGAAGACGGTGGTCATAGACAAGGGCAGCTTATATGCTGCCTTTGTGGATCTTAAGTCAGCTTTTGATCTCGTCTCCCGTGCCAAATTGTGGGCCGTATTACAAGATCTAGGCATACCCCATGAATTATTATCACTCGTTGTTAGACCTGGCACCATTGGCGTGGGTCTCCCTTCCATTTTTCGCTGTTGTCTCCTCTGTTTTACTGGTGTTAGATGCTCTGGGCGCTGTGCCACTGCCATTCAGTGTCACAGCGCGAATGCTCCCTGTGTAAATATGTCTATGTGAATTGGTATATCCCTGATTGGCTTATTTGGTTTACCTGTTAGTCCCTAGTAGTGTGGCCTATGTGTGCCCAGGGCTGGTAAACCAAATGCTGCTGGTGGGCCTGCAGCACTGATGTGTGCCACCCACAGAAGCAGCTTGTAAAGTGTGTCTCAGACCTGCCACTGCAGTGTCTGTGTGCAGTCCAGAACTGCCATCTTGGCTGTGAAGTGCACTCACTTCCCAGCCCCTGAACCTTCCCTTGGCAGCCTGTAAGTCACCCCTATGGTAGGGTGCATTGTATGTGTAAGGTAGGACATGCCTTGGTGTATGTAGCATGTCCTGGTAGTGAATTACACCCCATTTCGTTTTTCACTACTGTAAGGCTACCTGTTCCTCATAGGCTAGAATGGGCAGTTTGACTATTACATTCTATAGTCCTAACTGACCCCAGGGACATGGTAGAAAAACGAATTTAGTATGCCTGAGCTCAGAATATTAAAATACATATTTTAGTGAAGTTTATTTTTATATTCTGTGTTTGAAAATACCACTTTTAGAAAGTAGGTATTTTCTTGCCTAAGCCTTCCAGTGTGCTCTGCCGTTATGTGTATTGGCTGTCTGGTTTTAGAGGGGCAGGACAGGCTGAGTCAGACCTGGGTTGAATAGAGAGATCTGCATTTAGAGTGTGGGGAGGGGTGGCTCCTTGACCTGAATAGGGCTGTGCCTGGCAAGGTGAATGCTGGCTCCACCTCCCACTGTGTGTCTGCTAGCAGACCCCCTCTTTCTGAAAGGAAGGATGCAGCCTGGTAAACAAAGTGCTCCAGGCCTGAGCAGAACTGGTTCTGGCTAGGTTCAGTGACTGGTAGCTTCTAAGAACAAAGGCTTTTGGGGTATAAATATCTGTGCTCAAACCCCTACTTTTTGTATTGCTTTTGGATCTGGAGAGGAAACTCTGTCCGTGCCACTGGAGGAATCTGCAGGTAGTGACTGTCCCTGTGCTTGTGTGTTGTTTCTTGCACTGGCCTGCAGCAGTGACCACTGGACCTTGAAGAAGAGGAAAAGGAACTCTTGAGAGAACTTTTATTTTTGTTACAAGCAATTACCCAAGGGCTAGGAAAAGAGCTAGCCTCCTGCTGGAGTCTCAGGCACATCAGACTCCACCATCAACCTCCTGCTTCCTCCCTGCGAGGACTGCTATCTGCTGATGAGGCTCCTGTGAGTTCCAGGGCCTCTAGTTTGCATCAGAGAAGAGAGTGTGGGAAATCGACGCTAACGCATCTTTGCGGGCCGCTGCAGTCGAGAGCGCTGGGAAAATCATCGCGCTACTGCCGCCGAGGGCCCGCAACACGAAACCATCGCTGACGCCCCTTTGCGAGCCGCTGCAGCCGAGACGCGCTGGAAAGATCATCGCGCTGCTGTCGCCGCGCACTCGCAACCCTTAAAGAAATCATCGCTTCGAGACATCGCATTGCGGACGCCGTGCGTCCGCCACTTTGATCGCATCGCACCGAATTTCGTTGCTCCCTCGCGGAGCGTCTTGTCTTCGCATCGCAACACGATCGCACAGCGCAACAGGATCGCCGCATCGACTTCTCCCACGCGGCAAGAAAGTCATCGCATCGGCGGTCCAGCGTGCAGAAGTTTGTCGCATCGTCTCCGCACGCATCACGCAGATCGGCGCATCATCCTCCCTTGCGGCAAGGATTTC
The DNA here is from genome assembly GCA_963921515.1 of Calotriton arnoldi. Lineage (NCBI taxonomy): Eukaryota > Metazoa > Chordata > Amphibia > Caudata > Salamandridae > Calotriton > Calotriton arnoldi. The sequence goes on from CAWUFW010000867.1 coordinate 1,611,650, forward strand.
AACGCATCGCCGGCCTCGCTTGCCGAGAATCATCGCTACAGCTTATTTGCGACATTTTGTTGGTTTTGCTACTAAACCCAGGTACTTTGTGAAAGAAAGGGTCGCAGAGACCACTGCTTTGAACTTGAACCTTATTTTTGCAACCTTTGAACTATTTTTGACAGCCCTTCAACAGCTATCCTATTTTTGACAGTATTGTGGCTTTTACAGTTATTGGTCTTGTGATAAATCTGCCTTTATATAAAGATACTTATTTTTTATAACTACTTGTGTGGTGTCCCTTTGTAGTGTTCCTCACTGTGTTACTGTGTATGGTCATAAATGCTTCACACCCTGCCTCTGAGATAAGCCTACCTGCTCGTGCTACGTTACCACAGGGTTGAGCAGGGGTATTAAAGAGGGTAGCCCTCTCACTCTGACTTAGGAAGAAGGGTCCCTACTTGGACAGTGGCCAGCCATTGCCAACTAGAGACCCCCATTTCTAACACTCGTAGTTAGACTTCATGAGGGAAATTACGCAAGAATCAGATGGGGCACACAAGGACAGACTACCAACACCTTCCCCGTAGAAAGAGGAGTGCGACAAGGTTGCGTAATGGCACCTACACTTTTCTCCCTGTTCATTAACGGGATCGCAAAATTTATGGAAGCTACCCCCACTGATGCTCCTGTTCTAGCTGGTGTGAGAGTACCTATTTTAATGTTCGCGGATGACACGTTGATTATCGCTAAAACACCAAGCGGTCTGCAATGAGCCCTGCTGCTCTTTGAAGAGTTTTGCCATCTGCGGGGCCTGGTAATCAACGTGTCAAAAACGAAATTTATGACCTTTAATCCACATAGATCATTTAGAGGAGGAGTGGTATTGAATAACCGACCTCTAGAACAGGTAAAAGATTTTACATACCTAGGGGTCACAATGCAGGGAGATATGAAGTGGAACAAGCAACTAGAAATGGCTACACTGAAGCATCGCCAATTGGCCGGAACCCTGCAAACTGAGTTTAATACTTCACTAACTAAACCAGTTAGTCCAGTTTTGCAAATATATAACACAAAAGTTGTTAGTTCTGTGTTATATGGGGCAGAGTTGTGGGGTTTTAATAATCTTTCCAAACTAACACTAGCGGAAAACACGTTCCTGCGGAACATTACTAAACTCCCACAAAGCACACCAATACGTCCGCTGCTCCATGACCTGGGTAGGAAGTCACTGGCTGACATAGCCAGGTTGCGACCCCTCCTACATTGGCGGAGAATCTGGTCAACACCGGAATTAAGAGCTTATGCTGTTGGCCTGAAGGACTTAATTAGAGTAGATCGTTATAAAAAAGTCACATGGTTGCAGGAAATCATAATTATGCTAACCAATATTGGCATGGTTACACTGTGGGAAAATCCAGAAAATACCCCGTTTCCAGCTAAAGCTTTGCTAAAGGAAAGATACTGGAGCTGGGTGACGGATAACATCGTCAGAAATAGTGATTCTTTAACACTAACAGGATACTTTCTGAAGGTGAAGCCTTTACAAAAGCAGGAACCATACTGGGACATAATAACAAAACCACATGATAGGAAGTTATACTTCCAATTCAGAGTTGGTACCTTGCCAGTAAGGTCATTTTCCGCAAAATGGGATGTGCAAGCCAGTGTCTCCTGTCCAGCATGCCTCGCTCATCCAGAGTCTCTGGCCCATTTACTGTTTGCTTGCCCAGCTTATACAGCTCCGCGGCGTATGTGGCTGATTCCGATTTGTAGATCACTGGGAACTAGAAGCAATGATGTGGCGCTTAGACTACTCCGCGCAGAAACAACAACATCTATTGTCATCGCTTTGGCAAAGTTTTTAGGCTGGGCATGGTCTATCAGATCTCAAATAATTTCAGTTGGGTAGCGGGTATGTTATGTGTAGATGTGCTGATTCCCAAATGCCTCTAGATCCTTGATTGACATTTTGATTTTCATAGTCCACCTGTTTTGGATAACAGTGGCTTATAGGAATATCGTGGCATGGCAAAGGCTGATATTAATGAATTTCTTTGTACATTGTATAATAAGTGGCAAAAAGACATAATATATTTAACTATTACCAAGAAGTGATCAAGTGTTAAATGCACAGTTTTTTTCTAAATGTTTTAACTGATTTTATATCCTTTTAGTGTAACCTATTTTAATGTGCTATTAATTAACGGTCATGTGTCTTCTTAAGTTTTCTATATCTGCTTTGATGACTAATATTGTCGAATAAAGCTAATATGACTGACTGACTAGTCATCCTGGTAAATCTAAAACAGTCCAACTATTACAATGGTTCTTTTGGTGGCCATCTCTGTCAAAGTATGCTAAAGAGTTTGTGGTACGATGTGAAACCAGTGCTAGAAATAAGAGACTACATCAATGGATGGTGGATATGCTACAACCTTTAGCTGTTCGTTCATATCCTTGGCACTCTTTTTTTAGGATTATACTATGGAGTGAACCAAGGTTAAGAAGGGATATGACACTAATCTTGTGGTTATGGATCAGATCATGAAAATGCCTTATTTTGTCCCTCTTAGAGAGCTAGTGTCAGGGACTGTCCGGGACTATGTCAGGAACACAGTCAGGGACTTGGGCAAGGACTGGGAACTGGGTAGAAAACGTACACAGAAAGAGTAGTACAGCGCTGCCCAGGATCACACAGGAAGTCAGAGGAGAAAAAGGGATCCAAAAGGGAAGCCTGTACAAGTGAACAAGATGGCTAAGAGTCAAAGGATGGGCACTCAAGAGGCAATTTAGCATTCAGAATAACTACACCCAGGATGGACGTGCAGACATATCTACATATTTACACACACACACAACATTAACAATAAAAGGAATGTGGGGTAAAGCACTCAGTAGCTCCACACAGTAAGACTGAAGCTCAGTAAGCTCCTCACCCACAGTTACTGTTACAGATACTGACTACAAATACCCACATATAGGATATGCATGCAAGGGCAGGGTCTGTGGAGCTGATACCTATGGTGATGGTATAAATGTAACTCAAAGACAATACTCACAGTGAACAAGAAACACCACCTAGGTTGTCAGCTGTGCCCACGGATCCTGGCGATCAAACAGGAACATGCAAGGCAGTAACAGCAAGGGGGTAGAGCTAAATACAAGCACAATAGACAAGGAGCTAGCAAGGAGGAGTGCTTAACAGGAAAGGAAGAAATCACAGGGCACACTTGGCAGAAAGCAAGTAACAACATACAAGGTAATAGAAGCAAGACAGCAGGAATAGTCAGACAGTAAACTAGGAACTGGAACCAAGGAAATGGGAAGAAAAGCAGGGACTGGAAAAGGATATACAAAAGAGGAGGCTACAAGGGTATACTAGAATAGTACTGAATCGGGAGTCAAGAAAACAAAATAGCACAGAAGGCTGTCCTTGAGCAGGAACAAGAATTGAGCAAAAGCTCAAAAGTCAAGGTAGCACTGCAGGCAGTGCTAGTTCAGGGCCAAGGGAACTGCTGCAGCTCAGGAACAAGGAATGCTATGGCTCAGGAGTCAAGGGAGCACTACAGGCAGTGCTAATTCAGGAACAAGGAAAACAGCAGCAGCTCAGGAACAAAGAATAACAAAAGCTCAGGAAACACTGGAAACAAGGATATCAAATGCTCAGGAAACACTGGAAACAAGGATATCAAAAGCTCAGGTAACACTGGAAACAAGGATATCAAAAGGTCAGGAACCGCTGGAAACAAGGATATCGAAAGCTCAGGAAACACTGGAAACAAGGATATCAAAAGCTCAGGAAACACTGGAAACAAAGGTCGGTCTCACTGGTACACAGCTACAATGACCAACCTTGGACTGAAGGGAGCTGGGGCTTAAAAGAGCTCACAGTAATCACATGCATCAGGTGTGAGCCGGCTAGCAGCAGCCAGCCACAGGTGAGCTGAATTCCTCCACCCATCCTTGGCCTGCAGGGGTGGAGATGAAGCAGCGAGCAGGGAATTCTAGGTAACAGAGTGCCAAACATGAGCAGGCTGGCTTCAAGCATGAGCAGGCTGGCTTTCACAAAAACTGGCATGGACTGGGAATGGATGTCAATTCCCAAATAGTGTCCCAATGGCTGGAAGTCAGTATATGCATGAAGGGGAGGGTTCAGAAGCTCATTATGACACTGTAGAGTCCCACAGTTCAGCCCCCTGGTGGTGGACACGAGAACGCAGGGAGCAAGTCATGACAACTAGCTTCCTTTGGCTTTGAGTTCGGCTTCACACTTTTTACAAAACATACTCCAACTCCAAGGCTTTCCCTCTGTGCTTATTTCTGACAGAGAGCTGTAGTTCATTTCTCATTTCTGGACAGGGCTTTGTAACCTGTTGGATATTAATGTACGCTTATCATCTTGCCATCAACCTCAGATGGATGGCCAGATAGGGAGGGTCAATTGGGCATTGGAACAATATTTGCACTGTCAGTTAACATCGGATGTTGATGACTGGGTTGACTCTCTCTGGTGGAAGAGTATGCATGCAACAATAGCATGCATTTGTCTTTGGGATATTCCCCTTTTTTCTGTTCTATTAGTTTCCTTATAAGAATGATTGGGGAAATTAACCTGCCTCCACAGAATATCCCCACTATTCAAGATAGTTTAGAAAAGATAAAAGATATTCATAATAAAGCTCGCTAAAATCTTGAGGCAGCTAAGATTCGGTATAAAAGGTATTCTCAAAGACCAGCTCCATAATACAAGGCAGAATATCATGTCCGGCTTTCAACCAAAAATATTAAAGGACATCACAAAATTTAGTCTGTATATTTTCATCCCTATACTATTGATAAAAGTATAAATCCTGTAGTGGTAAAACTTGTGCTTCCATCTAATCTACCAATTCACTCAGTTTTCCATGTGTACCTGGAAAAACCTGTTACCTCAGATACTCAAATTATTCCAGTGTTACCACCAGTTTTAGTTAACACTCCTCGATAAATCAACAATTTCATTTGAGCTATCCTTCCAAACTCAAACCTGTAGTCGAACTCTTGGGAAGGATGTACTATCATCAAGTGACAGCTAATGGAGGCTTGTTCACTCACTATTGACATATTACAAATATTGGCATATAACTTCTATCATTATATATGATATACCTGCAGACACTATCGGTATTTCCAATTCTCTAGTCTGAAATAAAAATTGATATTTTTCCTTAGCTAAAATGTACTTAAAGTTGATATGATAAGTGCAAACAGCACTTTGAATTATATGTTATTTGGTAAAGAAAGCTACCTTCATTATTATGTGATACCCTTTCATGGCTTTGATTATATGCAATGTAACTGGGTTTTAACTGTATGTAATTTAAAAAGCATTCATTAATATTTAGTAGTTTGTCTACACACTCAGAAATTATAATACTTTTATACCATATTTGTTCTGCGAACAACAATAAGTCTAAATACACGTGATTGCATCGACTTATCTTGTAGGAACAATGTGATGAAAAACATATCATTTTAAACTATGTGCAGTGGTGTTACACAATGATAATGAAAACCTGACCAGGCCCACTCAGGCCAAGCTAGGCGTTTCACCATTTCACCATGTTAAAACGCAATACAAACATTTCATTTCAGTCTTTTAATGCATGATATTATTGATTTTAAAATTTCATTACAAGACCGGAGGCTACCATTATGCATAACATGTTTTATTGCCACTCCTGCAGCACCTTCAAAGACTTCACAATAGATAAAACACTAGAACTGGAACACACAAGTCCATAAATATTCCTTCCACCCAACATTCTTCCTCTTTTAATTGCTGCTCCTGAAACAGATAAGTTATATTCTTCTCGTTTTTCTTGTGTGAAAGTTTGTTGAAAGGATAATGTGGTTTTGAGAGGGTTATGTAATATAATGTCTGAGCTAGCTTCTAATGTATGGAAGCATGCTCTATTGTATTTTCTTTTTATTAGTTTAGCTTTTTGTTTGTTTGAGGAATCTTGGTTTTGAATGTTTAAAAAAAAAAAAAAGAAAGGAGTTCGAGATTAATACATGTTTAGATTAAAGACTGTTCGTTTTTTTTTAATAACAAATTTTATTTGGTTATTCCAGTGAAGTTTGGGCCGTAGCCCTACAACTACCTGTAAGAAAGCAAATAAGGCAGGAATACCGACATTTTAAAACACTTGCAATATCTGCAAACATGCCGGGTACATAACGTAAAGGACTGTTTGTTTTTATGAAGATTTTATAGTTGGGAGTTTAGAAGTTAAACGCTTAGTAATCGATAGTGAAAGATTTCAAATGATGCCTTTACCGTTTTGCTTGGCGTCTAACTGACTTGCGAGGTTCAGCTCACTTTGAAGCAAAGCCAAATCTCGATCGCGCGGTCTTCAGGATGGACATTCGATTCTGAAGCGTACGTCCAATGCGCGAGGATTGTATTCAGAGACTCGGGAGAGACACGCAGAGGCACGTTGCTTCGTGCGTGTTCTCGCGAGATAAACTCCATTTTAGTTTGGGAAAATAGGCATTTAATATACCAGCTGTACGCAAACGCAGGGATCGGTTTAACGATCGTTTTTTCCATTGCATTTCGCGTGTGGAGAAAATCAGCTGTTTTGTGCATGTAAGGTGATCGGAGGAGATTAAAAAGAGACTTTGCTTATTAAGGAGTTGGATTTAAGGAATTATAAGGAATTTGGAAAGAGGAATTTTATATAAATTTACTTGATTGGGAGCTATTATTGAAAGTGATAAAAATGGAGAGAGATCTGGAGAGAGATGTAGAGATTACAGGAAGTAGTATTAATGAAGAAATTGTAAAAAGGTTAATTGAGTTTGAAATGAAGAAACAGGTAAAAGAATCTATGGAGGAATTTATGAAAAGGAGAGGTAATGAATCTGGGGAAGAATTTTATTCATTGTCAGAGGGTGAAGGAATGAGTTCAGACGTTGGGAGAAAAAAATCAAAGAAAACCAGACACATTGAAGAGGTGGAAATGGCATATAAAGATAAGGTTGGTACAAATTCAACCGCAAAGAAAGGTGTCCTTGGCGGCACAAAAAAGAAAGGTGTCCTTAGCGGCACGCAGAGAGAGGATGCCCTTAGCGGCACACAGGAGGATCAGAATTTTGAAGAAGGAATGCCAAATTTGTCTGCGAAGGATTGTGGAAATATGGATGAATACATTTTAGATTTGGAGGAAGATGATGGTTATGAAGAGTTTGAGGATATGGAGATTGAGGAACCTAGTGAGAGTATAAAAGATCCTTTTGGTGGAGATATGTTTAGCCCAGTAAATATTAAGCATCCTAGAAGTGGAGAATGATGGCCAATGGACCACGTTGCAAAATGTATTAAAAAATTGATGAAAAAGCCTTTGGATAAAGAAATGAGAAGGTTGATGAGAGCGGAATGCTCAAGACCTAAGATTGAGGAGAAAGTTTGCGATACTCCTAATTTGGATCCAGACCTTATTAGTTATCTGTTCAGGCTTGGAAGGGACCCTAGAAAGGGTCTGGAGAGATCCCTTAAAATATGCCAAGACAAATTGTTGGATGTTTTGGGACCTTTAGGAAGAATTCTGGATATGGCAGAGTATGACTATGCAAATGAGGAACAAATAGATGTAGAACTTTTGAGGGGTTGGAGCCAAAGGGCAGTTGTTCTGTTGGGTAACGCAAATGCAGGACTTCTGCAAGAGAGGAGGAAAGCGATCCTGATGAAGATAAATCCCAAGTTGGGAGATTTGGCTCAAAAAGAAGGTATTGAAGATTCTAACGGATTGTTATTTGGAGATGGATTAGTTCAGGGAATAGGTAAATATGTTGGGACTTTTACTGCTTTGGATAAAGCGCAGGGTAACATGCGCAAGATGTTTGGAGTTTTTGGAAGGGCCAGTAGAAGGGGACCCTTTACTGGCCGTGGCATGCAGAGGTCCCAATATGGTTCACAATACAACCTCCAATATGGTTGGCAGAGCAGAGGAAGAGGCTATCAACAAAATGCAAGTTTTTATCCATCCAGAGGAAGGACAGGACGAGGAAAGAGATATTCGAGAAGTTGAGGATTACCCAGTGGTGGAGGACAAGGTGAGTATGGGGATTACTTTTGGTTCTTCCCAAGAAGGAGTAGGAGGACGTCTAAAGTTGTTCAAGGAGAAATGGGAAAAAGTTACAAGAGATCCTTGGGTCCTGCAAACAATTCAAGGTTTTGTTATATATTTTTTGAGTATTCCTTTCCAAGATATGGAACCAAGAGAGATAAAGATGTCTGTAGATCAGGAAGATATAGTAGACAAGGAGATAATTTCACTAGTAGAACAAAATGTTTTTGGTAGAGAAGAAGGGCAAAGGATGGCGTCCAGTGATGAATCTCAGAGGGCTGAACAAGTTCTTAGTGTATCGACATTTCAAGATGGAAGGGATGCATTGCCTGAGAGAGTTATTGATGGAGAAAGATTGGATGGTAAAGTTGGATCTAAAGGATGCATACGTTACAATTCCTATGGCAGAGGAAAGTCAAAAATATTTACAATTCAGATGGAAAGGAAAACTTTACCAATTCAAATGTTTGCCATTCGGTCTATCTTCAGCACCTTGGTGTTTCACAAAGGTGATGAGGGTTGTAGTGGCTTATTTTCGACAGAGAGGAATGAGGATGATTATTTACTTAGATGATATTTTGATTTTGTCGCGAAGTCAAATAGAGATAAGGAGGATTATGATGGAAGTGGTGAATTTGTTGGAAGAATTAGGTTTCATTATAAACAGGGAGAAGTCTTGTTTGGTTCCGACACAAAGGATAGAGTTTTTAGGATTTATGGTAGATACAAAGTTATGTCAATTGAGTCTGCCAGGGAAAAAGGTGAAAATGATCAGGAAAGAGATTCATCAGTGTTTAAAGAAGGATTTAGTTTCGTTAAGGGAATTGGCAAGGATTTTAGGGCTCTTGTCATCTTCAGTCCAAGCTATCTTTCCAGGTCCACTACATTATCGTGGTTTACAGAGAATGAAAGGGAATGCTCTAAGGTATGGTTTATGGTATGGAGACAAGATAGCTTGGGAAGTGGAAGCAAGGAAGGAACTTTGTTGGTGGTTAGAAAACTTGGAGGCATGGAATGGGAGAGCGATTTTTGGATTAACACTGGATTATGTGATAGAGTCAGATGCGTGTATGACTGGCTGGGGAGCACGTTTGGGAGAATTGGAAACAGGTTTTGCGTGGTCAAAGGAAGAGAAGTTGAATCATATCAATTGTCTGGAATTGAAGGCTGGGTTATATGCCTTACAGAGTTTCAAGGAGAATATAAAAGGGCATTCAGTGCTTGTGAGGATGGACAATGTATCTGCGGTTTCTTATATAAACAAGTTGGGAGGAACGAAGTCCAAGAATTTAGCAGAAATAGCAAGGGATTTTTGGAATTTTTGTTTGGAGCACAAGGTGGGAGTGAAAGCAGAATATTTACCAGGGGAGTTGAATGTAAATGCGGATTGGAATTCAAGGAATTTGAAGGATTACAGCGATTGGAAGTTGGATGTGAGTTGTTTTGGCAAGATAAACCATTTGTGGGGTCCATTGGAGGTGGATCTTTTTGCGAGTCGGTTACCGACTCAATTGGAGGTTTATTACAGTTGGAGAGCAGATCCGAAGGCGACTGCGATAGATGCATTTCAGCAGAAGTGGCAAGGGAAGAAGGTCTATGCATTTCCGCCTTTCGCGATGATACAGAGGGTTTTGTTGAAGTTGAGACAGGAGAAGAGTCGTTTTGATTCTGGTGACTCCGTTTTGGGTGTCTCAGGTGTGGTTTCCATCTGCAATGGAACTAGCTTGTGCAGAACCCTTGTTGATGCCTGCCAAGATAGGTCTGCTCAGAGACGTGGAGGAAAAGGATCATCCTTTAGTTTTGAGTGGGGTTTTGAACCTTCTTGCTTGGAAAGTGTCAGGAGATCCTTCGGAGTCGAAGGACTTTCGGAAGAGGCTGCAGAATTATTGGAGGATTCATGGACGCCAGGAACTAAAAGAAGATACAGAGGAATTTGGAGAGTTTGGGCTAGTTGGTGCTTGGCAAGGAGTTTGGATCTTGTGGAAGCTCCTGTAGTGGAGGTGGTAAATTTTTTAACAGAGAAGTTTCATGAAGGATTGGAGTATAGGACGATTAATTGTTATAGGTCCGCAATTTCTACTGGGCATTCTCAATTAAATGGCAAGTCTATAGGGAGAGATGTGATGGTGTGTAGGATTTTGAAGAGTATGAGAATTAAAAGACCACCTAAGGCTCGTTATAGGATCTTATGGGATGTAAATAATATGTTGTCTATGATTTTGCAGAGGCCAGCTAATAGATATTTGGATATTAAAAGACTTAGTGAGAAGTTAGCGTGTTTGTTATGCCTTGTGTCATGTAAAAGGGTGTCAGATGTGAAGGCTTTGGAGATAGATAAAAAGATAGTGGGTCCAGATGGAGTATTTTTTTAGATTTATAAGAGAACAAAAACTATGTCCACATCGGTATTTTATCCAATGTATGCGGAAGAAAAGAAGTTGTGTGTAGTTGATTGTATTCAAGAGTATGAAAACAGGGTTTTGGAGACTTTTGATCTCTTATGTTAAACCCTTTTGTATGGTAAGCACTGCTACTATCTCTAGATGGGTGAAGAATGTAATGTCTGAATGTGGGATAGATGTGAGAGAGTATAAATCACATTCATTGCGTGGTGCTAAGGCAAGTAAAATGTCCTGGTCAGGTGCTTGTTTGGAAGAAATTCTTAAAACGGCAGATTGGTCTAATGCAGGCACTTTTGCTAAGCATTATTTTAGACTCATTAGGCATGTTTCAAACTTTGTTTTTAGAGGCTTTGAACATGCATAATGGTAGCCTCCGGTCTTGTAATGAAATAGCGATTCTCCAAGCATAGTGAAATGAGAATCAAGATTTCATTAAAGACACAGAGGCTAACATTATCCCTCCCTCCGCAACCCTCTGGTTAGGAGTGGGGGGATAAGGTTGCAGGTTGCACCTAATGTTGTAATGCTGTTATTTAATGGTGAGAAGTGTTAAGTATAAGTCTTTATGTTGATATTTTTCTTTTATTTTATACAGAATAATGGATGTCATGTTTTTCTGCATTAAAAGAGGAAGAATGTTGAGTGGAAGGAATATTTATGGACTTGTGTGTTCCAGTTCTAGTGTTTTACCTAACGTGAAGTCTTTGAAGGTGCTGCAGGGGTGGCAATAAAAGATGTTATGCATAATGTTAGCCTCCGTGTCTTTAATGAAATTTTGATTCTCATTTCACTATGCTTGGAGAATCGCCATTCTCACCCATATTGCAATCTAGGCAATAGGGCAAGATGGCTGTCAACCTTTTATACCCCTTCCATGTGTTACTCATCAGCTGTTTCTTGTGGTGGCCCAATGGAGCTGGGAGAAACAAAGTGTGTTTGTACCAAGAGCTCTTTGAGGCAGAATTTCTAGTGAATAAAATCCCATAGGAAATAATGTTAAATAAAAAATAAATTTAAATAAATATAATTTAATGTTAAAAAACAAATATATACAGAGAGAGTACATTTTTATTAATTAATTATAAATTATTTTGATTAAACATTTTGAATGTAAACATTATTGTAACAATATTTTTTATTAAAATATAACTACATTCATTTTAATTCTATGCATCACTTTTAATGATTTTTAATGCATACCAATTTTTTTCTTTAGTTGTGAAGTTATTTTTTAATTTAAACATCATAAAAATAATTTGAATTACATTTTATATATTTCCATTAATTAAAGATTTATTTTGAAATGAAGTTAATAGTAAGTCTGGTGTTAACCAAAACCTTTTGATTTTACTAAAATATGTATAAAATACTTACATATAGCGGCTTTCAGCCACCTTTCTTCATCCTTTAGTCTGTTATTGTGTCATTCACATTTTGCTTCTGCCCACTACAGCATATAGCATGAGGCAGTGGGTCAGCCTACTTAAGCCACTGGTTAGCTTCACTTTGAGTGACTACATTTTGCTTCCTCACAAGCAACACATCTGCATACAGTTAGTTCCCTTCAATGACAGTGTTTTTGTTTTTACTTTACAATTGACTTAGTGTTGCATTTGTGATTAAAGCCTGATGTGATATCAGGACTTACTGATTCCATCATTATCAGATTCCATCTTATGCCAATACATTTGTAAATTCCTATTGGAGTGTTTTGCTTTTAATGACTGCAACTATTTCTCAGATTGTATTCATTTGAAAACTGTTCCGTAATAAGTTATCCCCTTGGTTCTTTTTTCTGTCTTTTCTTCTTTCTTTCCTAGTTTCTTTCTTTCTTTCTCTTTCTTTTTTCTTTCCCGTTCCTTCTTTCTTGCCTTCTATCATACTTACCATCTTTCATTCTTTTTTTACCTCTTTCTTTCTTCCCTTCTATTTGTCCTTCTTTCCTTCTCTTTCTTTTTCACATTCATTGTCTTTCTTTATTTCTGTTTCATTCTTTCTTTCCTAATTTATTTTGCCTTCTTTCATTCTTGCCTTCTTTCATTCCTTCTTTCGTCATTGGTTTTCTTTCTGTTTCCTTCCATCTATCTTTCTTTCTTTCTTTCTTTCTCACTCTCTTTCTTTCTTTCTCTCTTTCTTTCCTTCTTTTCCCTTCTCCCTTTCTTTTTATAACTTTCCTTCTTTTTTCCTTCTCTCGCTCCTTCTTTTTCTTTCCTTTTTCTTTTCTTCTCTCTTTCCTTCTCTCGCTCTTTCTTTTTATTTATTTCTCTCTTCCCTCCCTCCCTTCTTTCTGTTTCCATCTTTTGTGCCTTTTTTCTTGCTTTTTTGTGATTTTTCTTGCCTTTTTTCTTCTTGCCTGCCTTTTTTTTTCTTTCCTTCATTCTTACTTTTTTCTTTCTTACTGTTAAACTCACCCTGGACCTTATCTTCAACCCCACGACGTGGCCTCACAGAGACGATATGGGCCGACTCCTCAAACCCAACCTTTCTACTTGTGATTTGGAAGCAACAAGAAAGACAGTTGGGGCTCAGGGAAGAAGGTCCGGCATGAGCGCCCTTCTGTGAATATCAATCAATCAATCAATCAATCATGTCACTTATAAAGCGCACTACATACCCGCGAGGGTCTCAAGGTGCTGGGGGAAGAGGGGGGTGGTGCTGCTACTGATCGAAGAGCCAGGTGAATACTGCTGTCGTACCTTAAATGCATGAAACACAGAGTTCATGAGAACTCCTTTCTTACTGCAGTGTTATCCTGATTCCGTAATACCCTCCCCTCCTATGAACCTTTAACTACCTGCGATCAACTGGCCATCCACAGGGGACCTGCTTTGGTAATTCTTGTCATTAGCTGGGTGTAGTGTGTGGTCTCTGTAACGTCCAGGTCCCACACCCGAAATGATGCACGGACACTGGCTGGGTGTAAAAGTTAGGTTTATTCCGGAGAGGGGAATGCCGGCTTACATTACTTCTGTATCCCCTCACAAAGTGACTCGGTGCGTGCGCTATCCCATCAGGCACCGCGTGGGGTCACGTGGTTGCCTGACGACTAGACTGCGACACCACACATCTCCCCCTTAACAATAACAATAAAAAGGAACATGGTAAATTTGCATCAGGTGCAAAGACGCTGATTGCGTGAACCTTGGGTCAGGGATGGCCCTGAAAGTGGTACCTCCGCGGGAGGGGGGAGAGAGAACGGAAGATAGAGAGAGAGAGAGAGAGAGAGAGAGAGAAAGAGAGAGAGAGAGAGAGAGAGTTGCGGAGGATGTCCTGCACTGAGGAAGCAGGGTGTGCAATGTGAGGAGTTACATAGCAAACTCACTATACCTCTTAGGGCGCACCACTATCCTGCCTGTGCGGCTGCGTGTGGAGGAGGCTTGCTCCTCTCCTGTTTCTCTTGTCTGTGATGGGGTCTGTGTGTTGCTCTGTGCTTGATTCTCTTTGTGTGCTGTGGGGCCCCTTTGTCTTATGTCTGGGTTGTCATTGGGTTCTTGCGGTGGTGGTTGCTGAGTGGAAACCCCTGTGTTCCTTTCTCTTGTGGTCTCTGTATCACCCCCTGTCCCCCTTATGGTGCCAGCCGCTCTGGAGTCCACAGGAGGCGGGGCCACTTGTGAGTCTGGGTCCTCACCGTCATAGCCTGCACTTGTGGGGATGCTGGCTTTGTGCCACTGTAGGACTTTGTTGCATTTCGCCATCCTGCATTGAGACCACACTTTGCTGTCACTCAATAGAGCTGAGCGGGAGTAGAGTTCTTTGACCTGTAGAGGCTTGCTGAACTTGCTGTCACCTTTCTTGCGCAGATGTCCAAGCTTTACTCTTACCCAGTCTCCCAAGGCTAATGAGACCTCTCGTACTCCGTGCTTCTTATCGTAGTTGTCCTTGAATTTTTTTTTAGCCTTTTCTATGTTGCTTCGAACCACCGCCGGGGACCATTTGCTCTGAAGTTTCATGTTCATCCATGCAAGGTTGTCCCTCGTGAATGGTTCTCTTCCTCGCAGAATCAAGAATGGGCTGTACCCTGTCAATGTGGGCATGATGCGATACGCCCATAGCGTGTTCCGTAGCTCTGTTTCCCAGTTCTTGCCCGCGCTGATGGCAGCTTGAACCAAGCCCATAATGACTCGGTTGAACCTTTCGGCTAGGCCGTTTCCGGCGGGGTGATACACTGGCGTGTGGTTGGTCTTGATGCCATTTCTCCGAGTGAATGCCGTCCATTTATCAGAGGTGAACTGGGGGCCGTTGTCGCAAGTGATGACCCTCGGGATCCCTTCTCTCAGGAAGGCGCCGGTGAGGAAAGCGATGACTGCATCCGTGTCCACTTTTTCACAGACTTCTACCTCCGGCCATTTGGAGTACCTGTCGACCAGGACAATAACATATTTGGGCACACCCCAGGAGTCCAGGATGGGACCCAATATGTCGAGAGATAACTCGTCCCAAGGGTTGGCGGGAGTGGTGAACTCGCCCATGGGGGGTCTCAGCAGCGTCAACGACTTGTCCGCATTGGCGCAGTGTGTGCACGCCCGTACGTACATTTCCACTGATACGTCGATGGCAGGCCACCAGTATGACTGTTTTAGTCGTCGTTTGGACTTCACGATGCCCAGATAGCCCTCATGCATGATGTCCAGGATGCGGTCTACCAGCGTTCTGGGGGGCACCACTTTGTCTCCTCTGAGTAAAATTATGGTGTCTTCGCTGAGGGACAATTCGTCCCGGACCTCCTAATATTTCTGGGTCTCCTCGTTCAGGTGCGTTTTTGCAGGCCACCCTTGCGTGATGAAGGATTTCACCTGGGACAGCGCGGGGTCGGTATCGTAAGCTGAGATCCAGTCCTGTGCGCTGATGATGAGCTCATGGTCCGCGGTGAGTGCGACCTGGTAGTCGTCCCAGTCGCTGGGGTGCGGCGCACCTTCCATTGCTGCGGAGCGGCTGAGGAAATCCGCCACCTTGTTCTTTTGGCCTGGCAGATATTCCACGTCATACACGAAGTCGAGGAGTTTGAGCGACATTTTGGCTATGCGTGGAGTTGCCGTAGCGTGGCCACAGGACGTTAAGCCCTTGATCAGAGGTTTATGGTCCGTTCGGAGGGTAAAGCGGGAACCCCAAAGATACTGCCGAAATTTTGCCATGGCCCAGGTGGATGCCAACATTTCTTTCTCAATGACGCTGAATTTCTCTTCGTTGGGGGCGAGCGAGCGTGATGCGAAGCCGATCGTGGTTTCCGTGCCATCGGCTGCACGTTGCGATAAGACTGCTCCCAGCCCCTTTTCACTGGCATCCGTCGTCAATATGCTGGGGGCAGAACTGTCGAAGCCTTGCAGGGGGACGGCATTGCATATGTCTGTTTTTATGGTCTCGAATTCCTGGTCCGATTCCGGCGTCCAACAGAAGATGGCCTTGTCCTTCAGGAGTTGGCGCATGCAGTGGGTTTTGGTGGCGAAATTTTTGACGAATTTGCTATAAAATTCCGCTAACCCCAGAAAGTAACGGACTTCCTCCTTGGTTCGAGGCCTGGGCGCTGACTTGATGGCCTCCACGTTGACCTTCTTCGGGAAATTCCATTTTCACCAATCTCATGCCCCAGGTATGTGACGTTGCGTAGACCGAACCTGCACTTCTCTAGTTCTGCCGTGAGGACATTCTCTGACAGCATCCTTAACACATTGCGAAGTGTAGAGTCGTGCTCCTGTTTGGTGGTTCCCATGATGAGGATGTCGTCCTGAAAGTACAAGACGTTATTGCTGTCTTTGAATAGTTTGTGCATCAGTTTTTGGAACATTGACGCAGCGGAAGCTAGTCCGAAAGGGAGTCTCCGAAACCTGTAGCATCCAAACGGGGTGATGAAGGAGGTCAACTTCCTGCACGAAGGGTGGAGCAGGATTTGGTGGTAAGCGGCTGTGAGGTCTACTGTAGAGAACCACTTGAGCCCCTTGGTCTGGGCCAACAGTTCGTTGATGCGTGGAAGCGGGAACTTGTCCACCAGTATGTTTTTGTTCAGTTCTCGTAGGTCAATGCATAGGCGCACCTTGCCGTTAGGTTTGCGTGCCACGACTAAGGGTGCCAGCTATTCGGCGCTTTCGATGGGTTCGATGATGCCGTTATCCTCTAATCGTTGCAACTCCAGCTGTACGGCCTCTCTGCAGTTGAATGGGATGTTTCTCACTTTGTGACTGACAGGAGTCGCACCCTCTTTTAGCACTATCTTGTGTGTGAATTTGGACAGTTGGCCGATTGTCCCTCCAAAGACGTTAGGAAATTCGATGCCTTCCGGTCTGGGGGGGGTCATCCGTCATGAGGACTTGGGTTTCTCCGTTGGGATTCAATTGTATGCCCAATGCTCCTTGGTCGAGCCATCCGAGAACAGAGGGGCCTTTTTCAGCCACATATAGTTTGCCAGTGGTTACCCTCCCTTTGAACTCGAATGTCAGTTGCCTAAACCCTACCATGGGGATTCTCTCCCCTGTGTAAGTGACAGGGTGTACATCAGTGGGGTGCAGGTGGCTTCCTATGGTGTTTGCGAAGTCACTCTCCCAAACGTCCCTTTGTATGATCGTGAACGGGGACCCTGAGTCAGCTACCATGGAGATTTGAACACCACCAATGGTCAATAGGCATGAGGGTTTGCTATTTGCCTTACAGGTTATGCCCCACACTTGTTCATAAATGCATAGGATGCAATCGTTGTCACCCTTGCCCTCCCCCGTTTCTGGTTCCGACTCATACATGACACATTTCACTGAGGAGCTGCTGGGTCTCCTCTTGCAAACTTTGCCAAAATGTCCCACCACCCCGCAAAAGGAACATTTGACTCGAAAGGCTGGGCAGCGTTTATCATTTGCCATATGTGTGTGGCTACCAAACCTGTAGCAGGAACCCTTCTTTTCTGGAGGAGGTCTGGCGGGCCCAGAAGCGGTCTTGGTGGGCCGTCTACTATTTCCGTGGCCTACGATGGGTGCAGGTCTGTCCCTAGACCCTCTGGATTCAGTCACTTTGCATACCGCTGGTTTAGTGTCTGTGTCCTTCTTTGCTGCTTCCGCACACCATTTGGACAACTCAGCCTTTTTGACGATCACGATGATCTCGTGCAGGGGCGCTTCACCACTCACCCACAGCTTTTCTTGGACGTTAGTGTTGGTGTTGGTGGTATGCATTATTATCTGGTCGCGCACTAAGTCGTCGTGAAGATGACCGAATTTGCAGTTGACAGCCAGTTTTTTGAGAGCTGCGACATAATCCTCTAGTGTCTCTGAGTCAGTCTGTTTCCGTTGGAAGAAATTGTATCTGTCAATGGCTGTGCAGATCACCGGCTGGTAATGGCTGTCTAGGTCTTCTAATGCGTGTTGGAACACGTCTTCATCTGTTGCGACCCTTGGTTTCTTGACCATGTTCTCGTAGACTTGTAACCCTTCGGGACCCAAGTTGTGTAGTAGTATCTTTTTCCTGCGTTTGCTGGAAAACGCTTCCTCTCCTTCATCTTCCAAGGCGGAAAGGTAGTTAAGGAAGTACCCCTTCCAATCAGTCCACTTCATGGCTGGCTCACCAGGTTTAGGGAGAAAAGGCACCGGATTGGTGAGAGAGAAGGTTTGGGCGCACATTTTGGTGGGCTGGACTGTATCTGCTGGACCGCTCCGCCACTGCAGGCTTGTGTCGGATCTGGCGTGCGGCAGAGGAGGCAGGGATAGCTGGGTGACGCCTGAAATGAGTGCTGGTCAGCCCAGACGTGTGGTTGGATGCTGGTCCGGAGTGCTGGACGGTGTACTCCTCCCGCGGACGCTGTGCGGGTGAACCGCTTTCAATGAGGCTAGGAGGCGTGCTTAAAGAGGTGCTTTACACTGGTCACAGCGCTGGAGCGTGCCGTATTGGGGCTGGATCCAGGCCACCGGGTGGTGTGCACTATGCGGGGGCTTGGCGCCACTGGAAGGGACCACCGGGCTTATGCTGGGCTTCCCCTGTTGCTCATACACTTGTGGTGCTTGGTGATCGCCGGAAGGGATGTGCTATGATGCCTCACGGGAGCGGTGAAAAGGTGGAGACGAGGATCAGATGCGCTGTGAAGTACTAGCGCTGAGGCGTACCTTGTGCTCTCCGGGCAGGCCAATCCCTTGTAGTGTGCCTCTGGTGGGTTTTCAGGCCTCGCGTAGGCGGGAGCTGTACGGGGCCACTCTCCCTCTCTGGATGGTAGAAGCGCCGCGCTCCCCAGTGTGAGTGCAGCGCGGCAGCAGGCAGGTGCGGCGGGTAAGAATCCGCTCGTCGCCAGTTTGTAACGTCCAGGTCCCACACCCAAAATGATGCACGGACACTGGCTGGGTGTAAAAGTTAGGTTTATTCCGGAGAGGGGAATGCCGGCTTACATTACTTCTGTATCCCCTCACAAAGTGACTCGGTGCGCGCGCTATCCCGTCAGGCACCGCGTGGGGTCACGTGGTTGCCTGACGACTAGACTGCGACACCACAGTCTTGATTTTCATTTGCTTGTTTTTCCACATACATTTTAATGTTTAGTAAACAAGCAGTAGGTATTAATACTTGGTAAACAACACAGGAACGTATACTAACGACATTCAGAATTACAGCGTTCTACCTAAATTGCGAATAGTTGCCTTGTCTTGATGAACTGTTGACTCTTGTTGTTTCGGACGTTGTAGCCACGCCTTGAAAAGTCACAAGGACCAGTTATTACGCAGTATTCTGTGCTGTTCCACAAGCCTCTTTCTACTTCCTTGATTATCAGTTGCTTCTCGTTTTCTTTCCAAAATAGGGTTTTGCATGCATGCAAAATGTAAAATAGTTCCTTATATGCTTTAACTGTTTCTTTTAAACTTTTCTTGTCTTTTCTTTACGTGTGCTCTAGAGGCGGAGGCTGTGAGATCATGGATCCTTAAGACTTGTGCTGTGAAGATGATGCTGGAAAGTACTGGTAAATACTGAGTCAAGGCGAGGCTCTAGTAAGCTCTGGAGCTGAAGTGGAGCGCCTCTCAGGATGAACACTCGAGGCAAAGCAAGCCTCGTGGTCTTGGGCACGGTATATATAAGACTGCACCCAAGATGGCCGCCGAGAGTTGCAGAGATCTCGCAAGATCTTGGATAACCTCTGCGAACCTACAGATAGAGTAGCAAAATCGTTAGTAACACAGCAAAGATATCATGACAGTGTTAGGGGGCTGAGATGGGGATAAAAATATAAGCGCAGTGCTTGGGGGTTGAGATACACATAAGAGAAGTACTCAGGGACTGAAATGCAGATAAGAGCTGTGCTCAGGGACTCAGATACAGATAAGGGCAGTGCTTGGAGCTGAGATAAAGATATGAGCACTGCTCGCGAGCTGAGATAAATGTGAGAGCTGTGCCCGGTGGCCTAGACAATGTGCCTTCAAAGAGCAGGGGCAGCAGAAGGCTGTCCCTCGTATGTGGTTGGCGCAGAAGGCTGCGTCACAGAACCAGACCCACAACAGTTCTGTCCCCCTAAAAAGGAGCTCCAAAATGAAGGGGTCTGGACGAGGCTTATGTGGATATCGGGCATGAAAGGCACGGACTAGATGAGCAGCATGGCTAACATGGGAAATAGGCTCCCAGGAGCGTTCTTCGGGACCATACCCTTTCCAGTCCATAAGGTAATAGAGTTTCCCCCAGTTCATCCGTAATATAGAATAAAGCGAACCTCATATTCTTCATGATTACCTACAACTAGTGGAGGCAGTGGCGCAGATACTCAAGTGTCTGGGTGTCGTTTTTTTAATAAAGAAACATGGAATATGCAGTGCATTTTCATAATAGGCGGTAGAGCTAATCTTCCGGACACCGCATTGAGGACTTTCGTGATGGTGTAGGGGCAGAGGTAACAACTTTTTTGTCCCATGGAGGTGTAGATTTTTGTGGACAACCATACTTATCAGCTACAGCCAAGATTTTCTCTACCTGACGATGTTTGTCAGCCACGTCTTGGAAGACCTCTTTGGCTTTTAGCCAATTCTAAATGAGCCTGATTCCACAGTGCTTTAAATGTTGTGTGAATACCGTGTACTGCAGGGACATTGGTAGTATGTGGCTCTTCCCATGGAACAATTCTTTGATTACACCTTTGTATGCAATACAATGGGGATATACCAAAGGATGCATTATCTGCATTGTTACATGCGAACTCAAAGGTCCATAACAAATCAAACCATTGGTGGTACTGGTACTGGGCGTAACAACCCTGAAGGAGGGGAATTAGATGTTTTTCCTCGAGCAAGTAGACACGTAATCATGTGTGTCCTTAGACATGGATGGCCACCAGAAATATCTTTGTAGTTGGATTGAGGTTTTTTGATACCCCGGGTGATAATAACAGATTATCATGACACAGATCCAAGGCTTGTTGTTGATTGTCTTTGGTAAGCAAATACCAACAACTGTCCTTGAACAAAATACCATCATGAAATACTAAATCTGGGTAGTTAGACTTCCATTTCTCTTGGGTTTTGGTACTCAAACTGTTTTGCAAATCAGTTAAGAAAGTTGATGTCACTACAACCCCTTAGAAGCAGTTAGCAAGTAAGATGGGCTTAGGTTCTCCCACATTGTTCAAATCATCATTTTTTCCAATTCACGACAGTCGGCCTTTGAGTTTTTCTTCCCTAGACAGTAAGTGATTACAAAATTATAATCATTAAATAACAATGTCCTGGGGCGTGGCTTCGCGAGCTAAGATGGCGGTCGCACCTTGAGTGCGCTCCCGGACTCCTCCGCCATCCGCTCGCAATCCGCCTGTTTCAATCATCACGTCTTAGTCTGGACACGATTCCTAAGACTGCGGGCTCCCCCGGAGGGACGCCCGCCGTGCGCTCCTCCCCCCGCCCGGCTGGGGCCCGGCGCATGCGGCCGCTGCCGCTGATCCCTGCCTGCTAGTGCCGAGCTGACTTGCCTGACCGGGGCTGACCTGATGGCTGAGGTGATCGGACCCACTTGAGGAGACACCCCGGCTCCCCTGCGGCGCTGCCGCGGTACCGGCCGCCGTTTTTGGGCGGCGGGAGACCCAGTGAGGCGGTGACTGGGGCCCGGCTGGCTGCATGACTGGAGGCCCGGGGTTCGACGAGCCAGAGACTCGGTGAGTGGCGGCGGGGGGGGGGCTAGAACTGTGCTGTGAGGGGCCCACGCGGACTGCCCGCCCTGGAGCTGACCTGGACGCTGCGCTTTGAAATCTGGCCCGCTGCTTTCTCCTCATTCATGATGACTCGCTGCGGCCACCCGGCCTGACGGACCCCTGGTGCGGCTCCTCTGCCATTCTTTGAGGCATTGCCGCTAATCCAGAAAGAGGGTGAGCGGACTTGCCTGATTGGGAGCTGGAGTCGCTGGCTGCGGTGACCGGATCCGCTTGAGGCGACACCCCGGCTCCCCTGTGGTGCTGCGGCGGTGATTGCGACCCGGCTCACATCCCCTGGGACGCACTCGGAGAGTCCCGCTGTAGGCTGTGCGGCCCCCGGTGGGGCCACAACTGAGGCCCTTTGATCACGCTCCTGGATGAGTGGGCGTGAGCCTGACGATCGGCGGCCATATTGAACTTGCCCCCCTGGCCCCTCTTGGACTGCTGTATGGCCCCCCACCCTTGCCTGCTCCTTTCCATCTCCATCTTCGTTGCACGGGCAGACGCGGCGACACCACCCCAAGTGTGCGCAGCTGCTGTGGCCTCTCGGCCCCCCCCTTGCCCGCTGGACTGCCGGAACCACCTGGCTCTGTTGAAGACCCTCGCCCCGCGCCTCGGCCTGGACGGGAGGCTCCTGCCGTTGCCCGCCTCTTGGACTGGTGTGGCACGGAGGACCCCGGGACATTGTGATCTCCCCATTGGTATCGGACACTGAGACCTCCCCTGACGCCTTCTCATCGCTTACTATTGCCTGCCACCTGGTTGTTTCTTGGGTCCGCCCTTGTTCCTCCTGCGGCCTGTAGGACAGAGACTGATCTGGCTAAATTTGCCGTCTGGTGGGTGGCCCAGGACACGGGCCCCTCTTCCCCCCACATCTCTCCGGTCAGGCTTTGACAACTCCGACAGCTCCGGAACCCCCCCACTGGGATCGGCTGCCGATTCGGCGACGGGGTGGTGAGCTATGTCCCTGAGCGCTGCCGTCCCTTGAGGCCTGTGCCCCCCGACTGGGGTGAATTCCGCGCCCAGGCCTGAGTATTGACGGCCTGGGCGCTCGCCCAGCCCCTTCTGGGGCAAGAATTGGCTGACTGTGATCCTTCCACCCCACTGGAGAGCCATCTGGGACCGACCCACACGGCGAAGATGGGTAGAGATCGTGCCCCGAAAACGCTGGCGCCACAAACTCAGACTAAGATGGACCAGTACACCACCGCCGACCGGAGCCCGGCGAGAGGAGCCTCCGGTGGCCCCCCCTGGCAGGGGGTGACCTCTCAACCATCCTTCAGGCGATTGGCACCTCTCAAGCCTCTGTGGAGAGCAAAATCGGAGAGGTGCGGGTAGATGTGGCCCTTATCCGCCAGGACCTCCGCAACGCAACGGTGCGGTTGTCAGAGGCGGAATCATGCATCTCCACCACAGAAGACGACTTGAACCAGTTGAAAACTCAGGTGGCCCGCCTGCAGACCCAGACCTCGGAGCTGCACCGCCGAGCGGATGACGCAGAAAATCGCTCGAGGCAGAACAACTTGCGCCTCATAGGTTTCCCTGAAAATGTTGAGCAAGGCCGTGCGGATACCTTCATCGAGACATGGATCAAGTCATGGATACCCGCTGAAGCCCTCTCGCCGTGGTTTGCCATCGAGCGTGCGCACCGCTCTTTGGCGGCTAAACCTCCCACCAGAGCGCCCCCTCGTCCTATCATCATCCGGATCCTTAATTTCCGTGACAGAGACGCTGTTCTGAGGGAAGCCCGACACCATGGTCCCTTGAAATACCAGAACAATACTATAATGATCTTTCCGGATTATACACGAGACGTCCAGGCCTAACGTCGTACTTACGCGGACGTCAAGCAGAAACTCCGTAATCTGGGCTTGCGCTATGGGCTCCTCTTCCCGGCTCGCCTTAGAGTCATCTTTCAAGACAAGGCAATCTTCTTTGACACACCTCAGGCGGCCTGGACATGGATCACAGAAGAACGGCCTCTGAGGGTTCATCCTGCCTCTCCCCCTCCCATGTCGGGCCCCTCCTGACCACCTCCTTCTCCGCCTTAGGAGGGGGGAGCGACGGGGAGAGCACTCACGATCGCCTGGCAGCGGCCCGCAACAGTTGCTCCCCACCGTGGTCCCTCGGACCTTGGGCGACCACAGCCGGGCCAGTTCCCTTCAGAGCCTAGCACAAGACCAAGATCCCGCCTTGACGCTGTGCCCAGCTCTTTCCGACTCAGATCTGTCTCGAAGCCCGGCGCTCCGAGAGTCCGGAGAAGATGCTGGGCTCTGACCAGAAGGTCCCATGGCAGCAACTTTGACTTACAACTCACAGGGCTTGTGGCAGCGTTATTTAAAAGCTGACAGTGTATTATCCGACTAAATGGAGGGGTCCACCGCTGTTGCCACAGCTTGCCCTGCTAGCCGTTTTAGGATAGCTCTTAGTTTTTTTTTAGTTAGGGGCGACAGATGCTTCGGGTTTGGAAGTATAGGGTGGGGGTGTTGGGGGGGTTCATGGGGGGGGCCGTTGCCCTCCGTTCAATGCTTCGTTTGTTTTTGGTTGAGTTACTATATGCAGTCTTATTTTTGTCCCAGTCCTCAATTTCACGACAGCCCACTCTACATTCACACCATCTCCTTCGGCAGGAACTACACAGCCAGGCATCAGCCTCTTCCATCCTTATGGCCACGCTCAGTCCTATTATTTGGGACCTAGATCCCCTCTGGCCCCCTGTGCCCCCTATCGACCACTTCCCAGATGACCTTGCACGGTAGACCCCTCCAGGTCCAGTCCTGGAACGTCAATGGGTTGTTAGACCGCATTAAACGCACCGCTGTCCTTAGAAGCGCCCAGCGCCAGTCCCCCGACGTCCTCCTCCTGCAAGAGATGCACCTCCTGGGAACACAATGCCCCTTCCTTGCCCGATATGGGTTTGATAGAGTTTGGCATTCGGGCTTTGCGTGAGGCCCCCGAGGAGTGGCAATATTGCTCCGACGCGGACTCCCCTTCACACCTCTCCAGGTCTCGACCGATACCCAGGGACGTTACATATCCCTCTCCGGCAGGCTTGAGGGAAAGGTCTTTAATTTCCTCTCAGTCTACATTCCCCCCGCCACGCTTGCCTCCACCCTCCGTTGTTTAACAGAGGTGATCATCCGACTTATCTCACGGCCATACCATAATCGGCGGGGACTTTAACGCAGTACTGCAGCCGGCCCTAGATGCCACAGGGGCCCCTTCCCCCTCACGTCTCACCAGTTCAAAACGACTCTCGGACTGGTCGTCTGCACTTGGGCTTTGCGATGCTTGGAGGCTATGGCACCCACGAGAGACACAGTACACCCATACCTCCGCAGCTCACCATACTCACTCTTGTATTGACTTGCTTCTTCTTCCCGCCACTGACTGCCAACTGATCTCCGGAGTTTCTATCCTCCCGCGAGGAATTTCAGACCACTCCGCTATTTCCCTCCGCCTTGGTACCTCCTCTGGGGGGATACGCCCGGTCTGGCGGTTTAATGCCTGGTTTCTGCAGGACATAGGGACTAGGGACGCGATTGAGCTAGAGTTGGAAAACTATTTTTTGACCAACGCAGGCTCAGTCCCTTCCATCGGCACGCTGTGGGAGGCTGGCAAGGCCACCATACGCGGAGTGGCCAGAAGTCTGGTCCACTCGAAACGGGCGGAACAGACCTCTCGAATGACCCAGCTCGAAGCGCAGGCCGTGCGATTGGAGGCTGTGTCTGGCGCTGAGGCGGACGCACATTCCGACAGACAACTCGCATTGCTTCGTGAGGAGATCCGCCAACTCTCCCTCGAATCGGCCAAGGCACTGTGGCGCTCTTCCGTGGCCCGTATCTACGGGTGGGGAGACAAAAATGGTAAACTCCTTCATACTTTGGTCTCCTTTCCTAGAGCTAACAGGATTGTCCCCGAGGTCTGAGACGACACCGGTACCCATCACTGTACCTCCACAGCCATAGCCCAGACCTTCGCTGGGTACTATGCCCGGCTCTACACGACCCGACCTCCCGCGACATCCTTGACCGCGGTACTGGGCCTTGCGGATGTCCGACTTCCCTACCTTTCTCAATCCGACTCGGCAGATCTGGACCGTCCCTTCACTCCGGAGGAGAGCCAAGGTGCCATCTCCTTGTTACACTCCGGGAAGACACCTGGACCGGACGGCTTTCCTCAAGAATATTATGTGGCGTATAGAGACCTACTGGTTCCCATCTCACTAATCTCTTTCAGCATGTGGTCGAGGAAGGGTCATTTCCTCCTGAGACTGAAATGGCCACCATCGTGGTCATCCCAAAGACCCATCCACCCTCCCTCATGTGCGGATTATCATCCAATTTCCCTTATTAACACCGAAATGAAACTCTTCGCCACAGTCCTAGCCCAACGTCTTCGCCCCTTGTTACACGAGTTGATCCACCCCGACCAGTGCGGCTTTATGCCTGCACGTAGCACCCGACACTGCATACGACGCCTCCATTTGGCCCTAGCCCATCGCCAACAACTCACCCCCTACTTGGCCCTGCTGCTAATAGATTTTGAAAAGGCCTTCGATACTGTAGACTGGTCCTATTTGGGGGATGTTCTGACCTCGATGGGCTTCGGCCCCGGTTTTCGGAGCTTCATCCAGGTCTTATACTCGAACCCTAAGGCAAGGGTCCTGATTAATGGCGTCCTTTCTGAAGCGTTCCCCAACCGCAGAGGCACCCGCCAGGGCTGCCCTCTTTCACCGCTATTATTCGCCCTGGCGATGGAGCCGCTGGCATGCCTCATACGCTCTGATCCTCAGATCCAAGGGTGGTCCTGGGGTTCCCAACAGACCGACAAGATCGCCTTGTATGCAGACGACGTCCTTCTTTTCTTGGCCGATCCGGAACATTCCAGTCCGCGCTGTCTGGAAGTGCTTCGGTCCTTCGAGGACGTCTCCGGCCTACGACTCAACCCCACGAAATCCACTTTGGTTCCCCTTCACCGCTCACGATCCTGCTTTGATTGGCAGTCTACAATCCCCCTGAGGAGACAATCGTTTAAATATTTGGGGATTTGGATAACCCTGCTCCCCGAATTGGAATGGGCTCTCAACCTTACCCCCCTGGTTACAAAAGCCAAATCCGATCTTAAATGCTGGCAGTCCCTCCCGCTTAACCCTCTCGGTAGAGGGGCACTTTTTAAAATGATGATCCTTCCCCGTTTTTTATATATTCTACAAAACACTACTTTTCATCTCCCAGGTGGCTGGTTTCGCGAGTTTGATGGGGTTATTACAAAGTTTTTGGCAAATGGCAGACCACGTATGTCCCTGGCCCGTTGTCGGATACCTCCCTATGATGGCGGTATGGGAATGACCAACCTCCACCTTTATTATCTCGCTACCCGGCTTATTGTTATTCACGACTGGTTCGCTGGGGGCTGGTCTGATCCGCCCTACCGAGTCGAACTCGGGATCATGGACTTTCCTCAGTTGCAGGCCTACCTATACGGCTCCCCTATCCCGCAGACTATTCCTCCCATCACCAGGGCGGTCTTGACGGCGTGGCGCTCGGCCCTGCGATATACACAATGGGACAAGAAACTTACCCAACATACCCCCCTGTGGCACGGGACCTGGCTACCGGAGATATCGGCCCTCGAGGGGTTTCGCCAGTGGGACCGAATTGGAATCACACTTCTTGGGGATGTCTGGGTTGGGGACCACATCCGAGCCTTCTCGGATCTGCAAAAACGCCACTCCCTCTACCCAACACAGTTTTATAAATACCTGCAACTTCGTCACGCCCTCCTTGCACAGGTCTCCCCTGGTACCTCACTTCCCGAGTTCAACCCGCTGGAGGCGCAGGTCATGATGGGCAATTTGGGGAAGGGGGGAATCTCACGGATATATCGTTCACTGGTGAATAACAGTCCGGCTACCCTAGACGCGCTGTGAACACGTTGGGAGGAGTGGGTGGGCCCCCTAGAGGAAGCAGATTGGTGCGACGCCCTCATGGCACCCAAAACTCTAACTTCCTCCTCCAGATTACGCCTTATCCAACTCTACTATCTCCATACAGCATATCTGACCCCGGTACGCCTACATAGGGCAGGCTTACGTCCCCTACTGGACTGTACCCGATGTGGCCATGTCCCGGCCGATTTCTTTCATATGGTCTAGCAATGTCCTGGTCTTAACTCCTTTTGGGCAGGTATAGAATCTGAACTAACACAAACACTGGGTTGGCAGGTCCCCATGATCCCCTGTGCCTCCTCCTAGGAGTTTTTGACGGATTGGATGGATCTCGGGCAGACAAACGCTTCTTGGGTACGGCTGTGGCGGTTGCTAAGCGGGATATTGCCGCCGCCTGGTCCCAAGCTAGGCCCCCCACTGTCCGTAAATGGCGCAGAGGGGTGGATTGGTGTGCGGCCCAGGAGGAACCCCTCTTTGAGGCCAGGGGATGCCCTGAAAAGTTTGAGAAGATATGGGGCAAGTGGTTAAATTTAATGTCTTGAAATGTGTGTCGGCTTCTCCTTCCTATGGTTGTTTTTCTCCCTTTGCAGGACGCGTTATGCCTCTGGACAATTCTCCTGGTCTGTGCCTCCTAATGTCCGAAGGTGATGATTTTTATTATGCTGTGTACTTTATGGCTGCCATTCTTTTGTTCTCAGTATTGGAAATGTCAATAAAATTGATTATCAAAAAAAAATAACAATGTCCATTTTAACTGGCAAGCCGTGAGGGCACGGACTGATCACAGGAACTGTAGAATTCATAGGGTGTTTTGCCCCTAACAGGTACTGGTGCCATTCTTCCAAAACTGCCTTTATAGCCAATAGCTCACGATCAGCAATAGTTTAAGTATGTTCTGCGGGGAGCAGTTAGCGAGAATAGTAAGCTATAGGGTGGATTTGCCCTGTTTCTTTGTCTTGTTGTGACAGTACACCACCTATGGCTGCCTGAGAAGCATCCGCTTCTACAATATAAGGCTTGTCAGGATTCGGATGAGCTAGGATGGGTGCTGTGGTGAAATGCCTTTTTAATAAGTGGAAGGCGTGTTCGGCTTCAGTATTCATGTTAAACTTCCTTCCTTTACGGAGTAAACGAGTTATGGGAGTAATGGTGTCAGAGAAATTGGCAATAAAACGCCTGTAAAAATTGGCGAACCTTAAAAACTTTGGATTTGTTTCACAGAAGACGGGGATAGCCATTGCAAGATGAATTTGACTTTTTGGGGTTTTATACTGACCCCTTTGGGGCTAAGAACTTAACCCAGGAATTCTACCTCAGTGGTGTAAAAGATGCTCTTTTCCAATTTGACGTACAAATTGTACTTGCAGAGTTGTACATAAATGGTGTGAACCTGTGGGATATGTTCAGACAGAGAATGAGAATAGATGAGAATATTATCAATGTACATCACACAACACACATCTATGAATTCTCTAAGAGCTCAGTTGATAAAGAATTGAAAGGCAGTCAGGGCACTGCAGAGTCCGAAGTGCATGACCTGATATTCGAAGAGACCGAACTTGGTCCTGAAAGCAGTCTTCCATTTGTCTCCCTCTTAGACTCTGACATGCTGGCATGCCCCCCGCAAGTCTAGCTTAGCGTAAATTGCAGCCTCTTTCGCCTTATTCAGTAGAATGGGGATCAGAAGTAACGGGTAAAGATTTTGGACTGTAATATTGTTCAGGGCTTTGTAATCGATGTACGCACTGAGCTCTCCCCTTTTTAGAGCGCAATAAACAGGAAAAAGGATACGGGAGATTTGGAATGTCAGATAAACCGTTTTTCAGATATTCATCCAAGTATTCCATAAGGTGTTAATTTTTTTTCTTCCAGTTAGTACATATATTCTACTGCAGGGCAATTTGGCCACTGGGACCAAATTGATTCTGCTGTCAAAACTACAGTGTGGAGGAAGAGAGTTTCTTCCTTTTCCTGTAAAAAACGTCTATTAAGTCTAAGCAGATGTCAGGAAGATCTTCCCCTGTGGTACACTGTTAATCTATTGTGGAAGTTTCTGTGCATTGATAGTCCAGTGCATCATTCCCTGTGTCTCTGCATAACAGTAGCCCCTACAATGCCCCGAGTGTAATGTAACGACTCTGGTATCCTAATCTATGAGTGGGTTGTGCAGTTGTGCATGATTAACCAGGGAAGTCTTAGAATCAGATGGAACTGGGGAGCATCTATCAAATCAAATGTGATTTTTTCACTATGCTTATTTGCACATAGCCTTTCTAAGAGCTCGGTCTGGAATTGTATCAATTCAGAAGTTAATTCCTTTCCATCTATGGCCCGTACAACCTCAGGTTTGTCTTTTTGCAAGTTTTATGCCTAATGTGGCCAGCAATTGCGTCCCTATGAAATTCCCCATTTCCCCAGAGTCTATTAAGGCTCTCACTTTCCATACACTTCCTGAACTTGATTTTACGGTTATGGCTATGCTCACATGATGAAAGACACTAGAAGTCCCATTTGAAGTCGAGCTGGAAGACAAACCCGGCAGGCTGACCTTAATTCCTACCAAGTGTATTTGTTTTCCGCCGGTTCTGTACTGGCTATTGGTAAGGATTGTGATCCAGGTTTACACATTCTTTATTTTGGAGACTTAGAGCCTGGTTATGAGTTTCGGCAGTGCAGGGGCAGCCAGTACTCCACCGCCTAGCCCCCGTTCCGCCGAGACTTGCCACCACCCACCCGCCAGATTACAAGTTATTTGTAATCTGGCGGGTGGCATGGTGTTCCCAGGGCTATGCCTTTTTCAAAGTGGGAACACCTCACAAGGTTCCTTTACGGCAGGGACTGAAAAGTCCATACGGTGCAGGAACTCTTGTGCATGCACACATGGGGGCACAAGTGAAGGAGTCACAGGGGGCCCTGTAGAGCCCCCTTTGTTTCCTCTCTGCTAGGGTTGACATGGAGTAGAAACCTTTATGTCACCGCCGGTGGAGAGGAAACATGTAATATGTGTGGCGGGACCGCAGCAATCCCGCCAACCATATTGCGGCCTCTGACCGCCGCACCACCTCCAGGGAACTGCGGTTCCCTGGCTGCGTCAGCAGTCCCAGGGCGGTCCGACTGCCCAACTCGTAAAGGGAGCGATTGGACCGCACTGCCATGCCCACGCGACGTGGTCCTCGGACTGCCAGACTCGTAATTTGGCCTTGGTTGGGCAGTCTTTTACGAAATGGCCAGGTGTGCTACATTAAAGACACTGATTTAGCTTTCTTTGCTTTTCTTTCTCCTCTTTAGTTAAAGGGCCCCTAATCCCTCCTAATTGCATGGGCTCTGAGGAATTTTCGGTTTTGGACACTTTCCCTCTAGGCTTATCAAAAAAAATGATCTTGTGTTCCACTGTTTTCCCTTTCTCCAATTTTCTTCCTAGAAGTCGATGGTTTAGTTTCACCACCTGGGGCTGTGTTATGGAAGTGCCCCAGGGGCACAACGGGCGTTTGCACCTTCTTTGCGCGCCACTGGGGCACTTTGATATTACAGATGGGGCCGCAGACGCTTGTGCGTCCCCTTCTGTAATACTGATAGCACGGGCACACATAAAGTGCCCGCGCTATCATCAGAGGGCATTCCCTCATTTGCATAGGGGCGTGGCCCCATGCAAAAAAGGGAATCCCTTTACCTCTTTTCCCGCGCCATATTACAGACGTGGGCGCAGAGGCAAAGAAGCTGTCAGGAGACGCACTTGCCCCCTGATTGCAATCCTCTGGCATGGGGAAAGGGGATCACATGGATTCCCCAGACATCCCTGTGCAGGCGGGTGCAGTGACTTACTGCACCTGCCTGCAAGGGGGTCTCTAATCCCCCTTAAAAGTGCAGGTGGAGTGCCGCCTTCACTGTCAAACACGGAGAAGCTTCAATGCAGCTGGTCCGTTTTTCACATGAATGTGCTGTCCCCAGGGCAGCACAAGTTTACGACTGCCCTGAGGCAGCACATTCATCTTAATACGTTGCATTTTCCTTGTTTGCTCCATTAAAAGGTGCGCCCAGCGCAAATTAGGAAAATGCACCGTATGTATGATACGACCCCAGATCAATTAACTTATTTATGTTTTCATGATGTTCTACAATTTGTGAGATTAATTATTTTAATTCTTCATGTAAAACAGCAATAGAATACTGAAATTCTAACCAATAAGGTTTACCTTCAGAATATCACCCTCCCCCCGAAGTGGCATCCCTAACACCTACAATCTTATTTCATTCTATTCCACAGTAATTGTTGGGAAATCTCTGACTCGCTTCTCTATAGGAGCTCGCGCCAAATAAATCCAAGCATCAGAGCTGATATGTTTAGTAGTGAAAGCTGCATTACCAGACCACTACCACTGACCTTAGAAGCATCCAGAGCCGGCCTTTGCTATGATAGTGCCCTGTGCAGAAAGAAATTTGGTGCCCTCGCTGCTTCTAAATAAAATTAGGCAGCAGGGGGGTCCTTTTGCATTCACAGGACTAATAACATCACAGCAGTGACTGACCTCTGAACACAAACCTCTCCACACCTCCCTCAACTCACCTGATTCACTCACAGCTCAGGTTTGTCACACTGGGGGCAAGTTGTTGAGGGTGTGCTACAAATGGGGGGTCTCTAGTTGGCAGAGATATGTACCTTTGTCCAAGTAGGGACCCTTACTTTAAGATGGGGTAAGGGGATTACACACTTTGAATAACCCCTGCTCACCCCCTTGGTAGCATGGCACGAGCAGACTGGCTTATCCTAAAGGCAATGTGTCAAGTATTTGTACCCAAACACACAGTTACACAGTGAAAACACTACAAATGGGCACCACACCAGTTTAGAAAAATAAAGTATCTTTATCTAAACCCAACAAGACCAAAACGACAAAAATCCAATATACATGTATCAAGATATCACTTTTAAAATAGTTTCTTGCAAAAATAGAAATGTGGAAACAAAATAGCTCCACCTGGGGCTATTACGACATTGTGACAGGCACAAATCCAAAGTACGGCGATGACAGCGAGGTGCACGGATTGGCCATGGAATCAAACGGACCCCCCCAAACAACAGTACATTGGAAACGAAGTCAACAGACAATGCACGTTGTCATGGAAGTGAGGCGTCGGTGATGAGGTGAAGCCGGTTCCCTTCTGCCACAGGGGAGGTGAGGCATCGAGTCCGTGAAGAGGCGAGGCGTCGACTCCAGGACAGGGAAGTTAGGCGGCATCAGCAGTGAGGCGTCGGCTCCGGTGAGGCGATGCAATGTCGAAGAGTTCGTGAAGTCACCCTTTTTTGGTTATCGGCGCCACGATAACGGGATGCTGGCGCTGGCGGTGATGGCGTCAGTGAGAGTGCTGACGTTGGTAAGGCCGACAACTGCAGGTGTCAAAGGGTGTCGGAGCTGTGGTGCAGGCGGGGCGGTGCATCGTGTATTTCACGAACGGTGCCCAAGGCCTCGGTGCAGGCCGTGGCATCACTGACGGTGTCGCTGAAGGCGTCTGAGTTGTCCTTCTTGCTTTGCAGCACCAACCACACAATTCTCAGGGCCCAGGACTGGAATTGGCGCCCTTTTGAATACAGGAGTCCACAAAGGAGTCCAGATGCTGGTCAGCGGGTTGCAGGTAACGTCTTTGTGATCCTGAGACTTCTGAACAGGAGGCAAGCACACACACGCCCTTGGAGATTCTTCTTCAAGCAGGTTCACAGCAAAGATCCAGTCTTTGTCCTCTCCTTGGCAGAAGCAGCAACTGCAGGCCAACTCAGCAAAGCACACACAGCAAAGGGGCAGTACTCCTCCTTACAGCTCTCCAGCTCTTCTCCTTGGCAGAGGTTTCTCTTGAGTCCAGAAGTGATCTATTTATCTGGGGTTTAAGGTCCAATACTTATACCCCATTTTCTCTTTGTTCTCTTTGTGGCCAGGGTCTTGGAGCCCAGTCCAAACTAGTTCTGCCCTCACTGGCCCAGCTTCCCTACAGAAGGTGGAGACACTGCCTATTCAGATGCTAGTGAAATCCCTACCACCATTCTAAATGCAGACCAGTCCTATTCATCCCAACTATGAGTCACGCAGGAAAGGCAGGACACACCTCAACCCCCCCTGTGACTGTCTACAGTGAATGCACATCCGCAGCCCCTGTCACTACAAAAGCAGACAGTGAATACACAAACAGCCCGAGCCACACAGAATGGTTAAACAGGAAAATGCCTACTTTCTAAAAGTGATACCAAAGGGGATGATGGACGGAGCGTTTGAGCAAATCAAACACTCACCCCCAGTCAACTGATCTGGGTTTAATCCATCATCATTCTTTAGCTCACTCCACCACCCCAGTTCAGACATGGCCATATGCAAATCAGTCTGACCCTGTGCCTCATGGGAACAGTCCAGCCCGAACTGCCAAGCCATGTCTTCCCTGGACCGGAAACAAGCATCCTGGGACCGGTTTCTGGCTAATCAGCCGTCATCAGCCAGGCTAGACTGAATGCAGTGGCAGAGTGAGCAAGGGTCCCACGTCTGGGCATACCCTGCCAACTTAGGGCAAACAAAGCGATACCAAAGGGGATGATGGACAGAGCGTTTGAGCAAATAAAACACTCACCCCCAGTCAACTGATCTGGGTTTAATCCATCATCATTCTTTAGCTCACTCCACCACTCCCAGTTCAGACATGGCCATATGCAAATCAGTCTGACCCTGTGCCTCATGGGAACAGTCCAGCCCGAACTGCCAAGCCATGTCTTCCCTGGACCGGAAACAAGCATCCTGGGACCGGTTTCTGGCTAATCGGCCGTCATCAGCCAGGCTAGCTTGAATCCAGTGGCAGAGTGAGCAAGGGACCCACGTCTGGGCATACCCTGCCAACTTAGGGCAAACAAAGCGATACTCAAAGGGGATGATGGACAGAGCATTTGAGCAAATAAAACACTCACCCCCAGTCAACTGATCTGGGTTTAATCCATCATCATTCTTTAGCTCACTCCACCACTCCCAGTTCAGACATGGCCATATGCAAATCAGTCTGACCCTGTGCCTCATGGGAACAGTCCAGCCCGAACTGCCAAGCCATGTCTTCCCTGGACCGGAAACAAGCATCCTGGGACCGGTTTCTGGCTAATCAGCCGTCATCAGCCAGGCTAGCTTGAATCCAGTGGCAGAGTGAGCAAGGGACCCACGCCTGGGCATACCCTGCCAACTTAGGGCAAACAAAGCGATACTCAAAGGGGATGATGGACGGAGCGCTTGAGCAAATCAAACACTCACCCCCAGTCAACTGATCTGGGTTTAATCCATCATCATTCTTTAGCTCACTCCACCACTCCCAGTTCAGACATGGCCATATGCAAATCAGTCTGACCCTGTGCCTCATGGGAACAGTCCAGCCCGAACTGCCAAGCCATGTCTTCCCTGGACCGGAAACAAGCATCCTGGGACCGGTTTCTGGCTAATCAGCCGTCATCAGCCAGGCTAGCTTGAATCCAGTGGCAGAGTGAGCAAGGGACCCACGTCTGGGCATACCCTGCCAACTTAGGGCAAACAAAGCGATACCAAAGGGGATGATGGACGGAGCGTTTGAGCAAATCAAACACTCACCCCCAGTCAACTGATCTGGGTTTAATCCATCATCATTCTTTAGCTCACTCCACCACCCCAGTTCAGACATGGCCATATGCAAATCAGTCTGACCCTGTGCCTCATGGGAACAGTCCAGCCCGAACTGCCAAGCCATGTCTTCCCTGGACCGGAAACAAGCATCCTGGGACCGGTTTCTGGCTAATCAGCCGTCATCAGCCAGGCTAGCTTGAATCCAGTGGCAGAGTGAGCAAGGGTCCCACGTCTGGGCATACCCTGCCAACTTAGGGCAAACAAAGCGATACCAAAGGGGATGATGGACAGAGCGTTTGAGCAAATAAAACACTCACCCCCAGTCAACTGATCTGGGTTTAATCCATCATCATTCTTTAGCTCACTCCACCACTCCCAGTTCAGACATGGCCATATGCAAATCAGTCTGACCCTGTGCCTCATGGGAACAGTCCAGCCCGAACTGCCAAGCCATGTCTTCCCTGGACCGGAAACAAGCATCCTGGGACCGGTTTCTGGCTAATCGGCCGTCATCAGCCAGGCTAGCTTGAATCCAGTGGCAGAGTGAGCAAGGGACCCACGCCTGGGCATACCCTGCCAACTTAGGGCAAACAAAGCGATACCAAAGGGGATGATGGACAGAGCATTTGAGCAAATAAAACACTCACCCCAGTCAACTGATCTGGGTTTAATCCATCATCATTCTTTAGCTCACTCCACCACCCCAGTTCAGACATGGCCATATGCAAATCAGTCTGACCCTGTGCCTCATGGGAACAGTCCAGCCCGAACTGCCAAGCCATGTCTTCCCTGGACCGGAAACAAGCATCCTGGGACCGGTTTCTGGCTAATCAGCCGTCATCAGCCAGGCTAGCTTGAATCCAGTGGCAGAGTGAGCAAGGGACCCACGTCTGGGCATACCCTGCCAACTTAGGGCAAACAAAGCGATACCAAAGGGGATGATGGACGGAGCGCTTGAGCAAATCAAACACTCACCCCCAGTCAACTGATCTGGGTTTAATCCATCATCATTCTTTAGCTCACTCCACCACCCCAGTTCAGACATGGCCATATGCAAATCAGTCTGACCCTGTGCCTCATGGGAACAGTCCAGCCCGAACTGCCAAGCCATGTCTTCCCTGGACCGGAAACAAGCATCCTGGGACCGGTTTCTGGCTAATCAGCCGTCATCAGCCAGGCTAGCTTGAATCCAGTGGCAGAGTGAGCAAGGGACCCACGTCTGGGCATACCCTGCCAACTTAGGGCAAACAAAGCGATACCAAAGGGGATGATGGACGGAGCGTTTGAGCAAATCAAACACTCACCCCCAGTCAACTGATCTGGGTTTAATCCATCATCATTCTTTAGCTCACTCCACCACCCCAGTTCAGACATGGCCATATGCAAATCAGTCTGACCCTGTGCCTCATGGGAACAGTCCAGCCCGAACTGCCAAGCCATGTCTTCCTGGACCGGAAACAAGCATCCTGGGACCGGTTTCTGGCTAATCAGCCGTCATCAGCCAGGCTAGCTTGAATCCAGTGGCAGAGTGAGCAAGGGACCCACGTCTGGGCATACCCTGCCAACTTAGGGCAAACAAAGCGATACCAAAGGGGATGATGGACAGAGCGTTTGAGCAAATAAAACACTCACCCCCAGTCAACTGATCTGGGTTTAATCCATCATCATTCTTTAGCTCACTCCACCACCCCAGTTCAGACATGGCCATATGCAAATCAGTCTGACCCTGTGCCTCATGGGAACAGTCCAGCCCGAACTGCCAAGCCATGTCTTCCCTGGACCGGAAACAAGCATCCTGGGACCGGTTTCTGGCTAATCGGCCGTCATCAGCCAGGCTAGCTTGAATCCAGTGGCAGAGTGAGCAAGGGACCCACGTCTGGGCATACCCTGCCAACTTAGGGCAAACAAAGCGATACCAAAGGGGATGATGGACAGAGCATTTGAGCAAATAAAACACTCACCCCCAGTCAACTGATCTGGGTTTAATCCATCATCATTCTTTAGCTCACTCCACCACCCCAGTTCAGACATGGCCATATGCAAATCAGTCTGACCCTGTGCCTCATGGGAACAGTCCAGCCCGAACTGCCAAGCCATGTCTTCCTGGACCGGAAACAAGCATCCTGGGACCGGTTTCTGGCTAATCAGCCGTCATCAGCCAGGCTAGCTTGAATCCAGTGGCAGAGTGAGCAAGGGACCCACGTCTGGGCATACCCTGCCAACTTAGGGCAAACAAAGCGATACCAAAGGGGATGATGGACGGAGCGTTTGAGCAAATCAAACACTCACCCCCAGTCAACTGATCTGGGTTTAATCCATCATCATTCTTTAGCTCACTCCACCACCCCAGTTCAGACATGGCCATATGCAAATCAGTCTGACCCTGTGCCTCATGGGAACAGTCCAGCCCGAACTGCCAAGCCATGTCTTCCTGGACCGGAAACAAGCATCCTGGGACCGGTTTCTGGCTAATCAGCCGTCATCAGCCAGGCTAGCTTGAATCCAGTGGCAGAGTGAGCAAGGGACCCACGTCTGGGCATACCCTGCCAACTTAGGGCAAACAAAGCGATACCAAAGGGGATGATGGACGGAGCGTTTGAGCAAATCAAACACTCACCCCCAGTCAACTGATCTGGGTTTAATCCATCATCATTCTTTAGCTCACTCCACCACCCCAGTTCAGACATGGCCATATGCAAATCAGTCTGACCCTGTGCCTCATGGGAACAGTCCAGCCCGAACTGCCAAGCCATGTCTTCCTGGACCGGAAACAAGCATCCTGGGACCGGTTTCTGGCTAATCAGCCGTCATCAGCCAGGCTAGCTTGAATCCAGTGGCAGAGTGAGCAAGGGTCCCACGTCTGGGCATACCCTGCCAACTTAGGGCAAACAAAGCGATACCAAAGGGGATGATGGACAGAGCGTTTGAGCAAATAAAACACTCACCCCCAGTCAACTGATCTGGGTTTAATCCATCATCATTCTTTAGCTCACTCCACCACCCCAGTTCAGACATGGCCATATGCAAATCAGTCTGACCCTGTGCCTCATGGGAACAGTCCAGCCCGAACTGCCAAGCCATGTCTTCCCTGGACCGGAAACAAGCATCCTGGGACCGGTTTCTGGCTAATCGGCCGTCATCAGCCAGGCTAGCTTGAATCCAGTGGCAGAGTGAGCAAGGGACCCACGTCTGGGCATACCCTGCCAACTTAGGGCAAACAAAGCGATACCAAAGGGGATGATGGACAGAGCATTTGAGCAAATAAAACACTCACCCCCAGTCAACTGATCTGGGTTTAATCCATCATCATTCTTTAGCTCACTCCACCACCCCAGTTCAGACATGGCCATATGCAAATCAGTCTGACCCTGTGCCTCATGGGAACAGTCCAGCCCGAACTGCCAAGCCATGTCTTCCCTGGACCGGAAACAAGCATCCTGGGACCGGTTTCTGGCTAATCAGCCGTCATCAGCCAGGCTAGCTTGAATCCAGTGGCAGAGTGAGCAAGGGACCCACGTCTGGGCATACCCTGCCAACTTAGGGCAAACAAAGCGATACCAAAGGGGATGATGGACGGAGCGCTTGAGCAAATCAAACACTCACCCCCAGTCAACTGATCTGGGTTTAATCCATCATCATTCTTTAGCTCACTCCACCACCCCAGTTCAGACATGGCCATATGCAAATCAGTCTGACCCTGTGCCTCATGGGAACAGTCCAGCCCGAACTGCCAAGCCATGTCTTCCCTGGACCGGAAACAAGCATCCTGGGACCGGTTTCTGGCTAATCAGCCGTCATCAGCCAGGCTAGCTTGAATCCAGTGGCAGAGTGAGCAAGGGACCCACGTCTGGGCATACCCTGCCAACTTAGGGCAAACAAAGCGATACCAAAGGGGATGATGGACGGAGCGTTTGAGCAAATCAAACACTCACCCCCAGTCAACTGATCTGGGTTTAATCCATCATCATTCTTTAGCTCACTCCACCACCCCAGTTCAGACATGGCCATATGCAAATCAGTCTGACCCTGTGCCTCATGGGAACAGTCCAGCCCGAACTGCCAAGCCATGTCTTCCCTGGACCGGAAACAAGCATCCTGGGACCGGTTTCTGGCTAATCAGCCGTCATCAGCCAGGCTAGCTTGAATCCAGTGGCAGAGTGAGCAAGGGACCCACGTCTGGGCATACCCTGCCAACTTAGGGCAAACAAAGCGATACCAAAGGGGATGATGGACGGAGCGTTTGAGCAAATCAAACACTCACCCCCAGTCAACTGATCTGGGTTTAATCCATCATCATTCTTTAGCTCACTCCACCACCCCAGTTCAGACATGGCCATATGCAAATCAGTCTGACCCTGTGCCTCATGGGAACAGTCCAGCCCGAACTGCCAAGCCATGTCTTCCCGTGACCGGAAACAAGCATCCTGGGACCGGTTTCTGGCTAATCAGCCGTCATCAGCCAGGCTAGCTTGAATCCAGTGGCAGAGTGAGCAAGGGACCCACGTCTGGGCATACCCTGCCAACTTAGGGCAAACAAAGCGATACCAAAGGGGATGATGGACGGAGCGTTTGAGCAAATCAAACACTCACCCCAGTCAACTGATCTGGGTTTAATCCATCATCATTCTTTAGCTCACTCCACCACCCCAGTTCAGACATGGCCATATGCAAATCAGTCTGACCCTGTGCCTCATGGGAACAGTCCAGCCCGAACTGCCAAGCCATGTCTTCCCGTGACCGGAAACAAGCATCCTGGGACCGGTTTCTGGCTAATCAGCCGTCATCAGCCAGGCTAGCTTGAATCCAGTGGCAGAGTGAGCAAGGGACCCACGTCTGGGCATACCCTGCCAACTTAGGGCAAACAAAGCGATACCAAAGGGGATGATGGACGGAGCGTTTGAGCAAATCAAACACTCACCCCAGTCAACTGATCTGGGTTTAATCCATCATCATTCTTTAGCTCACTCCACCACCACAGTTCAGACATGGCCATATGCAAATCAGTCTGACCCTGTGCCTCATGGGAACAGTCCAGCCCGAACTGCCAAGCCATGTCTTCCCTGGACCGGAAACAAGCATCCTGGGACCGGTTTCTGGCTA
Organism: Calotriton arnoldi; assembly: GCA_963921515.1. Lineage (NCBI taxonomy): Eukaryota > Metazoa > Chordata > Amphibia > Caudata > Salamandridae > Calotriton > Calotriton arnoldi. The sequence goes on from CAWUFW010000867.1 coordinate 1,651,936, forward strand.
ATCAGCCGTCATCAGCCAGGCTAGCTTGAATCCAGTGGCAGGATGCTTGTTTCCGGTCCTGGGAAGACATGGCTTGGCAGTTCGGGCTGGTCTGTTCCCATGAGGCACAAGGTCAGACTGATTTGCATATGGCCATGTCTGAAATGGGGTGGTGGAGTGAGCTAAAGAATGATGATGGATTAAACCCAGATCAGTTGACTGGGGGTGAGTGTTTGATTTGCTCTAACGCTCCGTCCATCATCCCCTTTGGTATCGCTTGTTCGCCCTAAGTTGGCAGGGTATGCCCAGACGTGGGTCCCTTGCTCACTTTGCCACTGGATTCAAGATAGCCTGGCTGATGAGGGTTTTGAACCCGAAACCGGTCCCAGGATGCTTGTTTCCGGTCCAGGGAAGACATGGCTTGGCAGTTCGGGCTGGACTGTTCCCATGAAGCACAGGGTCAGACTGATTTGCATATGGCCATGTCTGAACTGGGGTGGTGGAGTGAGCTAAAGAATGATGATGGATTAAACCCAGATCAGTTGACTGGGGGTGAGTGTTTGATTTGCTCTAACACTCCGTCCATCATCCCCTTTGGTACCGCTTTGTTCGCCCTAAGTTGGCAGGGTATGCCCAGACGTGGGTCCCTTGCTCACTTTGCCACTGGATTCAAGATAGCCTGGCTGATGAGGGTTTTGAACCCGAAACCGGTCCCAGGATGCTTGTTTCCGGTCCAGGGAAGACATGGCTTGGCAGTTCGGGCTGGACTGTTCCCATGAGGCACAGGGTCAGACTGATTTGCATATGGCCATGTCTGAACTGGGGTGGTGGAGTGAGCTAAAGAATGATGATGGATTAAACCCAGATCAGTTGACTGGGGGTGAGTGTTTGATTTGCTCTAACGCTCCGTCCATCATCCCCTTGGTATCGCTTGTTCGCCCTAAGTTGGCAGGGTATGCCCAGACGTGGGTCCCTTGCTCACTTTGCCACTGGATTCAAGATAGCCTGGCTGATGAGGGTTTTGAACCCGAAACCGTTCCCAGGATGCTTGTTTCCGGTCCAGGGAAGACATGGCTTGGCAGTTCGGGCTGGACTGTTCCCATGAGGCACAGGGTCAGACTGATTTGCATATGGCCATGTCTGAACTGGGGTGGTGGAGTGAGCTAAAGAATGATGATGGATTAAACCCAGATCAGTTGACTGGGGGTGAGTGTTTGATTTGCTCTAACGCTCCGTCCATCATCCCCTTTGGTATTACTTTCTAAAAGTGGCAGTTTCCAACACACCATTTAAAAACATCTTCCTAAAAAGATGTGTTATTAAATTTAGAGTTCAGAGAGCCTAAACTCCATTTCTCTATCTTGTCCCAATGGAAAGTCATACTTGTAAGATGTAACAAAGCAACTTCCAGTTTAGCCTATGGGACAGATAGCCCTTCAATAGTGAAAAACGAAATACACAATATTTCACTATCTTGACATTTCACACACACACACACACCAGCACATGTCTTAACTTTCACATACACTGCACCCTGCCCATGGGGGTACCTTGGGCCTACCTAATGGGTGCTTTACATGTAAAAAAAAGGGAAGATTAGGGTCTGTCAAGTGGGTGCACTTGCCAGGCCAATATGGCAGTTTAAAACTGCACGCGCAGACACTACAGTAGTAGGTCTGAGACACATTAACAGGGCTACTCATGCGGGTGGCACAAACAGTGCTGCAAGCCCACTTAGTAGCATTAGTTTTACAGACTCTGGCACACTCAGTGCACTTTACTAGGAACTTACCAGTAAATAAAATATGCCAATCATGGATAACCAATCATAATCACATTTTATACAGGGAGCACTTGCACTTTGACACTGGTCAGCAGTGGCAAAGTGCCCTAAGCATCTAAGCCAGCAAAAACGAAATCCACCACACAGTATAAAAATGCAGGAGGTAGAGGCAATAAGTCAGAGGAAACCACTCAAAGGATGCCATGTCTAACAGGGTGGTGTGTTAGTATGTGGCAGCAGGGGCTGAGAGGTGAAGGACAAGAAAAAGGACTGATGGGGTGTTAAAAAAAAGCACCTGCTGCACTTTAATAAATGATTAAAACCACTGCAAATTGAATCACTGGAGCCAAATGAGATACATGCTACTGTTTGAATGCCCTTAATGCAGACAGCGCTATGCACCTGTCTCAAGACTGGCACTACAGTACTAAGCCCAACTCACTCAAGCCAAACGCCGCACTGCAAGTGACCCCTCCTGATCAATCACCCGCGGTCTTCCCGGGCCTCCCCTGCCATATTGAAACACGAGTGCTGAAATCATGACTTTTATAACGTATTAAAAAAAGTGCAAAGTGTGAAAATTATTTCTCATGATTTGTGTTTTTAATGATGCATAAAGTCGTAACGGATGAACTAATGATGCTGCACTTGAAATGAGTTACAGAGGTAATTTAGAAGATTAGAAAATGAGATAAATAGTCATGCCACTTTCTTGTGGAAGACGCTATCATTTTTAATATGGAGGTAGTTTTGGGTGTTCTGTTCAACTTTCTCCTGCTCATCCCCCTCTCAATCAGTGTTCTGCTGTAAGTCATCTCTCATTTCTGCAGAACATCAAGTGAATGACATCAATGTAATAGTGATACACAACATTGTTAGAAAGCCTGTATTTTGAATGAAGCTTCCATGGTGTACCTAAAGTATCATTTTCAAGGACTTCCACTGGAAGTGTTAGTGTGGATGTGCAAATTCTATGAACCATTGTTAGAGGGATGTTTAATTTTGCATTGATCATCTCTGGAGGGCAGTTGCTGAGAGAGAAGATGGAAAACTTCTCTTACCTTAAGAAATAGGTTAGTGTTAGAGCTTCAAAAATTACGCAGTTGTTTCTGACTTGCCAGTGCGATCCTAACCATGATCATACTATGCTGAATTTGCAGAATCTATTCATAGAAAGTGTGATTGTATATAAAATCTCTTGGGCTTTAGCTGTTCAAGTTCCTTTTGGGTCATTTCTTGTGGGGATCTGCTGGATTTTACAGCTGCCATTAGGACTGCTGTTGCTGGAGATTTTATTTTTCTATGCTCATTTAACTTAGATTCTTTATGGGATGTGTCAATACTCTTTATGAGTTTGACACTTAGAATGTTTGCTTAGATTCTGTCTAACTAGGAATTAAGGAGTCTTATGGTTTTGCATTATTTGTAATTCTGTATTTTAGCCTTTATGGCATTGCATGCATTTTTCTCTGTACCACATTTTGACTCTTCTCTATTATATTTATATTGTTGCCGTATTTGTGGCCTAGAACTCATTCTTTAACAACTTCAATATTTATTTCTGTTTAACTCTACTAAATTGTGTTATTTGGATGAGGACTGTAGTCTCTAACTACTAGATGTACAGGAAACGCTAGAGCAGAATTACTTACAGAGGTATGTACACTGTCCAAGCAGGAACCACCACTATAGTCAGGGTAAGCTAGATACACACTAAAAGATTACCTGTGCTCACCCTCTGGTAGCTTGGCACAGAACAGTCACGGTTATCTAAAGAGGCAATGTGTAAGGTATTTGTGCAACACACACACATATGCACAGACACAGTAACACAATGAAGACACAACACAAATACTCCACGCAGGGTTATAAAAATAGATTATATATGAGTAAAACAAGACCAAAACGACAAAAATCTAATAAGTAGAACCGGAGTTATGACTTTTTAAAGAACAACTCAAAATATTGTGCTTTGAAGCAAATAGCACTTAGGGGTTACTTGAGGTAAACCCAAAGTTTAGGCCGACCGTGAGGGCAGGCCAGCAGCAGTACTCATGCAGGTCCCACTGAAAAAGTACCTTGGCTGGAGCAAGCTTTGATGTCAAAGACTCAATGCGTCGGTTCCAATCCGTGCAGGCGATGAAGGCTTCGTCGATGACCCAGTTGCAATGCGGTTGATGCATTATCATCGAGCCGTGCTCTCCGTTGTCATTGAGCTATGTAGTCCGTCAAAGCAATGTTGTTGATCAGCTTCCACGTCGGCGTCGATGGGCAATGCGTTGGTTACAATCGGCGCAAAGCCATCACTGCGCTGATTTTGATAGCTCTGTACAGCAGAAGCTCACTTTCAAGGGTCCAGGACTGGATTGGCACCACTTGGCAGGGCAGGACTAACAGATGGTAGAGTCCAGGTGCTGTTGCAAAGTTGTAGGAAGACTTTGATGGACCTGAGACTTCAGAACAAGGGACAAGCAAGCAAACCCTTGGAGTCACTCTGGATTCAAGTCCAGTCCTTGTCCTTCACAGGACATTGATCAGCAGGCAGCCGAGCATCACACCAAAGCAGAAAAGCAGTTCTTCCAGAGCAGCAGTCAAGCAGAGTGGCAATCCTTGTAGCACTAGCACAGCAGTCTTTACTCCTGGCAGAGTTCTTCACAGGTCCAGTAGTGTACTTTCGTGGTAAGGTCAGAGGCCCAGTACTTATACCCAGTTGTGCCTTTGAAGTGGGGGTGACTTCAAAGCAGGCCCTTGAAGTGCACAGCCGTGGCTCCAGACTATCAATAAGGGATAATCATGCCTTTGTGTGGGAAACCGGACACTACCTATACAGGTGTAAGTTTCAGCCCCCCTCTCTCTTCCTGCCTAGAAAGAGCTATCAGAATGCAGATAAATGCCGATAAGTTCTCTGTCACACCTACCCTTCCTGTGTTTGTGGCTGTCTAGAGGGAATGCACAAAGTGTAGCTCTCACCCACCTCAGAAGTGTATTGGAAACAGGCTGTATGGCACACAGAGCAGTAAGAGCAGAGAAATGTCCACTTTCTAAAAGTGGCATTTCTAAAACAGTAATGTGAAATCCAACTTTACCAGTAAAAAGGATTTATCATTACCATTCCAAAGATATGAAACGATACAGCTACTCCTTTCGAATCAGGAAGTACAGCTTACAAGTGTATTAAAGAATTCCCAATTCTAACCTATGAGAGGAGTAGGCCTCACAGTAGTGAAAAATGAATTTGGGTGTTTGTCACTACCAGGACATGCAAACTTACTAGTACATGTCCTACCTTTTACTTACGCAGTATCCTGCCCTATGGGCTACCTAGAGCCTACCTTAGGGGTGACATGTGCAATAAAAGGGGAGTTTAAGCGTTGGCAAGTAGTTTTAAAGGCTGTAGGAAAGTGTCTCTTCTGGACATGGTTAGACCCCACATTTTGCCCGGAAAGTGATATAGTTTGGACTGGAAGTGCACAGGGTCCCTGCCAACCAGGTCCCCTGAGCCAGAGCTCCTTCCCTAAACTACACCTATTGTTTCCACGATTAGCACCACTTTAGCTCATATATAAGTCCCAAGTAACTAATACCCCTGGTACCAAGGGCCTTTTGGTCAAAGAGGGTCTCTGAGGGCTGCAGCACAAATTGTGCCACCCTAAGGGACTTCTCACTAAGCACATGCACATTGCCACTGCAGCCTGCCTGTCTGGTGCAGATAAAACTGAAGCGTCGACATGGCACACATCCCTGTGCGCCATGCCCTCCGACACTGCATGGGATGTAGGTAAGACATCCCTCCAACAGCCTTTAGCCCTAAGGCAGGGTGCACTATCTCTTCTGTGAGGGAATATCTACATGAGCAGATATGTCCTTGGAATATCCTTGTCGATTCCTGGATATTGTAAGTGACCAGGGAAGCCATAGCAAGCACATGGGCTGGACACTCATCATGCCCCAGCTCCATGATGGCTTCACTGAAGTATGGGTTGTTTGGTACCAAGCATCTCATCATAATAAACCTGTACTGATTCAAGCATCAGATTTACTAAAAATTGTACACAGAAGTCCCCTTAGAGGGGTCCCCTGAAACCTACCAACCCTTAGTGCGGTCACCGACTGGCCTAAGCCAGCTTGCTACCACTAGACAGTTTTCTGACCTTGTAGGGTGAGTGCTTGCATGCTCAGAGGTCGAGAACTATGCCTTTCCTGGGTGGAGGTGTTCACACCTCCCCCTGGTCAGGAAGAGCCATCTGTGGAAAGGAGCTTCAAAGGCCTTGACGCCTTTGTAATGCGACCCTAGCCTCTCCTGTTAGAGGGAGCGGCCCCTTTCCTGTCATCACCCCCTTTTTGGCAGAAGGACAGGCAGAAAAACTTAGAAAGAATTGGAGGGGTGCCCCCCTTTGCCAATTCCACCTTTCAGGTGCTGGAGGCGAGGTGAAGTACACTTTTCAGTGCCCACCATCTTGAAGATTATGGGACTTATCCATTCGGGGCTGGAACTATGTCCCTCTCCCACTGGAGGTGGGCATAATAGAGGGTGTAGACATCCGAGATAAGGGGCCCATTGGCCACTACCTGTCACTCCCTTGTAACGCCCCTAAATCTAGTATTTAGGTGGCATCCCCAGACCCTGAAATTCAGTTCCTGATGACCTAAGAAGAGCCAGACACCACAGAGTCGCACCAGCAGAGATGACTGCAGAGAACTACTGATTTGGCACTAGACCTACTGGCCTATCTATAGCCCTCAATGATCCTTGCGCCAAAAGATTACTCGTCCTGCAACCCAGCAATCTATGAAAACTTGGGAGGACTGCCTACCTTCGACAAAGGTCAAATTCTCCCAAAAACACTGGATCTGTTCACCAGCAACAAACTACAAGCAAGAATCTGTGACCTGAAGAAACGCAAAAACCTGCTGCCCGTTCTACCTCTGCACCCACTGCCTCTGGCCCAAGTCCAAGTGGCCCACCAGTCCCAGTGAGGTTCCCCAGTAATCCAGAGCCCGAGTCCACGGTGGGTTGACCCCTCCCGGACTCCTCAATGTCACCTACAGCCTCTACACAGTCCCCCCTCAACCGTGACCTGCTCTGGTAAGCCGTTTCCGACAGCAAAAGACATCCCTGCACCCGCCGGCCCTGGGCCTTGGTGAAGCAGACCAAAGGTGTCCCTATGTCCCCGAGCATCGCAACTTACCTCTCCAGCTGTTGGTTTCCTTCGACCGGCCTTCTGGCCTAAGCCTGCAGCCCTTTTCCGATTTTACCTTTCTCCATTGCTTTACATTGGGCACCCAATGCGGTGTTGTCACCCTGCACCCGAGCACCCCTGTGCTACTGGTGGTGTAGTGTTGGTGCTGCTTTAGACCCTGCCCAGTGCTTGCTTCCACCCCTGGAGACTGGCTTCCCAAGCTGCCTGCACTTGCCTACAAGCAGCCTCTGTTCAATTGCCCCATTCTTCATTGGGCGCCCGACGCCATATTTGCACCCTGTACCCAGCCGCCCCTGTACCACTGGTGGTGTACTGTTGGTGCTGAACTGAACCTTGCCCAATACTGACCTTAACTCCCAAAGACTAAGTCGATGTTACCTATCTGTATGCTGAATGTTTTCTTCCTCCTATGGATTAACATTGCAAAGTCTGAAAATTGCACTGTGTCCACTTTTGATACTGAAAAGTATTTCTACTGCAAAAAGTATTTGTCTAAGACAAAGTTCTCTGGTTATACAAAACAAATATAACCAAGTATTATTTTTATAAATTGGTCTCGGATTTATTAATGGAGTGTGTGTCTCATTTATTGCCACTGTGTGTACAACAAATGCTTAACACTGCCCCCTGATAAGCCTAACTGCTCGCCCACACTACCACGAAAGAGAGCATTATTATTATCTACTTTAGCCTCTGTAAACCCTCTGGGGATCCCCAGACTCTCTGCACATTATACCTCTTTTTGGTATAGTATATAGAGAGCCAGCTTCCTACATTGGTGGATCAGCAGTGGGGTATGCAACTTTGCATTTGCTGGATCACTCTGACCATAAGTGACCACAGGAATAAATCCAGAAATTGCCTTTATTTAAATTGTATTTTTTACAAATTTACTATTTTTCCAAATGTTAAAATAATTGTAGGGGTCCTGGTTAGGTCCCTTTTAGTATAACTGTTTTAAAAGTCCAAACCTTACTGTAGTTAGGAAACAAGTGTTGTTAGGTTATATTCCTCTCTAAAAAGGTTCCCAACTTAGTAAAGATAATGAGTACTAGAAGTAGTAACTTAGAAGAGCTGATACAGGTGGAGGAACTCGACCTCACGCCTTATCTGTCTCGTAACATGAAACAGCTTAGAGGCTTGTGTAAAACCTATGGCCGAAAGACTGGGTCAAACCCTACCAAAGCAAAGCTCAAGGAGCTTTTGGCAGAGTATGACAAAGAGCATCCAGAGGATGACTCTGATCTTACAGAAGATCAAAACACTGACAATGGGAGTGACAGTGTAACACCCCAAGACAGAAAAGCACCTTAAGATGAAAAGCTTGCTCTGGAAAGACTAGCCTGGAGGGCAGCTCTAACTAGAGAGAGAGAGAGAGAGAGAGAGAGAGAGAGAGAGAGAGAGAGAGAGAGAGAGAGAGAGAGAGAGGAGATGGGCCTAGGACCCATCTCTGATGGCCGCACAATAATAAATAGGGAGAAAGTAGATTATTTTGGCCCTAAAATCCCAAAAGGGATTGTCCCACAATTCTTTGAGGGTGATGATATCACCAAGTGGTTCATTGCTTTTGAGAGGGCCTGTCTTTGAGGCAGGTCCACAGGAAGCTGTGGAGCGCTATCCTGTGGAAATGTTCTCAGGATAGACTCTTGACACTCAACAAGAAAGAGGCTGAATCCTATGACCTCATAAAGGGTACCCTAATTGAGGACTTTGGATTCACCACTGATGAGTATATAATCAGGTTCAGAGAGGCTCGAAAAACCAAGAGCCAGACCTGGGTAGATTTTGTAGACTACTCAGTGAAATCTCTAGGAGGTTGGTTAGATGGTAACAATGTGCATGACTTTGAAGGGCTTCATAATTTGATAATGAAGGAGCATCTTTTAAGTAATTGTTACCAAGAGAAGTTACATCAATTCCTGGTAGACCTAGGTCCACTTTCTCCTCAAGAGTTGGGAAAGAAGGCAGACCACTGGGTCAAAACAAGGGTGACAAAGACTACCACTGGTGGAGAGACCAAAAGAAAGAGGCCTAAAAGCCCTCCCCCCAAGGGAAAGAGGGTAACCGTGAGTCTTCTTCAGGCCCCCTAAAACCTGTTCAGGAGGGAGGGCCCAGAGACACTCCATAGCCAAAGGGTGGGAACCAGGGGAAGAACTGGGATCCCAAGGAGGCTTGGTGCCATGACTGTAGAACCACAGGGCACCGAACTGGAGACTCTAGCTGTAAAAACAAGAAAACTGCCTCTCGTCCACCTGCAGTAAATGCAGTGTCCAATCTCCAGATGGGATCTCAGGAGAGCACTGTCCATGCCAAGGAGCTCATTGAAGCGACTCTAGTAGGGGCGTGTACATAGCCACCTTAGCTGTCTGGCCCACTAACATGCAAAAATACAGACAGCATCCTGTTATTAACGGGGTTAGGGTGGAAGCCTTGAGAGACACTGGTGCCAGCATCACCATGGTGACTGAGCAACTGGTGTCCTCTGAACAGTATCTGCCTGAAAGGACCTATCCAGTCAACAATGCTGACAATGTGACAAAAACCCATCCCATGGCGATGGTGTCCTTTAACTGGGGATTGGTTGCTGGAAAGAAGGGGAAAGCAGTCTCTTCTTCCATACCAGTTGATTGTTTGCTTGCCAATGATTTGGAGTCCTCAGCCTGGGTTGAGGCAAGAGTGAGAATTCATGCCAAAATGCTTCGACTCCCACACTGGGTGTGTGTAAAACATAGAGCACAGAGCACAGCCCAGGGTGAAAAAGAGGTCCTGGAGTCTAGAATAATGTGCCAGCCCTCCAAGAGAAAAGGCAGGAAGACTGGGGAACCAGCTTCCAATAGGACACTAGATCCTTCTCAGGAGGAAGAAGAGTCAGCCACAGAGGGTACAGAGCCTCAGGAGCTGGAGCCCTACCAGGCTGAGCCCTTGGGCCCAAGGGTACCTTCTAAGGGAGAGCTGTACCAGGGGCAGAAAACCTGTCCCACTCTTGAAAGCCTGCGACAGCGAGCTGCTGCACAGGAACGTGGTGATGTCATTGGTTTCCACAGGACCTATTGGGAGGAGGGAATCCTTTACACTGAGGCCCGAGACCCCAAACCTGGTGGCACTAGGAGAGTGGTAGTACCTCAGGTGTTTAGGATATTCCTCCTAACTTTGGCCAATGACATCCCCCTTGGCCAGACCAAAACTTTGAGTAGGCTAGTCAGCCAAGTCAAAAAATAAAGTTTATTTAAACCATATGTTTTTAAACCATAACGCATACATTATCATTTAAAAAAGTCTACACATTACAAAGTCATTTTCTTAAACAATAAAACCCATAATATCCTTAAAACTTTATACTTAATTCCTACCAATTTTAAAACCCCTAATTTCATTTTAGATTGCAAGGCACCTCGCTTCTCTTAAGCCTCTATTGGACCAGGGAACCTATAGACACCCTGCATAAATTTCCCAATGGCTATCGCGATATCTAAATGTTCCATATCAGCGAGAAGCTCCCATGCTTGTGAACGCGCCCTAACATCGTACTTTAAAAAGATCGGACGAAGTATTAATTTACGTAAATATAAAAATTTCCGGCAGTCCAATAAAATATGTAAAATATTACATTTCATCCCTATATTACACATACAATTGCCATCTTGTTGAATTAGGCCAGATTTTATTACACTATTTATTACGGCCGGATTAATACCGATTCTAATCCTTAATACATCCATTCTTAACCAACGATTCGGTAATATGTCTAGGTAGGGATAGCTTATATCTTTCTCCCAGCTGTTACTCATAAATTTTACAGAGTCTTTCATACTCAAATACTCTCTGTCTACTGCTCGTGACAATTCTTTACCCTGCATTCTAAGTACACTCTTTGTTACGTTGATTTGCAATGTCTTCGGATCTATTTCCACGTTCAGGTGCTCACAAATGGTCTGAAGTTTGCATCTTGTGGCTTTAGCCCACTTTCGCTCACTAGATTGGATCGCTTTCATGCACCACTGAGACACCTTTGTGACCTCCCCAAGACCCAAACGATTCCAAAATCTAAGTAAACTTAGTTGCACCTGAAAGTTCCACGCAGTCAGGCCAAGTTCCAGTCTAATTGCCTGGATCATTGCCGAGCTGGGGAGAGAGAGTAAAGATTTTAGGCATTTCCCTTCATCTTTATCCCAGGAACTTTTACCATCAATACATAAGATTTCTGAACCATATTGGAGTTGCGGAGGAATCATTGCTTTATAGGCCGTCAATAGAGGTTTATGGGACATATCACCATAACTGTGATTAAATCTTTTCAGCCCACATACCGCTAAATGTGCTTTTACTTTCTGCGCCTCCAGGTGCATACCCCACTTCAAGGAGTTTGTAAACCATATCCCGAGATATTTATATTCATTTACGATGTCTAGTTTTGTTTGGCCCAGGTACCAATTAAACTTCAGATTTCTCTTCCCGAAACACAATATTTTTGTTTTGTCCATGTTTACTGTAAGTCGTTTTGCCATACAGTATTCACTGAATTTATTCAGCTTCCTTTGTAGACCCACCTCGGTTTGGTCCAATATGACTAAATCGTCGGCATACAGCAAACAGGACAAATGCCTTCCATTTACCTTTGGGCTCGCGCCTCTGGCAGACCCCAAAATACGGGGCAAATCTGCTAGGAATATTGAAAAAGAAGCGGAGCCAAGACACAGCCTTGCCTTAATCCGTTATTTATCGCTATTGCAGGTGTTAGGCCACCAGAAGTATCTTTAATTATCTGCGCCCAATTTTGGCTATGCAACTCCTGAATTACCAACAAAAGATCTGCAGGGACCTCATAATTTCTCAAGGCCTCCCACAAACACTCCCTATCCACCAGATCAAAGGCTGCACGAAAGTCCACGAAGCAGCAGCATAACTTGCCCTGCTGCTCCATGGACTTCCGCGCCACAGCCCACAGAGCAAAGCAGTGATCGACGGTGGAGTGTCCTTCCTTAAAACCTCCCTGCTCAATTGGGACTATCGACCACTGCTCCACCCACTCCTTTAGTCTACCAAGGATTATTCTTGAGAATACCTTTTCTCCAATGTCCAATAAGTTAATTAGTCTATAATTCCCTGGATCCTTCCTTTCGCCCTTTTTATGTAAGGGTCTGATTATGGCCCCTCTCCAAGACTTAGGGATACAACCTGTATCTAAGATGGCAACGAACATATGAGATAAGAAACCAGCCCACCAATCTATTTGAGTTTTAATTAGGATGGCGGGAAGATTGTCAGGGCCTGCTGCACGCGATAAATTCAACTTCTTGATTGTTTCTTTTACTTTCTCTACATTGAAAGCTGGCTTTAGCGCTTCTACACATGTTGTCCAACTTAGTTTTTCCTTACTTATTTCCGGGATCCTACTGGCTTTATATAAGTCACCTAAATAATTTACCCATGCCGCCTCTTCCACAACACAACTCATATTTTCTGAGGTCCTCCCTGCTGCATCATGTATCAACCTCCAGAACCCTTTTATATTTTTGTTTTCTATTGTCTCATGTAGGTTTGCCCAACATTTTTCTTTAAAAATCCCTTTTTGCTTCTTTACTAGTGATTTATATTCTTTCTTCAGCTTAAGCAGGATCTCTAAATTCCCATAATCGTAACATATCCTCTGTCGTCGCTCTATTTTCCAAATGGCCCTTTTTTTATTCTGACATGCTAGGTTGAACCACCTGGGCCTTCCAATATTATACTGAGGCTTTACCGTAACCTGTTTCTTGTCTTTTAGGTGCACTCTAAGACATTGCACTGCCTGAGCTATTTTATCCACGTACCAAGCTACCTGGTGGCCTTCTACGCTATCCATCTTTAAATTTTGTTGAAAGCTTACCAATTTCTCAACGTATTCTTCCGTCAATTTTGTGGTCAAGCGCTTTGGATATTCCACATTTTGGGCAATCACTCTTTCACAAGGACTTGTTGGCCCCTTAAATATTCACAGTACAGAGCATTATGATCACTGTCCCTGCGCTTAATTACCCGGAACTTTTTACCATTCCATAGTTCCATGCCTGAATAAAAATATAATCTATAGGGCACTGTTGATTGCCAACTCTAAAAGTCTGTGTAGCTGGCCGATCTGGGTCCATCCTACCATTAAGACATATTAATCCCATAGAACCCAGAAACTTCCCTAATGCTTCATCCTGCTTAGTGGATAAACACGTGGGAAAATCTGCTGACCCTATATTATAGGAGCTCATGATTTCCTCAAACCAGTGATCAAATTTTCCATAGTTTAATTTATGATTAAAGTCACCCATTATCACCATTGTGTCTTTCCCATACATTTCATTTAATTTAGTTATATCCTTTTTGAAGAGCCCCATCTCTGTATCATATTCTTTTGGGGAACCCCATTGGATATATACATTTATAAGAATCAAGTGGTCACCATTTCCTTCAATACATGGGTAAGATGCCTTACAAACCAACAACCATTTACACAATGTGCTAATTAACTTAACCTCTTTCACTAACCTGGTTGAGGTAAGAGTCATGATCCCACCCGATGGGCGTCCAAATTTTTTCAACTTCCTAGCTGGTTTGTGAAATTGAACATACCCTTCAACTACTGGGGTGTTACCGCATAGCCATGTCTCCTGCAAGCAGATGATATCAGCATACTTTGCCACATGGATTAAACTGTCCACCTTCGTTTGACCTCCCAACCCACTTATATTCCATGAAATTAATCTCAGGCTATGCGGCAACTCGGTGTCCTAATCGATTTCACTAAGACACCCTGACTCATTCAGTCCCCATGAACTTGAACTTAGGATACTATTATCCGGACCCCAACTGCCCCAATTTTTATAGGCCTCCAAATTCTCTACTGCTATGGTAATATTTGCCTTCTCCCCACGCCCCCTGCTACCAGCTTCACCTGTCGTTCCCCCAAACCTGCATGGAATCTCAGGAACCCTCCTTCTCGCTGTTTCCCTTCCTCAATTTCTACTTCAGAAATTATCCTTATACCCTCTTTTTGTATCTCCTTCTCAGCTTTCTGAATAGCAGCCTTAACAAGACCTGAATAGACTTGGACCTTTGTGTATTCTGCACCTTGGTTGTAAATACTACAAAACCCTACCTGTCTCAAATCCTTTGTACCAATTTCTTTTAAACTTGGGCATTTTGCAAAGGAAGATAAGAGTTGGGAACGATTTAAAGGTACTATCTTCCTTTGTTTTTTCCTCCCAGATTCTTGGCCAATAGGTGTAAAGTATATCTACAATTTGTTCTTATTGCTCTTAGCTGGTTTTTTTTCGTCCCACTCACCTCATCCCTGCCATTCGTTCTTTCTAGGTAGTGTGTTCCCTCTACTTCCTCCAACTGCTAAACTTCTAGATGGTTCTTTCTCTCTTAACTTATTTCTATTATTTTTTTAACACTTCACCTCCCTACAAGATTTACGGATGTGGTTTACAGATGTAATTTTCCCTTCTACAACAGCTTCCACTCCTACAGAGCCGGGTTGCCTCTCTATTTGCCTTCTTTCCCTTTTATTATTTTGCAGCATTCCATCATCTTGGGTTTGTACTCTGGTCTTCAATTCCTTGCCCTTCTCTTTTATAGAGGCCTTCTTTCTTCCATATATACGAGATGGCCTTTTATAAGGATACCTAAGATGTTGGTTTTTTGACCAAGAGAACTCTCCCCGCCTCCTTACCAACATCGGCCATTTGGAGATATACACCTCATGCTGGGTGCCACCCTCCACTGTGGCTCCTGTATTCCTTTCAACATGGCCTTCTATTATAGTGTCATGTACTGATCTAACCATTGTTGGCATCTGCCCCCTTATCCCCTGTAATTCTTCTATTATTCTTTTAAATTGCATTTCATGATTTTTTAACAGGGTATTATTTAGCACTGAGACTTCTAACAGCCCTTGCAACATTTTTTGTAGCATCAGCATAATGTCCAACATAGAGGCAGAAGATGATGTTGTAATGTCCAAGCCCAGCGTACCATTCCGTAGTATTTCATTTGATGAATCTATGAGCTTGGGGCTTTGATTCCCTGCATGATCCATACTTCTGTTAAACGTAGTTCTTGAAGCGGAATTTGACAGGTTAATGCAGGCCCCCACGTCTTTGGACCCGTTCCCTACCAATACCTCGTCCTCACCCCCTAACGAGGAAAAGATCCGAGGTGAAGATGAAAGTCTTGGTTCCATGGGAGGGTCAATGAGGCTTGAGGTACTCTGAATAAGGTAGGAATCAGCAATCTCCGCAACCTCCTCTATACTTTGTCGCTCCTTATTGCTTTCTTGGGCTTGAGCTTTTCCCGGTGTAAGTGCCCTCTTAAAGTGCTTTCCCACAAAGTCCTTTATTGATTTGGACACTAAGCCACCTTCTTTCCCACAACCTTGCAGTTTATTCCCTGCGGTGGATTTCTTAGTGATTTTCGTCACTTCCCTTTTATCATTTTTCGTGGGGATTGTAGCTTGCACACCTTCGGGGTCCCCTTCAGGCCCCCCTTCAGGCCCTTCTTCAATTGACGCCACCTCAAGCTTAACGATTTGATCCAATGTGTCCTTGCATATTTTTCTTGGCTTTGCCTTTCTTGGCGCCATTCCAAAATCCTCCTTATATAAACTGTATTACTATATAGTACTTCTATTCCGTGGGTTTTCCAAATGGAAACAAAATGAGCTCTCGGGCCCCTGGCTTTCCCTCCTTAAACCCTTCAGATCAGTCAGCCACTTTTACTGGATAGGGATGGGATGTACCAGAAGGTGAAAGAGTTATGTAACTCCTGTCCCACCAGTCAAGCCAGTAACAAGGCAGGTGGGCACCTAAAGGCCCCCTTAATCCTACTTCCAGTGGTTGGGGTTCCCTTTGAAAGGGTAGGGATTGACATTGTTGGTCCCCTTGACCCTCCTACAGCATCAGGAAACAGATATATTCTGGTGGTAGTGGATCATGCCACCAGGTATACTGAGGCTTTCTCCCTTAGAACTAACACTGCATCTGCAGTGGCTAGGGCCATCATAGGTATCTGTACCAGGGTGGGCTTCCCTAAGGAGTTGGTGTCACACAGAGGTACAAACTTCATGTCTAGCTACTAACCCTGGGCGGAGTACGCAGAGTCCCACTACGCGGAATTCCACGGAGTCGCAAAAAAACTCTGCTGCGCTGCGCGGAGTTCCCCGTACGGCGGAGTTGGCCGGCCCGCCCGTTCGCATTGCGTTGGGAATGCGGATTGAGTACTCACTCCAAAACGCACGGGAACGGCGCTACGCGATCCTGAAGTGTGCTCGACCTCTAAATCACTCGCGAACAGCACCACGCGGTCCGCATGGGTGCGGCCATCTTGTTTTTCTGCTCTCCGTTATGGTGCTGGGCCTAATTTTTAATCTCTTGTTAATCTTTGTCATTCTCCTCCTTTATTACTTTTCTACCCCTAAATCTTTACTTTTTACAATAGTGTGCGTCTTTGTGTATTTTACGTTTTTGCTTACATTTTTGCGTGTTTTTGTGACTTTTTTACTTTATTTCCCCCTACTTCTTTCTTCTTTACTTTCCCTTCCTTTCCTGTCTTAGTTTATTTGATTTCTCCACCCAGTGCCATGGCAGAGGGGCGGCTTCCATGCGGGCGGCGACGCCGCCCAGGTGTGAAGCCCCGGGCAATCTTTGGAGAGGAGGAGGTGGCAGCACTAGTTTTTTTTGTGCAGCGCCACCTCCCCTCTATGCTGACAGCAGGCTGCAGGCCCTGTAGCGGCTACTCCCTGCGGGAGCGTTGGCAACGCTGGGGGACGATGCGCCGTGTGCGCGGCTCCACAGTGAGGTTCGGCACACTGCCCAGCAGATGAGGCACCGCTGGGCCAACATTCTCGACAGGGAGCAGGACCTGCTCGACCTGCTTGGCATTGAGAATCCGGGGCTTGGTGAGTATTAATTATTTGTTGTGTTTGTGTTCTACAAAAAAATCCGAATAGCATGCTGCTCACACTCAGAGGTAAGTTATGTGTTTAGTAAAGTTTACGCTGGAATATTAATATCATTGTGTGATACAGTTTCTATTTTCTGTTAGGCAGGTGCCGCTACCTAATCGCATTCATCAGGCGCTCGCTTTGGCTGATTAATAAATAGAGGCCACTGCAGACTGTTTCTTCTATCACTTTAGTGAATCACTGAGTAGCACGCTTTCTCTGTGAGTTTGTTTATGTTGTAGGTATCTCATACAGTTCCAGGTTATTTATTTAATTGAATTCACAGTGATGATGTGAAGTATGCATGCATCCATGCATTGCAAAAAAAGGAGAGTGTGTTGGCTCATCAAGGGTGTTGAGAAATGGGAATAGAATAAAATCAAAGATCATTAACTGCAATATGTAGTTTTTGTTAAGGAGATTTGTAATATGGATTTAACGACAGCCGATAGACTCAAGTCAAAACAAACTAGTAGTACTATAGGTGATCTGTTTTAGCGACTGCGTTTACTTTTCGTAAAACATTTTGTGGAGATTATTATCAGAATCACTTATCTATTTTTATTTATCTTCTTTATTTCTTTCATCAGCACCCAAGGGGAAGAAGAGGGACGATTCGGAGGGTCCGGGGCAAGCTGGTCAGCCGGGGCCGACCACCAGCGCCACTGCCAAGGGCTCTGCAGATCCCAGTAAGTCCTTTTATTATTGTTGTTGACTTCTTAGGGTAAAATGGACCGTAGAATCTTGGGGTATATTTTGTCTATTGGAATGTTGGTGCTATCTATCTTGATTTGTGAAGATTCAGATTACAGGCCCAAGTAAACTAGAATTTAAAATTTAAAAAAATCACCATGTATGCTTTTCTTTTCCTGTGTATGCCTAGCTCTAACACAGTTCAGCTCACGAGACAGTGGCCATGCTCATCATGGACCACACCCCCCCCTTAGTGTAGTGTGCTGCAAACCCGTTCATTTATTGTTACAGTACACCACCAGTTTCCAATGACAGTGCAGCAAGGCTGGAAAAAAAGTTTCAGGTCCCACTAGCATTACATTTGCCACCCAACCCCAAAGGTTTTTCACTGAGCGTTATTCCATGCCTGGCTTGTCTAACTTTGTGAACCAACCAATCAAATGTCCAGAGTGATATTTGGAAGTTACATTCTAACTGAGCTGTAGTGCTGCATTGCTGTTGTATTTGGGGTTGCGTATCTGAGATGTAAATTATATGTAATGTTTTATATTCTAGCAGTAAACTACCTACATTACCTACAGTCAAAATTACGAGGAGTGCAATTGTCGCAACATTTACCTACTTTATATTCTAGCCACACACAACATCGGTGATGCCGGCTCCAGTG
Source organism: Calotriton arnoldi (assembly GCA_963921515.1). Taxonomy (NCBI): domain Eukaryota; kingdom Metazoa; phylum Chordata; class Amphibia; order Caudata; family Salamandridae; genus Calotriton; species Calotriton arnoldi. The sequence goes on from CAWUFW010000867.1 coordinate 1,670,232, forward strand.
CCGCTGCAGGAGGAGACAGCAACGGCTCAGTTCTTGCAGGTGGAGAAGCGGCAGCAGGGACGAGCACTGGTAAGTCACATATTTCTTGCAATTACTATGCTCACTAGCTATTGCCATGGCGTCACTCGTCGTTCCCATCAAAAATGACTGTGAGGTGAAACCCCCCAGCTTTACCAGCCACAACGGTGGTTGAGTTATTAAGGACTCTTCTATCTGCAAATGCAGCAAAATCTCACATAATGCGCTTTGATGGCTTGAGGGAGACATGAAAGAACAGAAGGCAACTTAAAAGAAAGGAAATGGTATATGAGTGAAAGGGTGGGTGGGCTATTCTTGGCATGTGCCACATTTATTCATGCAATACCCATGTGAAGTGATTCCAGAACATATATCATGGTTTCCCATAACTGATTAATTTACACTTGTTCAGATTTTTCCCTTGTGAATTGAACCGCAAGTGAATAAGCCAAAGATGATGATGAATTGATGATCAGTGTAGTGGCCCCTCTATTATATATAAAAAAAGCTCTACCCTACCTGTCTAATCCCTCTACCCTACCCCCTGCAGTAGAGAAAATCAAGTTTCCTTTCCTTGGTACTTGCCCAGCACATTAATTTGTTGGAAAACGTAAAGTGGGAGTAAGTGCATGATTTGATGTCAAGTTTGGCATATGGGATACACAGTGACGAATGCACCAAATGAAATCTATATAATCCATTCCTTTACCTGTAGTGCAGTCGATTACATTCATTTTCCTCAACATCTACTTACGGCAGACAGGATAATATATTAATATCCGCATTTCATACATGAGGTGTGTCAATGACGTAGTGTCCTATTTATTATTCATCATCCTCTTTGGAGCCAGGGTAGGAAAAGAAATGCATTTGGTGAAGAGCATGGCCATTGGAATTAGATAATTGTCAACTAGAGCTGCAGCCAGTAGCAAACTAGCAGAGGCGCTGGCTAGCAATGAGCATAGAACGAAAAAGGGGTATTGATTATCACAGGGTATGTTACGGCGCCAACCTAGTGTCGTGAGTATAATGGAGGAAATAATAATATTGTGGTGCAACAAGTGAGGAAAAACCCCAAAACCCTCAATTGAGGACAAAAGTCCGTCTTACTATGACAACAGTTCTGAAGACCTGCTTTACTCCACCTGAGCCCTGAAGAAGTCTAGGGTTACACACCCAATGACGAAACACGTGTTGGCTGGCCTGTGAAGTGGTACCCCAATAAATCGACACCCCAAGCAAGAACATACTGTCGTCATTTCTGAAATAACGTTTACCTTGATGCTGTATTTACTGTTTTGTGTGTGCACAGGAACTGTTGTCATAGCAATGAGCATGGCTTCATTATTTTAGCACCACACACAACTTGTACTCCATAATAGTGCATAATGCCGTACTCATCAATGAGAAGTCATTTATTTTTCAACTCAAAGTGTCTGACTCTGTTTATTATAGTTACTTGAAAGGCCTTTAGAAGAAAAAAATAATCCAATCACTGTTTTTTAATACGGTGATGTTATTCTCTGCCAGTTTGCCTGTTACTTTTCTGCCACACAGTCACTGCTTTTTATGTTGGGCAACATGCATGGGTAAAAGAAAACATAAAATTGGCCTTGTAATTCTTCTAATCATAATCATCACATCAAATAAATTCCATTGGCCCTAGGGGAGCAGCATGTACTGCTACTGTGCCACGCTGTTATTTAAAACAATTGTTTGCAAAGAGCATTATTTACAATTTGTCTTTTTTGTTTTTCTCAATATAGCTGCTCCTGCTGGTCCAGCCTGACCACCCGACAGGCAGGAGAGAGCGGCCCGTTTGCGGCGGCAGATGCTGGAGCGTATCCAGCTGGAATACTGACGGCTGGTGGTCCTGGAAGAGGAGGAGGAGGAGGAGAGTAAAGCTCGGCGCGCGGGCCCCAGTGCAGCCGGTCCCCCTCAGCCTCCGGCATCCCAGCCATCCCATCGCATGCGCCACCGCCAGTCAACTGCTGCCACCCCCTACCAGAACGGCAACAGGCCATTGCTGCACCGCATCCTGCAGCGGCTGGACAGTATCGAGGGCCAGCTCACCTCGATGGAGCAGAGCATGGACCAGCTCCGGATCCATAATGCAAACTTGTTCGCAAATGCATTAAGAGAGCCTGGTACTGCCCACGCGAAATACTACTCACACCAAAACCTGAAAAATCGAATGACCACATGGTTTGCGTAACCACTTTCTCCCCTATTTCCAACCAAGTCAGAAAATTTATGTTAAAACATTGGTTTATACTAAATGCGGGTGATTGTAACCTGGAATGCCCCTTGTTCCCATTCCGCAAGAACCGGAACATCAGAGACCATCTAGTCAGGGCTTGCCTCCCCCTAAAAAGACTACACAGACTCTCACCGACCTACGGGGCTTACCTCCATTAGTGGGACACTCAAAATGCAGGAATTTTACTGTATGCCAATTTACCATCGAAAGTAAGGAGTTTATATTTGACAACATTCTTATTACTCTCAATTAATTTTCTAATTGTAACACGGCAAATGTTATTTATGCAATCTTATGCCCTTGTGACAAAATATACATTGGCCAAACATCACAGAAAATATGCATTCGTATCTGCCAACATCGCAGCCGCATTCGTTGCAAGATAATCAACGCACCACTGGTCGCACATTTCTCAGAGAAGGGACATACAGAGGACGAAATTCGTTGGCAGGTCATCACCGTGGTTAAACCACCACTGCGAGGAGCTGACATAAGCTCAATTTTGAACAGGGAGGAACTCAAACTGATACTCCGTACGAACAGTCTGAACACGGGGTTGAATCGATTAGAGGACTGGACCTCGTTAATTTAATGTCTCTCTCTGTAATTTTGACTAATCTCAAACACCTCTGCATGTAAATCGTATGTGCTACTATCCTACAAATGCTATGTTTTTACTGGTTTGTACATATTGTGCACATACATGTATTATTGAATTTTAATTACACTCCAACCTTATAACCTTCTGTCCTCTCCAATCTTTATTAGGAATCCCCTACTTGGACTGTCCCTACTTGATCTCCCTTCCTAAATCACTCTATTGCCTATCTTCCTTTCCCCGCTCCAATATGGCAGTCACTACACCTCTTCCCCAATTCACACTCAATATGGCCGCCACGTATTCCCCACGTCCTCACAGTCCACACTAGCCTTGTCCTCTGACATCATCTCCGTCAATTGATTCATAACGGAAAGCGCCACCAACGGTCATTCGGATTATTTTCCCGGATGAGTTTGCCTCTCTTGGAGTTGGCCGTACACCTTAATTCTGCTAAATGCACTGCATTCCGTCCGGTCCACTCTGAGCCCTAGAGTTGCCCTCTACCTTATAACTAATTTTCCTCCACTCCTGCAGGTGCCTGTGACCACGCATTCACTGCTACAAACCCGATTAGGTAATGTCCTTCTTGACGTACATCGGTCCCCTCATCCAATCTACTGGGCCTCTTGCTCAGCGTCTGCCCAAGGACACCCGATTAGGGGCCCCATACAAGATGCTGCCTATCTGTCTTGGTAAATATCTGCATGCACTTCTTATTTCCTACAACACCCGTACCTCGGTTCAATTCCTTGAACATTAATTATTATTCTGCCTCCCCTTGCAGGCAGCTCTGATATACCGGTTCTCGGTATTCCACCTGCAATTTTTGGGTTCTCCAACTCCAGAGTCTCGGTTTGGCGACAGAATAACGCTCTATTTCCTTGAATCACTTGAACCTTTAAGGATAACACCTGACCCCCTCGGGTCTCCACATGTCGCCATTTTTCCTGGCAAGGTCAGTTCCTCGCCGCATTTTCTATTCACCAGGCATGCTCATTTACTTCCTGATGCGCCTAATCGATAAACAGATCACAGCACCTGGAAATTATTTCCAGTTGAATAGCTTCACTTTAGACACCTTCCAGTTTATTCACACCCCTTGGCTCACTTGTAGCGTTCGTGCTTATGACCTAATTTTAATGTTTTTATTTTCCCTTCCCCCTCCCCCCTTTATCTTCTCCTTACAGCAGGCAAAATCGGCCAAATTGTGATATTTTTCAGGCTACACATCCTTTTAGACCTGATGATGATCCCATTATTTTCTGTGGGATCGAAACGCTGTCGACTTTAGCACCTTGACACAAAATTGTTGTATAATAATTATTCCATATAGGTGCAATGGTGCTCCTAATATGTTGTCTGGCCTAACTATTTGATTATGTTTTGGCCATGCTATTTTGTTTTTTTATGCCTAAATTTTTTCCTGTTCCTAAATAATGGAGACACTGCCCCACTTTCCCTATGTTTTTCATGATGTTAAATTAAATATTATGTTTTCTTATAAAAGTATATGACACAATGTCACGAAGTGCCCATACTTACAGATATGGTAGGAGAAAGAGAGGAGGAATCCAACACTCTACCCCCTTTCACATCTCCTTTGCCCTCCTTACAGCCTGTGGTGTCTGCCGTTGAGGCTGACCTTGATGTGGAGAGCAGCGGGGCCGCTCGGCCTCAGGCGGAAATCCCTGGTGCTGAGACATTACAGGAAACTGCTAGAAAGGACGTGGGCCCTTTAAAATCTCAGCCGGAGACAGAAGAGGAGGCACGGACGACGACTGCAGGATAAGACGCCGATTCCGGACGCCGAGAGGAATGAGGAGCTGAAGCAGCGGTGGTGTATTTCGTGCAGTACCCGAGGAAGAAGGAAGACGATCGGAGGAGCGAGCAAAGGCAACCGGTGCCCCGCCACGTTCCAGGAGGAACGTGGCTTTCTCAGTCCTGTTTTCTTTTCCAAGGGGCGTCGGCGGGGACCAAAAACCTTCTGAAGGAAGAGTGAAGACCCTGAGGAAAAGAAAGAGAAGAGACAATCTGTACAAACTTTCCTTTTGTAAAAAGCAATAAAAAAAACATGGAATAAATGAAATTCTGAAAAGGAAAGCCCTTAGCTTAGCCTTATTACATTACAGTTCTTTGTCATTTGCTTCAGTGTCACACACAGTCGTTATTATATTTCTGTGCTGATTTGCTCCATTTATAAATTGTTGAAAGGGACCACTGTTTCCTTATAGTTACTTGTAACCAAGGTCCCTCTCAGACAAATTGGGTTCCCTTGCCCTTTAAAATTCAAGTAGTTTTAAGCATCCTGTTTATGTGCTTGTAACTTAAGACTAGAGATATCGTAGCACTTAGTCATAGAGTCTAGGCTTATACTTCTCTAACTATCTTGACCATTTTGGGGAATGCTGCCATGATGAGATGACCTAGGCTATATTGTGCAGAGGGTCTGAACTATTTAGATAAAAAACAGTAGCATTTAATTTATTTCTTACTAAGTTAAATTACATCCATACTAGTTGTTTTACCTGAATAATATACGTGCAGCAATAACAGGGGAGGCATCACAACTTCACAAGCAAGGTCCCACTTCCAGTTCCACCCAGGTGAGCTCCAACTGTAGGATTGTTCTGAATGATTGATTGATGATTATCCATCGTAGGCAACTAAATGGAAGTAGAAAGACTGAGTAAGTGGGTTATATATCTTTATCAAAGATTTAAAAACAATGGACACCACCTGAGTAGTACGTGAGGATGATGACACAATGAGAATGCTTGATTGTGCTAAAATAGAAAAAATAGCAATACTAGTAAGTTTTGGCTAATGTGGAGCTAGCAGTATTATTTGTGAAATCAACAAGTTATCAAAAATTGACTCAAAGTCTGGAGTCGAGTCAGTCGACAAGCTTAGGTTAGGCGTTTACAGTTAGGCAACACAAGGCCTTAATCATGATGATGCTGACGACTGATGATCTTCATTCTATATCTAAAAACTATGGATCATTTTTAATGCGCGGGTTGGTAATGGGCTGGTGTGGGTTACTGCTTCGAAGATTCTACGTTAAGTTGGTGTTGCTTTCACAACATCCGCCCCACCAAGTGTGTGATCCATTGATGGTATAATTTAAGCCACAGCTCAAGAAATCAAATAGCTCGGGGAATAGGGTTAAGGGATTGACGAATGGATGGGTAATGGGGTTTGGGGAAAAGTTTGACAAAGACAAACATTACAACATAAGGCCAACATTCATCTGGGCAATAAGCAGCAGCACATCATTTGCCATCAATCTATTGTTGGAAGGAAACAAAGGAATGAGTATGACAGAGTACAGATGCATGCAGTGCAAACAGTTCTTTTGCCCCGAGACCCAATTTACCATACATCCAAATGTTCTGTCTTCTAGGTTAGGGAGTGAACCCACCCATCCACTTCTCTTAGTTAATATGACTGTTAAAAGAAAAATGATACTGTATTGCAAAATTGGGTGGTGTGTCTGCATTCTCCTCGGGAATGTCCACTCTTTGTGGCCTCTCAGCACTGGTCCGGTCGGTAAGCAGTAGTGTTGTTGAGCTCTAGCTTTAGCCGTTCGTTCGTGAAGGAGACTAGAAGAAGGCCTGAGGACTGTAAAAGAGAAACTGTATTTTAGAGTCGAGGAGAAGGACAGAAGGAAAGTAAGCTTCATGATGAGTGTATCAAGATAAGACGACTCTGAGGCAAAGCAAAAAAAAAAACAAGAGGGGGCCTCAGAGTTTCACTTCTGCCACAAGTCCAACACACACACATAAAGCAGCATTTCACAAACACACCTCTCTCTATTCCAAATAGCTGAGTAGTAGGCCTCAGACTCTTGGTTTACCTTTGAACTGAAGCTGATACTCGATAACTTCTTGCTTCTTGCTGTTGATGAGGTAGTCCTGCAGCTCCCAGTCCTGCCATTAGTTCTTCCATGATACTCCTGTAGTCCTGAATGCCTCCGAGTAACCCCGTACCAGACCAGTCATCATCATCATCATCGTGAATCGCGAGGACCCAAGCAAGATAGACGTGGAGTGCAGTGCACTGCTGTTGAAGAACAAGTAGAGAATGAAGCAGTATTTTGCATAGGTTTTTGTTTGATAACTAAAGTGACTGTTCTGGTGTCTGAAGAACCATAAAAAAGAGAACACCCCTGCAATTATTTAAATCTGGCTAAGTGTGAAAGGGCTGATCATCACCTACAGGGAAAATAAAATAGGCACCCATCACTCAAGCACCAAACAATGCAAATCAATAATCATCTCAAGAAAGTTCCCATATTACAGTTCAACATACATCCTCCTGAGTGTCTGCCACCACATGAATCATCAATCAACTTAAATCATCACTCACACAATCACTCACTGTTGCAATAGTTGAAGTTACCTCATCCAATCCAAGGCAAGCACGGGTAGTTCCGCTATTGGGTATTCAATCATCTTTGATGCAGGCAACACATTGAAATTTGGCATTGGCAGGCAGTCCTGTACATAATACATGATTTTATGGGGCAGCTGTTCTAGTACTAAGTGATGCAAAAGGGATAGGCATTAGGCAAGAGCAGCCATGGCCCGTACAGGTAAGAGCGGTGGGGCTGGGTGAGGGGGATTACGACAGACGATGACCAGGGAAAATTAATTATTTACTTAATCTTCCCTGGTCATCGTCCGTCAAAATCCCCTCACCCGGCCCCACCGCCCCCACCGCTCTTACTTGTATGGGCGGTGGCTGGGCAATAGGCATGCGAGGGAGGCAGGCATTGTCCCCAATGTCATAAAGGAATTGTGGAGGCTTCTTCAATGCACACTGGTCCAACTGCAATCTGGCAATATATATGTGACTCCCCAAAAAATGTGGGGCAGCATAAATCTGACACAAAAATATTATTGTTCCTCTAGCTAATTTTTTAAACATTAAAACTAAGTTCAACGAGAACATTATATTTTTTGTATAAATTCTTTTATTTAACAAACATAGGTACACCTTTACATTGTTCTTGACACATGGAAATGCCAGTCGGGTACATTGCAATATATTTTGTCCATCACATTCAATTTTATATGTCTTCAGACCCGCAATGGTTGCTATTTGTTGAAAATTTTGCTATTTTTTGTATACAAGAGACGTGGGTATTGAATGAGGTTCACGTAAACGGATATAAGACCTACCATACTCCGCGGAGCGTTCAATCTCTGGTAGAAACAAGGGGGATTATGTATATATATTTCTAGTACTGTAATTGTAAAAAAATAGATTTTAAAGTTTCTAAAAAAATTACCAGATTTTATTGCTGCATACGGATAGACTGCATACAGTGGTGCTTGTTAATTTCTACAATAATATTCCCAATGAACAAAGATGTCATATTATGGGTGACCTGCGAAAAGATTTATGTAAAGTGTCAGAAAGTTCAATGGAGGACTTATGTATAATTCTGGGTGGTGACTTTAATGACAAAATTTGCCCTAACGCAGGGAAGGGAATCTGTGGCTTATATACGGAACAAGATTTGGAGTATGCCCATTTTTCGCACACCGCACTGGGGGAACAATTTAACATGTTAGCCCACCAATTTGACTTAGCCTTTGCAAATGAGCTCTGTTCACCACCTGTACAGTTTATGAACACTTTCAATGGTAGAGGTCTGGGCTCTACTATTGACTACATTATGATAACAAGAATACACTCTAGTAGGTTGAAAGCCTTTATGACCCATACTAATTCTATTAGTGATCACTTTCCTATAAGTATTTCTATCAGTATTCCTTGCCCTATTTCGAGTCACCCCGCTAGTAATAGCGAGTGGAATTTATTCCCCTTTGAACCAAAAATTAAAACATTGAATGGTTACTCGCTGAGCTGGGCCAGAATAGATCCTCAAGTGATATTCAATAAATTAATTCTTGAATGTTCACGTGAAGTAACTATCTGTCTGGATGAGAGGGCTGAAAAGATAGATATCCTAAAATCGTTTAGTATTATTAGTAAAACAATTAAGGAATTACTAACAGTGAAAATCACACAGAGAAAGGAACAAGAAAAGGGTTGGTTTAATACAGACTGTACTAAAGCCCATTCTAACTTGAAGAAGGTTCTACATAAGAAGGATAGTACACAATGTGAAAAAAACATGGCTAGGTCAGCATATAAGTATGCAATAAAAGAACGGAAAAAAGCACTAAAGGACGAGGCATGGAAATCTCTGCTTAAAGCTAGTGCCCTGAAAGACAACACTGCGTTCTGGAAAGTGGTTAATGCTCCTCTTTTAAACCCTATAGACCGGCCCACAGTTGAGGTTGCCATTTCCGAAAACTCCTGGGTAGACCATTACACAAACTTATATAATGACACACAGGATCAGGACTTTGGAGTTTTAATGGAGAGAAACTTGTTAGTTTCTGGTGAGCAGACGGATGTTTTTCCCATAGATTTGTATTTTTCTCTGCAGGAGGTGATATGTGCTATTAATGATAGTATAGCTGGAAAAGCCCCAGGACCAGATGGTGTCCCTGTAGACATATTCAAATCCAATCTGGTTTTCTGGGGTCCTCTTTTAACCCAGGTATTAAATGCTTGTAGTCAGCAACGTTTAATATCATCTTGGTCAGATTCCATCGTGGTCCCCATTTTTAAAAAGGGTGATCGAAATAATCCGGTGTGTTATCGCCCCATCTCCCTGCTGGACTCGACCCTTAAAATTACAGGTCGAATAATTTTAAATCGTTTACAATCATGGGTGGAAGAAAATGGGGTCCTTTCTAGACTACAGTACGGTTTCCGTACGGGCTTAGGAACGGTGGAACAAGGATTGAACTTAAACTTAGTGATCGACAAATACACACGTGCAAAGCAAGGAAAGTTGTTCCTAGCATTTGTCGACCTAAGTTCCGCGTTCGACTGTGTGAATCATAACAAATTATGGGGCATACTGAAAGAACTAGGGATGGCTCCCCGCTTTTAATTTTTATAATGCAATTGTATAGTGAGGCTGGAGCCAGGGTCCGTTATGGAAAACAGGGCGAATGCGCTAAATTTCCTATTAGAAAAGGCGTAAGGCAGGGCTGTGTGCCGCCCCTCTACTTTTTAATTTGTATATAAATGATTTAGGACAATTTTTAGAAGGACAGTGTCAGGATCTTCCCCAAATTAATAAACAAGCTGTGCCAGCGCTGATGTACGCTGATGACGCAGTTTTGATGGCGCGTACTCAATTAAGTTTGCAGAAGATTTTAAATAACTTTGTATTATTCATGAATGAGAGGGGCCTAAAAGTCAACATTTCTAAGACTTTTATTATGAAATGTGGGAAAACTAATATTAGATGCCGTGATATATTTATTGAAAATTCAAAGATAGAATGTATTAACAGCTTTTCTTACCTTGGTATACAATTTGATTATCGAGGTACTTGGGCTCCGAGCGGTAAAGGGAAGAAATGTTATTATTTATAAAAACAATTGGAGCTCTCACTAATTTTGCAAGGAGGCTGGGCAGAAGACCAATCCCAGAATTGATTGTTATTTATAAGGCTAAATGCGTGACTTCAGCCATGTACGGAGCGGGTATATGGGGTTATAAAGATGTGAATTCTATCCAAATAACAGAAAACTCGTTTTTAAAATATCTATTGGCTATCCCAAACAGTATAGCAAATTTTATCTGTCACTCTGAACTTGGTTTGCAATACATTACTGACTTAATTAGAATAGAGCCTATTTTATTATGGCATAAAGTATGGGTAACAGAGGAGATGAGCCTTAATCGTGAGGTTATCAAGGATTGCCTGGGCCTGACCAGGACAGCGAGTATACCATGGTTAAATTATATCAAAAGGTTTATGACTGACATTGGCCACTTAGAATATTTTGAGCAACCTGATACTCTGTCTAAATTGAGTAGAAAGTCCCTCAAAGTAACATGTTTGGCCCTAATGCAAGCTAATAGGTTAGCACTAGAGATCATAAAAAGTCTGTCATGGATAACCAAATGATGCTTTCTTGTCACGCTATTCAATCGTACTTAGTACATGTATCCGGGTCCTATGAAAGGATGTTATTAACACGATTCCGAATGGGAATCTTTCATAGGTTGATAAGTTTTCCAAACACTAATGACTGGTCAAGAATCTTAGATGTATGCCCATGTGATGGCATCTCTAATCAGTCTACCATACATGTACTTTTTTTCTGCAAATTTTATCAGTACCCTAGAAATAGATTTTTAAAACAGATCTTAAAAAACTGGGACTTAGACAATGCCGACCTGCTTTACTAGTATTACAAATTTTAGATGGTGAACTAATTGTTTTTTGTGTATCCTCATTTTTAAAATGTGCTATGAATTATAGGAAATTTTTATGATTATGATAAATGTATGTATTGTTCTTATTGTGCAAAACGTTTATTCCCAGAGTGTGCTCCTTTTTCTCTCTTTTCATTGCTGTGCTTTTATGATTTATGAATTAAATCGAATAAAGCTTTAAACAACAACAATGTCTTCAGTCTTTCTCATGGGCTTCGTTTTAAGCATCATCCTTCCCTTGGACTTCACCCTGTTTCGGCCCTATATGCCTCCCACGCAGAGCAAATCTTTCACCATTTTGCCGGGCACTCTCTTCTCTGGTACACCGCTTTCTCCACCAGCTCGCACCAGTCCAGGTCGTTTCCTCAATCTTTAATCCTTGGAGGATCAGCACTTCCCCAATTTTTAGCAATGTTCCTTTTAGCCACACATGCCGCCAACATCAACCACGTTTTGGTGTGAGTGGGCCAATTGATTTCTCCTGTCACCCCCAGTATGGGCCATCTTGCGTCTGTTGGTACCTGCTGCCCCACTACCTTCGCCATAACACGGTTACCCCTTTCCAGTACCGTTGCAGTTTAGGGCATGCCCAAAGTATGTGAAAGAACGTGCCCTTCTCCCCACACCCCTGGTGCAGTGGTCTGTATCACTCCAACCCAGCCAATGTTGGAGAGTTTTAGGGGTGTATGACCTATGTAAGATCCGGAGCTGAACCAATCTAAACCTTGACCTTATAGCAATCTCCCTAGGGCTCTGCACTGCTTTCCTCCAGTCCTCATCTTCTAGGAGTCCGATGTCTGATTCCCATGCTTCTCTCAAGGGGAACAAGGGGTCCGGGGAGTTATGCATGATTTTGTGGTAGGTGAGGGACACCCCTTTGTCTATCATCGGGTCTAGTAACAGCCTGTCCTCCAATGGGGAGTATTCCGGTAGCACAGCCCCTTCTGTGACTCTGTAGGGCATGTCTGAGCTGTAGATAGCGAAATCGTCCGACTCCGCCATTTGGTATTTGGCTTGCAACCCTTCAAATTTAAGCATAGAGCCATTTTTCCATACGTCACCAGTCGCTCTATACCTATGAGGGTCCACTTATGAAAACCTTTCAGTTGCCCCACTTCCCTCAGCATATCGCTGTCCTAGAGCGGGGTTTGTTCCGTCAATTTTCCATCCCACCCCAGTCTTTTCGTGGCTTCCCACCATACTCGTCTCACTGTCTGTGTGTATGGTGGAAAGGATTCCCTCACTCTCTTGCAATAAAGGGCAGACTGTCAGTCACGTTTCCCCATGGCCCATCTGTTTACCCGATATGCCGGTTCTGATACTGTGGAGAAGACCCACATGTCATTGACATTGATGAGCTGTGACACCAGATAGTAGCCCCTAATGTCGGGGACTGCTAACCCCCTCGCAGACTCCCAGTTGCAATTTATTAAGCGCAATGCGCGGGCCCCTCCTTCCCATAGTAGACTCCGAAGTTCACCATCAATTGACTTGAAGAATGAACTGGGGATCTGATACGGAGTGTTCTGATTGCTGCAGGCGGGGAGCGCCATCATTTTGAATAACACCACCCTGCCCATTAATGAAACTGGAAGCTGCCGCCAGTGGATCACATCCTCTCGCAGTCTCGCAGCTGCGAATTTAAGTTCAGGGCCATAAAGTCATTTTCGGACCTAGTGATATGTATTCCTAGGTGTTTAAATTCGTACTTCCTCTCCAGCGCCACACAGGCCGATGTAAGGGGCGGCAGCTCTGCCGTCAGCGGGAACACTAGTGATTTCTCCCAATTTATTTGGTAGCCAGAGTAGCTGCCAAAGAGTCGAAATATATGAATGAGTCTGTGTATCGTCTGCCATGGTCTGCGAGCATAGATTAGCACATCGTCCGTGTACAGGAGATACGCTCCTCCCATTCGCCTCCAATGTTAATACTGTAGACCATAGGGTCATTGCGTACCCACGCTGCAAGCGGTTCCACCACCATCGCAAAAATTAAAGGGAGAGAGGGCACCTTTGACGTGTTCCTCTATGTAACTTTTCTTTTTTTAATCTTTTTATTGAAGACAGCATATCAATCATACATATACAGTCATTTGGCATGAAGATTATGCAGTTGGTTTACAGATAATGTTTGGATGGTACTCGTGTCTCATCCAGTTATGTCTGATTATCGTCACAGTGATTAGTAATTACAGGGTCATCAGGGAAGGGGGGGGAGCACAGATATTTCCCAGATAGACATTCCATTAAAGGCCAGATGTACGACCGTTTTTGCATGCGCAAACAGGTTTGCGAACCCGTTTGCGCATGCAAAAACAGCATGGGCCATGTACAAAGCCTATTTAGCGAGTCGCAATTTATTTGCGACTCGCTAAGTAGGTTTTGCGACTCGCTATTAGGAAGGGGCGTACCCTTCCTAATAGCGAACGCAAGCCCATGTTTGAATGTTTTGCGACCGCAATTGCGGTTGCAAAACACTCGCAAATTACCACCCTCTTCAAGAGGGTGGTAATGCGCTTCGCAAAGAGAAGGGGTCCCCAAGGGACCCCTTCCTCTTGCAAATGCAAGGGAAAATATTTTTAAGGGCAGGCAGTGGTCCCAGGGACCACTACCTGCCCTTAAAAATGAAACAAAAACATTTCATTTTTCTTTTTAAATGCATCCCATTTTCCTTTAAGGAAAACGGGCTGCATTAAAAAAAACTGCTTTATTGAAAAGCAGTCCCAGACATGGTGGGCTGCTGAGCCCAGCAGGCCACCATACCTGGGAGTGCCTGCCATTCCCAATGGGGTCGCAAATTGCAAGAGGCTCATTAATATTCATGATCCTCTCAATTTGAGACCCCATTGGGAATCGCAAACAGTGTGATACACACTGTTGTACATCCAAAATAGCGCCTTGCAAATTGCGAGTCGCAAAAAACTGACAATTTGCGAGGCGCTATTTTGCCCGTCGTACATCTGGCCCTAAGTCCATATATGGGACCACTTTTTCGGACACCCCCTAGACACATACACTGTTTTTTCTCGAAACCTACACCAGTCCAATTCTTGTTTTCCTGATGTTAGACCGGGGATCTCCCTTGCTCCCCACATTCTAGCAATGTTGCGCTTAGCCACCATGTGCCCCAGGGTCGCCCAGATTTTCTCCTTGCTACTCAAATCTGTTGGTCCCCACACATTGAGCAGACACCGCTTGGCCTCTAGATTTAGGTCCTGACCAAGCACCTCCTCCATACATTTGAGCACACCTATCCAGTACTTACGGATATTGACGCATTACCACAGAATATGCATGAACGTGCCTTCCCTCCCACATTTTCGCTTACAGCTAGAGTCTTCCCCGTATCCCATCCATACCAAGGCTGGTCCAGAGTAGTATATTCTATGGAGGATTTTTAGTTGCACCAGTTTAAGCCGCGACGAGATTGCGACTTCCTGGGGGAGGCAAGTGCCTCTGTCCAATCTTCATCATCCAGTTCTACCAGGACGTCAGCCCATTTTTCCCGGAGCCGCATTAGGGGATCAGATGCATGATTGATTAACTTCCGGTAGGTGAGGGATATTGATTTCCTGGGCATGTAGCCGTCGAGGAGTCTGTCCTCCAGTGGTGTTGCCTCGGGCAGTGTCTCCCCTAACGGTATACAGGCATACAAGGCATGTCTAATTTGGTAGTATCTAAATATTTCCGAGACTGCTAGGTCGTATTCACGTTGCAGCGCGGAGAAGTCTACCACCCTGCCCTCTTTCCACAGGTCCCCCACCTTAGACAGTCCAATCAGATCCCATCTGTCAAAGCCCTTGGTATTGCAAAGTGTTCCCAACAGGCATGAGTCCCATAGAGGGGTGGCCTGCGTGATTTTTTTGTCCCAGCCTAAACTTTTGTGGGTTGTGTGCCAAATCTAGACCGAGTGTGACGTAGGTCCCGTGAGTCGTAATTTAGCGGGTCCGGAGTACAGCACCCTAGTGTAGGAGCCTCCCAGTAGGAGCCATCTATCCATTTGGTATCCTGGATCATCAGGTGGTCGGTATATGCCCTGGTTAAGAGCTGCCAATTGCGCAGCCCAGTAGTATCTTTTGGTGTCTGGGAGTCCAATCCCTCCATCGTACCATCCCGAACCAATTTGGGAAGTGATATTCGTGGTGTCCCCTTTACCCAGAGGAGAGCTCTTTGTTCGCTCTCTATAGCCGCAAAGTAGGTCGCTGGGGCCAGAGTGGGCGTGTTATGTAGGATATACAGAAAGCCGGGCAGGGACATCATTTTAAAAGCACTGCCCTGCCCAGCAGGGACAACGGGAGAGACCTTCAGTGCTCTACGTCACACCAAAGCCGCCGTAGTGGTGGCAGGAGATTGCGGTCGTAATACATCTTGGGATCTCTAGTGATGTATATGCCTGGGTTTTTAAAGCTATCCACTGCCTCTGTCACATTACACCCCTTGGGCAGGAGCGGGAACCTTCCCTTAGCACGTAGAGCAACGACTTGGTCCAATTAATGGCATATCCAGAATACCTGCCGAAGGTGTTGAATATATCCAGGACTCTATTTATCGAGGCCCGCGGTGACTATAGATACAACAGGATGTCGTCGGCGTATAGGGAAATGCGATCTTCCCATTCCTCTGACCATCTCAGCCCTCTGATGATGGGGTCCTTGGGGATCCAGCTCGCCAGGGGCTCCAGTGCCAGAGCAAAGAGCAGCGGGGACAGGGGGTATCCATGTCTCGTCCCCTTCCGAGGGCGAACATCCCAGACTTTTTATTATTTACTACCACCTGTACCAGCGGCTCCGAGTAAAAGAGTTTCACCCACCCAATAAATCCCAGGCCAAATCCCATCTTCTCCAACACTGCGAAGAGATAGGGCCATTCGATGGTATCGAATGCCATGGCGGCATCCAGGGACACCACCACCGCGTCTTCTCTCAGCGTGTCTACTCTCCCAAGTACCCCGTGGAGTCGGCGGAGATTTAGGGAGGTATTTTTAGAAGGCATAAAGGCCTATTGGTCCGGATAAAAGAGCCCAGAAATTACTCCGACCAGGCGTGTCGCCAACAGCTTAGCTAATATCTTCGCTTCAGCATTTAATAGTGAGATAGGTGTATACGAGGAGCACTGGTCCCTAGGTTTGCCTTCTTTGTGTATCACCACTATTGTAGCAAGTCGTTGATCTTGGGGAAGTCGTCTGATCTCTCGGCTTTCTTCATACATCGCTTTAAGGTATGGGCCTATTCTGTCAGGCTTTAATTTGTAAAGTTCGATCGGGAGGCCATTAGGGCCCATTGCCTTCCCGACTGTAGGTCCCTGATGGCCCGCACCACTTCGTCGTCCGTAAGTTCGCTATCAAGTGAGTCACAGTCGGCCTCCGACAATGTCGGGAGCCATACGTCAGTTAAAAGGGCCCTCGATTCTTCTGCCGGACAAGCAGAGTGAGATTTATATATCCGAGTGTAGTGCTTGGCGGATTCGTCCGCTATCAACTGCGTGTCTGAAATTGTCTCCCTGTCCCAGCTGTGAGTTCCGTGACCAGGCGACTTGCATGATCACGTCGGTCTAGCAACGCAAGTAATTTGCCTGCTCTGTCCCCATGCTCGTATATTCTACTGAGTTTGTCCCTTTGTAGTGTTTTAGCCCTATTCGTAGCTACGCTTTTATATTCCTCCTTCTTGAAGTTGAGTTTGTGTGTTGTGTCGGGTTCACCTGATGCCAACAGTTCCCCTTCAAGTTCTAATATCTCCCTTTCAGTTTAGTTAGTTCAGCATTCTTCTCTTTTTTTGCCCCTGTTATCTGAGAGATTGCCTGCCCCCGAACCACCATCTTAAATGCCTCCCAGAGCATCTGCGCCTGAGCCCACCGATCCCACATTGTCCTGGAAGTAGTGTTCGATAGTCTGTGTGATGTTCTGCCCGATAATGGGGTTGAGTAAGTGCCATGGGTTTATCAAGCTATTCTGCCTACTTGACCCTCACCCCTCCCCACTGGCACCCATATGGGAGAGTGGTCAGATATACCCCGTGCCATGTGTCTGACTTCTGTAATATGTCCAACCTGGTCTGCCGGCGTGAGGATTTAGTCAATACGAGATATGCTATTGTGTATCCTGGAGTGAAATGTGAACTGGGTGTCAGTAAGATGGCAGATCCGCCATGCATTCGCCATTCCAATAGCATCAAGGAAGGTGGGCAGAACCAATTGCGCGGGCCCCAGGTCTCTGGGAGGACAACGATCATGCCTGACACATACCACGGAGTTGAAGTCGCCTCCAAGAATCAACTTCCCCTCTGGAAACTCTATCATAGTGCTCCCCAAATCCCGAAGCGCAATGGCTTGTAGTCCCAGGGGAACATAAGCGGACACCAGAGTCAGCAGCCCACCCTCCCATTTCCCTGACACCGCTGCGTATCTGCCCAGTTCGTCAGTCCAGGTGTGCTCAGTCAACATGGGAAAGGATTTATGCATCATAATGCCGTCACCCCGTGACCCTGAAGTGAACCCAGAGTGTACAACCAATCGGTAACCCCACCTATCCAGTGCCCTGCATGTGTTTCCTACCAGGTGCGTCTCCTGGAGCAACACCACATCTGGGGTGTGTTGTTTGATAAACTGTAGAACTATTCCCCTCTTCAATTTATCCCCTAAGCCATTGACATTCCAGGATAAGAGCCTGAATTTCTTTTCACCCACCGGACCCATCTTTTCCTTCCCTACACCCCCTCCCCATCTCATCCAAAGCCCCCCCTCCCAGACTTGTATCACTGTTTTCTTCGCTGCATGCTAGCATACTGGGGCCATCAGGTCTTGATTCCCACGCACCATCCCTCCCAAACCCTACTGTGTGCTTTACTTGGCTGTCACCCAATTGAAATGATAGAATTCTTAACCCCCAAAAACCCCCTCCCTGCTTTCCCGCACTCTTGGCCTAAAACTGCCCAAATTTCCAATAGTGCAGAGTGCCTGTCGCCCTATTCTTGTAAACTAACTAGAAATTCTGGGGGGGGGGTGGCAATACCTCCCCCACGGCCGTCCGCCTGCTGTTTTGTGCCCCCAGTCTGTTTACTAAAACATACTCAATTTCAAACATAGTCACTTAGTGTAAGTAATGTCCTCTTGATCCACCGGTTGTGTTTTGCTAGGACGTCGTCCGAAAAGATAATACTGCAGCCATGGTTCTTCTTTAGTCGGCAGACCCTGCGGGTCCATCACCTGAGGATGACTGTTTTGTGGGAGAGAGGGCCCTCCTCGTCAAGCTGTCATGGCCCTTCGCCGGCCTCCAACCTTCCAGCCATTCCTGCACTGATTCTGGGGTGTCAAAGAACCAGGCCCTGCCTTTTGCTTCAACTCGGAGTTTTGCAGGGAACAACATTGCGTACCGAATCTTTTTGTCCCTTAATTGCTTTTTAACATTGAGGAAGTTTCTCCTTTGCCGTTGGACTGTGATGGTAAAGTCCGGAAAGAAGGACAGCTCACTGTTCTAGAATTTGAGTGGAGGATTCGATCGAGCCGTTTGCAGTATGATGTCACGGTCCCTAAAATTCAGGAGTCTCCCCAGTATTGGCCGTGGGGAGCTCCCGGCTTAGGCCTTCCCCTGGCACCCTGTGCGCTCTTTCAACCATGAAGTACTCCGATAGGGTTTTGGGCCGGAGGTGGTTCAGGATTAGGTCCTCCACGAATAGGTTGACAGCTCGTCCTTCTGCCCTCTCAGGAACCCCTGTGATTCTTACATTATTGCGCCTTGAACGACCTTCATAGTCATCTAGCTGACTTTCTGTCCTTTTCTGGGTGGCCTGAAGTGATTTGATCTCTTGCCGCATCTGATGGGTTTCGCTGCTGAGCTCAGTAGTCACTATTCCCATGGATTTAACTTTCTCACTTGTCTTCTGCAAATCAGCTCTTATCAGGGTCATTTCGGTAGTAATGGTGTCCATTCTTTGTTCCATCGATGTACCTACTCTTGCTATGGCCCCCAAGACATCCTTGAGTGTGGACTTCCTCTTGTCCGGGATCGTCGTCTTGTCTGCGTCTACTATATTTGCGGCGTCTGCCTCTCCCGACCTTTGAGTGGTATATTTGTCCAATTTGGTTTGGAGCGTACCTTTTTGTCCCTTTGCCCCAGACATTGTCGGTCTCCACCAATATCTAACGGTGAGCCCTCATGGGTATTGCCCGCCGCCTGCTCTTGGGATTGACCTCCCTCGGCGGCCTGTCGGGGTTAGCCCGGAGGGCTCTAGGTCATGATGTTCCTAGGGTCGCTTCTGGGTGTCGTGTCCTGCTGCACGTTGCTTGTCGAGAGGGCCCTGAACACTTAGAGCCCTGCCCCCACTGATAAGCCCCTTTAGCAGCCTACGAACATGTCTTCTTGTGGCCCAACCCTCTAAGCGCTACACACTTTATTACTGGGTAGGTGTTGCGCAGGACACACCAAATCCACGGCGGAGTAGATTTAGGCCGCTCCAAAGTGGTCGGTTCAGGCGAATCTCCTTTTTGCATCCGGGGGGGGACCCACATGTACCCACAGTCTTCCCTCCAACGGTCCTCTCTGTGAGGCCCTGCCCTCCAACGCTATTTCTTTCCGCCTGAGATGTTAGTTCAGCCCGCAAAGGCCGCCAACTGGCCCGGGGTCTCCCAATCTGGATGCGGCTGCACTTACTGCGTGCCGATTTCCTTGGCGGACCCCGCACTGAAGTCTCCACGGGGTCGGCTCACCGATGCTTCTCCAGTAGAGTTTGCGGGGCAGCGCCTCGCTTGCACAGTCAGCCATGGGCCCTGGCGGAGGCGGCAGCCTCTCCTCACGCCTCCCTCAACCCCACAGTAGGGGGAGGTCCGGCTATCAGCAGGATTGTAGTTTGGGGTCCTAGTCGTGAAATTGTGGGATCAATGTTCGGTGCGCCCAGGCGAGCAGGTGGTGGTGGCCGCGTCCCTGGAAGTCCACGCAAACTCGAGCCCGGGGCTTTCTGGGGCCTTTGTCGGTGCGCAGTTCGTTATCTGCGAAACCTCCGTCGCCGGTGTTTCCTGCAGGCACTGCTCAACAGCGGAGGTTGAGCAGTTCCTCCGCTGCGGTTTTGAGGAATTTCATGGATCTGTGTGCGGATATTAAGGCCAGCTTAGGCCATGGAAGGAAGGAGCTTCACCGGCGTGCGGCCATCGTGCTCGGTGCCCAAGCCACGCCCCCCTCTATGTAACTTGAAGGGTATGGATACTGTCCCGTTTACCCTACCCTTACTAATGGGTCGTTATACAGTAAGGCAATCCACGCTCAAAATCGCGGCCCGAATCCCATTCTATCGAGTACCGCGAAGAGGTATGGCCATTCGATACTGTTGAATGCCATTCTGGCATCTAGTGCCAGCACCGTCTCTGCATCCCTTGGTCTCTGTGCTGTTTTTAGTGCATAACTCCAAATAATCTTTGGAGATTTAGTCTGGTACTTCTGTGTGGTATGAAGCCTGATTAGTCAGAGTGGATTATTGTCAATATTAACAGTTGTATCGTATTTGCTAGGGCCTTCACTAGTACCTTAGCTTCAAAATGAATTAGCGATATGGGCCTGTAAGAACTGCACTGCTCCGGGGTTTCCCCCTTTGGGTATTACCGCTATGGTCGCCAATCGTAAATCTTCCGGTAGTTTTCCACCTACTCGTGCAGTGTGGAACATGTTTAACATTGGTTGAACTATCTTATCTGCTACACATTTGTACATTTCAGTAGGTAGCCCATTCGGGCCAGCCGCTTTGCCTGACTGCAAGTCTTGTATGACTACCGCTACTTCCTCTACCGTCAGATCTTTATCCATATCCTCCCTGTCTTCCGGGAGAGTTCCGTTAAGCAAATATCTCTCAAAAGTTCTGCACTGTCCCTCACCGACCTGGTTGTTACAGACTGGTACAGCGCCTCATAATGGGCTGCAAAGGTCTCCGCTATTTCCCCATTTGATTTACTCATTGTACCATCAGGCTTCTGTATTTCTAGGCTTTATCTCTTCTTTCTAGACATGCTATTAGCTTGTTAGCTTTGTCCCCTACATCGTATATATGCCTATCAGATCTGGCTGCTCCTTTTCATTTTAGTCGCAGTTTGTGCCCTAAGGGGGCCCGGTGTGTCCTCTCACCCTTGTTGTTCCTCTAGGTTCGCTATCTCCTGCTCCAGCTCCTCATATCTAGCGACTTTCTTTTCTTTGGCCACCTGCTAGTGCCTGAGCATATCCCCTCGCCACTACCTTGTATGCTTCCCATAGCGTGCATTGAGAGCTGACAGTCCCTGTATTTTCTTCAAAATATTGTTCTGTTCTTTCTCTAAATTTGTCCGCGAAGTCTTTGACCCTAAACTGCCACGGTTGTAGTCGCAGTGGGAGAGTGTAGTCTCTTATCAGACCCCTTAGCACTACCTCTACCGGTGAATGATCCGATATTCCCTAGCTTTGTGCCTCGCTTCCACCACATGTATATTTTGTGTAAATATGCAATCCAGTCGCGACCCACTGGCATGCGCCACGGAAATGTGCGTGTACTGACTAGTGTTGGGGTTGTGAGTTCTCCATAGCCCCATTGCTCCTATGAATGTTTGTAGTGGGCCCGGCCTGGCTGCTTTGTCCGGTCTTATGCTTTTCTCCATCTCCGGAGCCATTACTCTGTTCATATACCCTCCCAATATGAGAAGCCCTTGGGGCATTTCAAGCAGTGTTTTTTAATCACTGGAAAGGTCTTGGAGTGGAGTTTTGGCGGTCTATAAATGGAGTATACATTGATGATTCCGGTCAGAGCTACATATCTACCCCCAGGGTCGCGCCATATGCTGCCCGCCACAAATGGGGTCATATTTTTACTGAGTATAGCCACTCACCTTGAGCAGGATGTGAATCCTGCATGGGCTATTAGCGTGTAGCTGTACCTGTTCAAAGCTAAATAATGATTACCTTTGAAATGTTTCTCTTGTAGCAGCGCTAGGTCCGGTGAGCGTCTATGCAAATATTGGAGGACCATTGTTCGTTTAATTTTATGCCCAAGACCGCTGATATTCCAGTATAGGATCGTCATAGTATTAAGTGGTTGCGATGCCATTCTTAATATGGGGTGTCCTCTCCCTCTCTCGTCCCTCCCGCCCGGGTCCCAATGTGCCTGATTCTAACTCAAACAGATAATTCACTTTACATGCCAAACAAACAGTGAAATAATAGGAACATTTGCCATCCATCAACACCCCTCCCAGCCACCCTGCACTGTAGGTTTGAAACTACCCACGTCCCCAATTTGCAGAGCGCCTGTCGCCCCTTGAATAACATTCTACTGCCTTTGGTTTCCATGCCAACCCTTCCTCCCCATCCGCCTTTCGTATACTTTCTTGTATATCCCCCTGTTTGTCTCTATGTGGTTCACACTTACAGTTCTTCTTTCTGGGGGTCTGCCAGATCAAACCTTCGACATCTCCCCTTTTAGTGTCAGGAGTCATTACAGTGTCTTATGGTCGGTCTAGTCACAGCTTGACCAGTTCCTCATTCCCACCCCCTCTTCCGTGATCGGGTGCATGTCTGGCGGGCCTTGTCCATGCATGGGTCCTGTATTCGCAGTATCTCCTTGCCCGTTTCCCAGCGGTTTATCAACTTGCTCTCCCAGGTGTAGCCTCTCATGGTTTTTCGTACTCTTGTGTTGCTTTTCCGGCCTCTTTCAAGCCAGTCCCAAGCTCTTTCTGTTGAGGTGAAATAACAAGATTTCCTGTCTTCCACTACTCTTAGTTTGGCTGGGAACAGCATTGCGTATTTGAGGTTTTCTTTCCTCAATGTCCTCTTGACCTCATCAAAGGTCCGTTGCTGCCGTTGCACCATCAGGGTATAGTCATGAAAGAACCGTATCGTTGCGTTCTCGTGGAGCAGGTCACCCTTGGTCCAGGCAGTCTGTAGGATAGCATCCCGATCTCTGTAGTTTAATATCCGTGCTATTATAGTTCTTGGTGGTGCTCCTGGTTTAGGCGGTGGAATCAGTGCTCTGTGAGCTCTTTCCACGATAAAGTATCTGGAAAGATGCTTCGGTTTCAGCTGATTTAAGACTAGGTCCTCCAGAAAGAGGTCCATTGAGGGTCCCTCCATTGCTTCCGGCACCCCCACCGCCCTGACGTTGTTTCTACGGGCCCTCCCTTCTTGATCTTCCAACTTTACGGCCATCACTTTTTGTTGATGCACCAGTCGTTGCACCTTGTCTTCTAGCTTTTTAGTGACTGCCGGCAAGTCTCCGATATTAGTTTCTGCAAGTTTGACTTTTTCCAAGGTTTTGTTCATGTCTGCCCGGAGAAGGTTTACGTCTATAGTGACTTTGTCAATTTTGGTTTTGAGTGTTGCCCCCAGACTGTGGATCGCTGCCATTATTGCCCTTAACGATGGCTCCTCAGTGTCCCCGGTTCCAGACGCCTCTGTTCCTTCTGTCACCGTGCTCCTGGGAACTGCGTACTTGTCCAGTTTGTTGCTCTGGGAACCGGCGCTCCTTTTGGTTGCATTTTGTCTGGCCTGTAAGTTGCTTTACGCCCTTTGTTTGTTGGCCTCCAGGGCCCTGGGCTGTGTCAGGTGTCTTTGATGCGGCCTCCTCTTTTATTAGGCTTGCTTGCTTCTCGGTGCCGCCGGCATCGTGTGGATTGATCCCTCTCCTCACTAGTCGCTCGGGTGAGTGACCTTGTAGATCTTGGCCTACTTCCTCTGTCGCACTTCGCAGCCTGATCTCCCTTGGGATTGCTGGTGTCTTGTTGTTTCTATTCCTTTTTAATGACTGTCACCCAATCTTTTAAGGGCCCTTCCACTTTCTGACCTGTTTGGGCCAGCTTGACTTTGCCTTATTTCTTTTCCAGTTCGGGCCCCTGTGGTCCCGTTTCTGTTGGCTGTGGATTGCTGCCTGGCTGCCTTGGGTTTCCTCCCGCTCCTCTGCTTCCTCTAGCCTCTCCCTGCTTATTGCCTCCCTGCAGTGCCCCGCCGCGCTCGAATTGCCGATCGCTCACTTCTGCGACGTGTGGGCCTCGGCAGGTACTTTTGGGACCAGAGCGGGGTCTTCTCCTCCGCTTCGCTTGCTCTGGGATGCACACCGCTCTGAAGGAGCGGTCCTTTCTCTCTGCCTCTTCCGGCCGCTTTGCTGCTCGCGCCTACCTCCGGACGTTGAGTGGAGGTCCAGGGGCGCTTCTCACCCTGTACTGGGGTCTTTACTCCTGCTGCGGCCTTCCCCGACGCAGTCCAGTGCGTGCCAGGCCTCTGCTTCGTTCTCGGCTCCCAGCAGTAGGTTTAGTTTCTCGGCTACTGTGTCTGCCCACAGTCGTCCGGCCTTCGGCAGCGTTGGTTCCAAGTTCCCAGTGCCGCCGTTGGTTTTCTGCAAGCGCAGTGAGGTTTTCGGGTCACCTCATTACAGGGGTCATCCGGGAGTGTCGTTACCTTCTATTCCGGGCAGATTAACGGTGAATTTTCAGCAAATGGGCTAGGGATTGCACAGAGCTTTTCAGTTATGTGGCCATCTTGGCTGGTGCCGAGCCATGCCCCCAACGAGAACATTTTAAAAGTTCTATGGGGCACTGGCATATTTAGTCCGGGAAGTAGAGTTCGCCCTCAAACTCAGGTGGTTCACCCAGAAGTTGGTCAGCTAACACATTTGATTCAATTTCAGACCTATCACCCTCTTCCTCCTCCTGTGATGCTGTTTCAGGAACGGTGTAATCGTGTGGTATATAATGTTGGTTAATTTTGATCATAGGCAATCTCTCCACATTTTGAGGTGAGAGACTGGTCCTTCTCACTGTGACGACTGCACCAGCTGCACTGAACACATGTTCAGCGGACACACTGGTGACAGAACAAGCCAGATACTTTATTGCCAGCCTGCTGAACTCTGGCCATTGGCGCATCTTCCCATACCAATACATCAATGGATTTTGATCCACATAGACCTCTTTTGGACCATCCAGATACTCCTGGAACATCCTGTGGATGGTCATTGGTGCACCACTTGCTCTACATGTTTTGCCGTCGCCTCTGCACTGGACTTGAGCCCTGCCAATTGAAACCAAGACAATGTAGAGGTTGGGTCCGGTCCTTCTTTTGCTGTTGTTGCTGGTGTTCTGGTTGATAGTGTTGGCTGCTGCGAGACAAGACTGCTCTCTCTGGAAGTTGAAGGCGGCACCCCGGAACTGTGGGGTGAGACTCAAATTCCAGCCATTCTTCTTCCAAGTCTCCGTCTTGCTCGAAAATCCACCTCTTGTATTTTAAAACATCCCCTTCAGAAAAAGGGATGAAAGTGGGCAGAATTTTTTTGTACCATGGATCAAGTAGTGTGGCACATATGTACTGTTTGGTCTCGATGATGTCTTGTTGCAGCCTTATATTAGAAGTCAAGCGCAGGACTAAGCTCTCAACTAAGGCATGTGCTTCTGTATTTTCATTCACACCTGCAGGGGCAAACCTTTCAGACGCCTTCTTTACCTGGTCTTGTAGGAGATGCAGCAATGGGATAGTTTGGCCCATCGTACTGTCCTCCTTGCTAACTTCCCGTGTGAAAACCTCAAAAGGAGTAGCATCTGTGTCAGGCATTTGAATAGGCCCCATTTGTCCGCATCCATGGTCATTGCTTTCCCTACTGCATCCCTCCTCTTTGACAGTCATTGATCTGTTTGTACTGCTCAAACAGACGTTGCAGCATGTACAAGGTGGAGTTCCAACGTGTTGGCACCTCCTGCATCAGGGCTTTAACTGGTGCTCTATTATTACGCTGAATAATCCGCAGCTGCTTCCAGGCTTTAAAAGAATCGTTGAAATGGGTGCAGATTCTTCTGCAGGTAGTCAGTATGTTGCTGACTATGTCTTCCTTTTGAGGAAGTCTTGCACCACCAGGTTGATGCAATGGGCCAAACACAGGACCCTGAAATAATCTCCATTTGACATGGCCTTGACTATGTTACTGCCATTGTCTGTGGCAACAAATCTAATTCTAAGACCTCTGGGTCGCAGCCATTCATACACCTTGCTGTTAAATTCCTCCAAGATGTTTACAGCTGTATGTGATTTCTCCATGGCGAACATGGCCACTGTTGCATGCCGCCGAACGCTTTTAAAACTTTCTTCAGGGCTAAGACCTGAAGATATCTTTTGCTTTACCCCTGCAAAGAGATCCAGTGTGCAGTGATGCACATGTAATCAGTCGCCTGACAACTGGTCCACGTGTCTGTCGTCCGGTGTATGGTGGGAACAACACTTTGCTGCTAAGCTTGTTGAACCAACTGCAGCAAATCATGATGCAGCACTGGAACAGCCACTCTGACAAAATAGGTCCTACTTGGTACCTTCCATTTTGGGCAGATGGCTGCCACAAATTCTAAAAATCCCACTCCTTCCACAAATGAAAAAGGCAGGAGGTCCAGGGCTGACATTTTTGCCAGCTTCCCATTGTATAAACGTGTGGTTGGGTGGTTTCACTCGTTGAGCCCTCCTGCCTAAACATGCCCGTAATAGTAGCCTGGATTTTATTCTTTTCTTGGGGCACTGACACAGGCGTGCTTTGAGAAGTTGATGCTAGTGTTAGACTCAATGTGCGTCGTCATGGTTCGGCAGTCACTGTATGCCGCAGTGTCTCCATCATCTCACTCTGAGTCTTCTTGTGCCATTGTGAAGTCGTTGAGGTGGATGATTCTGCTGGTGCACTGCTGAGGACAGGGCTGCTTTGCATGAGGATGTCACCCTCTTCTTCCTCATCATAACCTTCCGCCGTGATTGGACTTGTAGCTGATGTTCCCCGGCTCTCCTCACTACCACGACCACGTCCAACAACTTTTTTAAGGTGCTCCTCCCACTTAATTGTGTGGTGTTTTTTCATATGGGTCGTCTGGCCTCCAGTACCATAATGTGAACCAGGCTTACCTCGACGAACATTTGTGTGGCAAATGGTGAATACTGCAATGTGCTCCACCTCTTGCTAACTGGAAAAAAGTCCCAAACTGGGGAGGAGTATTTTTCTACCGGCCCACTGCCAATGCCTGAAGACAAACTGGAGGTAGGTAAGCATGTCATCGATTGTCTCTCTGAGTCCTGAGGCAAGGGTTGGTGCAGGTATCAGCTGGGGCTTTGCAAATATGGGCGCTGTGCCACATCCCTCGGAGCTGGTTGAATAGCAATGTCAGATTCCTCTATGTCACCCTCCACCATGACTACCTCGTCATCGTCATCCTCCTCTTCATCCCCTTCCATAAGTCTAAGTCTTTCTGGAAGTTTTCTTTTCCCTTTCCTCTCCTCTTGTCTCCTGGTCTCTGTCGGGATCCACTCAATGTCCCTATCATCATCATCAGAAGTGGTGCTTGGAGAAGATGGTGCTGTAGTACCCTTCCTTTTCCTTGCTGGAGATGTGGGAGCCAATGATTCTAAAAGAGGAGGTTCAACTTTTTGCTCTGAAGGAAGCTCAACCTCCTGTTCTGCTCCAACATCAGACAAATTCATTGCTGGCTGGGGCTGCTTTCCAATCTGCTGTGTTTCCCAAAAAGATTGTGTACTACTTTGCGAAAAGGACAAATCCAATTCAACATCGCTACTCGTCGGAGTTGACATGATTGCACTAGTTGCCTCACTGACAGACATGGTCGTGGGCTTAGGTTGGGGAGGTGATGCTGTTTATGGAGGAGTGCTGCTCTCAGCTTGCTTGCTGGTGCGGCAGGCACAACTTTCCTGAAAATGTTTGCGGTCGGCATGCCAGTGGTGGAAATCTGCTTCTTCTGCTCCCCACTAGCCACTTTCTTGACAGCACCTTTCTTTGGGGGCCATCTTGAAGCTGTCAGTTGGCAGTGGCACTTAGCTTCACAAGAAGCTGAAGAGATGACAGTGTTGCATAGTCAGTCACGTGTCATGTCGTGCAGAGGCCTTCTGTCTGGCAGTACTGTGGGTGATGTCTCTTCTCTTGTGAACCTAAAAGCAAACAAGCAAGAAAAACATCAGTGAAACATGGCTTTGTTGCAGTTCAAGTAGTAGTACAAACAAACAATATCATTCAGTGTGGTTACTTAAGTTTGTATAAATAATTAACAATAGTATGCAGTGTTCATTCCTAAAACGGAAAACTACGCCAACATAAACTTTCATGGTGACTGAACACTCAGGAAGGATTAGAAAGAGCAACAGCAACAAAATAATACAGTTGTAACTGTTTGCTTTATGTGCAATGCATCATGTGGTATGTGGCACGCAGGGAGGTGCAGCTGACAAATGCATTGACAATTGAATAATCCTTACACAATTATTGCTGTTGGGCACTTATAGCAGACATGGGGTTGATTCATTAATGCCAGATGATATGAAAATGTTTAAAAAAATCTGTAAAACAATATAAAAATTAAAAAATAATAAAAAATAAAAATAAAAAATGTGAGAAAAATTAAAATTAAGAATATTATGAATAAGTTACATTACCCTCAAGCATATCATTCATATTTAATTATTAAACTGCTATGTCATTGCTCAACCATCCATGCAAGCATATGGCAAAGGGCCACACTGGCTGTACACACAAAATGACTGCCTGCCATTGCCACATGGTCATCAACAACAACAACACAGAGCAAAAAGGCATGGGGAACAAAAGAAGACATGCAGGTCTATGGCAAAAGCACACTGCCTACCTACACAAAATAGCCACCGACCAACCACATGATAAACCAGCAAGCAAGGAGGCATGGCCGCAACATAATGATACAAGAACAAGACATGCAAGCCTATGGCAAAAGCACACTGGATGCCTACGCAAAATGGTCACCAGCCACATGGTCGAACAGCAAGCAAGGAGGCATGGGGAACAAAGAGAAGGCATGAAGGCCTATGGCGGAAGCACACTAGCTGGCTACACAAAATGGCCGCCAGCCACATGGTCAGACTACAACAACAACCAGTGAGAAGGCATGGCCACAAACAAAGAAAACATGCAGGCCTATGGGGAAAGCACACTGGCTAGCTACACAAAATGGCCGCCAGTCACATGGTCACAACAACAACAACCAGCAAGGGGGCATGGCCTCAAACAAAGAAGAAATGCAGGCTTATGGGGAAAGAACACTGGCTGGCTACACAAAATGGCTGCCAGCCACAAGGTCAGACAACAACAACAACCAGCAAGAAGGCATGGCCACAAAGAAGACATGCAGTCCTATGGGGAAATCACACTGGCTGGCTACACAAAATGGCCGCCAGCCACATGGTCACAACAGCAACAACCAGCAAAGGGGCATGGCCACAAACAAAGAAGAAATGCAGGCCTATGGGAAAAGCACACTGACTGGCAACACAAAATTGCTGCCAGCCACATGGTCACAACAACAAGAGGGAGGCCTGGAAAACAAAGAACACATGCAGGCCTAGGGTGGACACTGGCTATACAAAATGGCCCCTGGCCACATGGCATACTGATTCTTGAACAACAAAGGCAAATGGTGGCCTATGCCAAACACATATACACACACTGGCTAGACAAAAGAGGCATGGTAACACAGAGAACACAGCATTAATTAAGCAATGCCAAAAACAAAAATTAACAGGGCTAGAAATGTTTACAACAACACACATCCTCCAAAGCCATTATCCCACCTATACACTGTTTGCAGGAAAAGAAATCGTGAAATACCACTATAAAAACACATTTTGTATTTTAATCCAATGCCATCCATAGCCTAAATGATGTTTTAATTCAACAGACAGCACAGAAAACAGTTGTTTCATGCATCCGTGAATAGTAAAGGGCCTACTGGCTGGAAGGCTCATTGGCAAGCTAGGCTACATAGTGAATTAATTAAATCAATCAATATTGCAAACTTATTAAAAAACATGGAGAAGAAAAAAGAAAATGTACTGAACTGTGCAACATTTTTCCTTTACAAAAGAAAGTACATTTAATGCACAAAAAACTAGGCCCCTACTAAAACTGCGGGCCCCCTACCACGATAAACTTTAAAAATCGAATAAAAGTACAAATAAATCCACGTCCATGCCCCCAGTCAAACAAACACACCCTTATACACCAGTTTTTCAACTTACTTGTGATATCTCAAAAACAAAGTCCTTAAATCCAATGGTATATATGCAGCAGACAAGGAGAGTGACCCTTCCAGCTCCAAATCCCAATGAAAAGTGACCAGGAAAGGGACAAAGCACTGGGAGGAGCCTGCTGGACAGGAACAGGAAGTTGGAGCCTCTGGGGCACTTCCTTCTGGTTTGAAAAAAAAGTTTTTAAAAATGGATTCTCGCACAAAAACAACGCCAATGGCCAGTTTGAGAAGAAAATCCACTCCAAATGCCTCTCAGCTGCATTCTCAAGCAGAAAAGCTGCTCGACCGCTCCGTTTGCGATTGCAATCGGCTCTGAGAATGCTAGCTTGGTGTGGTCGCGTCCGGAAGCCGTGTGAGTGAGCACAAAGTCTCGCTGGAGCTACCTAGCGGTATGAGAACTCTTGCGCGTGCTCGCAAGCGGCCTGAGAGTCTTGCCGCTCGCGGTTGAGCGCCAAAAGAAAACTTGAGCACGCAAACGGAAAAAAACTCTGCTTCGTGCCCGAATGGCGTAATTCTGGAATTCCGTGTTCCTCCGCGGAGCACGGAGTGCCCGAATTCCGCAAACTCCATGAGTAGAACGGAGTTTACCGCCCAGGCTTACTGGCTACCTGAAACACATGTGGAAGGAGTGTGGAGTGACCAACCAGTTCACTACCCCTTACCATCCACTGTGTAATGTCCTTGTTGAATGATTCAACAAGACCATGAAATTCATGATTGGTGGACTCCCTGAAAAACTCAAAAGGAGATGAGACGTTTTACTTCCATGCCTGCTTTTAGCCTACAGGGAAGTGCCACAGAACGGAGTGAGGTTCTCCCCATTTGATCTTTTATTTGGTCATCCTGGGGACCACTGTGCCTTGTGAAGGAGGGGTGGGAGAAATGTCTTGTTGAATTTAAGCAAGATATAGTGGACTATGTGCTTGGTCTCTGCTCCAGGATGGCTGAATACATGGAGAAAGTAAGTAAAAACCTTGAGGCCAGCCAGGATCTCCAGAAGCAATGGTATAACCAAATGGCTTCTATGGTTGAGTTGCAACCAGGGCAGAAGGTGTGGGTTTTGGAGCCAGCGGCTCCTAGGGCTCTCAAGACAAGTAGAGTCGGCCCTACTCTATCCTAGAAAGAAAAGGTGAGGTCACCTATCTGGTGAACCTTGGGTCTGACATGAACCCAAAGAGGATTGTTGTATTCCTCTTAGGGTGTCCGTATATAGGTTTTCCTGTATCATGTCCTTATATAGGCACAATTCGCCCTGCCCTTACATAGGTATAAAATCCCAGTCCTTATTTAGGCATTAAACCGTGCAATCCAAATACAGGCATGGTCTCCGACATCCGTCCACCCTAATGTCACAACGAGTTCTTGAAGAACAGACCCTTAGGCTTCGGGAGTTTCCTAGCACAGGACTATTGATTTCTTCAAGGACTCATCTATTATGCATGAACCGTTATACCTTAGAGGGTTCATTCATGACGTCTTCTGCTGTCCGATTCACGTCAATGCTAACATTGTGAGGTACCTCTCAGGTATAAATATACCTTCCCTAGCCCTTGTAAACTAGAGGAGACCTCGACTTCAGAGGAGCCCGTTTCCCGGCCTGACGCACTGAGAAGACGCTTCATCCCTGCACGCAGAGAGTCCAGCTTCCAGTGATCTGACTTCCCTTGCGGGGTGTTGGAGTTCGAGTCTGGCAAGAGATTCCTACCTCTCTCATTCTTAAGGTATGGAGCTGACTAGAACCTAGAGGGACTCTTGACATACTTGGCATACTTGGCATACTAGGCATACTAGGCGTAACATACTCTTAGTATACCATAGTAAGGAATACTTCACCTACTTCATACCTCTCCCTACACCTAGGTTAGGTTAGGTACATTGGGGTAGAACTAGCTTAGAAACGCATCGTATGAGTACTCGCATTTTTAGTCTGTGTTATTTATGTAAATGAATATCTACTAAAGATCATGCTAGCGCAGTATTATTTATTTCTACTGCTTACACTGTACATTATTTATCTTGCATACTGTCTTGTGATCGTAACAGCACATATTACTTACACGAGAAACAAGACTGTTCAATAAATCTTTTATTGAAACGCCCGTCTATTCTTTCTGTGTAACTTTGAGGAAAACTAAGCATGCACGATTGAGCTGAGTGAAACGATTATCTATTGTTTCCATGACTCTGGGACACGTTCTGATTCTAAAGGGAAACAAAGTGGTCATGTTTTGCGGCTGCCAGAAACTACTCCCTTCTTGTTATCCAAGGAGTTTCTAGTGGCCTCTGAGCTAGCTGGCACAAGTAATTAAGTTTAATATACTCGATAGGGACATACCGACCTCAGTCTTATGTCAAGCCTATAGGGTATATTATTCCAATGCGCAGAGCCTATTAGGGAAATAGGAGCTACACTACAGGATCATCCATGTGAACCGCCTTAAACCAGACTATGACAGGGCAGATGTGACCATGCTCATGGTTACAGATGAGGATCAGGAAGCAGAGAGTGAACCTCTCCCTGACCTCCTGTCCAACAATCCAAAAGATGGGTCAGTGGAAGGAGTGGTATTGTCAGACACCCTAACTGCCCACCAGCAGACTGATTGTAGGTAAAGTCCTAAATCAGTTTGCTGAGCTCTTCTCTTTGACCCTTGGTCAGACTAGCAGCTGGTGTACCCATGATGTGGACACTGGTGAAAGCCTACCTGCCAAGAAAAAATATACAGGCAGTCTTATCAAGTGGAAGAGAGCATCAAAGCTGTAGTAAGCAAGGTGCTGGAATTGGGAGTCATAGAGCCCTTCAAGAGTCCCTGGGCCAGCCTGTTGTCCTAGTCTCCAAGCCTCATACTCAGGGTGGTAAGAAAGAAATGATGTTTTGTGTAGACTGAAGAGGCCTCAATGCTGTGACCAAGACTATAGAGGCATCAATGCTGTGACCAAAACTGATGATCACCCAATTTCAAGGGCAGAAGAGCTCATTGACCGGTTGGGAGCAGCCAGGTATCTGAGTACCTTTGATCTCATATCAGAGTGCTGACAGATAGCCCTGACTCCAGGAGCAAAAGAAAGATCTGCATTTTCAATTGCAGATGGGCATTATCAGTTCACTGTGATGCTCTTTGGTTTAAAAAATACATCTGCCACTTTTCAAAGGTTGGAGAATAAATTCCTTGCTGCATTGGAATCCTTTAGTGCAGCTTATCTGAATGATATTGCTGTCTTTAGCTCCACCTGGCAGGGTCACCTGATCCACCTTGGGAAAGTACTTGAGGCTCTGAGAGGTGCAGGTCTCACTATCAAGGCAAGCTAGTGCCAGATAGGGCTGGGGAAGGTTGTATACTGGAGCCACCTTGTTGGTGGAGACCAAGTACAACCCTTACAGCCCAGACCATTCTGGACAGATTGGCTCCAACAACCCAGTCTAAAGTCAGGGCCTTCATTGGCTTGACTGGGTACTATAGGGGGTTTGTGAGGGATTATGGCACCATTGTGGCACCCCTCACAGAACTGACCTTCAAAGGAATGCCCAAAAAGGTGAACTGGACAATAAGCTTTCAAAAGGCTTTTGAAACTCTGAAGGAAGCAATGTGCTATTCACCTGTTCTGAAAGCTCAAGATTATGCCAAGCAATTCATTGTGCAGATTGATGCCTCTGAACATGGAATAAGAGCGGTCCTATCCCAAATAAATGACCAAGGTCAAGACCAGCTAGTGGCTTTCATCAGTAGAAGGCTACTCCACAGGGAACAGAGTTGGAGTGCCATTGAGAGGTAAGCCTTTGCTGTGGTTTAGTCCCTGAAGAAGTTGAGGCCATACCTGTTTGGCTCTCACTTCCTTGTTCAAACCGACAACGGGCCTCTCAAATGGTTAATGCAAATGGAAGGCGAAAATCCCAAATTGCTAAGGTGGTCCATATCCCTACAGGGAATGGACTTTGAAGTGGAACACACACCTGGGAGTGCCCATGCCAATACAGATGGCCTTTCCAGGTTCTTCCACTTAGACGATGAAGACTCTATAGGGGAAGGTTAGTCTCATCCTCCTTCATTGCGGGAGGGGTGAGTCATGTAGGAAAGAACCTCTTTTGGACATGGTTAGCCCCCACTTTTTGCCTGGAAAATGATGTAATTTCAACTGGAAGTGCACAGGTTCCCTGCCAACCAGACCCCCTGTGCCAGATCTCCTTCCCTAAACTGTACCTATTGTTTCCACAAATGGCATCACTTTAGCTCACATATAAATCCCTAGTAAAAGGTACCCCTCGTACCAAGGGCCCTGTGGTTAAAGGGGGTCCCTAAGGGCTGCAGCATGAATTGTGCCACCCTAAGGGACCCCTCACCAAGCACATGCACACTGCCACTGCAGCCTGCGTGTCTTGGTGCAGACCAAATTGAAGAGTCGACATGGCACACATCCCTGTGTAAATAAACAAACACTATGTACGGGGGTAAAGAAATAAAGAGCAAAATGAGGAACACTATATGTGTTCGGATGAGAACCCTCACACAACCTAGGGTGACATGCTTCATCATAGGGTCCCCTTCGCACACTGGGGCCACAAGGTACCCAGTGTGGGCTACGACTCTCCCGTAGGAGAGGAGCAGGGGTGTTCTACAGCACCTAAAGTACTACTTCCTATGTGGGCAGATTGAGGAGCAGAGTGCAAAGAAAGTGAATAAAACTATCTCCTGGTTGGCGAAAAACTTTATTCTGGTGCCCCCAGTGGATAGGGATAAAAAAGCGAAGTGAAATAGGGATATAGATATTACCCTATCTTATGGTCAACATGTTTCTGCCGTGTATGACTATGAAGTTCAAGACATTCCTCAGGACCAAAGAATGTATGTCACTCTGCTATATGTAGTGTGTAGAATATATAACAACAAGTTATATCTAAAAATATTAGGCCATACAGTCAGCTCAAAAGCTGTTCTTGTGGCATCATCATCTTAAACGGTCCAAATGACACATCAGTGTGTAGGCAAGGATACACTTAACCGTCATCAGACTTTTCCCAGCATGTAGAACTCTTACACACTTATTATCGCATTCGCAGTGGAAATGTCTGGCGGGAGTGCCACCGCGAATGCGATAATAAGCGTGTAAGAGTTCTTTCTACATGCTGGGAAAAGTCTGATGACGGTTGATCCCTCCCAGACTCCTCGACGTTGCCTCCAGCCTCTGCATGGAGACCCCCTCAACTGCAACCTGCTCTGGTAAACCGTTTCTGACATCAAAAGACACCCCTGCACCTGTTGGCCCTGAGCCTTGGTGAAGCTGAGCATCACAATTTACCTCTCCAGCTGTTAGTTTCCTCTGACAGGCCTCCT
Organism: Calotriton arnoldi; assembly: GCA_963921515.1. Classification (NCBI taxonomy): domain Eukaryota; kingdom Metazoa; phylum Chordata; class Amphibia; order Caudata; family Salamandridae; genus Calotriton; species Calotriton arnoldi. Next base: position 1,705,782 of record CAWUFW010000867.1, read on the forward strand.
GGCCTGAGCCTTCAGGTCTTTTCTGAGTTTGACATTCTCCATTGCTTTACATTGGGCAACTGATGCTGTGTTGTCACCCTGCACCCGAGCACCCCTGTGCCACTGGTGGTGTAGTGTTGGTGCTGCTTTGGACCCTGCCCAGTGCTTGCTTCAACCCCCAGAGACTGGCTCCCCAAGCTGCCGCTACTTACCTGCAAGCAGCCTCTGTTCGCAGTATCGGCACCCTGAGAATGTTTGCTCTTAGGCACTTAAAACGAAGGAGAAAGGAATTTTGGAGTTTTTCCAATGTTTTATGATGATGTATTTCTATTTTTGTGGTGAACTGTTTGGTTGCGTGATGATGATTGTGGCTTCAATTGGTGGGCTAATTACTAATTTAGTGCTGTATTATTCATATTTGTGAACCCATTTGATGTTATTTTGTAATGTAATGTAAAATGGATTTGTAGTACGCTGCTTGTCACCTGTGAGGGTACCCAGGCACTGAATGCTAAATGGAGAGAATTTAGTTAGTTTTTATCATAAATCCAAGGTCTTGAAATATTATTAGCTGTTTGGTTTGCTCAACGTTGAAGGATACAGTGTTCCAAAATATTGTGCACCTTATCTTTGTTTCCTTGAAACTTGTTCTACATTTTTCAAAAAACAAATGTCCATACATCGGGGACGATGCCACCGGAAACGGTGGAGCTACGGCTGATCCAGCCCTAGCAGCAGTTTTTAACATTACAGGTTTAATTGAAACCGAGGAGGGTGTTATAAACATCCCTCCAAACTTAAGAAGAGCCATCACTCTAAAACTCATAAAACACGGCCTACCACCAAGAGGCGGTAGAGCAGTTTTCGTGATAGAGGCACACGAATCCTTTCAGACAGAGGTATTCTATTCATGGGTAATATTTCCTGAATCCAATCCAGTAACACACATGTTTCACTTCTACAAAGAAGATGATCCACCAGAGGAATATATTCCTTTCGAGGATATTGAAATTCCACTAACATACCAGGAGCATCAGCTCTGGTTTAAAGACGCCCTAAAACATCACAGAAACATTACCAGGCTCGGTCCACTAGGTAGACCAGGAGCAACATGGCCGATTCTAGCCGGCTACACACCTCATCCTGACATTGAAGAGATGTCAGACGAGGAATTACTTACTCAACTTACAGAGTTAATAAAAATCTACAGACAATTGGTCCAATATGTCATGCGGACTTTTACAGTCCAACCACCATTAACACTTCCAAATCAAACTCCCCAACAGGGGAATACAATAAAAATTACACCACAGACTCTATACGCAGTCATGGGTAAAATGCCCACAAAACGTGAGCAAATTCCATTCTGGATAGCTCAAAAAATTACTCAAATCGAAGCAGTATTTCCAAATACTAGCCCGTATGAGAAACACAGAATCCTAACAATCAGTTTACCAATGGGGATCACACCACAACTGGAAGACTGCACCACTTGGGGCTCAGTCTTTGCTGCCATCTATACTAAAACACATGGTATTCCATCAATTGCGGTAATACCAGATGTCCTGAAACAAATTCAAAATGAATACGGGGCAGAGCCTGCTCTGAATTTAGGTATGAAATTACTGAAAAATTTCGACCAGGTCTCAACAATAATATTATCTAATATTAAAGGGGAGGCGATACCAAAGGGGATGATGGACGGAGCGCTTGAGCTAATCAAACACTCACCCCCAGTCAACTGATCTGGGTTTAATCCATCATCATTCTTTAGCTCACTCCACCACCCCAGTTCAGACATGGCCATATGCAAATCAGTCTGACCCTGTGCCTCATGGGAACAGTCCAGCCCGAACTGCCAAGCCATGTCTTCCCTGGACCGGAAACAAGCATCCTGGGACCGGTTTCTGGCTATTCAGCCGTCATCAGCCAGGCTAGCTTGAATCCAGTGGCAAAGTGAGCAAGTGACCCACGTCTGGGCATCCCCTGCCAACTTAGGGCGAACAAAGCGATACCAAAGGGGATGATGTGCGGAGCGCTTGAGCTAATCAAACACTCACCCCCAGTCAACTGATCTGGGTTTAATCCATCATCATTCTTTAGCTCACTCCACCACCCCAGTTCAGACATGGCCATATGCAAATCAGTCTGACCCTGTGCCTCATGGGAACGGTCCAGCCCGAACTGCCAAGCCATGTCTTCCCTGGACCGGAAACAAGCATCCTGGGACCGGTTTCTGGCTATTCAGCCGTCATCAGCCAGGCTAGCTTGAATCCAGTGGCAAAGTGAGCAAGGGACCCACGTCTGGGCATACCCTGCCAACTTAGGGGCGAACAAAGCGATACTCAAAGGGGATGATGGACGGAGCGCTTGAGCTAATCAAACACTCACCCCCAGTCAACTGATCTGGGTTTAATCCATCATCATTCTTTAGCTCACTCCACCACCCCAGTTCAGACATGGCCATATGCAAATCAGTCTGACCCTGTGCCTCATGGGAACAATCCAGCCCGAACTGCCAAGCGATGTCTTCCCTGGGCCGGAAACACGCATCCTGGGACCGGTTTCTGGCTATTCAGCCGTCATCAGCCAGGCTAGCTTGAATCCAGTGGCAAAGTGAGCAAGGGACCCACGTCTGGGCATACCCTGCCAACTTAGGGCGAACAAAGCGATACCAAAGGGGATGATGGACGGAGCGCTTGAGCTAATCAAACACTCACCCCCAGTCAACTGATCTGGGTTTAATCCATCATCATTCTTTAGCTCACTCCACCACCCCAGTTCAGACATGGCCATATGCAAATCAGTCTGACCCTGTGCCTCATGGGAACAGTCCAGCCCGAACTGCAAAGCCATGTCTTCCCTGGACCGGAAACAAGCATCCTGGGACCGGTTTCTGGCTATTCAGCCGTCATCAGCCAGGCTAGCTTGAATCCAGTGGCAAAGTGAGCAAGGGACCCACGTCTGGGCATACCCTGCCAACTTAGGGGCGAACAAAGCGATACCAAAGGGGATGATGGACGGAGCGCTTGAGCTAATCAAACACTCACCCCAGTCAACTGATCTGGGTTTAATCCATCATCATTCTTTAGCTCACTCCACCACTCCCAGTTCAGACATGGCCATATGCAAATCAGTCTGACCCTGTGCCTCATGGGAACAGTCCAGCCCGAACTGCCAAGCCATGTCTTCCTGGACCGGAAACAAGCATCCTGGGACCGGTTTCTGGCTATTCAGCCGTCATCAGCCAGGCTAGCTTGAATCCAGTGGCAAAGTGAGCAAGGGACCCACGTCTGGGCATACCCTGCCAACTTAGGGCGAACAAAGCGATACCAAAGGGGATTATGGACGGAGCGCTTGAGCTAATCAAACACTCACCCCCAGTCAACTGATCTGGGTTTAATCCATCATCATTCTTTAGCTCACTTCCACCCCCAGTTCAGACATGGCCATATGCAAATCAGTCTGACCCTGTGCCTCATGGGAACAGTCCAGCCCGAACTGCCAAGCCATGTCTTCCCTGGACCGGAAACAAGCATCCTGGGACCGGTTTCTGGCTATTCAGCCGTCATCAGCCAGGCTAGCTTGAATCCAGTGGCAAAGTGAGCAAGGGACCCACGTCTGGGCATACCCTGCCAACTTAGGGCGAACAAAGCGATACCAAAGGGGAGGCAGCAGCAGTGGCGATCCGCCAACGATTAAGGGAATTCGATGTAACAGAACATCAAACTGAGCTACCCAGAATAATTGAACAATCCTATGCAGAATTAGGCAGAGATAGTTTGGGTGGAAGACCAGTGAAACCAAAACTATCTGAAAGTCCTGAGAAGGACTCTATTAAACAAACTCCTACATCTTCTAAAAAGAAGTGGGAAACTAATAAACAAAACTCAAACGAGAAACGTTCTCAATCTCGAGGTAGGTCTCCTCAAAAGGAGCCCTCTGAAAGGAGGTATAACCTCAGGAATAGGGATAATTTGAGAAAACCTGACAGGTATCAAGATACTGATACACGTTCCTCTCGTACCTTTCAGATCTCGTCAAGGACTTCGGAACGAAGAGGACGATCAGAAAATAGAGAAGAACGCGTGAAATCCAAGGAAGATAAACATGCTCCAAAAATAAAACAAAACCTCAATTCTCCAAAAGAAAGTAGCAGGTCTGAAGATCAGACATGCCGAGAATACTGAGAACACAACTCAAGAACGGAGAATGGGCCCAGACAATGCTGGACAGTGCAGCAGAAGTCACAATAGTTCGCCAGAACCTGAAGGAACTTCTGGAGATAGTGGACTTGAATGAGTACATTACAGTTGAGACTGTAGACACCAGGGTTAGTACTCCACAAAGGTTATATGAAATAACACTCCGAATGGAGGGAGACATACCTAGACTCTTTTGGGAAAAACTTTCAAGGGGCTATGACATACTTCTAGCAGAAAAAGACTGGCCACCACAATTTGTCAGGGAGTGCCCACATGGCGAGGACATTATTATGCCTGCCTTCTCTAACCATATTCCAATTCATCTAAAATATACTTATGCCAGGAAATGGGCAGTAGCCCAAGCCCCAGCATTATATAAAAATCATGTAGGATGGGATGAGGACTCACCTCACCATAAAATACATCTGAAACATGAACCAACTGCACAAAGGCAGTATCCAATAAAGCAAGAAGCTAAAAAACAGGTCAGGGAGATCTTAGATCAACTTGAATACCAAGGGGTGATTGAAACATGCACCTCCTCAATGAACAATCCTTTGTTTCCTGTCTCCAAACCAGGCAACACCTATCGTCTAGTTTTGGATTACAGACACTTAAACACTTGTTGTAAAACATTTGCAGTGCAAAATGCACATAGCACAGCATTAATGAATAACATTGTGCGTAAAAAATATAAAACCAAATTGGACATCTCAAATGGTTTCTTTTGTCAAAACATAGCACCTGAAAGCAGGTACTTAACAGCATTCTCCATAATGGGGACCCAGCGTCAATTTTGTCGACTCCCACAAGGGTTCAAGAACAGTCCGGGGTTATTCTCAGCGAGAGTAACAGAGTTACTACAAATTTATGACAATGAGGCATTGTCCTATGTCGATGACATCTATCTGACGGACGATGACCTGGACAAACACTTGAACAGGGTAAGCACCATTATACTGGGCTTCGCCGCTGAGGGCTACAAGTTCAACTTTAAAATGTCCCGAATTGCCCATCTCAATGTCCTATTTCTAGGATATGAGCTTTCAAGTGAAGGCAAGAGCTTGGCAGCTAACTTTTTAGAAAAGTGTGCGCTGCTCCAACCTCCAAAAACGCTAAAAACCTTACAATCCATCCTGGGTTTCCTAAACTTTGGAAGAACATACATTCTAAATTACGCAGAAAGGGTTAAACCTCTCTACGCATTAATCAAACCTGATTTTTCAATCAAGAATTCGACACAAGAACACACAGAAATCTTGCGTTCACTACAGGCTAACATGTTAGCAACAAATCACTTACAAACACGCGTAAGTCAACGCAATTTGGTGATCCGAATAATTTCGGGTCAATGCGGATTCACCTACTTAACATTTAATGAGGGTGAGAAAATACCAATCGCATACAAATCTCATTTGTACACACAAGCGGAAATGCGCTTCACTTCAACTGAAAAATTCTGACAGCAGTTCAAACCGCTGTAGCAAAAGAAAGAGCCCTAGCCCAAGGGAAACGCATTATTGTCGTAACCCCAGTACCGGCTTTAGAAGCGGTCACAAAAGCAAGCATTCCAAATGCTAAAGCATTACATCCAAGATGGATACAGTGGGTTAATTCTCTTGCTGCAACAGATGTTGAATATGTTTTTGATCCTGATTTAAAAACACAAGCATTCCTGCAATATGAACAAGAATGTCCTATGCCCACTGAAATTCTGCCTCTCAATCAGTACGAATTCATAATTTACACTGACGGATCCGCACAACCCGCAACAGGGGGTAAGCAAGCTTACAGTGCAGCATGTGCAATCGTAAAGGTCGCATGCGAGATGGCATCTTCAGACCTATGGTCACAAAAACTCAATCTCTAGGAGATTGTACAGCTCAGCAAGCTGAACTACAAGCATTCAAACTGGCACTTGAAAGTACAGATCGAGAATTCCCCACACTAATAGTGTGCGATTCCTTTTACTGTGTTCAGTCGTATAATGAATATATACAAAACTGGCTTAAAAATGGATTCAAAGATGCGAAAGGTGGCACAATAAAGCATAAAACGCTTTGGGAACAAGTAGTTCAGTTGAAAAACGAAACACCAAAGGCTCATATGATCCACACACTGAGTCATCAACGTGATGGCGTTCATGTTGCAGGGAATTCATTGGCTGACGAAGCCGCAAAGGGGGCTGTTTAGACGGCTTCCGTAGCTGCGATCACTCGTTCAAAAACAAAAATAGACAGTGAGATAATGTTGGCTGTCAATGCTACAAGCAAAGGCAGTGGTGCAGCGTTACCAAAAAAGTTTCCACTCAAGTACTCTTATGTAATTGATGCGAACAACGTTCCTTTTGCTCGAATCCCTGGAGTGGGGGATAGGGTAATTCCAAACATGGAACGTAGAGCAGCTTTGATTTATGAAGCACATTTGGGGGAGGGTCTCTCACATCAAGGGATCTCTAAAACAATCTTGACGTTAAAAGAGATGTACTGGTGGCCTGGGATGAATACACAGATTCACATCTTCATCAATGACTGCATAGACTGTAAGGTACAGCGTGATGCAGAACGCCACCAGACACCATGCTACGAATGTAGCTGCCCTGCACAGACACCATTGTTAGACAGCATTAGACTATCTATGCACAGGCGTCCTCGTGGACAAGTGCAATCCCACAAATACTAAAATCAAGGTTCCTATGGATATGGCCTCTGCGCTCGGCTAACGCTCGAACTGTTATAAAAGATTTGCGAGTCTTTATCGGCACATACGCAATAGGCACGCTACATTCTGACAAGGGCCCTGCGTTTAGCTCTCGGGCTTACAAAGAAGCCATGGCCAGTCTGGGCGTTGCATTGCGGTACTCCTCTCCATTCCATCCTGAGGGAAATTCGGTTGTGGAAAGGAAAAACCGGGACATAAAGCAGTCTATAACAGCTAGGGTATTAGGTTTGGGTGATGGGTGGGTCAAACATCTTTATGGGGTCCAACGCTCATTAAATAACTTGCCAAGAAGTTCTCTAGGGGGTCACTCCATATGAGGTCCTATTTGGGACAAGAATGTGGGTACCAGACCTCGATCACGTAGGCACAGTGGTGGAAAATAAACCATTTGATATCAAAGATCGTTTGGCTGTTTTACAGGAACTCAATGAACTAAGATCGAAGCAAAGCAACGTATTCCTGCAGCCAACCACCACTGGGGATAAACCGGCGGTCCCAGCAAGGCCTGTCTGGATTCCAAAATTTGGGGATCTAGTCAGAGAAAAGATTGCGGACAAGAAGGAATTTGGACCTTCTTACAGACAACCAGTACCTGTCCTAGCAGTTCAAGGAACAAGAACAGTACTTCTGCCGCCCCTTGCTGGTAAAAAGGAGAAAAGATTTGTGTCCATCGACCTCATCAAACCACAGTATGTGGCCAATACTAAATAGTAGGCCTCGTGGACTCCGACCTAGTAGCAGACGCACTCCTCTCGCTACTATCCAAGAGGTTCAGACTGAAAGACTGATAACAATCGAGACTTCAGCAGTAACAGATGCAGGACTAAGCAACAATGCTATGGAACTCATCCCTCTTGAAAATCAAGTAACAGTTCGTCCAAATACACATGTCTACACCAATGTAGCAAGTGATCAACTGGTTCCAGCGATTTCTACAAATCCTGATGCAATTTCAACAATTGACAGAACTGCTTCTGGCTATTTCATTAACTTTGATACGTTCTCAGAAGATCCGAGTGAACCTGAAACGACGCCAGCATCATTAACATTCAAGCAGCAAGTACAAGACTTTCTTCACTTTCTGAACAAAACTTATCTGGTTTCACCATGAATTGAACTCTGGATAATTTCTGGAATATTTGTTTTCCTGCTTTGGCTAGCTTTGGTTATGACTATGAGCGTGCTTATAAATGGCAGATACATCCATGTGAACACTGAAAGAAAAGATGTGAACTTACTTTTGAAACCTCATAAATCTTCCCATCGTGAAGCAAGAGTGAACATCACAGCCGTTCCTATACAGGATGGTATAGTGTGGGACAAAACAGATTTTGATATCTTTGGCCCGACGGAACAATTGAACATTCCACATTTGTTTAAAATTTCACTAAGTGATCTCATTTCGTCTAGTACCTATTCTGATGATTGGGACTTTGAGACTGTTAACGACATAATGTTTGACCTAGAAAAATCTGCTGCATTTTCTAAAAATGAATATTTAGAGGGTTCATCAGACTATGAACAGCTGTATTGCTATAATCACTATCGTCATCATTATTTGCATAAATCTGCATACCCTAGGAATGTGTTTATGTTTAACCAATGGGAACATTGTCCTACACCACCACAAGGTAGTTCAAAAACAGTTGTTAATAAGTTTCCATATTTTTCAGGTTACAATACATCTGATCCAGAAACGTTTTACTATAGAAATGTAAACAAGACAGGACTGAAAATTATGTTAACAAATACAAAACAGATTTATTCAGCAGCATTTATCGCCCAACTGTCTAGACAGGGTTTCGACTTTTGGAAAGACACAATAGACACAAAAACTGTCTGGGGTACTAAAGATTGGCAAGTGCAGGGGATAGAAGCTTTATTTAGAGCCTGCATCATCCCTGAACAAATAATGTTTTTGAATGAAACTATCCAACAAACATCTTGTCTTGGTCTAGCCAAGATCAAAGAGACACCTTCTGTACCAACACCTGCAAGTGATAACAATACACAGGCAGCGGTTACAGTTGACAAAATACTACAACTCAACAGATCTAATCCTGATTGGAGAAAATGGTTGATCTGGCCCACAGACACGAACAACTGTCAGGAAAGATTCCTGAATAAAACTCAGGGCTTTACTATTCATAGGCCAGACCCAAAATACGTCCAAAGACAGCATCCGGGGGTAGTAACAACATACAGTGTAGGTAAATTATGCCTCGATTGGCTGCAGAAATCTACACTACAGGATGTGAAACAACACTTATCCTTACTTAAAGAAGACGCAGACCTTAGGGAATTCTTGCATGGACCAAGAAAATCGCGTCAAAAGCGTTTCATATATGCCGGCATTTATGCTGCCTATAATGAAGCATGGAAAGTGTCACAGATGGAGGCCGCAGAACGAATATGTGAACTTGATCGTATTAATTTAGAGAAAACTCTCTCTGTGGTCGACAATGGGTTAACAACTTTGTCCTCCAGAATATATTCACTGGACGGCATTGTATCCTCTGCTATCGACATACTGGAACAAGATTTGGTGATGTTACAACAAGGCCAATCTCAATTACGTTCTATTGTGTTATTAAGCTGGACGCTGCAATCTTTGCGAGCGGGCTATGTGCCTTGGCGCTTTATCAACACGTCAATTCTGTTTGCAGAATATAATCTAACTGATAAACAGATCGAACTAGCACAAAGAGGAGCAAAGTATACAGTGCTGGGCATTGAAAAACTGGAAAAGTTACCATTCACAGTGGCAGAAAAACCAGCTACAGAATGGCTTATTCATGGCAAAATCACACTACCTGTGACTACTTTTCAGTTTCAGTATTGCCTCAAACAAATGCAAGCAGGCAAATATGAAAGGTTGGGTAAGGAATACATTAAGACATCTTGGAATTTACCATACACATATAGATGTTGGAGTGGGGATCGTGAAGTGTTTCTGAGCGGTACACACTGTAAAAATGCACTGAGCGGTTCACTAATATGTCAGGACATTTCTTTACACGGGGCTTGTAATGGTTCTGTGGCAAATTTGTCTTGCCACCAGCAGGGTACACCAGCTGCTGTGATTAATCCAACGTTTGGACAACTTTCTAATGGGAGTTACCTCATGTTGAATGATCAGAGTTGCTGTGGCATGTTGCCAGGCATCCCATATCTAGTAACGGTGAACTCCAGGGTCACTTGCTGTATGCAAGTATTGTTTGCCCCAATAGACACAATCAGGGAGTCGCCTTTATGGCCTTCGCTGAACGTCTCTTTTATAAGATTTGATACTTTAAGCAGAATGAAAGCCATGCTTTTACAACAAACAGTGCCTTTGACCTCGGCCAAAGAAACCTATGATTTACAAGTCGCAAGGACTTCGGCTGAGATACAGACTTTAATACGTACAAACTGCCCTATACATTTCGTGGAAATGATAGGACGTATCTTTAACATGTCTGATACAAGCGGGATTGTACATGTATTTAAGAGCATCTGTTCCGGCCTGTTAACACCTTTCCAGGCAATACTCGGAATAATCCCGAACTTTGCACATTCGGTGTTTGGTGGCATACCATTAATTCTAGCACTTGTTGCCGGAATTCTATTTCTCTTCCTGCTATTACGCTATGGCCAGCCTATTCGCAGACATCACTCCGAGCGAAATGGAGAAAGCTCTCCTTGAACGAAAGTGCTGTGAGCGAATAGTACAGCTTTTGGGCATGAATCGTCTACGGGAACTTAATACCACGTGGTTCCTGTTGTTCAGACCAATCTGGCAAGATTGCATCTTACCTGTTCTACAATGCCTGCTATGCGGTGAAGAATGCGTGTTGGACACCTGTCTAACATTTCCATCAGCAACGCCAACAGATATCGATACTTTGCTGGACCCGATAACGGCCCATGCTCTGTGTTGTCCCCAGAGGCTACCAATCCGGATGACGGCATTCATTGAGATCTCACAGACGCTTCCGGCTGCTGCTGAGGTACGAGAAAGATCTACAGGCACACAAGTAACAACGGACGCGAACATTGCTGCGGCATCCTATGCTTAAAGCGATGCTTCACATCTCTGTGCAATTAATCTACTACACGAGGTGTTCCGAATGTCACCAACTACAAAGGACGATATTTTGTCTACAGAAATAGATGATCTCATGTTTACACCAGACCCGTACACTGACTCTGATTCAGCCCACAGTGTTCCAGAGATGCAGTAACAATTTGGCCTTCATATTTCAAAACTCTTCCCAAATTGAACTTTTTCCGTTTTTTCAAATTAAATGGCACAACAATCTGCTTGAAGTAGAACTATTCTTATAGTACGGACTTCGCGGTACTTCCTCAGACACTTTATCATCGTGTTAGTCTAACAAAGTTCATTAATTTCCATGACATGAAATGACTTTTGATTTTGAACAACTTATCGATCATTTCTCTGTCACATGTAAATATTACTGCTTATTTCATTCCAATTGCATTTTTATTTTCAAATATATGCCTGAAATGAAAAGCAATGCTTAAAATGTACAGTACTTTTTGCATTCTAATAGGTTTTTTAAATGCCTTTTAAATGTTTTTAAGAAATATTTTAGCAATATGCGGTACTCCATTTTTATGTTTAGCATTTTAAATGTTTAGCATTTATATTATTATCGTACACACGAAAGTGGAGTGGGTGTTGTATTCCTCTTAGGGTGTCCGTATATAGGTTTTCCTGTATCATGTCCTTATATAGGCACAATTCGCCCTGCCCTTATATAGGCATAAAGTCCCAGTCCTTATTTAGGCATTAAACCGTGCAATCCAAATACAGGCATGGTCTCTGACATCCATCCACCCTAACGTCACAACGAGTTCTTGAAGAACAGACCCTTAGGCTTCGGGAGTTTCCCTAGCACAGGACTATTGATTTCTTCAAGGACTCATCTATTATACATGAACCGTTATACCTTAGGGGTTCATTCATGACGTCTTCCGCTGTCCGATTCACGTCAATGCTAACATTGTGAGGTACCTCTCAGGTATAAATATACCTTCCCTAGCCCTTGTAAACTAGAGGAGACCTCAACTTCAGAGGAGCCCGTTTCCCGGCCTGACGCACTGAGAAGACGCTGCCATCCCTGCATGCAGAGAGTCCAGCTTCCAGTGATCTGACTTCCCTTGCGGGGTGTTGGAGTTCGAGTCTAGCAAGAGATTCCTACCTCTCTCATTCTTAAGGTATGGAGCTGACTAGAACCTAAAGGGACTCTTGGCATACTTGGCATACTTGGCATACTTGGCATACTAGGCATACTAGGCGTAACATACTCTTAGTATACCATAGTAAGGAATACTTCACCTACTTCATACCTCTCCCTACACCTAGGTTAGGTTAGGTACATTGGGGTAGAACTAGCTTAGAAACGCATCGTATGAGTACTCGCATTTTTAGTCTGTGTTATTTATGTAAATGAATATCTACTAAAGATCATGCTAGCGCAGAATTATTTATTTCCACTGCTTACACTGTACATTATTTATCTTGCATACTGCCTTGTGATCGTAACAGCACATATTACTTACACGAGAAACAAGACTGTTCAATAAATCTTTTATTGAAACGCCCGTCTATTCTTTCTGTGTAACTTTGAGGAAAACTAAGCATGCACGATTGAGCTGAGTGAAACGATTATCTATTGTTTCCACGACTCTGGGACACGTTCTGATTCTAAAGGGAAACAAAGTGGTCATGTTTTGCGGCTGCCAGAAACTACTCCTTCTTGTTATCCAAGGAGTTTCTAGTGGCCTCTGAGCTAGCTGGCACAAGTAATTAAGTTTAATATACTCGATAGGGACATACCGACCTCAGTCCTATGTCAAGCCTATAGGGTATATTATTCCAATGCGCAGAGCCTATTAGGGAAATAGGAGCTACACTACAGGATCATCCATGTGAACCGCCTTAAACCAGACTATGACAGGGCAGATGTGACCATGCTCATGGTCACAGATGAGGATCAGGAAGCAGAGAGTGAACCTCTCCCTGACCTCCTGTCCAACAATCCAAAAGATGGGTCAGTGAAAAGGAGTGGTATTGTCAGACACCCTAACTGTCCACCAGCAGACTGATTGTAGGTAAAGTCCTAAATCAGTTTGCTGAGCTCTTCTCTTTGACCCTTGGTCAGACTAGCAGCTGGTGTACCCATGATGTGGACACTGGTGAAAGCCTACCTGCCAAGAAAAAAATATACAGGCAGTCTTATCAAGTGGAAGAGAGCATCAAAGCTGTAGTAAGCAAGGTGCTGGAATTGGGAGTCATAGAGCCCTTCAAGAGTCCCTGGGCCAGCCTGTTGTCCTAGTCTCCAAGCCTCATACTCTGGGTGGTAAGAAAGAAATGATGTTTTGTGTAGACTGTAGAGGCCTCAATGGTGTGACCAAGACTATAGAGGCATCAATGCTGTGACCAAAACTGATGATCACCCAATTTCAAGGGCAGATGAGCTAATTGACCGGTTGGGAGCAGCCAGGTATCTGAGTACCTTTGATCTCATATCAGAGTGCTGACAGAGAGCCCTGACTCCAGGAGCAAAAGAAAGGTTTGCATTTTCAATTGCAGATGGGCATTATCAGTTCACTGTGATGCTCTTTGGTTTAAAAAATACATCTGCCACTTTTCAAAGGTTGGTGAATAAATTCCTTGCTGCATTGGAATCCTTTAGTGCAGCTTATTTGAATGATATTGCTGTCTTTAGCTCCACCTGGCAGGGTCACCTGATCCACCTTGGGAAAGTACTTGAGGCTCTGAGAGGTGCAGGTCTCACTATCAAGGCAAGCTAGTGCCAGATAGGGCTGGGGAAGGTTGTATACTGGGGCCTAGGAAAACCAAAGGGGATGATGGACGGAGTGTTGAACATTGCAAGCACTCACCCCCAGTCAACTGATCTGGGTTTAATCCATCATCATTCTTTAGCTCACTCCGCCACCCCAGTTCAGACATGGGCATATGCAAATCAGTCTGACCCTGTGCCTCATGGGAACAGTCCAGCCCGAACTGCCAAGCCATGTCGTCCCTGGACCGGAAACAAGCATCCTGGGACCGGTTTCGGGTTCATAACCCTCATCAGCCAGGCTATCTTGAATCCAGTGGCAAAGTGAGCAAGGGACCCACGTCTGGGCATACCCTGCCAACTTAGGGCGAACTTAGCAAAACTAAAGGGGATGATGGACGGAGTGTTGAACACTGCAAGCACTCACCCCCAGTCAACTGATCTGGGTTTAATCCATCATCATTCTTTAGCTCACTCCGCCACCCCAGTTCAGACATGGCCATATGCAAATCAGTCTGACCCTGTGCCTCATGGGAACAGTCCAGCCCGAACTGCCAAGCCATGTCGTCCCTGGACCGGAAACATGCATCCTGGGACCGGTTTCGGGTTTATAACCCTCATCAGCCAGGCTATCTTGAATCCAGTGGCAAAGTGAGCAAGGGACCCACGTCTGGGCATACCCTGCCAACTTAGGGCGAACTTAGCAAAACCAAAGGGGATGATGGACGGAGTGTTGAACATTGCAAGCACTCACCCCCAGTCAACTGATCTGGGTTTAATCCATCATCATTCTTTAGCTCACTCCGCCACCCCAGTTCAGACATGGCCATATGCAAATCAGTCTGAACCTGTGCCTCATGGGAACAGTCCAGCCCGAACTGCCAAGCCATGTCGTCCCTGGACCGGAAACAAGCATCCTGGGACTGGTTTCGGGTTCATAACCCTCATCAGCCAGGCTATCTTGAATCCAGTGGCAAAGTGAGCAAGGGACCCACGTCTGGGCATACCCTGCCAACTTAGGGAGAACTTAGCAAAACCAAAGGGGATGATGGACGGAGTGTTGAAACATTGCAAGCACTCACCCCCAGTCAACTGATCTGGGTTTAATCCATCATCATTCTTTAGCTCACTCCGCCACTCCCAGTTCAGACATGGCCATATGCAAATAAGTCTGACCCTGTGCCTCATGGGAACAGTCCAGCCCGAACTGCCAAGCCATGTCGTCCCTGGACCGGGAAACAAGCATCCTGGGACCAGTTTCGGGTTCATAACCCTCATCAGCCAGGCTATCTTGAATCCAGTGGCAAAGTGAGCAAGGGACCCACGTCTGGGCACACCCCCTGCCAACTTAGGGCGAACTTAGCAAAACCAAAGGGGATGATGGACGGAGTGTTGAACATTGCAAGCACTCGCCCCCAGTCAACTGATCTGGGTTTAATCCATCATCATTCTTTAGCTCACTCCACCACCCCAGTTCAGACATTGCCATATGCAAATCAGTCTGACCCTGTGCCTCATGGGAACAGTCCAGCCCGAACTGCCAAGCCATGTCGTCCCTGGACCGGAAACAAGCATCCTGGGACCGGTTTCGGGTTCATAACCCTCATCAGCCAGGCTATCTTGAATCCAGTGGCAAAGTGAGCAAGGGTCCCACGTCTGGGCATACCCTGCCAACTTAGGGCGAACTTAGCAAAACCAAAGGGGATGATGGACGGAGTGTTGAGACTGGCTGATGACGGCTGTAAGCCAGAAACCAGTCCCAGGATGCTTGTTTCCGGTCCAGGGAAGACATGGCTTGGCAGTTCGGGCTGGACTGTTCCCATGAGGCACAGGGTCAGACTGATTTGCATATGGCCATGTCTGAACTGGGGTGGCGGAGTGAGCTAAAGAATGATGATGGATTAAACCCAGATCAGTCGACTGGGGGTGAGTGCTTGCAATGTTCAACACTCCGTCCATCATCCCCTTTGGTTTTGCTATGTTCGCCCTAGATTGGCAGGGTATGCCCAGACGTGGAGTCCCCTGCTCACTTTGCCACTGGATTCAAGATAGCCTGGCTGACAGACGACTGTAAGCCAGAAACCGGTCCCAGGATGCTTGTTTCCGGTCCAGGAAGACATGGCTTGGCAGTTCGGGCTGTACTGTTCCCATGAGGCACAGAGTCAGACTGATTTGCACATGGCCATGTCTCAACTGGGGTGGCGGAGTGAGCTAAAGAATGATGATGGATTAAACCCAGATCAGTTGACTGGGGGTGAGTGCTTGCAATGTTCAACACTCCGTCCATCATCCCCTTTGGTTTTGCTGTATACTGGGGCCACCATGTTGGTGGAGACCAAGTACAACCCTTACAGCCCAGACCATTCTGGACAGATTGGCTCCAACAACCCAGGCTAAAGTCAGGGCCTTCATTGGCTTGACTGGGTACTATAGGGGGTTTGTGAGGGATTATGGCACCATTGTGGCACCCCTCACAGAACTGACCTCCAAAGGAATGCCCAAAAAGGTGAACTGGACAATAAGCTTTCAAAAGGCTTTTGAAACTCTGAAGGAAGCAATGTGCTATTCACCTGTTCTGAAAGCTCAAGATTATGCCAAGCAATTCATTGTGCAGATTGATGCCTCTGAACATGGAATAAGAGCGGTCCTATCCCAAATAAATGACCAAGGTCAAGACCAGCTAGTGGCTTTCATCAGTAGAAGGCTACTCCACAGGGAACAGAGTTGGAGTGCCATTGAGAGGTAAGCCTTTGCTGTGGTTTAGTCCCTGAAGAAGTTGAGGCCATACCTGTTTGGCTCTCACTTCCTTGTTCAAACCGACAACGGGCCTCTCAAATGGTTAATGCAAAGGGAAGGCGAAAATCCCAAATTGCTAAGGTGGTCCATATCCCTACAGGGAATGGACTTTGAAGTGGAACACACACCTGGGAGTGCCCATGCCAATGCAGATGGCCTTTCCAGGTTCTTCCACTTAGACGATGAAGACTCTATAGGGGAAGGTTAGTCTCATCCTCCTTCATTGGGAGAGGGGTGGGTCATGTAGGAAAGAACCTCTTTTGGACATGGTTAGCCCCCACTTTTTGCCTGGAAAATGATGTAATTTCGACTGGAAGTGCACAGGTTCCCTGCCAACCAGGCCCCTGTGCCAGATCTCCTTCCCTAAACTGTACCTATTGTTTCCACAAATGGCATCACTTTAGCTCACATATAAATCCCTAGTAAAAGGTACCCCTCGTACCAAGGGCCCTGTGGTTAAAGGTGGTCCCTAAGGGCTGCAGCATGAATTGTGCCACCCTAAGGGACCCCTCACCAAGCACATGCACACTGCCACTGCAGCCTGCGTGTCTTGGTGCAGACCAAATTGAAGAGTCGACATGGCACACATCCCTGTGTAAATAAACAAACACTATGTACGGGGGTAAAGAAATAAAGAGCAAAATGAGGAACACTATATGTGTTCGGATGAGAACCCTCACACAACCTAGGGTGACATGCTTCATCATAGGGTCCCCTTCGCACACTGGGGCCACAAGGTACCCAGTGTGGGCTATGACTTTCCCGTAGGAGAGGAGCAGGGGTGTTCTACAGCACCTAAAGTACTACTTCCTTTGTGGGCAGATTGAGGAGCAGAGTGCAAAGAAAGTGAATAAAACTATCTCCTGGTTGGCGAAAAACGTTATTCTGGTGCCCCCAGTGGATAGGGATAAAAAAGCAAAGTGAAATAGGGATATAGATATTACCCTATCTTATGGTCAACATGTTTCTGCCGTGTATGACTATGAAGTTCAAGACATTCCTCAGGACCAAAGAATGTATGTCACTCTGCTATATGTAGTGTGTAGAATATATAACAACAAGTTATATCTAAAAATATTAGGCCATACAGTCAGCTCAAAAGCTGTTCTTGTGGCATCATCATCTTAAACGGTCCAAATGACACATCAGTGTGTAGGCAAGGATCCACTTAACCGTCATCAGACTTTTCCCAGCATGTAGAACTCTTACACACTTATTATCGCATTCGCAGTGGAAATGTCTGGCGGGAGTGCCACCGCGAATGCGATAATAAGCGTGTAAGAGTTCTTTCTACATGCTGGGAAAAGTCTGATGACGGTTGATCCCTCCCAGACTCCTCGACGTTGCCTCCAGCCTCTGCATGGAGACCCCCTCAACCGCAACCTGCTCTGGTAAACCGTTTCTGACATCAAAAGACACCCCTGCACCTGCCGGCCCTGAGCCTTGGTGAAGCTGACCAAAGGTGTCCCTACGTCCCCGAGCATCACAATTTACCTCTCCAGCTGTTGGTTTCCTCTGACAGGCCTCCTGGCCTGAGCCTTTAGGTCTTTTCTGAGTTTGCCATTCTCCATTGCTTTACATTGGGCAACTGATGCTGTGTTGTCACCCTGCACCCGAGCACCCCTCTGCCACTGGTGGTGCAGTGTTGGTGCTGCTTTGGACCCTGCCCAGTGCTTGCTTCAACCCCCGGAGACTGTCTCCCCAAGCTGCCGCTACTTACCTGCAAGCAGCCTCTGTTCGCAGTATTGGCAGCCTGAGAATGTTTGCTCTTAGGCACTTAAAACGAAGGAGAAAGGAATTTTGGAGTTTTTCCAATGTTTTATGATGATGTATTTCTGTGGTGAACTGTTTGGTTGCGTGATGATGATTGTGGCTTCAATTGGTGGGCTAATTACTAATTTAGTGCTGTATTATTCATATTTGTGAACCCATTTGATGTTATTTTGTAATATAATGTAAAATGGATTTGTAGCACGCTGCTTGTCACCTGTGAGGGTACCCAGGCACTGAATGCTAAATGGAGAGAATTTAGTTAGTTTTTGTCATAAATCCAAGGTCTTGAAATATTATTATTACCTCATCCGTATTGTCGTGTGTAGAGCGAGGCATTGCTTGCACATCCGTAGGGACCTGTATTAATGGACTTTTCATTTTCTGTTTGAGAGATTAATTTGGGTTACTATGCTTGCCCTGAGTGCACGTGGTGTAGTACATTAACTCAGGGTTTGAATTCTGCTGGTCAGAAGTTTGAATAGTGAGAAACTTTGTATGCTGTACAAAATTTCAGTCTTGTTTTATGGTACTATTTTCTTTGATTTTCTCGAAATTGAGTTTCCACTGTCAAGAGTGTTTTGACTTATGAAATACTGATTTATTTTCCTTTCAAGGGTACACAGACAAGGGATTTATTGATTGCTAAATATTTATTTGTGGTTCTGCAGTTTTTCCCTGTTCACAAAGAAATCGCGCTGTGATTAACTGTTCAGCCAGGGAGCTGCGCTGGCACTGGCATGACATCAATACTAACAATACTAGGATTGGTTGTTTGTCAGTTTAGCTACGCTGGGATATGGTGACCTTTGACAGATCCGTGCTGTGATTGTCTGTTGTTTATTAAATTTGTTTTTAGTGCTGTTTTGACTTTTGAAGTCATTTTGAGCTTGAGTAAGTGTAATCATGTGTGGAGTATTGACAAAACGTAAACGTAAGCGAGAGGATTATCCTAAGGCAGGTTAGAAAATGTTGAAGAAGTCACACCAGCATTTGAAATGGTGGAAGAGGTTGGGTATAACACATGTGTCTGGATTCCTGAATGGAATAAATATAGAGCACATAATGAGAAATTGCAATTTCCTATTGAGGGCACCTTGAACTTTGAGAAATTAGACTTTTTGAGACAGACCATGTTTGATATGAAGCCAATGCCTAGAACTACACTGTTCTAAGCACTCATGGCAGCACAGAAGGAGAGACAGAAGAAAGCTAGAGCATTTAAGAAGTCCTTCATGGGCTGGTTATATGTCAGGCTAGATTGTGAGCAAAAAGCATGGAGAAAGGACAAAATAGAAAAGGTTAAAACATTTCCTGTTATACACAGATTAAAACAAATAAATTAAAAGAGAAGCAAGAGAATGAGGAAATAGAAGATGATGATGATGACAAATTCTTTAATGAGATACTGATTTCAAGATCAGAAAACCACATAAGCTCCACACTGTGTGGAGAGGGGAACAAGAGGCGCAGGGTTTTTTTAGGAGCTAGCAGCCTCCAACAATAAATGTTAACCACAAAAGCTGCTCCTAACTTAATAACTACTGTGAGATGTGGGTTACATTACGAGTGAAGACATCTCATAAAATGTAACGGACTGGTCTCACACACCACCTGGTGTCATGCTTCATCATTGACCAGTCCTCGCCCTCTAAAACCTTGGTTTGATAGAGGCGGGCATTCACCTGACGACAGGGATGCACTTCTAAACTAAGTGGGGGCCCATAAAAAGTGAGTGTAGTTAAAAATCATTATAGTTAACCTTATTGTGTTTTTAATGTGAAGGGTAACTATATGATATTAAAATCAAAAGACGGTGTATGGGGGAATTAATGTCCCCTAACCGTTGCGTGTTGCGCATCCCTCTCGTCAGGTGAATGCCCGCCCTCTATCAAACCAAGGTTTTAGAGGGCGAGGACTGGTCAATGATGAAGCATGACACCAGGTGGTGTGTGAGACCAGTCCGTTACATTTTAGGAGATGTCTTCACTCGTAATGTAACCCACATCTCACAGTAGTTATTAGGTTAGGAGCAGCTTTTTGTGGTTAACATACTGATTTCAAGACCTCCTCCGCACATAGACAGACCGGCAGAACCGATTCAGATTACTGTTGAAGTTGGTGGAGAGGAGAGATACGGCAGCAGTGGAAGCTCCTGTTGGAGTTGTACCAAATGCCCCTGCCAAAGTTCCGACTACAAAGGTAAAGCCTAGTATAAGTGAGACAGAGCACACTGTCTCTACAGTGGTGATAGAGCCACCTCCCAAAGAGATTTTTTATTGGGATTCCTAAGATAGAATTTGGAGAGATGCTTCAGGGTAATGTGGATTTGAACAGACTATTGACATATAATGCTGGTGAGATGAGATATTTGATGAAAGAAGCATCAATGAAGCACATGATGAATTAGAAGAATTGGCTGATGAATTAGATGTTGACATAAGTAAAATGAAAAATGTCAAATGAAATCATAAAATGGATTTAATGCATGATGAAATTAAAGAGATGGGTCTCATTACACTGAGAGCCCATATTAAAGATTTGATTGAGAAAACATGAGACTGGGGAGATTTGAAGGAATATCGAGAAAAAGGGAACAGTAAATAAGAAAAAGATGAAGGACAGTGAAGTGAAGGTGGAAAAAGGTGCAGTAGTGATTCAGAGGTGGGGACGAGTATAGTGACAGAGTTTCCTTTGATGAAGCACTGGGACCTATAACGTAATCTCTTAGTCAATGTGTCAAAGATTTTTCTCCATTGGTCATATGCACATTTTTTAGCTGACATGAAGCACTGAAAGGAAGAAAACATTTCTAAGCTGTGAAGCCAATGTGACTCCACAATAACAACCACAAATCGCTGAGTATAGTTAAAGGGTTTTATTTCGGTCTGCCAATCAATCCAGTATGTATGCAAACCAAGATTAAGTTCAGTAAATGTAGCAATACAATAGGTAAACTGAAATATCTCAGCAGGTAAATGTGCAATAGAATTACATATCGAATTGAGACAATCACAATTGTATAGACACAAATTAAAGTAAACAGGTGTTAGTTACATAAAGAAACTTTCCCTCTCTCTTCTAAACATAGATCAAATATAGGGTCATCTATCAAGGGTCTCTAAATTGGGAGCAGAAAGGTAGAAGATGTCAGCATGATTAGACTCCAGGAGAAGACCAAAGAAAAAGGAAATTCGTTTTTTGCATGAAGCTCCACATTTACAAGAATAGGGCTAGCAGAGAGGTCTGTACCTCTCTACGTCTAAAGAGAATCTTTTCTAACTCTAACAACGAGACCACCAATAAAAAGTAACAGGAGATTCAGAAACATACTTATCTTCTTCACACCACCAGGGACCAATCAGAACACTACTTGAGTGCATCTGCAACATGGCTTCAGCTTCACATCGTATCAAACTGAAACTGTGGTTCCCAACCTTGAACAACTTGCCATCCGAGGCACATGATGAACAGAAGGTCTCTTTCAAGCATTGTTTCTCCACATTCACAGCCAAGTTTCCTTTCCAGCCTCTCTATCAGCAGTCTAATACAGACAATAAACCTTACTCCAGCTAACTTAAATCATGATAATGAGCCTGCAAAAAAACAGGAAACATGCTGGGAAAACAAAATGTTTTTCAACTGAGGCCTGTAGTCAGGCTAACTTAAATCAAACATTTAATGTGCACTTCAAATACATGGTTAAACATGCAGACGTGTAACTTTAAAAATGAATGCAAAAAGTTAATAAAATAATACATGTTTAGGTACGCAAATATAGCTTAAAGTGTAAGTGTAAAAAGTGAATAAGGAATACATGCTTCATGTTTAAACTGAACAATAGTGTAAACGTATGTTTAAACTGAAAATTAGTGTACACGCATTCTAGTGAATATATTTCAGCAACAAGTTTAAATGCTTCACACACATTAATAAAGTTAAGGCACACATTGAACATAATTGCAAATGCACATATATAATTGCATTTCTATGACGTGTAAGGGTGGAGTCTAAATTGCGCTGCTCCACCTTTAAAGAAGTACATGGTGGGAATTTGGTGCATGTCCCTTGGAAAAGAGCAGATTTGTTTGCTTTTACACATTATTTTCCAAAGTTGAGAGAAGACCCGGTAAAATGGTATGAGGTTCGTAAATGCTGCGCAAACAAATTATGGATGGAATGCTGAACAAATCATTCACCCCCAGCCAGGAGATCTGGGTTAAATCCATCGTTCTTTTGCTCTCCATGCCACCCGAGTTTGAACCCAGTCATATGAAAATCAGTCTGGACCCTGCTCCTCATGGGAACAGTCCAGCCGGAACTGTCAAGCCAGGTCCTCCCTGGACCACAAATAGGTAACCTGGGACAAAACTTTCTCCGATGCTGCGGACAAATTTGCATTCTTTATTTGATATTGTTCATCCAGGTAATTTGTGGTTGGAGTGGAAGTGGGTTGCAGGGTGGCCAATGCAGGAACTGCCTAGAGAGGATCCTAATAATGCACCATCACCAGATGTGGTTGAAAAATATAAGGCAGTGATTGAGCATTTGAAGAAACTAATGCTTGAAAAGAATATAAATTGGGAAAAGATACTGAGGATAACACAGGAACATAAAGAGTCAGTGCATTTTTATTGTGAGAAGTTGATGCAAAAATTTAAAAAGCGCAGCGGCATCGAAAATCCAGGGAAAGATGCTGTTGGAGGTTTTATTTCTGCTTTGTGAATGGACTGAGAACAGAGATTAGCAATCATATTCAGCAAAGTGAATTGTGTTGGTCGACAAGAGACACTGATGGGATTTTGAAATTCGATAAAAATAGCAGAAAAGGCTAAAAGAGAAGCAGATGATTACTCAAACAAAGCAATTTGAAAGGGGACAGATGGGTTCAAATATGAATTTTGTGAAAAATTAAATGAATGGAATGAATCAGATGGCATAAGATGACGGAGCAAATGGAATGATTGGAAATGTTGAAAAATACCACAGCTTGTTCTTTTTGTGGGAGGATTGGGCATTGGAAAACAGAATGCAGACAGAATCCTGAGAGAATTCAGGACAATATACAACACAATCAGCAGGTGCAGAGAAATAATGTAATATCAACTATGCAGAACAGGTAGAATCAGAAAACATTTTGAATGCCAATACTCCCAGCTCCAATAATGCAGAAAAACATAAGAAATAAAATGCCATTTAATCCGGGTTACCAACAGAATGCCATGGACATCATTGAAGAGATGGCAGGCACCAGTTCACAATGATGATGCCTAAGAGGGGTGGAGCTTATTTGGAGAAGTTCTAGAGGCCGACCAAAGTGGCCCATATATTGATGGAGAAGTCAACGGCCATTCCATTTATTTTTTGATTGATACGGGGGCTACCCGTTCTACAGTTCATTCTGTGGAAGTACCGAACCTACCCCTCTCGGGAACAGAAGTCCAAGTTGTAGGGATCAGCAATAAACTAATTGTTAATCAAGTTTCAGCAGATGTGCCAGTCAAAACAGGACAAATGTGGAATAAACGTCAGTTTATTATATGTGGTTCAAGCCCAGTGAACTTACTTGGAAGGGAGCTTCTTTGTAAGATGAATTATGTTATTTACTGCACACCAGGTGGTGATGCAGTAGAAACAAAAGATGAGGATTCACTTTCTAAAATTATTGCAGAGAACTCCAGAGTTGAGATGTACCCAGTTTTGACAAATGAAGACCTCTGTTCAGATTTAAGACTTAGGACCTTATAGCGATGCCGGTTGGATCGGCTTCTGCAGTCCTGTCGGAGGCGGTCAGACTGCTGGAGTCTAGTCGGAAGTGGTTGCTCCGACCGCCATATTACGATGCATTCGTATACATAGAATTCCAACTGCCGCAGTCCTTCTGACTCCGGCAGAAAATTACGACAGTGGTGGTGTTGGGAAGGACCAATGAAGTCAGTTGGAATGTGGTCCAACTTCTGAACCGCCAGCCCAATTACGATGCGCCTTTCCAACAAGCCGACCGTGGTGGGCCAACCACCTCATCTGAGCTGGCGGAAAGGGAGGGGTATAAGTCCAAACACCTGTACACAGCTTCTCATGTCATGTGCCAACATGAAGACCATCGCACACATCCTGCCTCTGTTTTACCTGCTCCATGACGCACAAAATCAACACCGTTGTGGACGCAACCACAGGTAAGTGTCACACCTACCCGTGTACATGGAGTACTCAGCAAATGGATGCACCGCCATGGAAAAGCAGGGGCGTAGCTTGGTCAGCATGAGTGGGGGGTGGTTGCAACCAGTACACAAATAATCACGCAGGGACATTTTGGCAATAACTACACATATCATGAGAAGCAGGACATGAGGGGGTAGGAAGGGGCAGTTGAAAGAGCGAGGAGTGCCAGTTGTGTAGCAGGGCATGAAGTGGTCGGAGGCCTGCCGACTTAGCACCAGTAGGTCAAAAAAGCAGGTGCTGAAATGGGTCTCATCGGACTCTCCATAAATTCATCACAACATAGAATACAGAGCATGTGTATGTGTCATCGTGGGCAAGTAAAACATCTCAGGGGATAATCTGCACACACTTCACACCACCTGACTGAAACTGCTCCTAGCCAACTATGGGCCATATGTATCAAACTCGGAATTTGCGATTCTCAAATAGCGATTCATAGCGAATCGCATTTTGAGAATCGCAAAACCCGATGTAAGTAAAAGTTCGCAAATATTTAGCGATTCTCAAAAAATCGCAAATAAAGCCAATACCTATTTTGCGATTCCTTAAATTGCGAATTCGCAATTAAGAAATCGCAAATAAAGAATTGCAAATTAGCGAATCGGCAATTCAGGTGCAGCATGATGACATCACAACCAGGAAGTGGGACTACCCATGCTGCACCTGATTGCCAGCAGCTGAGTGAGAGGCTGGGAGGAGAGCTGAGACAATTGTGCACTGCAGCAGAGTGAAGGAGACATGGCCACACAGGAGAAGGAGAGGCAGCAGGAGGAGAATGCCAGGAAAAGGAAACATAAGTTCAGTGAAAGGGAGCAGGAGGTGCTCATACAAGAAATGGTGGTGAGCCATGATCTCCTGTTTGGCAAGCAATCACTACGTGTGCCAGAGGTACGCAAAAGGAAAATCTGGGCAGACATACAGGAGAAGGTGAATGCCATTGGCGTGACCCACCGCACCGTAGAGGACCTCAGGAAAAGGTGGTATGATATGCTCAAAAGATCCAAGGAAAAGGTGGCTACAAGGCTGGCTGAGGCAAGGAAGACCGGTGGTGGGACGTCCACTGCTACTGATTCTACGCCTTTGGAGGAGTTGGTGGAGGGCACCCTGCAGCCGGAGAGTGTCAGTGGCGTGGCTGACCTGGACAGCTCCGAACCCCGGAACACCAGGCAAGGTAAGAAGCATGCTAAAACTCCTGATATATCACCACATCACTCACACACCCAGGAAAGCCCCAGGCACCAAACATGAATGCAACTCCAGTGCATGCACACAAGCACACCCAGCAATGCATTATGGGAGATGTAGTCACATGCACCAAACAGTGGAGCAGTGACACCCAGCAAGGAACAAACAGAATGAGTAAATCAGGAAAGGCAAAAAACATACTGATAGGACCCATGTAACTTGAAACTGAAAAATGTATTGCATTACCAATGCAAGGCAGGACACCCAATTAATGTGTGCATTTACATTTACAGCACCACCAGGAACACAGGAATCAATGGCAGGAGGGAAGGATGCATCCCACACCGGAGAACAGTCAGGGCAAGAGGAGCAGGAGGAAGGCAGCCCAGTAATCCCTGTGACACGCAGGCGGCGCATCCTAGTACCACCACTACCACCACTGAAGGCCGATCCACTGGACACAAGTGGAGAAGAGCAGCAAGTCCAGGGCCAGCGTGCTACATGGCACACAGCACAGTCCCCTGTCCATCCCAGTCTAGGAAGTCCATCCATGCGCAGGTCACGTCTGTCCACCAGCACAGCAGCCGTAGGCGAAGGCACAGTGTTTGCAGGCCTTGAGGGCAACATGCTACAGGTACAGCTCTTGCAAGCAAAGGCAATAAAGTCAATACAGAGCCAGTTCACAGCGCACAACAACAACATGACCCAAATGAGGGAGGGCTTCATGGACATGAATGGTGCACTGGAAGCACTATGCTCAGAGATGCGGAGAGACCGGGCAGCCAGGCGCAGGGACAGACAGCGCCTCCACACCCGCCTGGACTTGTACACAAAGGCGGTGAACCGCCTGTCCACTGCCACATCAGTGCTGGCACGTCGCTGTGTCAGCATGCAGCATGAGATGGCACACTGCTGCCAGGATGTAGCAAAGGGCTTGGTGCAGGTCACACATGCCGTGGACCAGCTGCGTGCAGCAGCCACAGGTAGCACAGGACCCCTCAGCTCACTGGAGGATGAGGAGCAATCCAGCAGGAGCAGCATCACTCCACCCATCCCACAGGACAGACGTCGCAGTGCGCGTCAGGGGAGACCAGCCGATGCCTCAGGGGAGGGCCGTGGGCACCCTGAGCGAGGGGCGACAAGCCGCGCGCGCAGACGCTGAAGTGCTATGAAGGGCACATGGCATTGGGTGAGGAAACCCATAGCATCTTGACTCATGTTTGTGAAACAGATTTGCACTGTGTGTTGAACATGTGCAAGCAATTTGGACTAACATAGTGTGCCCCCCAGTCTGTGTGACGGATATTGTCCTGCACTGAAGGCAATAAACACAGTTTAGCACCAATCGGTAGCATTGTGTCATCATTACTCACCTAGAAATAGTTCTGTGTGATCTCATCTCGCCTCTGGTGGCCAGGCGCTGCACCAACCCCACCGGCTGGTCTGCATCGGGGAGCTGGACCCTCCTCATCTGATGATTCAGAATCTGTCAGCTCCACTGGTGTGCCTTTCCTGGTGGCGATGTTGTGTAGCATGGCACACGCGACCACGATTTTGCAACATGTTTCAGGGCTGTACTGTAGTGCACCTCCACTCTTATGTAGGCAGCGGAAACGGCTCTTGAGGATTCCGAAGGTCCTCTCAATGGCACAGCGGGTGGCTCTGTGGGCACTGTTGTATCTCCGCTCCCCAGCAGTGGCTGGACTCAGGTACGGAGTCATGATGTACTCACGAAGTGCATACGCACTGTCACCTGCAGGGAGACAAGAATCTGGTTAAACACTGCCCTGCCACTTCTGTGCTTTACTGGTGTGTCCCTATAAGCAATGCATTTACCTAGCAGGTAGCCCTCACCAAACTCCCCATCTGTGAGTCGTCTGTGGATTCCACTGTGGCGAAACATGAAAGAGTCGTGGGTGCTGCCTGGGTATTTCGCAGCTATATCAGTGATTATATGTTTGGCATTGCACACAACCTGTATGTTCAGGGAATGATAGGACTTGCGATTCCTGAACACATACTCATTCTGTGAGGGGGGGAAATAGCGACATAGGTCCCATCTATGCAGCCAATAACGTGTGGGAATTGGGCTATCTGATAGAACTCCTGCTTGGTCTGATCTAGTGCCTGTTGTGTGCTGGGGAATTGGATGTGGTGATACATCCTCTGCACCATTGCGTCAAGGAAAGCGCGGAAGAAGCGCGAAAGTGCACTCTGTGAGACCCCTCCTGCTGTGGCTATCACCCCCTGAAAACTCCCAGATGCCAGGAGGTGCAGTGAGCACAAAACCTGTACATGGGTGGGGATGGTGTGTGTCCTGCGTGTGGGGTGTTCTAGTATGGGTTTGAGTTCCTCTATTAGGTCTAGGATGCGGTCTTCGTCCAGCCTGTAGTTCACACGGATCTCCTCCACAGTCCGCTGGAACAGGGTGATGCGCGCTCTGAAGATCCTTTCCTGGCATCTCCTCCTCTGTGCAGCAGCTCTGATACGCAGCCTCCTGGCTATCAAGTACAGCCCAGCCATTGTGGATCACCCCTGTGGCATTGTGGGCCTCTTTAAATAGATTGCACCTGGTTACCACCTGCTCATACTTGGTGGTAATTGCGAGGTGCAAAATTGCGACTTTCGTACATTCGCAATTTGCGATTTTTTCATGCATACTATTTTGCAAATTCGCAATTTGCGGACACGTTAATTGCGATTATCACAATTCAAGTGTCGCAGATTGCAAATTCGCAAAATTAATCGCAGATTCGATGCCTCGCAATTTTGCTAATCGCTAATTTTGCGATTAGCATTTTTGCGCACTGGTAAGCTGTCATACATTGGGATTCTCTGTTTTGCGATCGCAAACACCGTTTTTTTGCGATTCGCAGTGTTTGCGATCGCAAAACAGCTTCATACATATGGCCCTATGTTTCACACAATATACCAATTATGTGTTTGTGACACTACATACACCTCCTTGGAGCCACAAGTGGATAAGGTATGGGGCGTTGTAACCCTGGTCCAAACATATTTAGTGGGCCCCTGTACGCAACATCACAGAATGTATGTTGCCATCACATCTGCATGATGTCCTCTATGTCCAAGTCACTGAAAATGTACAGGCACACTCTCAAAAACTTTACATGTGTGCACATCTCAGAAGCTGTAGTACTGATGTGTGCAATAAACAGTCAGAAAACAGCACCTCTTCATGAATGATATGGCAATCATCTTCTGTGACACACTCACATTGCTCATAAGCTAGGTCCTGTACCTTCACTGCTAAAGCATTGTATTGGCCCTTCACACATCACCCATGTGAAAAATGTAAGTCAGGTAAATGGGATTCCCACAAACCACAGTGTCAAACTTTTGAAGTCCAAAATGTAAAAACTCACTGCAGATTTTGGTTCCCCAATCCAGGGGGACTCCTGCAAGGCTAAGGGCCAAGGTCACAGTCCATATTGCACCTGCCTCAAAGGCTCCATGTGCACAAGACCTATGGCGTGCTGTAAATCAGGGACTAACAATATTTTCACAAAGCGGCATGCACATGTGGCTAATGTGTAAGTGCAAGTCAATAAATAAAACACTGCAGCAACAGTGGTTGTCAGACATCTCCTAAAAGTATGTGGCAAAAACACACATGAAAATGGTTACATGTGCATCCAAAGTACTAATTTGGTATGGCAATTCAACACCTACCATGTTTGAAGAAAGAAAGACCTACTTTGCACACATATCCACCCTACATCTCAGGCAGTACTGCAAGCTGAAATACGGGGACATTGGCCAAGGCAAGCTGCAATACTTACCAAAGCAGATCACACCCAATGTAATGTCATCCCCAATTGAAACTCATCCCATATATACATCCATTAAACATTAACCATCGGCCTCTGTAACTCAATAACTTGTCCCAAGGTCTGACTATACTTACCACTGCAAAAGGATCTGCCATCATGATAAAACAAACACAACTGTAGTCACACATCCCAAATCATCCAATAACATTTAGCATCAATAGCAATAGCAGTACAAAGTTCTACAAAACTAATAAAGTTTTTATTTGAGACAACAAATCGGTGTCTGAAAACAAAGGCCAATGACCAGTCCAAGTTTTATTGTGTGGGCCAACACACTGCAGTGCCACCAAATGTGCCTTTAAGAACACTGCCAGGGATACCTCCTGGGATGGGGAGGGCTGGGTTGGTCTGTGGGACAGTGGGAGGGCTGCTTTCGGAATGGGGAGGGCTGGGTCTGACCATGCGGGGATTTTTGTGTTCCATAAGGGTAGTGATGGGTTTAGGGAGGGGGAACAGGTGTTTTACCTTTTTTGTTTTGTTTTAGAGCATTTAGATTGGGGTGGGGAAGAGGTCCTTTTGGGTTTTGGGAAGAGGTGGGTCTGTTTCTGTACCTTTCCCTCTTTTCGGCTTACGGCCTTTTTGTTCCGCAGGGGTGGTGGTGTGTTTAGGAGGGGGGCAGTGTTTCAGGGGGTGAATTGTGAAGTGGAAGGGATGAGTAGGGGTGGGAAACCAGCCCTGGATTTGGGAAGGGGACAGGCAGCTGTGTCAGGGAACAGTTCAAGGGCAAACAAGGTGAGCTCTTTGGGACACTGGGGAGAAGCTGAGCCAAGGGGTGTGGTATTGGAGGTAGCGGGATATATAGTCTGAGGTGTGGCCATGTGTACATATGTATGTGTGTCTGATGTATGTTTGGTTGTTGAATGTGTGTGGTCCTTTGCAATGTGTGATGTGTATGTGGCTGGTGGAGTGGTGTCTGTGTGTGTGATGTGGGTAGTGGCTGTGCCTGGTGGTGTGGTGTCGGTTTGTGTTGTGTGTGTGATGTGGGTAATGGCTGTGTCTGGTGGTGTGGTGTCTGGGTGTGTGATGTGGGTAGTGGCTGTGTCTGTTGGTGTGGTGTCAGGCTGTATGTGTTTAGTGGCTGTATCTGTTGGTCTGGTATCTGGATGTATGTGTGTAGTGGCTGAGGGTGTTGTGTCTGTGTGTATGTCACTGGATGTGGTGGTGAGTGTGGTGAGTACCTAGTGAGAGCTTTTGGTATGTTTTTTCTTCATATGGTTCTCTTTGAGTGTGCTGCATGTGGATATTGAGGTGGATGCGTGCTGATGTGTGCGTGTGTTTTGTATAGGTCTGGGAATAGGGATTGTGGATTGTGGATAGGGAAGAGGTAGGAGGTGGGGTGGAAAGCTGAAATTGGTGGAAGGGTGCTGTGAGTGTTGAAGCCAGAACCCTAAAAAGTTCACTGTAGGGCAGACATGTCAGAGTCAGTGCATTCCAGGTATGACACCATCTGCGTCAACTGGGGGCTTTGTACTTGGATGGCATTCAGCACTGCAGTCTGACCCACAGAGATCTGTCTCAGGATGTCAATTGCCTCCACACTCAGGGCAGAAGGGGAGACAGGGGCAGGGGATGAGGTGCCTGGTCCAAAGGAGACTCCTCCAATCTTAGGGGAGCAGGCCCTGACAGCTGGCTGGGGAGCAGCAAGGAGGGTGGAGATGGAAGAGGGTGGTGGATTTGGATGTTGCGGACGCAGGTTCAGGGGAGTCCACCACCACCAGGGAGTGACCACTGGAGCTCGATGATGATGATGATGATTCAGATGTCTTCCCTTGCTCCTCCATGGCACTCCAATCACCCTCTGGGCCACTGGTTGCCTCTGAGTCACTGGTGGGACGGAAATCACTGTGGCCAGCTGCTTCACCAACTAATTATGGTAGAAATAAGTTCAGTGCAATTGCGTGAACACATTGGGCAACCAGATTGTTGGACTTGGCCCTTTTTGGCTAAAGTTCCCTAAACCTTTTGCTTTCCCCCTAGACCTTTTTTCTGACATGGTGTTGCCAACTTAGATGCTTTGGACACTTTGCCACTGCTAATCAGTGTCAAAGTGCAAGTGCTCCCTGTATAAAGTGTAATGGTAATTGGTTGTCCATGATTGGTATGTTTGCCTTACTAGTAAAGTCCCTAGTAAAGTGCACTATGTGTGCCAGGGCTGGTAATGCAAATGCTACTAGTGGGCCTGCAGCACGAATTGTGCCACCCACACAAGTAGCCTTAAAGAGGGAACTCAGGCCTGCCACTGCAGTGCCTGCAGCGCAGTTTGTTAAACTGCCATGTTGTTCTGACAAGTGCACCCACTTGCCAGACCTTACCCTTCCCTTTCTATGCACATCAGACACCCCTATGGTAGGTCCAAGGTACCCCCTGGGCAGGGGTGCAGTGCATGTGAAGGTAGGACATGTGCTAAGGTGTGTACCATGTCCTGACAGTGAAATAATCTCCATTTCGTTTTTCACTGTGGAAAGGCCATCTTGCCCATAGGATAGAATGGGGAGGCTGTGTAATATGTTCTCCAGCCTATCTCCCCAAAGGCTTAAGATGGAGAGGTGAAGTTTAGTATGCCTGAACTCACAATTCAATAACACATCTTTTTATGAAGGTGGTTTTTGCATTGTGTGTTTAGAAGCCACTCTTTTAGAAGTGGCTGGGTTTTTGTGCTCTAACATTTCTGTGTGTCTCTGCCTGGTTGTGGATTGACTGTCTGGATTTGAAAGTGATAGGATCTGGGGAATGTCTTGACCCAGGGGAGGAGGTGAGACAGCAACAGGCTGACCTGCATCTGGAGTGTAGGGGGGAGGAGTAGCCCCTAGAGGTGAAGAGGCCTGGGTTGCTGCATAAAGCAATGGTCCCATCTCCTGCTGAGTGATTGAGAATCCAGACCCTCACTAATCAAAGGAAGAAGGTGTCACTGGCAGGGAGGCACCCAGAACTGGTTTGAACAGTGGTCAGTGCCCCCCTGAACACAAAGACTTCAAAGACATTTAGGGGTATAACTATGAGAGCTGAAGCCCCTGAACTTTGGAGAAATGGATTGATCAAGATTGAACAAGACTGAAGCTACTTTGTGGTCAAGAGGAACCTTTGCCAAGGAAGAAACAGCTGAAGAGACTGAAGGAAAGGACTGACCCTTGCTGTGTGTTCTGGGGCTGGCCTGCAGTTTTCTGCTTTAACCAAGGAGAGGCTAAAGGGACTTTGCTGTGTGCTGTGTCCCCCTGCTTGAAAGGACTTTGCTGTGTGCTGTGTCCGGAAGTAACTTATCCCCAAGGGCCCGAGGTGTCAGGTTTCATCAGGGAAGACACTGACGAGGCATACGTCTGTGACTAGGACTACAATTCCCATGATCCCATGCGGGGACCACGTTGATGACGTCATCGCGCTTCCGGAAGGGCGTTATTTCTTCTCCTCCGAGGAAGCAGCGGGTGCCGGTTACTCTTCCCGCTGAGACGCCGAGTCCTCGAGGTCTGGTAAGAGTGCAATATTGCACCGCTTTTCTTGCTTCCTATTTCCTGGTCGCTCAGCGGATGCGTATCACCTTGGGTGTCCTGAATGATATCGCTGCTGTCCCGTTGGCTGAACCTCATACCGGGTTCTTGCGGGAGAGCGGGAAAGAGCCCCGTTTGTTCTAATTGAGAACAAGCAGGGGTTTTGTTTGCCTGATTTTTTCTAGTTCACGAATCAGAAGGGAGGCGGCTGCCTTTCCTAATCTTTGATGGCGTTCTCTCCTTGAGGAGTGTTCAAACTTTGAGAGATCGCATTGTTTACATTGTCCAAGCCGTGATCTGAGCGGTGGTGTTCCTAAAGTACCTTTTGTGAATAGCTCTATATCGGATCTTCCTTTGGATTCTTCTGCACAAAAGGAAGATATAGAGCGTTATTACTTGATATCATATTCTTTTAAGCACTCCCATGTTTATAGAGGCGGATGACTAACAATCTGTTCTATATCGTTATTCTGAGACGTATCAGAATTTTGGGTACATTTGTTTCAATTATAAAAAAGCTTGACAACTGTGGAGCTGGATTATGAATCTTTCCTGAAATTAAGGAACATCGTATTTTATGCACCGTATGTTTACGTGCCTATGCTTGTGTTGTTTTGCTACAGGGGAACCTGAATTTACTCAAGTCAGCCCTGCACCCCTGTAAGGCCACGCACTGCATATCTTTGGGTAGGTTTTTCAAGAGAGTCAGAAGAGAGGTGCTGGTGAGTCAGCGCAATCGTGTTGTTAATCTGTTGCTTCATTCCTTAGATATGTACGGAGTCATGATAACCACTATATGCTGACTAGAATACGAAGGAACTTTTCTTTACAGGTACATAGACAGGGTACGAAGCATCTGTAGTCTTATTGTAGATTTTAGGTTGTGTGTATTTACAGTGCATTACCTGATTGTTATTGTCTTGCAGGTCTCCCTCCCGCTGTCCCCATCCTTCCCTTCCCCGCTTGATCACTCCATGGAGTCTGTATACTAAATCAGACCGTGGGGGTATCGAGAGGTGGACCATAACGAGCAACATACGACCCTGAGGATCCAAGGCTGCGACAGAGTAACCGGCCTACATATTAAAATCCTCCCGGTCGCAAGTTGAATATGGCCACTTTGGAAGACGTTATGGCAGCGCTGGCCTTAGTACAGACAGAACTCACAGCCTCTAGGGCCGAAACAGCCACCTTGCAGGCAGTAGTGGACAGAATGCAAAGGAACCCTTTTAATGCAGGCGCAGTGCAGGCAACACACACAGCACCTCTGGTAGTGGAGATACCTACACCCATTCCCTTGGCCACCCCAGAGAGATTCCATGGGAGAGTAGTAAGGTACAGGTATTCTTGACGCAGGTGATGCTGCACTTCTCCTGCAAAGTAAAGGCATTCACGACCAACCACGCTAGGGTAGCGTTTCTCATCTCATACTTGGCAGGGGATGCTGCACAATGGGCTGTGCCTTTAGTGAAAAGAGACGACCCGTTGTTATACGACTGGGACTCCTTTATTAGAGAATTTGAAAAAACTTTCAACCGCAGATCTGCCACACTCTCAGCTGACAGGGATTTGCTAGAACTAAGACAAGGAAACCGGGACCTTATCGCGTATCTTAACGACTTTCGTAGACTCATTACTGAGACAGAGTGGCCCGAGGCTAAACAGGCTGCTATCTTTCATCAAGGGCTGAGAGAGGAGATGAAAGATATCCTGGCACAAATAGACCCTCAGCCAGCGTCATGTGAAGACTTGATAAGCCTAGTGTTAAGACTGGATCATCGGCTCAATGAACGCAAAGGAGAACACAAAAGACGAGAGCGTATGCCAGCTCGGTTTGAGGCACCCCGTCAACCCGAAGTTCAATCAGCCACCAAAGCCGAGCCCATGGAAATAGGTGCTGTGCGTTCAGCGCTTACCATAGAAGAGAGAGATTACAGAAGGAAGAAAGGGTTATGTATTTATTGTGGCAAGAAAGGACATTTCATTAGAGAGTGTACCCTGAGATCGAAGTATCCTCGTGCCGAACCTAGAAAGATGTTGCCAGTAGCCTCCACGTTCTCTGCGGGAAACGACAGAGCTTGAGGACAACAGAAGGGACTCCTTCAAGCTGTACATACATCCCTTCTTTGGACAAAGACCCCCTTTGTAAAACTGACCATTTCTTCTTGGACATAAGTTTCCTTATCCATGATGAATGGTGTCCGGTGCAAGCTATGTTGGATTCTGGAGCAACAGGCTGCTTTATCGATCATGAACAAGCTATCGCCCTGGGACTTAAATTGCAGGAGAAAGATCTTCCTGAAGCAGTATATGTGGTGGACGGAAGACGTTTGGATGCTGGCCCCATTCGGTTCTGCACTGAAAACCTGGATGTTCTACACGGCCCTGACCATAAAGAAAGGCTAGTATTCAACGTCATACAAGCTCCACAGTACGGAGTCATTTTGGGATTACCTTGGCTGAGAAAACATAATCCTCAGGTGGATTGGGTGGAAAGATCCATTTCCTTCTTATCAGAGTATTGCATACAACACTGCCTTCAAGCAAAAAGCAATCCGGCGACAACCTTGGCAGGAAGACATCATATTGCTACAGCGGCTGAACACCCAGTATTGTTACCTGACGAATACAAAGAATTCGCAGATGTCTTCAACGAAACGATGGCAGAAACATTACCACCACACAGGCAATACGATTGCCAAATTGACTTACTACCCGGGGCTGTCATACCATCAGGGAGAGTGTATGCGTTAACCGAACCTGAAAATCACCATCTCCGTGAATATTTGGACAAATACCTGGCTTTGGGCTTCATCAGGGTTTCCAAATCGCCTGCTTCCTCTCCGTTATTCTTCATACCAAAAGCCAACGGAGAGTTGCGCGCATGTGTGGACTTTCGTTCACTCAATGCCATCACTGTAAAAAATCGGTATCCTTTACCTCTCATTAATGTTTTACTAGAGCAGGTAAAGAAGGCAGTCATCTACACCCGTCTGGACTTAAAGGGAGCCTACCATCTGGTAAGGATGAGACAGGGCGACGAATGGAAGACGGCATTCAAAACACGCTTTGGCCTATATGAATATCTGGTGATGCCTTTCAGCTTATGCAATGCGCCAGCCGCCTTCCAATACTTCCTCAATGATGTGCTAAGAGAGTTTCTTGACCACTTTGTGGTGGTCTATATTGACGATATTCTGATCTACTCGTCTAACACAGAGATCCATGGTACACATGTACGCACCATTCTACAAACGTTGCGAAAACATCAGTTATACTGTAAAATCAGTAAATGTGAGTTCAGCGTCACCACAGTGGAATTTCTAGGTGTAATGTTGACACCTTGGGGGCAGGAAATGTCTGAACGCAAAGTACAGGCAGTAAAGGAATGGCCTACTCCCACGACGGTTCGCGATATCCAATGCTTCCTGGGGTTCGCAAACTTTTACCGCAGGTTTATCGATCATTTTTCCAAGCTGGCCGCTCCGCTTACACGCCTATTACAAAAAAAAGTGGTGTTTTGTTGGACGGAGGAGGCTCAACAAGGTTTCGAGGCACTAAAGAATGCATTTGTATCCGCCCCGGTATTACAACATGCTGATCCCGACCAGCCATACATAGTGGAGGCAGACGCATCCGAATATGCGGTAGGGGCTGTGCTTTCTCAACGCCACCTAGATACAGGCCAGCTTCACCCAGTGGCTTTTATGTCCAGGAAACTCAATTCCGCCGAGCGCAATTATACCATTGCGGAGAAGGAGATGTTGGCTATAAAGAACGCATTCCAAGAGTGGAGACAGTACCTAATGGGATCCAAACACATAGTCACCGTTTTCACCGATCACCGCAACCTGCAGTTCATGACAGCTGCTCGACATCTAACACCCCGACAGCTGCGCTTGATCACTCCATGGAGTCTGTATACTAAATCAGACCGTGGGGGTATCGAGAGGTGGACCATAACGAGCAACATACGACCCTGAGGATCCAAGGCTGCGACACGAGGTGAGCTGGCTCCCTGTTGCGGAAACTCAGTAACACAAAAGTTTCCAGGAGAGTCTCAGCGACGCTGTGTGCGTGTGCTTTTTTGCAGCCTGAGACCCTCGTAAGAATTGCCCTGTGATCGTGGGCATCTGGAGTCCAAGCCAGTCTCAGCGATGCTGTGTGCGTGGTGCTTTTTGCAGCCTGAGCCCTTCGTGAGGATTGTCCTGTTATCGTGTGCACCGGAGTCCAAGTGAGTCTCAGCAACGCTGTGTGCGTGTGCTTTGTGCAGCCTGAGACCTTCATGAGGATTGCCCTGTTATTGTGCACCCGGAGTCCAAGTGAGTCTCAGCGACGCTGTGTGCGTGTGCTTTGTGCAGCCTGAGACCTTCGTGAGGATTGCCTTGTTATTGTGCACCCGGAGTTCAAGTGAGTCTCAGCGACGCTGT
This sequence comes from Calotriton arnoldi, assembly GCA_963921515.1. Lineage (NCBI taxonomy): Eukaryota > Metazoa > Chordata > Amphibia > Caudata > Salamandridae > Calotriton > Calotriton arnoldi. The sequence goes on from CAWUFW010000867.1 coordinate 1,743,238, forward strand.
GTGCGTGTGCTTCGTGCAGCCTGAGACCTTCGCGAGGAGTGCCCTGTGATCGTGCACCCGAAGCTCAAGTGAGTCTCAGCGACGCTGTGTGCATGTGCCCTGTTGCAGCCTGAGATCTTCGTAGCGTCAGCGGCCCGGACCGGCAGCCCCGGAGGAGCCGAGCTGCTGGCCCGAGCCCGCCGTTGCCAGAGCAGGACCTCGAAACCAACCTCGTCGAGGGAGGGCCCGAGTCTCACTGCCCGGAATTCACAAAGATTGCATCGGAGGCCCAGCTCGCAGGAAGAGGAGAGGAGAGCGAGGTCGCACCCCCAGGTAACGTGTGTCGACGCCTGGGGCGGGGTGCGGGCTCGGAGGGGGATGCTCTCGGCCTCTCCCATTCCTGCAGCGCGAGCCTCTGCTTTGGTTCGTATCGCTGCCTGTACTTGCCAACAGAGTGGCAGTACCGGGGCCGGAGTGTGGAGCTGCACTTTTTGTTTACACCATACACGTGTGGGGGCAACTGTTGACAGAGGCTGACTGCGAGTCAGTACGAGTGACGGTGAGATCGCCTGAGGCACCGTGATCGGTGCTGGAGGGTATTACGCATTGCATTGTTTCTGCATAACGAACTATCTGATTAGTGTATTACGCATTGCATTGTTTCTGCATAACGAACTACCTGATTAGTGTATTACGCATTGCATTGTTTCTGCATAACGAACTGCCTGATTAGTGTATTACGCATTGCATTATTCCTGCATTACGAACTACCTGATTGTCGTATTACCCATTGCATTATTTCTGCATAACAAACTACCTGATTGTCGTATTACGCATTGCATTGTTTCTGCATAACGAACTACCTGATTAGTGTATGACGCATTGCATTATTTTTACATTGCAAGATGCCTGATGCTAGCATTACGAACTGCATTATTTCTACATTGCAAAGTGCCTGATTCGAGCATTACGAACTGCATTATTTCTACATTGCAAAGTGCCTGATTCTAGCATTACGAACTGCATGGCATTGCATTAGGACTGCAGTGGAACGTTTAGAAGTGCTCATTAATATCGCCAGAACTTACAAGGGCTGGCTGGCCTAACAACCGGCCAGGAAGAATATTACAAATACGCATATGTTGGATTTATATCGTGTGGTCTTATCGTATATCTTTTTATATAAATTTATACTTGTTTTTATGAAACTCGTGTGGAGTCCATTTGTGGTGTCATCATTGGGTTTCTGTGAGCGTGGTTGCAAATACTTTACAAATTTGCCTTGAAGATAAGCCTGGCTGCTTGTGCCAAGCTACCAAGGGGGTGAGTGGGGGCTATCTGAGAAGGTGTCCTTCCTTTCCCTGACGTGAGAGCGGGGGTCCATATTTGGCCTAAGGTACCTACCTCAGCCAACCAGGGATCCCGGGTCTAACACAGATCCTAACACAACATATTACACAATTGCACAGATCACAACACGTACAAGGATGACTACATTGGCTCCAGCATGTGTGTAGCAGGAGATATCATCACCCTGTCAACCTAGGCCTTTGTAGCATACCATAGTTACCTGATGTCATCAAAGGGGATGCCCACATGGAATACATTACTACCTATACACACAAGGACCTGCAATCAGATAATGGTCAGCTGTCCCTAACCCACAACACGTAGACCTGCTGAGCACCTGCTACAGCTAAGTTTCAGCAATATGTGACTACCAAGAAGAAGGTGACATGGAAGTGCCCATTCCACACTGTTCACACTTCCCAAGTGGCACTTTCTCATCTATCCACTGCCAGATGATGCAGTTGAAAGCTGCACATGAGCAGCTTAGCTAGGTGTCACTGTAGTACAGAAGAGTTGAATGGAGATAATTTGGCTCCAAGTGTTGTGAGATTTCAGCACAAAGGAACATTGTACATGAGTCTGCCTAGGAACATCCCCAGTCAAGATTAGTTTATCTGAGCACACCTTTTTCACATTGCAAATGTCAATGCCATTAGAAGACTGAAAGGACATGATGTTTAGGATATATCCAGTACATAAAGAGGGCTTACTCGTGTCCAAAAGGGAAGGGAATTCGCTGTGCATTCTTTGTTTCGCAAACACACATACCAATGTAGTACTGAGTGCTAACACACACATACGACCCCAACATGTCAGCATGTCACTCCCTGATGCATGTCACCTGCCACGGAAGGACCCTAAACAAAAGCACATGTGCATCACACCTAACTGAATACACCCTTCTCAATGACATGCAAACGCACATTGCCAGATAGTACTGGAAGTCTGCCAGACATATGTGTCATTGCCGCAACAATTTGACCTAGCTAATTACATCCATCAATGTCATTGGGTATGTGTGACTCACCCACCCATGTCTACACACCCCTGCATGTGATTACACCTACTCTGTATACCCATCATGGAATACTATTGTAATGTACACATTGGCCAACACATACAAATGTGATGGAATCTGAATGAAAACCTTGTAGATCCTCAGATCATGTATGAAACAGTTGTACACATGACAGTACAGCGCATAAAGGTACATATGCCAGCATGTAGGCATCAAATCAGATGCCACCAGTGGTGTTAGGCACCTCATGATACTGTACATTCCACACTTACCAAGGGGAAATAGCGCTCAGTGTCTGCATCCAGAGTGCAGTGTATGCAATGCCACAAATAAGTGGTCCACCCTCACATGAGATACAGTAGTGAGGGAGCATTACTCCATACACAAGAATGCCAAGTGGCCTGTTTGGGACCAGTGTCACACATGACAGCAAAAGATAATGTAGGTCATCTGTGACATTAAGCAGCCATGTGGCTGCTCAGTCCTAGAAACTGGTATTTGACAGGACCCTGCTTAGTTCCTGTAAACATGGACAATAGTCTACGGTTATCACCATGCACCTACTACCAGACCTACACATGCAACAACTCTCCCATTGCATGGGACATGAGTTACCTTCAAGCTTGATGGGGAAATATTTGCCTGTAACAAAAGATAGATGGTCATGCATAATGTTACACTAAATACTCACCCCTTTTAGCTGCTTTTGGCTCTCAACTGCCTATCAAATTCCAGGTATGCCACAGCCAGTAGGTGGGCCGTTAGGGGGGTCAGGGTCCGGCGCGTGCCCCTTCTGCCTGGGGAGGACAGCCCCAGCTGGACCTCCACGATCTTAAAGGGTTCAGCATCTCAAGTCCTCCCACCTTTTCCTGCAGTAAACACTGCACCGACTAGCGACCCCCAGGGTCTGCACCTATCGGACGATGGCTTTCCATAATGACACCTTCTGATGGGCATTGACCTGTATGAATGCAATAGATGAAGATACTGAGTAGACATGTGAGCAATAGGTTTTCTGCTAGGGTGACACAGAGGCGTAGACAGCTTGCATAACCATTGATCAATAGTCCATATGCTACATGTATAAGGCACACATGGTGGTATTGATGTCCCTCAGCGCCCCTATGAGCTGGCCCATGTTGTCACTGTGGGTGTCCAGCCTCTGGTCTATGGACCTCTGCAGCTGCTTCATCTACCGGAGTTGATCAAGTACCTAGCCCATCACTCCTTGGTATCCCTCATAGGCTTCCAGGACTCTGCTGGTGATGTTGGCCTGAGGGTCAGTGGTACCAGTGGCCTCACTTTGCAGGCCCACAGTTACACTCCCACCAGCCCTGCCCCCACGGCCCTGTGACCTTGGGCCAGCCTGCCCCCTCCCACTGGCTGCTCCATCCTCAGTGAGAGGGTTGTCAATCCTCACCTCTGGAAGTGGGAGTGGGGTGCAGGAGATGTTGCTGCCCATGCTAGGCCCACAGGTCGTTGGGGCAGAAGTCAGCTCAGATGTTGCAGCTGGGGTGTGAGGTGTGGTTGTGGGCACAGTGAGACTCACTGTTGTCGCCTGCCCAGGCTGTCCAGATGGACCAGGTTGGTCCTCCACGTCCATGTTTCCAGGAGATTCTGCATAACTGGAGGCTTTATCCAGGAGTGGGGTGGGGGGAGGGGTGGAGTCTGGGCAGTGTTCTGAGTCTGACCAGATATTGTGCCGTATCGACATGTTCAGACATAAAGTAGATTGTTATTGTTGTAAGCGAGGTATGTACATCCACATCATTTGATAGACAGTGAGTTCAGGGCTGGGAGGGACAAGAGGAGTGGAGGTTGACATTGTGAACTCTCCCCGTTATGTTTGACTCATTTGCAAGGCATTGGGAGACATCCATTACATAAAGTGGTATTGACCTGATCATTTGCTGTACTGATATGCTTTATGCTGACATGAGGGTTGTACATGGCACCTCCCAACAACTTAAACCCAACACAGTGTCAGAGGTACATGTGTATTAGTAAATTCCAAGTCCTTGGTGTGTACAATATAGGCATACACACAACTTGGTAGTAGATTTAGCATTAGTAATCATGTGCGCTGTGCAGTGGCAATGGTTCAACAGCCATTTCAAATCAGCTGGATTACCTTCATGCGTTACTGATATTTAAGGTATAAACTTGAAATAGTGTCACTCATTTATGGAGACCAGGAGAAGTTCAGGCTGAGTCGGCAGACATGTGCCTGAGCAGAGCATTGTGTGTAAGGTGCTTAGACCATATGACTTGAGGATTAGTGGTGACATGGCTGACAAGTAAGTAAGGACAAAAAACACTGACACTAACTCTTGACCTATGGTTAACTGCCTGTGAGGTGAACCTCAGTAGTCAAATGGCGGACAAGTGAGTAAGGACAAACAACAGTGGTGGCTCTTGTTCGGAGTTAGAGGTAGTGGGCCTCATGATAGCTGTAGTCATTTAAAACTCTCTTACCCCACACTTGACCAATGGTTAACTGCCTGTGAGGTGAACCTCAGTAGTCACAAGGCTGACAAGTGAGTAAGGACAAACAACAGTGGTGCCTCCTGTTAAGTTTTCAAGCAACAGGGCCTTGTGGTAGCTGTAGTCATTTAAATTTTGACTTGCCAATAGTAGCAAAACTGCAAAATGCAGTTGTGGTGGGCCATACTAATAGACATTTGCACATATATGGGTCCTGGGATGATGATTTGATGGTAATGCACTTACAGACAGCATTAACACATGTGGGACTTAATGGAGGTTGATACATGTGAACCTATGTGCAGGGCTACTGATTGTTACTGACAATTACACATCTCTTATACTTTGGCTTCTGCATATAGGAAATGTAGTTGAGGAACACGATAGCAAGAGCTGAGATGTGTGTAAACAGAACATTCATATGTTGTGACAGTTGGTTGGTGTGGTGTTACTTACCAGTCTCCACTCCCCCAGGTACTCCTGTCAAGCGCTCAGAATGCAGGATGGCATGCAACTTCTCCTCCCAGGGCGTGAGTTCTAATGGTGGGCCAGGAGGACCACCACCAGTCTTCTGGGCTACAAGGTGGTGCCTAGAGACCAGGTTCTTCACCGTAGCCCTCAGGTTGTGTACATTGTGGTACATACAGCATTCACTTTGCTGACTATCCTGTCCCACATTTCATTCTTCCTAGCAAGAGAAGTTTGTTGGACTTGGGCTCCAAAAATGTATGGCCCTACTCTAAAGATTTCATCCACCATCACTGACAACTCGGTGTCAGAAAAAATGTGGATTTTTGGCCGGTGACATGTTAATTAAATAAAATGAGTGAGAGTGAAGTAAATGAAAAATGTTGTGAAAACAAGGAAATACGTTAAAAAAAGGTGAAAAAAACGTGTGGAGTGTGTGTGATGGCATTGTGTGAAAAGGGCTGCCTAATGTGACATCTAATGCTGCTCAGAATTGCTGTGCTGCAGTATAGAGGCATAGGATCATGGTCTGGGATGGGGTGTGTTTTATAGTGTGATTTGTAGGTGTATCCACTTTGCAATGGCCATCAGCTGTATTGTTTTTTTCTGCATCCAATGTGCACGATTGTGGTTCTTCGCAGTAGCAATAGCACGACAGTCTAGCGCCATAATGAAACTGCAGACAAGGGACTGCCAGTACAAGGGTTTCAACGTAATCTGCTTTAAGGTAGTACCACAGACCGTATGGCGTCGGAGTCCCTATCGGCAACATTTCTGACTGCCGCAGCCCATGCAAAGACTACTCCGACCGTTGTGGCCCAAACTGAGAACACTGCGACCACAGCGTTCTACGGTTCAGCATGCATGCATCATAATACAGCGGGGGTAAGTTCCAGCCTCAGCGGTTGAATCGGACTGCGGCACTGGTGGTAGGAAGATTGGTCCGACTGGCATCGTAATCAGCCCCTCAGTGTCAGAGAGGAGGTATGGGATTTTTCAGGGAACGAAATTGGATTGATTAAAACGGTAGAACCAGTGAAAATAAAGGTGAAGCAAAATGCAATATTCCCCAGAACTAGACTGTACTGGCTAACTAAAGAGGCTGAAGAGGGAATGAAACCAGTGATTGAGAAATTGATTGAGCAGGGAATCCTTTGAGAGTTTGTTGGCAGTCCATGCAATTCTCCTATAGTGGGAGTTAAGAAAAAGAGTTGGAACTGGAGAATTGTTCAAGACCTTCAAAAGAACAATACAATTGTGATTCCTTGCTTTCCTGTGTGGTACCGAGTCCAGCACTACTACTGTACCCAATCTCTTATCTTTCTGGAGTAATGGATCCAGTTGCTGTACGTTTCCCAGGATGTCTAAAATTGGTTGCATCAGTTTGTCTGGCAATAGAACAAAGTGAAGGAATTGTGATGGGCCATACTTTAATTGTTTGTGTTCCACACTCCGCCCAAATCCTTTTAACAAGAACAAAAACACAGCATATTACAAACAGTAGACTGACATGTTATGAACAGGTGATACTTGGAGCAGAGAACCTTTCAATTTGATGGTGCAATATCCTGAATCCAGCGACACTGCTTCCAATTTCAAACAAATGTGAAGGCAGGGAAAATATTGTTGATGATGAATTGGAGCACGACTGCATAAAGTTGACTGAGTTATTCACAAAGTCAAGATTTGATATTAAGGAAGTCCCACTTGAGGACTCAGATTTAACGCTATTTGTTGATGGTTCCTAACGGAGGGATCAATATGGAGACTTGAGAGCTACTTAAGCAGTATGCTCTGTTCCAGAAACATTTGCGGGAAACGTTAGAGGCATCCTCCTAACCAAATTTGACATTGGCACACGTAGCAGAATTAAATGCTCTAACAAGAGCTTTCGGCTTGTCAGATAAAATAAATGTTCTATGGGTTTAGGGTTGTGCATGACTATGGTCAGCTCCGGCCACAAAGAGGGTTCATGACATCTTCAGGTGCTCCCATTAGTAATAGCATGTACATATTGGATTTGTTGAACGCAATTCGAAATCCAAAAGAAGTGGCAGTTGTAAAATCCTAAGCCCATAAGACTGATAAGGATTTTGTCAAATTCAGAAACTAGTATGCTGACCAAATGGTGAGGTATTGTGCCTTGCAAGAAGGGACAGTGGTTCAGCAAAATTAAAATGAGAATTTTGCAATTAATGATGCTACACAGTATTCAAACAATGCGGAGTGTTTCTATATGAATTCATTGCAGCTTTCCTTAAGCTAGCTAAGTGATCTGCAGGAGGATGCACCAGAGAAGGAAAAGCTGAAATGGATAAAATTAGGCTACAAAAAGAAGTATCAGGATTTGTATGTGAATAAAGATTTAAAAAATATGCTAGTGGAGGCAGTGATATAGCCTATGGGTGTCAGGATCTCACCTGAATTTCTTCAGGAGTGAGCAGAAGAGCGATGTTTAGTCCCGACTCCCCTACCAGACGAGGAGAACCCAACTACCCCACCAAAGCTTCTTCAGTCCAACGGTTCACCCGTAAATCTTTCTGGGGGTGTTACAGGTGATTGTATGTCGGAATTACGCATGCTTTTAGAACAAATGCCTTTTTAACGCCATCATTAGTACGAACGTGTCGTAACGACGCGTTTCTTTTGCATGCAAGTTGTTACAACGACTTGCCCTAAGGGGGGTGCTGGACTTTGGATTAGTATAATTTACTAATCTAACTCCAGTCTGCGCATCAGTAGGGAAGGTGTTGGATTTTAAATCCAATAGCTCTTCACCAATGCGCCACCCTAAAGCAAGTTGTTGTAATGACTTGCGTGCTGAAAGAATGTGTGTTAATGACACGTTCGTTCAATTGCCGGCGCTGTAAAGGCACAGCGTGATTCTGGTGTCGTGCTAAAGGCTGTTTCCCGCTAAAGGTATTGCTGGAGGTGAAGTAACCTGAATTACTGGGTTTCCTGAAGCCTGTGTATTTCCGGATGGTGTTAGCTGTGGAAAATTGAGTCCAATGAAGCTGTCGCATCAACAAAGCTCAGGCGGATTTCAGAAACTTTAGACTCCTATGGTCTGTTAATATTGTGACTGTATGTAAGGAACCTAACAGATATGTCTCCTTTCTTCAAAGGCATTTTATATCGCCAGAAACTCCCCATCACCCACGGAATAGTTCACTTTAGCTGCACTCAACTTGTGTGAAAAATATGCAACAGGATGCAATTTTCCAGTGATCTTGTGTCTCTGTGATAGAACTCCACCTACTGCTACTTGAGAGGCATCAACCTCAACTATAAAGGGCTGCATGGGATCAGGATGTCGTAAAATAGGGGCACATATGAATCTCTCTTTTAGATGCTGAAAAGCTTGCTCTGGTTCAGTACTCCACTGGAACCTGACACCTTTACATAGTAATTTAGTGATTAGCGACACCAGGGTGGAGAAATTATCAATAAACCTATGATATAAATTAGCAAAAGCCCAAAAATCTCTGCACTTCTTTCACTGTCTGGGGTGATTTCCTTTTTTTTAATTATTTTTTTTAGTTGAGCAAGATGAGAAACAACTAATACAAAAGCATAATTCATACATTATTTATTAATCAAATCCATGTAATTTATGACAACCTCAAAATCAATTCATCAAGCCTAATACACTGTTCCATAATATATAAATTAAACAGCCTACCTAAAAATACAGCCTTTATTGCTTTATATCAGCAATATTAATACAAAAGTGCACAGATCTAATCGTTGATGCAATCAACATGCCACAATAAAAAAGCTCTTACCACGTAGAAGCATTGATACTAGTAAAATACATAACAAGCATTGACCAGGTTGCCTTAAACTTACGAAGAGCACCCAATCGTTTGGCATATGCCTCCTCAAAAGCATGGGTCCTAGCCATCTTATCCAGTCATTGCCCTACTGTCAGTAGAGTTGTGGTTTTCCAATTCTGGAAAATTAATTACATGGCCACTGTTACTGATATTGAAATTAAGTATTGTTGATATTTCTTTAACTGACACACCTCATGTGAGGAACCAAATAAGGCAACGCAAACACAAGGAGATGATGGACGGAGCACTGAAACTTTTCAGACACACACCCAGTCACAGATCTGGGTTGGATCCATCATCGTTATGGAATTAGTCCAGCCTGAACTGCCAAACCAGGTCTTCCCTGGACCGGGATCAAGCATCCTGGGACCGGTTTCGGGGTAACACCCCTCATCAGCCAGGCTCGCTTGAATCCAGTGGCAAAGTGAGCAAGGGACCCACGTCTGGGCATACCCTGCCAACGTAGGGCAAACAAACCAAACACAGGGAGATGAAACTTTTCAGACACTCGCCCCCAGTCACAGATCTGGGTTGAATCCATCATTGTTCTTTAGCTCACTTCGCCACTCCAGTTCAGACCCAGCCATATGCAAATCAGTCTTGACCCTGTTCCTTATGGAAACAGTCTAGCCTGAACTGCCAAGCCAGGTCTTCCCTGGACCGGAAACAAGGGTAACACCCCATATCAACCAGGCTTGCTTGAATCCAGTGGCAAAGTGAGCAAGGGACCCACGTCTGGGCATACCCTGCCAACTTAGGGCAAACAAAGCAAACACAAGATGATGGACATAGGTGATGGACCAATCACTGTAGACATGCAATGACTAATAACCTCAAACACATCCTCCCAAAATCGCTGCAAGCTAGTACATGCAAAGAAAGTAATATCCCATCCCCTCACACCACTCATCTTACACCTAAAACATTGATCAGGGAGCAATGGGAACATCTTAGTGCAGTCTATGTGGCATATAGTATGCCATCCACCTTGATAAAAAGGCCATCCTTTTGAAGTTAGCTGCTCTTAATGCTATATACCCTATCTCACTAAAGTAGCTGCCATTCTCTAATATTAAATCTGCATCCTGTTTCGTCAAAAACTTTTGGAAGTAATTCATCCAAAAATTTCTTGTTGACACTCTGACGTAGCAAGCAGTACCAATTTCCCACGCCAACCAACTTATTTTCATTGATCCGCCCTAATGTCACCCGTGCAGACTCACTCATCATCACATAGTTGTTTTTAAGAAAGTTAGTCACCAGGTTAAAGCTTAAACATAAAGCTGCATTTTGCCTACCGAATTGCTGTACTATTGATTCCCATGCTATCAAACTTGTGTGATTCTAAAAATCCCCCACTTGTTAGAAGCTGATGTCTCTCCAAGACTCCTCGAGAAAGCTGTATACCCCAGATTTCACAGTCTTGCATTGGGGTAAATGCATGACATACAGGTATATCTCGTGCTTTAAAAATGAGCTGAATAAAGGATGCTAAAGCCAATAAAACCTTATATCTCGTTGTCTTAGGAAGCTTCGCAGATCACAAAAAAACTAGCAATCTTATTGAACTTTCAGTTAACATATGATTTTTATAAAAAATGGTCATGCTTGGCTGATGCTGCTGTTAATTGTACCATTAAATTAAACAGTGAAGCCTGGTTACATGTTGGAAAATGTGGTAAAGATAAACCCCCCTGTATTGCATCTAATTGAAAAGTAGACAATTTTACCCTGGGTTGTTAATTGGCCCAGATAAACTTCCGAATAATCCTATCTAATTCGTCAAAATATAAGTTAGGTATTTTTAACAGAAAATTAAGGAATAAAAATAAAAGCAGAGGAAGAATTGACATTTTAATTAAGGAAACTCGTCCCACTAATGATAAAGTCAGCAGAGTCCATCTACATAATAAGCTTTTTACTTTTATAAGTATATTACCATAATTTAGCTGGCAGAATTGTGCGTAATCACTTGTTACAAAGATACCTAGATTCCTAATGGGACATTGCGGTGTGAACTGTAGACCAGCCGGAAGCTGAGAAATCACTGAATTAAAAAAAAGCATTTCTGTTTTGGCCTGATTTTCTCTATATCCCCCTACACATGTGAAACCCTGAATTTTTTCTAACACATTTTGTACGCTAGAACCCTCAGCCTTCAAATATAATATAATATTGTCCACGAATAGTTTAATATTTGCCATCTCACTTATAAGGGATACAATCATCGGAGTAGAGCAGATTTTGACTGCCAGAGGTTCAATAAAAAGAGAAAACAAAAGTGGGGATAGCTGGCATCTCTGCTGTGTGCCTCGCTTAGTATTGACGACTCCCCCCTCTTCCATATTAATAATGATTTTAGCTTCTGCTTCATTATATAACTCCTTTAGCACCACAATAAATTGGGATGGAAACCCAAATTTCCCCTAAATAAAAAACAAAGCTTGTCAGTCAACAAGGTCAAAGGCCTTTTCCGCATCCATCATATGTATTGCAGCTTTGTCCTTATTGACTGAGAAGTAGTCGATGGCTTGAGTTAGATAATAAGTATTGGCAGGTTTTAGACTTGGTTTTTTCAGCGGGTTCCCCCCCAAGATTTTTTGCTTTTTGGCCTCTTGTTTTTGACATTGTATTTGTTGGTTTTAGGACTCTGGGCACTTTACCACTGTTATTCAGTGCTAAAGTGCATATGCCCCCCCACCTCAATCCCAACTGAGGAAGATTGTGGCCCATGTCCCCCCTCCCCAGCCCGCCCATGACAAGTGGTGCCCTGACCTGGCACCTGAACACACTCTTATGCTTCCACCCCCCTTCAAATTATTTTTTTTCTTTTGGCCCCATCATATCGTAAAGCCAGAGCTGTAAAGTACTTATGCCATAAAGTGCTATTTTAACAAAGTGACTAGTGCTTAACAAAATACTGATATATATGCTACTTAACCTTCAATATTTCAGTATTTCAATAGCATTTCATTCACTTTAAGACCATAAACAAAGTGCTACATGTTGAATGTTAAAAAGACAAAAAGTGACTAGTGCTTAGCAGCAAAACTATATAGCTAAAGCACAAAAAGTGACTAATGTTTAACGTTACCCAAAAAAAAACTATTCCCATACTTCCACCTACATTCAAGTTTGGCCCCATCCTATCACTGGAACAGAGCCAGGTGTAAGGTGCTGCAAAGTGCTATTTTACAAAAGTGCCTAGTGCTTAGCATCATCTCTAAATGGCTTCGACCTATGAAAGTGATGAATGCATAGCAATAACACAGATCGTACTCTCTTGGCTTCCTGTACACTAGAGGATTCTGTTTAAAGCTTTCTGTATCCCGTACAAAGCCCTTCAGGGGCTAGGCCCTGCTTTTCTCAGAGAAAAACTTAGGAGATATGTACCTGACAGGAATCTCAGGTCGAGTACAGCCATGAATCTGGTGGTCCAATCTCACAAACTCTCTTCCTGGGGAGGCAGGAGCTTCATGCTCTGTACTGCACAGAGCTGGAACCTGCTTCCCTTGGAAATAAAATCTGCTTCCTTGATCCTGAACTTTCGTAAGCTTCTAAAAACCTGTCTGATCACTAAATGCTAATGTGGTCTTGTGTTCTCTGTTTTTAGCACCGAGACGCCTCAGGGTATTTCTTCATGATTTATAAAATGCAAATCAAATCTTACATCTTTTCAGATTTTAATCTGATTTCACCCTTATCTTCTAATGATTATTTTCTTTTATCACCTTCTGCAGTATCTCCTAGGCTTCCTCAAGCATAACACAAATATGGAACTGCCCTTTAAATAAAATTTTGAACTTAGATTGTTGGACTATAGGCGGTTTCGCCCCCACATTTTTTAACTGACCAATCAAACCTAGAAAATCCCTACATAGGCGAGCTGCCAATGCTGACATGTCCGAGAATACTCTCACTTTTGACCCATCGGTTGGCAGGAATTATTTTTTTTCTGAAGAGCTTTAGCCAAAATAGATTCTTTTATGCGATAATCTGCAAAATTTACTATTATTGTCCGTGGATATTTAGAGCTAACAGAGCGCTGTGCGGGGATCCAATGAGCTCTCATTATAGTGAGATCTGCAGGAGCTTTCTCCAAAATATGTTCTTTTATCATTGTTTCCATATATATCAACGGATTTGCCTGTCCATTAATGTGCTCATTTTCCTCAGGGATCCCAATAAAGCGCAGATTTGATCTCCTTGCATAGTTCTCCATTTCATCTATTTTGTTTTGTGAGGCCAGTAGTTTTTTCTGAAGAACATCAATAACTTTGTCCCAGCTAAGAGAGCTATCCTCCAAATCTGATACTCTCTGCTCCATCTCTTTGATATACTCTGAAATTTTTTGCACCATTCCTTCCATTTTATCCAGCCCACTGAGTCAATTTCCTGCGCCTGTGAAGTTTTACATTCTCGGATTTCGGCTAAGCTAGTTTAAAAAAATTGCTAAAACTGATGTATTGAACGTTGACTAGAATTTACCCACTCTTTACTTTGCAGCATCCCCTGAATCCCTGACACCATTGCATACTTTGCAGTCTGCAAATTTCGGCACTAGTGGACAGTCCCTGTCCCATGATATCAGGAATCAGAGTTTCAGTGTTTTGTTGAGGTATGTCCGAATTCTCTAATATTCTACCATTAGGTGTTACAGCAGCATTCGGTGATACTAAACAATCTACTGCAGCTGGTGTTAGTATTGCGCCAGAATCGGATGGAAGCAAAAATCTTGATTCCTTCAGAACTTCTGTCCGCACTGTCCTGCTCTCCAAGTCTATTTATTGTTTTTTTACAAATAGCGGATAATCCTTATACTCTCTGCCAGTCTTTTTTGTCAACTGTTCTTTTTTGCCACTGCTCCTAGCTGTATCAGATTGACAATCCACCTCCCCAGATTTCCAACTGTTCTATTGCAGAAATTAGGGCTACCATTCATACTATCTATAACCGAGACAGAAACCACAGAGATGGCCAAAGTACCAGTGCTTGGGAGAGTTGTGGGCATCGTAGAAGTGGCTGTTAAAACTGGAGATATCAATTCCATTGTGCTATCTGATGCGTTGTCTCTATTTGCTGGATTTTTTTCTCTTTTTGCAGACAAAATACGCATTTGCGCTGCTTTCCTTTTAGCCTTTTGATTTGCTGATATTGTATTTATAGCTGGAGCACCCACTCCCCTCAGAACCATCTGCCGCATACTCCTTATGCTCAGAAAATCGCAGGTCGGTTTTGTTTCCCAGCGGCAATTCCACTCTGTGGTAGTTAATATAATGAATGTCCTTGGTGAAACAATGATCTTCACATAGCAATCAAAGGAAGGAAAGGATAGGTGAAGAACCTAGACAGGAACCCTCAACTGGGAAGGGCTAGCCTGCCATGCCGACACCTCGACACAAAAGACCTCCTTACCTCAGAGAGGCACCTGTCGGCTCCTCGCCTCGTCCCTCTGATGCTAACCTTCGTCGTCCACTGGAGAGCGCTGACCGCTTTAGCACTCCCCTCCGTCTGGTCTGCGCTGATGTTCACCATGGCATCGACCAACATCGAACGAGGAATATAGCTCCTGCAGAATGGTGTCCGTAACTGCTGCAGAACTCCCCAGTCACGTCTCATACCTAACGCATCTGCTCCGGCGTTCCAAACCCAGAAGCCGTTCTCTGCCACTTTGGTCGTGCCCTCTAGTGAGCCTAAGAGTGTTCAGCATTAAGTCATGTGGGCAGCTCCCTCACTACAACGCTGACCCTGCCGTCTGGGGTGATTTCCACTGTACTATAGTCAACAATTTGTGGGGGTCCATTTCCCTTAATTGATTTTACACAACCCAGAAAAGATATTTCAGGAATATGGAATTCACATTTATCTAATTTAACAAACAGACTATGTTCACGTAGATTATGTAAAACGGCCTTTACGTGTTTTTCATGTTCAGTAGGAGAGGTCAAAAAAATCAATTTGTCATCCATGTAAGCTAAGTAACAAGTATCCAAGAATTACAGTAAAACTTTCTTAATGAAAAACTGGAATGCGGCTGGGGCATTGCACAATTCAAAGGGCATAACAAGATATTCATATAACCCATATTTAGTATGGAGGCGGTCTTCCATTCATCACCTTCTCGGACACGCACCAGATGGTAAGCGCCTCGCAAATCCAATTTTGTAAAGATTTTGCAATTTTTCACTAGATCTAGTAATGTAGCGATCAATGGCAAAGGGTACCTATTCTTAATCGTCACTGCATTCAGGGCTTTGTAATCTATACAACTACGTAATTCTCCCCCTTTCTTCAGAACAAAAATATGGGAGATGAGGCTGGTGAATGAGATGGTCTTATGAACCCTATCCAACAGTGTTTTTCACAAAAGGCAGATTGCAAAGTTAAAGTGCATTTGACCCAATCAATATCAGGATTATGGGTCTGTAACCAAAGTATCCCTAGAATTACTTGGAATTGAGGGGCCTTAATCAAATCAAAACACACGGTGTCTCTATGACCTCCTTGAATGATTAGAGTCAAGTCGCCGGTGGAATGGGTGACTAGTCCTGAAATTAATGCACTACCGTTAATCGTTTTACTTCGTCTGATATTTTCTTAGGTACAAGTGGGAGGCCATGATGCACTGCTAAATGTATATAAATAAAATTACCGGTAGCCCCAAAATCTAACAAGATGTTCAGGGTTAGGGATTTGTCTTCTCACATCAACTGGACTGGAACATAAAAATGTTCACCCCTGGCAAACTTTGCTACTGCATCCACTTGCAATTCATTATGAAGATTGCCTATCATGTTTGTCAAACCTGCCAGGGTGATCTCACATGCCTCCATCTCACTCAGGCAGAAACTCCACGTGGGCTTGCCGTTCTCTCAGGATCTCATCTGAATTTCTGCAGCAGTGAGCGGAAGAGCGATGTGTAGTCCTGACTCCCCTACCAGATGAGGAGAGCCCAGCTACCCAGCCAACGCTTCTCCAGTCCAACGGTGGAGAGGGGAATAGATGAGAAACAAACACGGTTCCTGCCTTAGGAGGATTTCTAGAGGTATATTTATCAAACTTGGTTGCCTCCAATTTAGTTCCTATAAAATAAATGATAAATAAGAATTTTAATCAAGCATTAAGCCAGGCTTCCTCTATTATCCTTCTATCTCTGAACACGCCTGCCGTACCTGGAGTTCCCTTTTCTCCCACCTTTCACTAGTCCTGGACAGTGGCGGCTGGTGACATTTGTAAGTGGTGGGGCGGAAAATGAATATCATAGAGCACCGTAGCGAGCGAGCCCGAACAACCAAAGGGGGGTTCGGGGGGGTTTTTCCAGGAAAAGAGTATATTAATGGCCGGCGCTTTGATTGTGCACTTTAGAGAGCGCAGAGCAACGTTAAGAAAATGCCCATGTTAACGTTGCTCTGCGCTCTCTAAAGTGCACAATCAAAGCGCCGGCCATTAAGGGGGTCCCTGGTCTGTATTCTGCAGCTCGAGGTCTGTTCTCAGTTCCACTTCCACATACATGGGCCACTGAAGGTTCGAAAGTGCTCCCATACCTGTGCTCCTTTCACCGCTGTTTGTGAAGTTGTCTTGGGGTCTCTGCATAAAGAAGCCACAATCTTGGCTAGGTGTGGCGCAGCGGCCAGGGGGCTGACTCCAGAACCCGGGGGCTTTCGGTTTGCTCCCGGCGCCAGATCAGCTCAGCACCATGTGACTCTGGGCATAGCTTGCTTAATCTACCCGATGGCCCCCAGCGCCTTGACGCCTTTGGGTAATTGTTGGCTCTTTACAAATACTGGACAACGTCTGCTTCTGCCAAAGCCAGCATGGCAACATTACCCATGGACATAAGTGCGCTTACACACAGGCCCTGTTAGTTTTGGGTGAGTGTTAAAGAAAGGGCTGCTCTTCTGAGCAATCGATTGTCGCTCTCAGAAAGAGACGCCTCTCACCACAGCACAGGCCAAGTGTAAAGGCCCTGTGATCTATTTGCAATCAATAATGACCGCAAATCACATAAACAGCACATTTACGGCAGGCTTGTGGTCAGGCGCAGGTGAAGGTCAGTGCGAGGGAGTCTCGGCTTCCTTTATAAACCTCACTCGTTTCTGCTTCAAACGCCTTTCGCTGCTCCGTGCTCCACACTTCTTCCATTCCCTAGGAGCCACCTTTCTTTGTTGTTCATTCGAACATATTTTCTCTCTATGAGTTGTGTTTTTTTAAAATGCCACAATCAGTTGCATAATTGCCAACGTTATTAATGGCCGGCGCTTTGATTGTGCACTTTAGAGAGCGCCGAGCAACGTTAACAAAATGCCCATGTTACAGTTGCTGGCGCTCTCAGTGCACAATCAAAGCGCCATTCATATACTCTTTTCCAGGAAAGAGTATATTAATGGCCGGCGCTTTGATTGTGCACTTTAGAGAGCGCCGAGCAACGTTAAGAAAATGCCCATAGTTGACGTGCTAGCGCTCTCTAAAGTGCACAATCAAAGCACGGCCATTAATATACTCTTTCCTGGAAAAGAGTATAGTTAATGGCCGGCGCTTTGATTGTGCACTTTAGAGAGCGCCGAGCAACGTTAAGAAAATGCCCATGTTAACGTTGCTCGGCGCTCTCAAAGTGCACAATCAAGCGCCGCCATTAATATACTCTTTTCCTGGAAAAGAGTATATTAATGGCCGGCGCTTTGATTGTGCACTTTTGAGAACGCGCCGAGCAACGTTAAGAAAATGCTAACGTTAACATGAGCATTTCCTTCCACCCGTGCCACCAAGCTGATTGCTGTAAGTAATTTAAAATGTACTATTACTTACAACAATCAGCTTGGTGGCTGCAGTGAAAGGAAATTAGTATATTTATGGTCATCAGCTCACTTTTTAAATACTTACTTAAACTTTACGTTGTGAAGATGAAGTGAAGTCTCGTCCAGTCTCTTCTTCTTTACCGGAGCCACCCACGACGAGCAGTAGTAGCAGCCAGGCACTGCAGGCAGCCTCGGCCCTCGCACCAGAACACGACGAGGTGTGTCGTCGTCGTGTCGCAGTCCGAGTGTCCGACTAGAGTGCCTCGCTCTGACTAAGCCAATCCAGACGCTGCTCCAGTAGCGCCAGGATTGGCTTGGGCAAGGTACACACCCGCCCATTAGGAGACCGGGGGCTGCGCCATGAAGCAACCCCCGCTCTTCTAATGTGCAGGCTAATGCGCATGTTCGGGCTGGTCAGAAAAATGACCAGCCCAGAACTGAACATGCGCACTAAGACCGCTAGACCCGACGTCACCACCACCCCCTTGTCCTGATGATTGCTCGGGCGTTGCCCGGTGATCGTCAGTGACCGCCCGGCACGGACTCAAGTAATACTCCTGTACATCTGCCAGATGTACAGGAGTATTACTTGAGTCGTCTCGTCTGCTGCAGTGCTTATTAATTATATGCGGCGACACTTTGGGGCCATGTGCGTTAGTGGGGCAACGCCCCAGCGCCCCAATGGACGCACCGCCCCTGGTCCTGGATAGAAGAATCTTTCAGGAGACCGAGTGGAGACCTCTGGAATTGATCACACCCACTGTAGAAGATAAAGGACATTTGTGAATCACATGTCCTCCGTTAATATTCACTCTTCATGTATATATTCTTGGAAAATACTCACACCTACCTACGTTGTGAGTAGTCGCAGAATAATTAGAAGAAACTCATAAAATAACAGCTGGTATTTAGGCTCAATATGTATAGACATATGTGATGAACATGAAGAAAAAAGAATAATTGAACATGCAAATAACCTTTCAACATATAAATATATTGCATTACATCATGTTGGGTAATTGCTACTACATGCCTTTGACACACATTGCATATTTAAGTCTACCTATGAGTATAACAATTTTCAATGAGTATGTCTAATAGACTGTCCTTTTATCTTGCAGACACAGGTTCAACTTGGAGCAGAAGATTCCATTAAAAATAAAGTTCCCTGGAATTCCAAAACATCAAAGAGATAAGTCTTTAACACTCACCAATATATAAGGAAGCTGACGATTTTCTCCCAGCACCGAAGCCGCCAAAATTGTCAACACCGCCACGACAATTTCCCTGAGGATGTCGACAGTAGCCTGGAGCTGAGATCAAAATATTGAGGTCAGTTTCAGATACAGGAAGTTGCGAGCCTGCTGGAAAGCTTGTACGGCAAGCAACTTCCCCCTGAGTTACGCGCGGCTTTATAGCTAACAGGACTCCAACCTGCAAGATGGTGGCAGCTTAGAAATTCTGTGGCAGGGCACTAGCGTGCTTGCGATCGCACATCAGGCACACCCAACAATGGGTCAATATTTGCGTAATCAAACTCATGCAGGAAGAGATAGCCAAATCAGGTTATTGAAGAAGTATTGGGAAAATACAGGATTTCGGCATCTTACTGAAGATATATGTGAGCGATCCTTAGCTTGCCATTTGGACAACCAAGGTAAAAACACTGTTACCGTCATGAATCACATTGGCAAATCAAAGGGCCCATTTACGAGATTTGCAAGAAGCTTTATTGAGATGGCACTTTGCAATAGCCTTAAATATAAGTTGGTAGTAGTCTGTTTGTTCCCTAAATGGGTCAAGGCATTTTCCACGAGGAGAGCAGATAGTCTTAGAGTAGCAAAATGGTTGCTGAGGGAGTTGATACCATGTTTCGGCCTCCCAACCTCTATTGAAACTGATCGTGGCACTCATTTTACGAATGAAGTACTTCAGATATCTGTGCAGCTTTTGAAATCAAGCAAAGATTCCACTGTAGTTACCCACCACAATCCTCTGGTATGGTAGAATGAATGAACGGTAAACTCAAGAGCAAACTGGCAAAAGTCTGTGCCTTGTCTGAAATGGCCTGATGCACTTCCCCTTGTGTTGAATATGTAAAGTACACCAAACAAGCAAACAAGTTTATCTACCCATGAGATCGTCATGGGTAGAGCAATGAGACTTCCACATGTACCTTCAGCTGCGTTAGTTTCAATAACATGATATTGTTTGGGTTACTGCAAAGGTCTGGTTGATGTGGTAAAATCTGTCTTTTCCCAGGTGGATGCAGTCACAGAAGATTACAGAGACATGCCCTGCCATTTCTTGAATGCAGGGGATTGAATTCTCATTCGCAAACATGTCTGCAAAGGCTGTTTGGATGAGAGATGGAGTGACCCATACCAGATTATCCTAAGTACCGATAGTGCAGTCAAGTCTGCGGAAGGGCCTCAATGGAACTATGCTGCACATACAAAGAGAAATAGAGCGGTTGAAACAATGGAAGTGGCAGAAGCTGTTGATGAAGGTGCACAAACTGTTGAATGAAGTGACAGTTTAAAGGACCGTCCAAGTCCAGTTCGCAGTGTGTAAGCAGAGGGGGGGAGGAGAGAAGTTACTTGTGAAACTACTGAAGAAAAAGCTCAAAATTCAAAGAGAAATCTAAAAGAACAGTCTTAAGTGAGAGACAGTCCAGGTGAAGAGCTTGACACTCCAGACGTCCAGGTACAAAGTGATCAGAGGGAAGAGCTGGTACCATGCAAAAAAGCAAAGCATGAGTGGAAGCAAGAAGAAGTAGACCCTTATCAGAATGAAAAGTTTGACAAGTTGCACCTGGAAATCAGAGTTGAAATACCTTCTTTGGAATTAAACAATTTGCTGTGGGAAAAGCAGACAAAAGAAAGGCACCTGAACAGAATACAAGACTAAGTGAGAGCTGAAGTTCTGAGAGAAACCGAAAATAAAAACTGTCACTGAAGACGCAAGGGCTGTAGAATTTCCTAGATAGAAAACTTGCAAGCAAAACTCTGTGTGCCAGAGACAAGAAAGCAGCTAGGCTGGGAGACTGAGAGTGAAACATCAACTGGTAAAAGTTCAGCAAGAAAGAGAGTTCCAAATCAAAAGTATGCTTCACCAGAGTGGGTGTATCTAGCTACCGTATTGGAAGTGGAAGAAGAACTGATGAAGATGAATAATGCCAGTTGAATAAGTGTCAGAACATTTTTTAAAGAGAATCACATCTATAGACTGAATCAGAAAAAGAACCACCTTGAGGGTAAAATGAGCCTTTGAAATACTGGATTTAGGTGATAATCAGAACATTGGCGAGGATTTTGTTTAAAGACTGAGGAAAAAATAAGAGATGCTTTAGAAAACAGAAAAGAACAGAGATTGCTGGATTTTTTTGATGAACTTGAAATTTCATTTTGATTTTTTTAACTTTTTTTAATTAATAAAATTGTGGTTCTTTGCTGTCCTGTGGTACCGAATCCAGCAGTAATACTATTCCAAATCCTAGAAGAGGCAGAATGGTACACTCAACACACCAAAGAGAGGAGGAGGTATGCAGCTTTACACTCTCCTAGAAAAAGACTGTTACCACAAGAAAAATGGCAGCTACAGGGAGAAAGCACAATTAGTGCTCTTGCCTGAGAAGAAACTTCCAAATAGTCTACCCTGGAGGTATTGTCCAGGGTGGGGAGATGTTGTCAATGATGAAGCACGACACAATATTGTGTGTGAGGCTTCCTCTTCCATAAGGATGACCTTCCCTCTCTTCAGCACTCACACAGGGTGTCTGTGACGCTCCAAGTGTGACTATTTGGATGTTTATTTTCAGGCAAGAACACTAATTGTGCTTTCTACCTGTAGCTCTTCAATTTTACTTGTGGTAACAGAGGCGGAATGGTACACGGTCATTGACTTGTGCTAAGTGCTTTTTACAGCACCATTGCATGAGGATTCGGAGTTCCTTTTCGCATTTCAGTTTTTGACTAAAGAAAAAAAAAGACTAAGGGCCAGCTGTATGACCATTTTTTGCGGCTGCAAATGGGAGATCCTCCCGTTTGCGACCGCAAAAAAGGGTAATGGCATGTACAAATGCTATTTTGCGAGTCACTGACTCGCAAAATAGCATTTGCGACTCCCGCTATTAGGAAGGGGCGTCCCTTCCTAATAGCGAGTCACCATGCCATGTACAATTGTTTTGCGACCGCATTTGCGGTCGCAAAACACTCGCAGTTTACCACCTACTTCAAGTAGGTGGTAAACCACTCGCAAACCCCTTTGTGAGTCTGTGAGAAAATATTTTTAAGAGTAGGCAGTGGCCCCAGGGACACTGCCTGCCCTTAAAAAAATTAAACTGAAAAGTTTCAATTTCTTTTTTAAATGCATCCCATTTTCCTTTAAGGAAAACGGGCTGCATTTAAAAAAAAAAAGACTGCTTTATTTAAAAGCAGGCCCAAACATGGTGGTCAGCTGACCCCAGTGGCGACCATCCCTGGGAGTGCTAGCCATTCCTAATGGGGTCGCAAATTGCGACAGCCACATTAATATTCATGAGGCATGCAATTTGCGACCCCATTAGGAATTGCTAACAGTGTCTGAGACACTGTTATACATCCCAATTTGCGAGTCGCAAATTGCGAGTTGCAAATGCGATGCAATTTGCGAGTCACAAATTGGTGGGTCTTACATCTGGCCCTAAGGTACTTGTGTGCTGTAGAATCCCATAAGGAAATACAGAGAGTCCTTCAATTTTTTTCCAGGTCCTTAAAAAGGATTTAGAAAATCTAAAGTTTCCATGTAATTCAGTCCTAGTCGAGTACATAGATGACCTTTTGTTGGCATCTTAAACGAAAGAGGACTGTAAACTTGATACCATTGCTCTGTTGAATCATTTTGCAGCAAATAAACACTATATTGAGAAGGGTGTCTGTAGCAATCAGCTGAGCAAATGGAGCACTTATTCGGAGTGCTTTCTGCAGTCACTGGATTCGATGTTTGCAGGGGATTATTCCATTCTAGTTTGGACCCGTTTATATTGAACTTTTCATTAAGTGGGCCACTTAAGACATCTTTTACATTTCGTAGAAGGACAAATAGGAGGACCAGGTTCCTTAGCACCTGTGAAGTGGAAGTCTCCTGATGCAGAATTATGCGTAGTCCTTACTAATACTATACCCAACTATCAACAATGGCTCCCTTTGAATAATTCGATAGACACAAGAGAACCGCTGGGCTGTTGCCCTCTTCTCCTCTCTCTGATGTTTTTATTCTTCATTGAAACATCTTTTAGTGCCCTGAAGAAGGCGCGTGGTCGGCTCACCACTTCACACCAAAACGCGCGTTGCCACCTGCACTTCAGCCATTCAGACACTAAATCAAAGTTGGATTAACAATTGGGAAACATGTTCTCTCTGGTTTTCATTATTTTATTTGATGTATACAAAAGTTAAATGTATTAAATAATTTGAGCAGATGTTTAAATAGACCTGGAAATGTATATCTGGTCTATAGATATATGTCTGTGTTAAGGCAATATCCAATTTGAACCATCAGTATAGTATTGTGAGGGGATATCTTTTCTCCTTGGGTTTTGGTGTTCTGCAAAGCTGACTACATAAGAGTTTTAGTAGGTTCTAGTATGAATGAGGATGAGTGGTATGTAAGAAGTCTGAGTGTGTGATGCTATATAGTCTGTGAGAGTGAGACGGTTCTTTTCGTATAAATTGATGTTTAAATCATTGTTTTCAAATCATGTTTATGTACTTTAAATAAACAAAGAAATAGAGACATTTCCAGTATTTCAAAATGTTGGGTTGCATGATTTGGTTTTTGACTCTTTATATAGAGCACAGTATTGGAAGTGGGTTGTTTTTATCTTCCATAGTGTCAGAACCTCTTTCAGAGGGCAATGAGCACATAGGGGCTACTGGGCCCAACTGTGGTGGTTGAGACCTTTTACTCCTGATGTCCCGGGTCCGACCTACTATGGATCCTGCTCAACTGGGCCAAATACCCCTTCTGCACTTGACTCTCAGTGATAGCTGTGGTCGAGCTGTAGTGACTTGCTGTAAAATTTTAGGGATGACATTATTAACTTTAATATTAGTAATATTAGCTGGCCTGTTGGTGTGCTTACTGACTCCTGTGGGCAATGTTTCAAATCATATAATTAGTGATGGTACAATTAGGGTTAAAGGAAATAAGGATTTAGGACATGAAATACCAGTACATGAAAAACATTTAGTTAGTGGTTTTAGAGATAATATATATTCAAGATGATCAAAGAGTGCATTGAGGTGATGAAAGTAGAAAACTGCTTTGTGTTTACTTTTCAGGTGGGGATGGGGCAACCTAGGAGCAACAGGAACTTTCTTACTCATTCTCTTTCTGTGTGTTTGTAGGTATCTTTAATTATGAGGAGTTTCTTTCTCCATTCATGACTGATTTTGATGTGACACTAGAGAACCTGTTCATTAGTGAAGATGATAAAGGGATTGTGAGGAGGAGTCCCGGGGACCTGCTTTCTTACCCGATATATGCTCCAGGATCCGCTCCGCTGCCCTGCCTCCCTGTCAATGTACCTGTGAGGAAAGAGAAAAACTAAGGGTTAAACCAGGCATAACACAGTAAGAACTGTTAACAGTAACGAAGGACTACTCTATCTTTCAGCAGGTGGGTGGAGCTCCAATAGTCTTGCACCTTTCACCCTGGTCCTATGCCGCAAGACAGAACCAGGTTTCAGTGATAGGACTGAAATGGGCACTTATGTTTAAATTGAGTGACACCAATAGTATTCACATGGGGAACCCTTCAGTTTAAGCAATGTTGTTTGAATTCACTATTTACTCATACACGGCTATCGCTTGTGCAACGAGGAGCTTTATTACGCTGAGCGGAAATCAGCTGCCTACTTGAAAGGAGTATATCCTGATTTAAGGGAGACTATAAAAACCTTCATGGGAGCCCTATTAAGAAAAGTCCCAACAGTTTAAAAACAAAAGGGCCATATCAGACCCCTGTCGAGTCATATAGAGGAGTCCCTGTATAAGCACTACCACGGGTGAGGTGTTGGTTTAGAACAAAGTCACAAGGAAAGTACGAAACCGATACTTACCACTCTTTCTCTGTCCCGAGACTCCTGGCAATGCTATCCGGTCAGAGGAAACATCTAGAGGAGCGTGTAGGAAGCTGGCTCTGTATATTCTATACCAAAGTACATTATAGTGTGCACAGAGTCCAGGGAGTCCCCAGAGGTATAGCATAGGCTAAATTAGGCAAGTACTAACAGCTCTCTTGTGGTAGTGTGGGCGAGCAGTTAGGCTTATTAGGAGGGTGTGCTAAGCATTTATTGTATTCACTCAATCAAGGCTGATGGTACACACTCAGAGACAGAATCCAGACCAATTAGGTAAGTATAGAAAGGTATACTTATATTTTATTTTGTAGAATCAAGCAGGACTTGGCCTAGGCAAGTAAGAAATACTTTCAAATGCAAGGCTGTGCACAGAAATGCAATTGTGGATTGTATTGGAATCGTTTACGGCTTTGTATTACTTTTAAAACAGTTCAAAATACGGTAAGATTACTTTGGATTATTCTTGGATTACTTTTCAGTTACTTTGAGATGCAGAGAGATCATACACTAGAGTTTGTCACTTACAGCTAAGTACGACAATCCTTAAGTTAAAGCATAGTTACTTTCTTTTCATACAAAACAGTATGGTCAAAACAGACATTTTTAGGAACAAAACACGTAACATTGGTTCCTATGGGAAAAAGAGTGTTAACAGTTTACAGGTAAGTAAACGACGTATGGCTTTTGGGGGTTAGGACCAACGTTCCCCAAGGTCCAGCTAGGTACTCAAATTGCACGAACTCAATGACAACTGAATGTCCGACAGATTGACCGAGACTAACTTCCTGGTTCCCTGGTTCTGTTTCCTGCCGCGGCCGCGCGGCTCACGGCTCCGCATCGGCTTGATCCCGGGAGCCGCGGGAGCTTGAGCGAAAGCCATACAAGCCGCCTGCCGAAAACCAACAGGCGCAGCGAGACGACCACCGCTTGACACCCCGTGCCGGCCTGGACGTGGAGGCCGAGCTGTGAGGAGGGTATCTGCGGGGGGCCCGGTATGCTTCACGGAAAACATCCTGCTGCAATGTAGCAGATTCTTGTTGAGGCCACTGCAGCGGAGGGGGAGAGAGACGGCCAACGGTTTCCACAATCAAGTAAGCCCAAGCAGTTTAGCAGTTTGCAACTTCGCCACCCTCGCCTCCCCCACTAGTCAGCCTATTTACTCCATCCTCGTGCCAGGCCACTCAACTCGCCCAACACAGCCCGAGAGACATTTTGACAAAGGGCAGTGGCAAGGAGGGGAGGGGCGAGGATTGCTCATTGCAACAACCAGCCCACAACCTAGAGGGACTATTCAGCGCTCTGAGGCAAAGAGCGAGGAGTGGCAAGGGAGCAAGCTGTGGGGGGCTTAGCAGGCGCAGGGGGGGGTCGCACTCAGCCCCACAAAGTGTGAGCCCCACCATCAGTGGGAGCGGCCCAGCCAGATCTGTGTGCAGCTTGCTGGTGGGCGTGGCACGCTCCAGCCTGCTTTGCCTCGCCCAGCCCACTCAATTCACACTGACCAGGCACCGACCAGGCAGGATAAAACAGCAACCCTCAGTCAACACCTAGCAAATACAGACTACTTACCCAGGTCGGACTGAAGACCTACAAACTTACAAGCCTACAAGCCCGCAAGCCCAGGACTAGAGACAACAGAAGAAGACACCCCTCCACAGGGCCTCCCTGTGCATCCTTAGCGCATTTCCCCTCGGGGGAAAACAATAAAACAAAATAAAGCGGGAGCATGGCAGCTTCTTCCCCCTAAGCAGGGGGTCCGAGAAGTTCGTCAGAAGATCACTGCAGGTTTGGATGCCTTTACCAGAAGCTCAGCTCACCCTGGGGAGCCTCTCCCGCTACTGGGCTGCAAAGGCCCGAAAGCAGGACACAATTAGAGGAGAAAACACTTTCCTTCAGGGGTGGAAACTACCACACAGACTATTCCATCAGCGACGTGCTAACGCCATGGCAAAAAGAAGAAGTCAAAAATCACAAACTCAAGGCCGAGGGTAAAAATTGCTAAAAAAAACTGATGCCTTCATGAATATCGAAGAGGACCCACAAACACTCCAATCCCAAAGCGACAAAAACAAAAACAACTCTAGCGAGACAGCAATGCCAACTTTGGCAGCTCCTTATGCAGTTCCTGACGCAAATCGAACCCATGAAAGAAACAGCTTGCGTACATGTGTACATTGTGTACATTGTGTATAACTATGCCGACGACCTCCAGCTGATCTTTAACATCGACCCATCAGCTGCATCTACCACAAACTTTCAATCCATAATGATTTTCATCAGGGATTGGATGAATGCTAACCAACTCAGCTAAACCCTGACAAAACTGAGTTAATTCTCACTGGTGGCTTGGCTAACCCATGGAGCTCCTGCATTTGGCCACCATCTCTAGGGAGTCCCCCAGTCCCGGTCTCGTCAGTAAAAAGCCTGGAAATCATGATCAGCGATGATCTTACCATGAAGACCCAGGTCAGTTCAGTGGTTTCAGCATGCTTTTTCCATCTTCGCAGAATCCGAAAAATCAGCAGATTCCTTTCCACCGAAGCCCTGACCCAAGTGGTTCTCGCCCTGGTTATCTCGCGTATTGACTACGCCAATTCCCTGTACGTTGGTATACCTGCGTACCAAGTCCATCGTCTACAACGGGTCCAGAACCAGGCAGCCAGACTCATTCTTGGACAGCCTAAGCACTCCCATGTGAAACCACTGCTGAAAAGTCTCCACTGGCTCCCCATACCCCAACGATGCCTGTTTAAACTCGGCTGCACCATCCACAAAGCCCTGTCAGGACGTGGTCCCGCCTTTATTGCTCTAAACATTCAGCGGTATCTCCCCTCTCGCGATCTACGCTCTTCCAATAAGAACCTGCTGGTCTCCCATTCTTTTAAACGGAAGAAACACGGTGGCCTTAGATACACGTTCCTGGCCCCTCAATTTTGGAACGCCCTCCCCCTCTATCTGCGCATGGCGGATTCCTATGCTCAATTTAGGAAACTACTCAAAACCTGGTTCTTCTCCCACGCTTATAATTGATACCCACTCACTGTTTGGAATGGCCTCCGTTCTGCCTATATCGCCAAGAAACCGTTTGGTGAACGTGGGCTCTAAAAATGAATTTTAACTTAACATAACATAACATAACGTACATGACCGTAGTCTCCCAACGATGGTGCCAACATCAGTACTCACAGCACCCACACCAAAGGACGGCAAGGCCATAATGAAGGGCAGCTTCAGTAATAATGGTGGCTTTTTAGATTCAGCGAAGAAAATAACAATAGCTGACTACTTCAACAAACAAACTCCTCAGCTGACCCACTCACATATAACTTCTTCAACTACGAATTGGCGAGCCAATGGAAGCCCAAGGGCAACACCAACTTCCAAGATAGATATAATATCTCTCATAACCCCGTCTCCAGGAACCAAATGCAGACCTAGCCAGGCATTGCAGCAGTCAGGAAACTGCTCTGTAATAGAAATTCCATTAGGAAGCCCTCCTGACATTATGCTTGCAGAAATCGATCTGTCTCCTAATGATCTGGAAAATGACCAAAGAAGCGAGATCATAACTCACTCCACAACTGATCTCCCACCCTCAAACCCCATGGATAGCCCATTGCAGACTCAAACTCCACCGAAAGCAAGCTGCAAAAAAAGTAGCATCATCACGATAGCCCAGATCCATAACCTAAAGGCCAGTCTCTTCAGGCCCAATGTAGCAAACATCTATTAGCCCATTGGGAACCAATAATGAGGGGCATTCATGAATCAGTAGCCAACTTTTCAAGGCATGGGTGCCACCCGGCAAAAAACCTTCAACAATAATCAAACTATCCTGATCAGTGCATGGCAAATTCGCAAAATGACAAAAGCATATGCCATAAGACCCATAATCATAACATCAAAGTCGCTCTACAACAAGCACTGAGGGGTGCAAGAAAACAACACAAGCAACTGGTATGGCCAGTAAAAAAACAGCAGAGGGAAAAGGACACCGGGATACATCAGAACCAATGTCATTCAATCAATCAATCAATCTGGGGATTTTAAGCGCACTACTCACCCGTGAGGATCTCAAGGCGCTGTCATTGACGAACCCACATGGACTCAACACGTAAAAAAGCTGTATACAACTGAGCACTGGAGTGCAGACTCAAACTCCACCGAAAGCAAGCTGCAAAAAAAGTAGAATCATCACGATAGCCCAGATCCATAACCTAAGGGGAAAAAAGAAGGCACCGGCCTCACATCAGAACAAGGCAACTCAGCAAGTGACAAACGGGACCAATGGAGCCTACATCTAGGACAGGGCCTGGATAGGGTCTCCCCCAGTAGTGGAAAAAAAAGGAAAATCCCAACCATAGAGGAAATTGTGGAACTAGATAACACCCCCACACAGAGTAAGAGCTTTTTCAAAAACCAAACCTCTTCTGTCACTACTAACACCAATCCTGACAGAGAACAGGACAAACTATTAGCTTCCATAAGCACCACATTAGCTACCACAGTAACCGTCCTGACATGGCAGTCAGACAAATTAGAACTCCAACTTGACTTAATCCAAGCCCTGGCTATATAAATACTAAAAATAGAGGGAAAAGTCGAATATCTGGCAGAGAGGACAAAGACTGTCGGATATACCTCGTACCGCTGGTGCTCTACCTGCACCTGCCACCAGATTGCGGAAAAACTGTGCACTCTGCCAGAGGCATTAAATTCAATAATCACGGACATAAAATCGGCCCTACAACTAGAATCAAGAAGAAGCCCAAGGTGGTCCGGCACAAAACCCACAGAGTATGGATCCAGTCAAACTGAGCAGAAGCTGCCCATATATGGTAGCCCGCTGTCAAGACAACCACATCAACACCATCACTGCTAGGCAAGACATCAACATCGAAAGTCACACTAAATAACCTTCCGCCCACTGTATTGGGAAACTCAAACAAGGGGGCTGCCCAACTCCCCGTAGAACAAGAATCTGCCTCAGAAGAAAAGGACAAGACCTTCTATGGGCATCCTAAGGACAGAACAATTTCTGGTGAGAACGAATGGTCTCTTCCCCTTATCAAAAAGAGCAAAAAAAAGACAAAGAAAGGCCAGAAACAAGGTTGAGAAAGAACGACTCTTAAATATATCTCTACTCAACCAAAAAGCCACAGACACAATTTTCCCTAGTGTCTACCTAATGTTCAAAAGCAGCGGGAAGGAGAAGAGTGAAGTAAAATCAGCACTAATGACTGCACCTGCAAACTTAGAAAACCTGACTTCTGTATCTACGTCATCTACGCACATAACTGAACCTGGCATAGTACAAAGCACTGTAATGCATTTTCAGGAGACGCAGCATCAATGTATTCGAGAACAGACAGAAGCCTTGCCCAGAAACAGCGGCAATGTAAAGAAAAACTCAAAATTAGATCAATTACCATCTTGCCCACCCCAGGGTATTGACACACCAGTCCTCTCAGTAATCATACAAAACACAGGCTCTATAACAAGCCAAAGCTCATCTGCCCCAATCACAGCATCCAGTAGCCACATACAGAGGATGCAGCATCCGCCAGGCTGGGCCTTGACATCAGACCCACAGGAAGCTACACGCTCCGCATATAACTATAATTTTCTACAAGGAGCACTGACCCCGCTTGCCAGGAATAGATCAACCTCTCCTGACCATTTTACTCATGCCCAAGATTTCAACAAAGGCCAAACCGGCATATGCTCAAGGGGGAATGAACCAACAAGCTCACTCCATATTATCCAACGGATGGAAGCCACGATGTTTTGAACCGCTCGAATCTACTAAGGCTGTTCCACGCTTTCCCAAGCCAATCCAAAATCAACTCTGAAGATATCCTGAGTGTTGAGTTTATAACCACATCGGAGTGCAGAAATAGGAGGGAAGCTACAGTCAGAACCCTAAAAACAAACTAATTGGCCAAAGCAATACTAGAGCTAAGGCCGGCCCTTGAGGATTGGGGCATTGGAATCTCAAAAATTCAAGCACCAAAATACCCAGCGCCACTAAAAAAGTCAAAAGATCCATCTAAACAAAAAGCTTATCCCCACAGCATTTTACGAGGAGCCAGGCACTCCTACAACTACTCCCCGCTAGAAAACATACACATAGCTCGCTACTACCCTGTAACAAGGGGCGCCATCAAGAAAGTTGCCATAGGAAAAACTCTGGGAGAACACACACCAGATTGGAGCTGGGCTCAACTCACCCTTTCCAGGAAGATAAAGAGTTGGTCATAGCATCAAGAAAAGCAAAGTCAGGACACAACAATGTATAAAGTTCCTGATATGGAATGTCCCGGGACTAGCAAGATTACTAAACTCTGAACCCGCAAAAAAACTGTTGATGGCAACCTATGTCCTCTGTTTACAAGAAACATGGTCACTCACCCCACAAACAATTACTGGTTTCCAAGGGGTGTACCAAATAGTAAGAAAGAATAACATCTTCGGGAGGCCATTGGGGGGATTATCAACCTATGTGAATCTCAACTTGAAATTAATAGTAACAGAATACCGAATTAAGACGAGATGCTCCGAGTGATTGCATTGGAAAGACCTGTCACAACATCTCTCCGAATCAGGATCCTCCTGATTAACATCTATTTCAACAGCTCCGGCATAGCACAAGTAAAAAGGCCGCGCTAGCTAACCGAAAACTTGGATCAAATCCTCGCTGATCATGTTAACTACGATATAATACTCTGCAGGATTTTAACTTGCGAAAACTGGGATGGAATCGTACTGGATGCTCACTGACAAATCGTCTAAGTAAACAACTGGACAAAACACTAGAAAAACATGGACTGAAGTCCATACAGGCTATAATTGAAAACTCTAACCCATCTCTCCAGGTTCTGAAAACTTAAAGGGGCAAAAGCACCATTGATTACTTGTTTGCTTCAGGAAAACTCTTGGACTACCTCAATAGCTTTCATTGCCCTCCCCTTACAAGCAAGTTACCACCTACCACTTTTCACAACACTCAGCCTTAGTTTGAATAAACGGGAAAACACAAGATGCTGGGACACTCTCTTAATGACAAAACTACATTACTAATCCAGAGAATAAAGTGGGGCCCTGTCTGCGTGCAGAAAATAAAACTATGGCAATCCACTAATGGGCAGTCTCTTCAGGCCCAATGTGGCAAACATCTATTAGCCCATTGGGAACCAATAATGAGGGGCATTCATGAACCAGTAGCCAACTTTTCAAGGCATGGGTGCCCCCAGTCAAAAAACCTTCAACAATAACCAAACTATCCTGATCAGTGCATGGCAAATTCGCAAAATGACAAAAGCATGCCATAAGACCCATAATCATAACATCAAAGTCGCTCTACAACAGGCGCTGAGGGGTGCAAGAAAACAACACAAGCAACTGGTATGGTCAGTAAAAAAACAGCAGAGGGAAAAGGAGTGGCAGTATGTATACTCACTTATGAACAAATGCAATCTGGCTGACCTATGAAGGCATATCAAAAACAAAACACACCGAGATACATCAGAACTAATGTCATTGACAAACTCACATGGACTCAGCACGTAAAAAAGCTGTATACAACTGAGCACCCGAGTGCTCCCTTATCAGAAAATTTAAACCCCACGGATGAACGAAAAGAAGGCGACAAAATGCCCAAGATCAACACGATCAAAGAAGTCATACGTAAAATGAGTGCATGAGGTGCACCAGGACCAAACGGGCTCCCAGCGCAATTGTTTTGCTCATGCTTTACACTCTGCCTAGTCCCCGATAGCTGGAGAGGGTCAATATTGCACCCAATTTTCAAAAAGGGCAATAAACAAAATCCCTCCAACTATCGCCTGATCGCCCTTTTGGACTTAGAGGCCAAGATATATGCCTCAGTCATCTTAAAAGATAATAATCCCATTTTGCCAAACGGGATTTAGAGCAAACTCTTCCACACTGGACAATATAATTACCCTTTCCTACCTCATCCACCAGGTGAACACTCAGAAATCACAAGTTCTTTATGCATGTTTTGTTGACTACTCCCTGGCATTTGACCTGGTGGATGGGGGCAATCTATGGAGCAATCTCCAGGCGTGGGGCATACCAAGCGATCTGCTTAATGCTATTATTGTACTCCATTCTTCAACATGGGTGAGGGTCAAGTTGTCAGCCACTGCTCTATCAAAAAAGATTAACACCAACCAAGGTCTAAAACAAGAACATGTTCAAGCCCCAATGCTCTTTAACCTATACACGGCAGATATGTCCACATCACTAAACCATGCAAACCTAATTCCCCCAATAATAGGAACAACCAAGATTACGATATTACAGTATGCGGACGATATAGTTCTCCTTGAAAACTCAAAAATGGGGATTCAGAGAGCCCTCAACGCCCTCCATACCTATAACATGACAAACAAGATGGTAGTTAACACTTCAAAAACAAAGGTGGTCTCATTTGGAAGGATGCATAAGCAAAGTAATCGTCACTGGACACTTGGTCCCTTAAAAATAACAGGCGCAAAATCGTATAATTATCTGGGTACTTGGTTGTCGGCAAATGGGGGATCCAAAACGCATCTGAATCACCTTAAAGATAAGGTTGCACTAATTACCACCAGACTGTGCCAACTGAATGCCTCCCTTGAAAGCCCTTCTTCAGCACCAATTCGAAAAGTGCTCAGGGACACATTACCATCCGCCATCACCTATGGCAGTGAGGCTTTTCCAGGACTTTTCATCAAAAGCATGGAAAAATAAATCTAAAAGCCTACAAAAGAGTGTTTATGCTGCCATACAATACCAGGGGATCATTGGTGAGATTAGAATTTGGTCTAGAGGCCCTAAATTTGACCAGCATGGGCTCTACCATGAAATACAATCATAGATGCATCTCGACCACGCCCGCGCCTTGAAGTTATTCTTCAAAATATTTTCAAAACCATAAATAGCCCCTGGAGAACATATTTAATGGCATCAGCAGATGCCCTCCAAATTGAATTAAGTGTATTACATTCTCCATCACTTCCTCACACAGCAGTGAAACACATACTGAAGAATCAGATAAGATCTCTTTAGAAACTTGCTGATGTGGAAAATATCACAACTATCTCCTTCTCACAAGCCTTGGTAGCCTCGTATGACAATGAACACAAGGTCGGCCTAAAGCCACAGCCATACCTTAGTTGTTCAATTCGGAAAGCTTGCATCACTCAAATTTTGCCTGCGAGGATGATAACACTACAAATTAAAGACTTTAATCCAAACTGGTCGCTCCTCTCCAATATTGTGAAGTGCAGGCTGTGTGGTTACAAACTTGAATCTTTCCCACACTTACTCTGTTACTGCCCGTTGCTACTCCACTCCAGGCGGATGTTATTAAAGCCACTCTTTCTAACCTATGGCTTAAGGTCCTGCAGCGACATCACAACCTGGATATTTACTACCATGGTCCCCTCAGAACTGGCTCGAATGGGCAAATACTTCAAAGCGGTGCAGGACCTGCTCAAAACAACACACTTAAGTGCAGCGATGATTTCTGATCAATAAAATGAACAAGGCACCTGGTTTATTTTCCAACAGATCCTAATCATATGATCCTTTATGTGATGACAGCTGATTGCAAAATATTTTATTCTTCTGATACCACAAGTTTGTGATGGACATATTGTACACAGAGACCTATTAATCTCAATGCACTGTGCACTTTGACCTAGTGGCAATTGATTTAAAATAATTGTATTGATAATAAGTTAACTATAATCGTTTAAAATCCCTTGTCCCCTTGAACTAATTTTTTTTTAATGTCTTTTCAGTGTTCTATATTTTTAAGGTTTTAATCATAGAATACATTTATTTCTACTTCTACTTCACACTCAAATTGCACCACCAGAGGCACTGGGGCGGCTGGGTGCAGAGTGCAGGGGCCCAATGTTAGCCAATGGGGCTAAGGGGGCCTTTGGTCAGGGGCTGCTTACGGGCAGGCCACTTGGTTGTGGGAGCAAAGCTACTGGGACTAGGATCAGCACAGCAGGGGCCAACAATCAGCACAGGAGCTGCACCACCAGCGGTACTGAGGCGGCAGAAAGCAGTGTGCCAAGGATACTTCGGGTGTTCTGTGGATTTCAAAGGAGATCTCTGGTTTGGAAAAGATGCTGCAGGGAGGCTTTCTGAAGGCGACCACCAGTTGGAGAGGTAAGTGGGATTCTTGGGGAATGCCTGGACACCGTCGGTTGGGCCACCCAAGGCTGTGGCGTGTCAGGTGCAGGGGTATCTTTTGGCGCCGAGTCGTCTTACCAGCTCCAGTCGCAGTCAGGCGGACCCTTCAGGTTGAGGCTGCAGGCATCGGCTTGAAGCTTGAGGGAGGTCGGGGATCACCAGATCCCAGGTCAGGATCGCTGGGGAGACCTTCTCGTGGTGTTTGGCCACTCTAACTCAGGTCGTGGACGTTGGGTACAGAGTGGTGTGGAACCAAGGAGCAGCCTGGATCTGGGTTCTGGGCTTGGAGTCTTTGTTGAGCAAATCCGCTGCTCACGGGAGACAGAGTCTTTAAGTTGAGTGCAGGGCAGTTCCTACGGGCTCTGAGGGGGGCTGCTGGACACGCCAGGGTTTCCACTATAGTCAGGTCGGAGTCGGGACAAGCCGGTGGGGCTGGGGGCCAAAGCACTTGGTGTCCTCTTCTTCCTGGGTCAGCAAGGCTCTTCGGTCCTTCTTATTTCTTCCTCAAATCTGAGGAGGCAAGGTTCAGAGTCGCCCCTAAATACTAAATTTAGGGGCGTTTACAGGGGTGTGCTGGTTAGGACCAATGGGTCCCTTCCTTGGGGTGGGTACACCCCCTATTATGCCACCCTCCAGTGGTGGGAGGGCATGAGCCTCGATCTAATTGGCTGGGTCCCCTCATCTTCAAGCTGGATGGGACTGAGATGTGTTCTTCACCTCACTTTCCCCACCTGAGGGGTGGGATTGGCAAAGGTGGGCACACCTCCCCTCCTAACTTTGTTATCCCGCTGATTCTCCTTCCCAAAGTGGTGGTCAGAACCGATGGGAGCCAGTTGCTGGGGGCAGCAAAAGTCAGGGACAGCTTACAAAGGCGGCAGGCCTTTGAAGCTTCCCCTTCTTGGACCCAGCCCATTCTGGGGGAGCAGGCATGACACCTCTGTCCAGGATGGGCTTTGTTTCTGGACCCAGAGAGTGGAAGCCCTCTACCCTAAGGTCCAGAAACCTGTCTGGTGGTAGCAAATTGCAGGCAGGTATTCAGGAACCACACCAGGGCTGGTCGTTTTTCAGGGGGCATCTCTAAGATGCCCTCTGAGTGCATTTTACCTTAAATCCCACACTGGCATCAGTGTGGGTTTAATGTGCTGAGAAGTTTGCTACCAAACTTCCCAGGTTTCAGTAAAGCCATTATGGAGCTGTGGAGTTCGTAATGACCATCTCCCAGACCATATACTCTGTAAGAATGAACTAAGAATGGACTAAGACACTGTAGGGGTACAGTGCTCATGTAACTGTACCCTCACCTGGGGGCTAGTGTACTCTATTAGAGGGGTGACTTACTTAGGCTCCAGGCAGTGGGTTGCAGGCATGGCACACAGGGATGTGTGCCATGTCGACTCTACTTTTCTCTGCACCAAAACATGCAGCCTGCAATGGCAGTGTGTGGGTGTGAAGGTGCAGGGCCTCTAAGTGTGGCAAAATAGGTGCTGCAGCCCTTAGAGTCCTTCCCTGGTCACAATGCCTTCGGTGCCCATTGTACCTTTTACAAGGGCTTACTTGTGGCCAGAGATGTGCCAATTGTGGGTACAAAGGTACGGGTTTGGGAAAGAACACAGGCCCAGGGAACCTGATTGGCAGGAACCCAGGGCACATCATGTCAAAGTGCATGAAGTGTCAGGCAAAAAGTGGGGGGGTTACTGCTACAGAAACCCACTTTCCTACAGAGAGAGTCCCACATCAGTCATACATTGGAGAAAAAGAAGACTTGGAACCAAACCCGTTATTGAAGCCCAACAGAATTTCCCATATAACTTTGTGATCTCAATTAAAATTCAAGATTCAGAAACCTATGCAGCCTCCTCGTCCTTATATCCTCCCTTCCCTCCTACAGGGATAAAATATGGACAATTCTTAAAAGAGATTATACAAATCAAAGGTGAAACTGATAAGCATGATGTTTATTCATACTTATTAAGTAATGGAACAGTTTGATCTATTTTATGAAATATAATGAGAGAGGTATAAAAGTGGTAAGAACTTTAGAAGAGCGTGAGACTACTCCAGAAGAGATCAAGGAAGGAAGGTTTTCTGGTCCAAGATTAAGGATGGAGGGAGAAAGGCTAGGTGAAATATGTATGGCAAGGCATTGTCCTATAGAAGGAGGTAAGGCTGAATTTGTTGGTGAAAGTACATGAAGTTAGTTGGGTGTTTCTAACAGTGGGAGAACCTATTATGAGAGGAATTTATTGTTTGTAGAAAGACTCCTTATTTCACTTCGCCAAAGAATTATGGTGGGGTTGTGCTATCTGAAAAGAATGAAGAGGCATTTTTGGAAAGTAGTTTTGGACATATTGGGGCTTTTATTCCTATTATGGAAATAGCTGTGAATGATGTAAAGATTAGATGTTTGTATATGGTTGTGGATAGACTTGCTGTCTTTTAAGGTGGTGAATGTAGAACTGTTGGCAATTAGAGCAATGGTGATGCAAAATTGTGTTGCATTAGACATTAATTTGGTGAAAGAAGATGGAGTCTGCAAGGCAATTGGGTCAAAGAAGTGTTGCACTTATGTTCCTGATTATAGTGGAGTGCTTGACTCATACATTACTAACATAACTAATCTGTCATATGAGATTAGGTCATTACAAGAGCCAGGTGTCTGGGAAGCTTTAGGATCCTGCATAAAAGAAAAAGAGAATAGGGAATAGGTTTTAGGAAATTAGGTGAGTGGCTAAGTAGTGCTGGTGATGGAATTCTGTGAGCTATTCTAACTCCAATAATAATAATGTTGATGTGTGCGATTTCTTTGTTGCTCTTATTAAAACTAATAAAGTGTATGATGAAAGGATATGGTAATAAAGGAGAAGAAAAACAAAATTATATAAAGTCCTGGAAAAGAAAGATCTGAGGATTATTCTGAGCTTGATGACTATTGGGATCGAATATACCAACAAACAAAGCAGATGAAGGAGAATGTTTGACTAACTAAGAAAATGAAGACTCAAAAGTCTAATGGTTGATTATTAAAGTTATTCATGAGGTTTTAGGGACTATTAAAATAATCAGAGGGGGTATGTTCTAACGTTTTTGAAAATATTCAAAATTTGCACATTTTGTGTAAAACTTATTTCTCATAATTAGTGTTTCTTATGATGCACAGAGTCATAACCAATGAAATAATGATTCACATACAAAAGTACCGAGGCACACGTAAGTAGTCTATACAATATTGCTGGTTTGTACCTATGAAAGTTCTACAAAAGCAGTCTGGAATAATTTTTTTCCTTTTTATTGTCCAGTCTTTTCGTACAAAACAAGTACAGCGGCAGCCGACACGTGTTTCGTCCTACGGACTTTTTCAAGGCAAGCAGGAATGAGATGTAAATTTAGGCTGGGATAGGTCAGAAGTAACTGCTCCCAGTAAGATCTGACCTCACACACATGTTCTTATGTGCGTAATGCAATCTGTTCTGTCTCGCCAGCCAACTGCAAAAAAGTAGTAGCCAATGACTTACCTTCAACGTGGGACATCAGACGTATCTATAGGTAGGCGAATTGCACGGCACTTCATTGGAATGCGGTCCCAACCACTAAGTTCGTGG
Source organism: Calotriton arnoldi (assembly GCA_963921515.1). Taxonomy (NCBI): domain Eukaryota; kingdom Metazoa; phylum Chordata; class Amphibia; order Caudata; family Salamandridae; genus Calotriton; species Calotriton arnoldi. The sequence goes on from CAWUFW010000867.1 coordinate 1,782,102, forward strand.
TGGACCTATTACCGGCCTTGATAAGCCTTATAAAACTCCAGGCGTGGATCATGTCACGCTGTGGTCCCGATAGCTAACAACCACTATCTGTTAGTTATAAATGTACCCGGAAACTTGCCTAATAGATGTGCATTTGTATATGGCAGAGCCACTTTTGTTCTTCAGTTTAGTCACAATTAACTAATGATGTTGCCATTGAAACGAGTCGCCTTAGTAATTTAGATGATAGATGTCACATTTTCATACAAAGCACCTTTATTTCTAATATGGTTGTCGTTTCTGGTGTTCTGTTCAACTTGCTCCTGTTCATCCCCCTCCTAATCAGTGTCCCGCTGTGTTACAAGCGCAAGCAACGAGCGCACTGGTAACGCGGCAAGAACATTCCTCCCGTTATCATCGTAAATGCGGCTAACCCTGAGAACCACAACTCCCATGAGGCCTTGCGCGTCACGCACTACATCGCAAGAGACGGCCCATAAGGAAGCAGCGGAACTCGGCAAAGCGTCGGAAATTCTTCGCCCACGCCGAGTTAGCTGCGGTTCGTAGTTCCTGGAGGAAAGATCTGGTAAGGATGCTCTGCATCAACTCTCGCTCTTTACTTGGTTGTGGCTCACCCTCCTCCGTTGGTGAGCGTTCTGCTCGTGCGGAGGAAGGTTAAGTGCCCCAGGGGTTTCGCCCGACATTGTCGGCCGGCTGTGAGTAACGTCCTCCGTTGGTGAGCTTGCTGCTCGTGCGGAGGACGGTTCAGAGTCCTTTGGGCATTCGCCCGGCATTGTCGGCCGGTGGTGGACTAGCTGCCGTTAATCCACATTGGTAGCTCGTGTAGGCTTCTCAGTCTTGTAGCCTGTGCCTGAGCCTGTACTGCAGTTCCTGTGATAAGAGTGGCTACTCAATGGCAACATCTGCACAGGGAATTCTCAGCTCTTTGTTTCCTATGCAAATCGTTTGGATCCTAATCATTGGTGAAGTAACCATACGAGTGGATTGAGACTCAGTAGCAGTTGTTATTAGCATGGATATTTGTTTTCTGGAACAAGGTTTATACTCATGTGTTATTCTGGCTCTATTTTAACAGGGGTAATAGGAGTGGTATGGGACTACGCTCTATCCCTGTGATGTTATGTGGAGTTTAGAAAAGGGTAGGTTTCTAGTAATGTTACTCCTCTGTATCATTGATGTCGTAACTTCATTACCATTGGAATGTATCAGCCGAAAGTGATATATGCTCAATGTGTATTTTCCTCTATGTTTTTCCCAATGCAGCTATAACACAACAAGTGGTGTTACCACACAGAAGGCACATTATTTATTGAAGTATCGTCTTCTACAGGTGTCGTTCTTTTTGTTACAGGTATGGAGGGGGCGCTGCTCATTTACAGTTATTACATGTATGCGTTCTGTGACCATGGCTATAAGGTATACATGATTGTGGTTGTCGTTTGAGATCTCCCTCCCGGCTGTTCCCTTCCTTTCCTTCCCCCACTTGATCCTTCCGCTGACCTGTGCCATTACGGCTATTATGGCTTGGGTAGATCAAGAGGTGGACCATTCCGAGCAACAAACCGATCCTGAGGACCGACCGATGTAACAGAATTTCCGACCCACAAATTATTGTCCTCCCGGTCGGGTTGTGCTAGGAATGGCCACTCTAGACGATGTTATAGCTGTGCTTGCCACTGTTCAGGCTGAGTTAGCGGCGTCACGTCAGGAAGCAGCAGACTTAAGAGCCAGGGTGGATGGTATGCAGAGGAATCCTTTCAATGTAGGTGCTTCAGCGGCAGCGCCGCCTAATGCGGTGGTTGTAGAAATGCCGGTTTCCATACCATTAGCTACCCCAGAGAGGTATCATGGGGATTCCGGTAAGGTGCAAGTGTTCTTGACGCAGGTTATGTTACACTTCTCATGCAAACAAAAGTCGTTCCCCACTAACCAGGCGAGGGTAGCCTTTCTTATTTCTTACCTAGCCGGTGACGCGGCACAATGGGCAGTGCCACTGGTAAGCCGAGAAGACCCTCTCCTACATGATTGGGAAGCCTTTAGAACCGAATTTTTGAAGGTATTTGACTGAAGAGCTGAATCCTACACGGCTGACAGGGAACTGTTAGAGTTACGACAGGGTAGCAAGGACCTGTTGGTGTATCTAAATTATTTTAGGAGGCTAGTGGCGGAAACTAAGTGGCCTGAGACCAAACAAGCTGCGCTCTTCCATCAAGGGTTACGGGAAGACCTCAAGGATGTCATCGCTCAGATTGATCCCCAACCCACCACGTGTGAGGACTTGATTAATCTTGTGCTACGCTTGGATTATAGACTGAGTGAGCGAAAAGGAGATCACAAGAGGAAGGAGAGAAACATGCCATCCTATGACAGACAGAAGACCTCGGAGCTTAGCAACGCCTCAGGATCTGAACCGATGGAGATCGGAACCAGAAGGGCTGCATTAACTACGGCAGAAAAAGACGTCCGCCGTAAGCAAGGCCTCTGCTTATATTGCGGCAAGAGAGGACATTTCGTCAGGGAATGTCCCGTAAAACCCAAGACGAACCGGTTCCGTAACAGTAGGATGACGACAGCTGCCATGGATAAGGTGTCGGAAAACTAGTTGACTCAAAGAAAGACGAAGGGGTTTCTTGGAGTCAGGCATACATCCCTTCCTTACGGAACAGCGATCTAGCAACACCGGGACACTTATTCATTAATGTACTGTTGCTCATACAAACCGAGAGGTTCAAACGTCTGCCATGGTGGATTCCGGAGCCACCGGCATGTTTATGGACTTAGGAGAAGCTAAACGTAGAGGCATATGTCTTGTGCCCAAAGACTCGCCAGAAGAAGTCTATGCAGTAGATGGGAGGAAGTTAATTACAGGACCCATAGGGTACAACACCGAAGAAATAGAAGTACAATATGGAGCTTCGCACAGGGAGCATATAGTATTCAGCATCATACATGCCCCCCAATATGGGATCATTTTGGGGTTACTGTTGCTGCAAAGACACAACCCTGAAATCAATTGGGTTGACCGAACGGTGCAGATGAACTCTCCCTACTGCTTGGAACATTGTTTCAGTATCCTGGAAGACCCTGCTACTGCGCTGGCTTTTGCTATGTGTATAGCCACCGCTGCGGAAAAGGATATCCAACTACCCGCTGTATATCGGAGATATGCGGAGGTGTTCAATGACGTCCAGGCGGAAGAGCTACCTCCCCATAGACAGTACGACTGTCAAATCGATCTTGTTCCAGGGGCTGTAGTCCCTAGTGGAAGGATATACGCCTTGACGGAACCTGAAAATCTCCATCTCAGAGCCTATTTGGACAAACACTTAGAACTGGGTTTTATCCGCCCCTCCAAGTCCCCTGCCGCATCCCCGCTTTTTTTTATTCCAAAAGCTAATGGCGAGTTGCGGGCTTGTGTGGACTTTAGAGCACTGAACGCTATCACAGTGAAGAACGGATACCCCTTACCGCTAATCAGTGTATTGCTTGAACAGGTAAAAAAGGCAAACATCTACACCAAGCTGGACTTGAAGGGGGCTTATCACCTGGTTCGCATGAGGAGCGGCGATGAGTGGAAGACGGCTTTCAAAACCCGGTATGGGTTATTTGAGTACCTAGTGATGCCGTTCGGGTTGTGCAATGCCCCTGCGGCGTTTCAATACTTTCTGAACGACGTACTTCGTGGGATCCTGGACCACTATGTTGTGGTATATATTGATGATATTCTCATCTATTCAGAGAATGAAGACGCACACATCCAACATGTGGAATCAGTGCTACAAATCCTGCAGAAACATCATCTGTTCTGCAAATTGAGCAAATGTGACTTTCACTTTACCACGGTGGAATTCCTTGGAGTCATGCTTAGTCCATCAGGCCAAGAAATGGCTGAAAGAAAGATTGCCGCTGTAAAGGATTGGCCTCCCCCCCCAGAATATTCGGGATGTACAATGTTTCATTGGCCTCGCCAACTTCTACCGACGATTTATCAATCAGTTCTCCAAACTAGTCGTTCCGATAACTCAACTACTGAGAAAGTCACAGAAGTTCGAGTGGAATAATGAAGCCCAAGATGCATTCCTTGCCTTAAAATCAGCTTTCGTAACCGCCCCAATCTTGTCTCACCCGGATCCTGAGAAACCATACGTGGTCGAAGCAGACGCCTCTGACGTTGCATTGGGAGCCATCCTGTCACAAAGACACTCTTCCACGGGTCAACTCCATCCGGTGGCCTATATGTCTAGGAAACTCAATGAAGCCGAAAGGAACTACCACATTGCCGAAAAAGAACTCTTGGCCATTAAGGAAGCCTTCGTGGAATGGAGAAATTTTCTGATGGGAGCCAGACACGTGGTTACGGTATACACGGACCATAGAAATCTACAATTCATGACGGCGGCAAGACATCTCACCCCGCGTCAGCTCAGATGGATGCTTTTCTTCTCGGGTTTTCAGTTTATCATTACCTATCGGCCTGGCTCTGAGAACAAAAAAGCTGACGCTCTCACCCGACAGTCCTCTGCCAGAGACCCGGAAAGCATCCCAGGTAGCTCCATCATTGACCCCACGAAGGTACTATGTGTTACACAACCGGATGCCTTTCTCAAGGGGATCCTCAAAGGGGTTGGCTCGTTTACCTGGAGAACCTGGCTTAAGAGTCACACGGAATGGCAAATAAGGAACGGCTTCCCGATGAACAATAACCGTCTGTTGGTGCCTACTCAGAAGCCAAGGAAACAAGTGTTTAGCTGGTGCCATGATTCCCCGAGTGCAGGACATCTCGGGGTAGAAAAGACCGTTGAACGTATTAACAGACAATTTTGGTGGCCCTCTCTTAGGGTGGACGTTAAAGAGTGGGTAACCTCTTGTGAAGTTTGTGCGAAGATGAAATCTGATCACCGTTGCCCACAGGGCTTGCTGCAACCACTCCCTACTCCTACCAGTCCCTGGGAGAACATATCACTAGACTTCATCGTCGGTCTACCGCTGGATAAGGGATGTACTGCAATCCTGGTAGTCTTGACTATATGACGAAGATGGGACACTTTATCGCCTGCAAACAGGTACCTTCGGCAGGCCAGTTAGCTCGTTTATTGATGTTGCATGTGGTACGTTTGCACGGATTACCAAGTACCATTGTGTCCGACAGAGGCTCGCAATTCACGGCCCAGTTCTGGAAAATATGGTGTTTGTCCCTGCATATAACCACGGCCTTGTCTACAAGCTTCCACCCCCAAACGGATGGACAGACAGAGCGTCTCAATCAAACGCTTAAACAGTACTTGAGATGTTATGTGGACAATAGCAAGGAGGAATGGGTGGATTATCTGTGGCTCGCTGAGATCGCCTATAACCACGCCACACATAGCTCCACATGGGCATCTCCGTTCTACTGCAATTATGGTCGACATCCACGGTTTCTTCCTTTCATCCATCCAACCAAGGACACCAACATATCAAAGGTAGCAAAGAGGGTGGCCCATATCCAAGAAACTCTGGTGAAGACACAAGAACACCTAAAGGCAGCCAAGATCACGTACAAAGCTACAGCAGATAAACACAGACGCCCGGGTCCCTTGTACAGAAAGGGAGACACCGTCTGGCTATCCACCAGGAATATACGCTTCAGGAAACACAGTGCGTTTAACCCCAGATATATCGGACCTTACAAAATTGATAAATGCATTAGTCCAGTGACCGTGAAGTTGAAACTGCCTTCTCATTTGCGTATCCATCCTGTATTTCATGTGTCTTTATTGAAGCCCTCCTCCACACCTGTCAGTAAACTGCCTCCGCCTCTCCTGGTCAATGAAGAAATGGAATATGAAGTACGGGGTATACGAGACTCAAAGATGCGTGGCCGCAAACTATGGTACTTGGTGGCCTGGAAAGGGTATGGCCCTGAGGAGAACTCGTGGGAACCTGCATCTGGGGTACACACACCTAGATTGGTGGCTTCCTTTCACAGAAAACACCCACTGAAACCTGGCCCCCTAGTGCGCTCTTGTTAGGGAGGGGATGTACTGTTACATGCGCAAGCAACGAGCGCACTGGTAACGCGGCAAGAACATTCCTCCCGTTATCATCGTAAATGCCGCTAACGCGGAGAACCACAACTCCCATGAGGCCTTGCGAGTCACGCACTACGTCGCAAGAGACGGCCCATAAGGAAGCAGCGGAACTCGGCAAAGCGTCAGAAATTCATCGCCCACGCCGAGTTAGCTGCGGTTCGTAGTTCCTGGAGGAGAGGTCTGGTAAGGGTGCTCTGCACCAACTCTCGCTCTTTACTTGGTTGTGGCTCACCCTCCTCCGTTGGTGAGCGTTCTGCTCGTGCGGAGGAAGGTTAAGTGCCCCTGGGGTTTCGCCCGACATTGTCGGCCGGCTGTGAGTAACGTCCTCCGTTGGTGAGCTTGCTGCTCGTGCGGAGGACGGTTCAGAGTCCTTTGGGCATTCGCCCGGCATTGTCGGCCGGTGGTGGACTAGCTGCCGTTAATCCACATTGGTAGCTCGTGTAGGCTTCTCAGTCTTGTAGCCTGTGCCTGAGCCTGTACTGCAGTTCCTGTGATAAGAGTGGCTACTCAATGACAACATCTTTGCGCAGGGAATTCTCAGCTCTTTGTTTCTTATGCAAATCGTTTGGATCCTAATCATTGGTGAAGTAACCATACGAGTTGATTGAGACTCAGTAGCAGTTGTTATTAGCATGGATATTTGTTTTCTGGAACAAGGTTTATACTCATGTGTTATTCTGGCTCTATTTTAACAGGGGTAATAGGAGTGGTATGGGACTACGCTCTATCCCTGTGATGTTATGTGGAGTTTAGAAAAGGGTAGGTTTCTAGTAATGTTACTGCTATGTATCATTGATGTCGTAACTTCATTACCACTGGAATGTATCAGCCGAAAGTGATATATGCTCAATGTGTATTTTCCTCCATGTTTTTCCCAATGCAGCTATAACACAACAAGTGGTGTTACCACACAGAAGGCACATCATTTATTGAAGTTTCTTCTTCTACAGGTGTCGTTCTTTTTGTTACAGGTATAGGAGGGGGCGCTGCTCATTTACAGTTATTACATGTATGCGTTCTGTGACCATGGCTATAAGGTATACATGATTGTGGTTGTCGTTTCAGATCTCCCTCCCGGCTGTTCCCTTCCTTTCCTTCCCCCACTTGATCCTTCCGCTGACCTGTGCCATTACGGCTATTAAGGCTTGGGTAGATCAAGAGGTGGACCATTTCGAGCAACAAACCGATCCTGAGGACCGACCGATGTAACACGCTGCAAGTCATCTCTCCCCTCATCTCCGCGGAGCATCAAGTGAATGACGTCAATGTAATTGCGATGTACAACATTGTTAAAAAGTCTGTATTTTGAATAAAGCTTCCATCATGCACCCAAAGTATAGTTTGCAATGATTTCAGCTGGAAGTGTTAGTGAGGATTTGCAAATTCTATGAGCCATTGTTAGAGGAATATTTCATTTTGTGTTGATCATCTCTGGATGGTAGTTGCTGAGAGAGAAGATAGAAGATTTTTCTTACCTTAAGAAATGTCTTAGTGTTTGAGCTTTAACAATCACATCATTGTTTCTGATTTGACAATGTGACCGTAACCATGAACATACTATGCTGAATTTGCAAAATCTATTTATAGAAAGTATGATTTGTGTATTAAAACTCTTGGGCTTTAGCTGTTCAAGTTTCTTTTGGGTAGTTCCTTTTGAGGATCTGTTGGATTTTACAGCTGCCATTAGGACTTCTGTTGATAGAGACTTTATTTTTCTATGTCCCTTTGACTTAGATTCTCTAAGGGATGAGTCAGTATTATTTATTAGTTTGATTCTTGTTTAGATTCTGCCTAAGTGTTAATGAGTCTTATGATTTTGCATTATTTGTAATTCTGTATTTTAACTTTTATAACATTGCATATTTCTTTTCTCTATACCACATTTTGACTATTCAATATTTATTTCTGTTTAACTCTGCTAAATTGTGTTACTCTGATGAGGATTGTAGTCTCTAACCACTAGATGTACTGAAGATGCAGAATTACGTAAATTTTGAAGTGTTAAAATATTAGGGTTTAGATGATTATTGAGGTTTGCTCCCACACCTTTAAAGGATAGAATGTGAACCTGCTCGGCAGTCAATCACAGGAGAATTTGGCACAGTCACCCATAGTGGTTTATTGGCTTTCAGCAGCTCAACACACTACTGTCAGACTTCAATGGTTTCCAACTCATGAAGCAAGTGTGGTTTTGTTTACTCTAACCATGCTGTTCATGTAATATAATTCTAAAATATGTTTTTTGGTATAGCACAAACAATGGCATTGGTTTACTAGATAGTGTGGGAGTTGAACATTTTTACTTAAATTCAGCCTCATAATAATATAGGAATGTGATTTAACATTAAAGAAGAAAATGCGTGTCTATTTGGTGGTTAGTAAAAATGCATTTTTATTAAACGTGCCACACAGAAATGCTGTTAATTTTTCCTGCAGAAAGCTCTCATTTCTATTGTTCTTTCACTACTAGTCCTAAAATTATTCTTAGTCTTTACTGCCCCTTTAATAATAATAAATGGTATTCCTTGAATGCTGTATTTACGTTATAATTGAACTGCAAAATTTGGCATCTTTGTGAAATGTGCTGTTTGCTGCAAAATTAATTTCTTTTCACCTCGCACCATATGATTTCATTGTCTTTAGATAGCTTTCTCTGCCACATATTTATAACGAACAAATATATTAGTGAAACAAAATGCTTGCTATAAGCTTTGATTTCCATGATCTTACCAGGACATGCTAGATAATAATGTTTTGTTTGATAGAGCAGACCATTGTTACACAATGGGACACTAGACAGCTGACAGAGTAGGCTTGCTGAAGGTTTTCATGAGAACTTTCCTAGATGTATCTTTTGTAATATTTTGTAGCCGCTTTCAAACAGGAACATGTCAACGTGGAACTTTACAGTGGAAATCGAGGAAGAGGATGACAGACCATCGGAAGATCCTTACCATGGCCAGGGATCAGTGAACATTTTGAGTTTGCAACATGTTTTGTGCTTGTCCATATAGTACGTGTTCCTAGCTAGAGAGTCAGCACATTCTATGCACACCTTCCCTGTCATGTCCCTGCTACTCTTGCCCAAGATTGTTGTTAGCTACTGCTATCAGGGATTTTTCTTGTTTTCCTTACCCTTTATGAGGACACTTTATGCTCATCATAGCTACTGCTGTAATTATTTCCTTCTACCTATCTTATGGTTGTTACTGCAACTGGTAGGGAACTTGGCTGAGTTTCTGGAACTACTCTTTATGGGGAGTTTGACCTTTCATAACGGTTAGCCTTTTGCTAAATTTACTCAGTCTTTTCCAAAGGAACTCTTTATACGTTCTAGCTAGGGTGGGTTAGTTCCTTTAAATTAAGATAGGGACAAATTCCTTTATGGAACACGCTGTCATTTTGTATGGTGTCTCTAATAACCAATTTTTTTTATATTTCTGTAAACAGATGTATCTGACTAACTTGAATAAAAGAGCAGAAATACGAACTAATCTCTTTAATGAGAAATAAAGCTTTAAAACTTCATCAGTGTCGGGCTTGCTCTGCTCCCGATCGCCTGTGTGCGAGGGGCGGAGCAAGGCAGGAACAAAAGAGGCAGAACAGGACGGAAGAGCACTTCACGTTCTAGTCGATGCGTGCGGGTCTTCCAACCTGCCCCTCTCCACACTTACCCGATTTCCTTCTGGGTTGCTCCGATGTTCGTCGGCGTTCTCTCGACGAACTCCTCTTCCTGACTTCCGCTGTTCGTCCGACGCAGTGGGGGCCTTCACAATGTTTTCTGAAAGACAAAAGAGAAAAGACATAAAGTGCTCACAAAAAGTCCACACTCCTTAAGGCGGTAACATTGATTTTGATTTGCATAATACATGTCTAGTACTTATCTGATATAGTCTTCACAGTGTATGGAGATTCTGCCCCCTTGCAGACATTGCTTGATGGCTGTAAGAAAAATATAAATAAAAAATGAGTCTCCTGATTATTTCAGGGGTTGATTTTTCACTGTACGTTAGCCCTGCACATTTTTGTGTATATATATATTTTTTTTTTTCCTATGCTAACCCATTATAGGAGAATATTTGTTTGGGTTTTTTCCTGATTTTAAAATGGATATGAATAAGTTGGGCTTTAATTGGATTCCATGCAGATCATCTCTTAGGTTAGTTATACCACATACATCCTTAACTATACTGCCCTGCTGTTCTAAGTAGAAAACACCAAACGAGCTACTCTTCCTCATAGATATATATACCACTGACTCTGCTGTCTGATACCACACATACCTAAGCGGAAGAGGGATCTTTCACAGGTAGTTATATCCAATGGCATCACACAAATTCTTTCTAAGCATTATCTCCATAATACAGGCACATGGTAATACATATAACTTTATCTCCACTACAGGAACCACATAAGGACCATTCAACAAAAATATCCATATCTGATGTGCGTTGGTGACGTGTCTCCCTTTTCCTTTCCTTGTTTTGTTTCCCCTCTTCCCTCATTTCTACTGTGTTGGCTTTGACACTGTTGGGCTGGCACCCGTGAGTGTGGGAAGTTGAGACCTTGCTTCAGATCATGCATCTCTCCCCTGCGGCAACGACAGTTGAGAATTACAATCAGTCCAGTTCACTTCAAAAACTTTATTGTTTAGTTACGAAAAACCAATATAAGTAGCAAACTTCCAATTAAAAGAACAAATGTTCAAGGTGCTGTGTGCAAATGGCCAATGTGCAATTGCAATACTTAATAAAAGCCTTGCTGTTAGCTAAAATCCAATCAATTTCTAAAATGATTAAACTTCAAAATGCAATTTGAAAGAAACAAATAAGCTGTTAGTTATAGCCTTCAGAGTAAAAGGTATTAAGGGTTTGAAACCATTACAATAGGGAAAGTCAGATAAAAATCAAGCAAATGTGCTCAGAATACTGTTGTAGGGGCGATCAGTGCAGTTCAAGGTGATCCAGCGGAAGCGGTGTAAATGTTATTTTCCTTCACCAGATCTCCAATATCATGTATGGAAACTTTTATTACATCTAAGAGTTTGGGCCCATAAAAACTCTATAACTATTTATAAACATCCGGTCCTCCGATAGATCTTTGGAGAGCTAATAGGGACTTAGATAAAGAGAAACGGATGCTATTTCCTTTATGAGGACCTAAAATGAAGAAAAAGCCTAACCAACCATAATAGTCATAGTATGCAACAAATGTCAAATAGTTCACTAATAAAGACAAACTCTGTATACTTGTCAAGTCACTTTTATCTAAATCATCAAAATATTAATGGTCAATACACCAAATACATTAGTAATGTTGATTCAATATTGTTTCAATGTTACAGGTAAAATCACAATAAGGAAATACAGTTCATGGTAAATACATCATAATCAATAACAAGTGTGAGAGGAGAGAGAGAAAGAGAAACAAAGGAAATGATACATTTCAATATCAGTATGCAATTCAAGATTCATACGAACCTAGGATCAATGAACTAATGCACAGCATGCAATTAGTCAGAAGTAGCTAACCCTTCAGCCGAAAAGGAATAGCTTGAACAATAGCACCAGCCGATGAAGTGCAAGGTAATCAGAATAGTTCTTGTTCGAAGAGAATCAGGTTCGGACTGACAGCATGTAATACCCAGTATTTGCAAGGATTATGTCAGGATGTGCTTATCTCTGTTGCACGGGAGCAGAACGACGTCTGTTCCCAATTCCACCCTGCTGCTCCCAACCAACCACGTTTCTTTGTTCACGTGCATTAACTGAAGAACCCACAGGGGGGAAAGGGGATGGGACAGAGAAGAGACTGCCACACTTCTTGTGCTCCGGTTCCTCAGCTAATCTTCTTTTCAGCTGCAATCTTCGGCGTTTTTCTGCTGTGCGATATACCTTGGAACTACAATAAACATTAATCAACAATAACTCTTATACTCTACTTGTCCTTAATTACCTTTCTATTTTTTCTCTTACTTAATTATACACCTACCCGTGTTGTCTGTGGCCTGTGCCTCTCTTCTTTCTTCGTTACTGTGTTGCTGCCTTATCTGTAACTGTAAATTCATATATTGACTAAACTGCGTTTAACAGAGTTTTATTGTCTCTATTGTCTTTCCTTCCTATTCAGACTCTCACCTCGCTCGTACCGATGGACTCCTTAATGATTTCTGGAATCTGCCATGAAGGTAAGGACTGTCTTTTCTTTTGGACAAGAAGGTCTCTATGTACTATTTATATAACTGGGTTTCTATAGACTATGGGAAGTCCACAAATAACCTACCTAACTACTAAACTATGGGGCTAACCCTGCCCGCTACTAAACCCAACAAGGCTGGAATATATTTGCTAACTTTAACTCTCTGTGAATGAATACCAACTTCTGTAACCCTTAGCGATATTTGTTTCTCTCGTGCACGCTAGTGCGGTCTCGAGTTTCGCTCAACCCAGGCTCTGGCGAAGTGCCTCTAAATCCGGGAAGCGAAGACCGAGAATGGTTACTTTGTATCTCTTCGACTGAAGCGATATAATGTACAAGAAAACGAGGCTTACTAAGGTGCGCGAGGGCGCCACTCCGCAGGTCCTCTCTCCGAGAAAGACTTGACTGAATTTCGTCGAGGGAATAAACGCGACGCAGATTTCCCTATCTGACTATCGCGCCGCAATCTTCAAAGGCTCCTACTCCGCGAACTCTTCTGGTGAAGTGCGACGTTCAGCAGGGGCTTCACCTGGACATACGTGATTGCTTGCAACGACTGGAACGCTAACTTGCTGACCCAGGGGTGTCTTTCTGGCGGCCATTCTAGATCTCCTCTGAACTCGAATCTCATGTAAATGGTAGTCCTTGTCTTTTCTCATGGGGGGCCTCCATCGAACTACTGCTACTGAATTACTTTTACCCTTTAAAGGCTGAGTGGTTCTGACAGTACCTCCCCACAAAGCAGGTCCTCCCGGCTTGGGCTTGCCTGGAAACTTTTTGTGAAAATCCCTAATTAGTCGAGGAGCATGCACATCTGAACATAACTCCCAAGATCGTTCTTCTGGACCAAAACCCTTCCAATCTAGCAGGTAGTAAAACTGACCTTTACTTTCCTTTGAGTCTAAAATTTGCTTGACTTCAAATTCTACTCCTCCCTCGGTTTGAATTGGTTTAGGGGGTTTTCCTACTCTTAATTCTTTGGATGCCTCTTTTAACAGGGAAACATGAAACACTGGGTGGATTTTTAAACCCTTGGGTAACTTTAGCTGATAAGTCAGGGAGCTCAACTTCCTCTCTATTACATAGGGACCTATGAACCTTGGTTGCAATTTCCTGTTGCCCTTGAGTCTTAAATTTTTTGTACTTAACCAAACCTTTTCTCCAGCTTGGAAATTAGGTTCCTTCCTTCTCTTTTTATCTGCGTACTTTTTGTAACTTTCCTTAGCCTTTGAGAGATTCCTGACTGCTAAATTATGTACTTGGGACATATGTTCTACTAAATCCTTTACAGCTGGAACCTCTACTTCTTGAAAGTTTATAGATTGATTAGGATGTCTGCCTGAGTTTAAGTAAAATGGGGAATACCTTGTGGACACATTCTTCGCATTGTTGTGTGCAAACTCTGCAGCCCACAGGTACTCCGGCCAATCTCCCTCTCGATCTAAAAGACATAATCTGAGATATTGTTCAAGCTCTTGATTCGCCCTTTCAGTTTGGCCATCGGACTCTGGGTGATAACTGGTAGTGTACCTAGTGTCTATATTCAATTTCTTAGTGAATGCCTTCCAGAAATGAGATAGAAATTGAGAACCCCTATCAGACACCAGTACCTTGGGTATCCCATGGGCCCGCACAATGGTCTGGCTGAAGGTGTGTGCTAATGTCCTGGCTGTTGGCACTCCCTTTAAGGGGACAAAATGTGCCATCTTAGAGAAAGCATCCACACAAACTAATATAGTGTCAAAACCCTGGCTAGATGGTAACTCCACAATTAAGTCTAACGTCACAGTATGCCAGGGGCAAGGTGGCGTGGGCAAAGGTTGCAATAACCCCTTTGGAGCTTGTCTCTCCGATTTTCCCCTCGCACAGATTTCACAAGTGGCTACATATTGGCGAATATCCTTGATCATATTTGGCCACCAAAAGCGACGTTTCACAAGATCTTCTGTTCTCTGTACTCCCTTATGACCGGCCAGGATGTGATCGTGACATTCCTTTAAGGCCTTTAACTGCAATTCTTGAGTCGGTAAATAGAGGGCTCCAGCGTGATATGGTACATTTCCACGAATATCTCTCCGCGAATCCTGACTAGCCCATTCCTTCATTTCGTCCAAACTCAATGAGTCTCGAGTCGGTTCTTCCAGAGTTTCCTTCAACACTGCTCCAATGACCTTCCCTTCGGCTATGATGCTTTGATTTTCTATCTCTTCTTGAGTGTTCTCTGAACCTAGTCTGGATAGAGCATCTGCTTTACCATTTTGTGTGCCTGGTCTATATGTGATCACGAAATTATAGTCAGCAAAATACAATGACCAGCGAAGTTGTCTTGGTGTCAAGGTTCTTGCTGACTTCAAAAACTTTAAATTCCGATGGTCCGTGTAGACCGTAACAGTATGTCTGGCACCCAGCAAGTAATGCCTCCACTCCTTGAATGCATCCTTTATTGCCAGTAACTCTTTCTCGGTTATGGTATAATTCACCTCGGCGGGAGTTAACTTCCGTGAACGAAAAGCCACCGGGTGTAATTGACCCGTGACCTTATGTCTTTGGGATAAGATTCCACCCAACGCTAGATTCGATGCATCTGTCTCTACATAGAACGGCTCAGTGGGATCGGGATGCAACAAGATTGGAGCTGTGGTGAAGTCTTTCTTCAATTTCGTAAATGCTTCCTCTGCCTCGTTGCTCCAACAGAATTTAACTCCTTTTCTCAGCAACTTCGTTAAGGGAATTAACTTCTTAGAGAAGTCTTGAATAAACCTCCTATAAAAGTTTGCAAAGCCTATAAAGCTTTGGACTTCCTTTACTGACCTTGGAGATTCCCACTCTGTTACAGCTTTAATTTTATTCTTATCCATGGTGATTCCGTTCGGTGACAGCACAAATTCTAGGAAGTCCACAGTGTCCACATTAAAAGCGCATTTCTCCAACTTGACATACAAATTGTTCTCACGCAGCTTCTGCAACACTCCTTTCACATGTTGTTCATGTTCCTCCACCGAATTGGAATAGATCAAAATATCGTCGATGTAAACAATGGCATTTTGATCAATATGTTCTTTCAATACATCGTTTATGAAATATTGGAATGCTGCGGGGGCGTTACAAAGCCCATAGGGCATCACTTGATATTCAAAAAGTCCGTGTTTGGTTCTGAATGCTGTTTTCCATTCCTCCCCCTTCTTAACCCGAACAAGATGATATGCACCTCGCAAATCTAATTTCGTGTATACTTGTGCACTTTTAACTTGATCCAGTAGTACCGAAATTAAGGGCAAGGGGTAGCGGTTCTTGACTGTGATACGATTGATTGCCCTATAATCGATGCAGGTTCTTAACTCGCCATCCTTCTTAGGGATAAAGAAGAGTGGCGAAGAGACTGGGGATTGCGAGAGTCTGATAAAACCGTTACGAAGGTACTTCTGTAGGTATTCCTTTAAGTGCTGGTCTTCCTTTTCTGTTAAAGCATATATTCTGCTGCAAGGAAGATTGGAACCTGGTTCCAGCTCAATTTTACAATCAAACTCTCTGTGAGGTGGTAGCTTTTCCGCTTCAATTTCACTAAAAACATCCTGAAACTCTTCGTACTCTGGAGGCAATTCAGTGGTTTGGATGATGCAAATCGTTGCTCCACCTTCGGAGAGATGCAAGGCCGGTGTTTCCAAAGGCACCTTCCTACAATGTTTATAGCAGTTTTCTTTGCAAAACTCAGAATCTAGCACAATAGATCAGGCACTCCAATTGATAGTGGGATTATGTTCAGTAAGCCACGGAAGCCCCAAGATTAACTGAAATTGTGGAGCATCTATCAAATTGAACTGTAGAGTTTCGCAATGTCCTTCTTCAGTTTTCAATTCAACCAATTCAGAGTGGCTAACTATGGGTCCCGATGATAGATTAGTTCCATCTACTGCTCTCACGGCTTCACTCTTTTCTTTTCTTATGGCCCTTAACCCAATTCTTTCTGCGAATTTTAGGTCACAAAAGTTGCCGGTGGCCCCTGAATCCACCATTACTGTGATTTGTTTTAAGGTGATTTCCCGGAACTGTAGGGTCATGTACATAATGAGATGTGGTGAAGAAGACTGTAAAGTATTAGCCAAGGAATGACTTCTTGGAGCTGTTTCGGATTCTGCAACCACCTGTCCAACTCCATTTACTGGTGGTGCTGAGCGTTTTCCGGCGGCGTCTGTTTTGGCTTTTTTGGACAATTTCGAACAAAATGGCCACTACCTCCACAATATAAACATTGTTTATTAACTCGCCGCCTTTCCTTCTCTTCCTTAGATAACGGTCCTCGTACTGCTCCTATCTGCATGGGCTCTGCTCCAGGTTGCCAGTCATTTCCTTTCGTATTCTCTGTCCTTGCTCGATCAAACCTAGGTGTACTAGAGCGGAAGTCTCTTCTTTTCTCTCCTCTTCGTTCATTTTGTCGAAAATCGATTTCTAGAACCAGGTCAATTAGAGCTGAGATTTCCGTGAGTCTATTTGGTACTTGGGCTAAGGCATCCTTTAACTCATCCTTTAATCCTCGATAGAACACCGCTGCTCGCTTGTTCTCTGGCCAATCGGTCTCCACCACTAGTTTGTTAAACTGAGCCATATATGCAATGAGATCTCTATTTCCCTGCCTAATTTCTAACAGTTCGTTATCTGTGGCCTGGGAAGCCTTCCGCCGATCAAATATCCTGAGAAACTCTTTCTTGAATTCATCAATATCATATAGGATGGGATCATTTCTGGTCACTATTGGCATAGACCAAGACGCCGCATCCCCGCTCAGATAAGATAATATGAAAGCCACTCGCGACTGTGCATCGGGAAAAACTGCAGGACGGCACATAAAATGTAATTTGCATTGTGTCAGAAATACTTGTGCCTTCTGGGGGTCTCCATTAAACCGCTCTGGGGAAGCCAAAGGTATAACTGGGGACAAGGAATGAATAACTTGAGTTGTAACCTTAGAAGTTGAAACTTTTGGGTCACTAAAAATATCCCCATGTAACGATGAACTCTTGAAGCTTGTCTGACACTAAACTATTCATTTTAATTGATAAATCAGTAGTCTCTCGTCTAAGTTCCCTATTTTCTTCTCTGACAGCCATAAGTTCCTTCTGTATTCCCTCCAAAACTTCTCCTAACTTTTTTAGGTCTAAACCCTCAGCCATTCTGCTCAGGTGCAAATACAGCGTGGGCACTTCACTCTGTCAGGATGTGCTTATCTCTGTTGCACGGGAGCAGAACGACGTCTGTTCCCAATTCCACCCTGCTGCTCCCAGCCAACCACGTTTCTTTGTTCACGTGCATTAACTGAAGAACCCACAGGGGGGAAAGGGGATGGGACAGAGAAGAGACTGCCACACTTCTTGTGCTCCGGTTCCTCAGCTAATCTTCTTTTCAGCTGCAATCTTCGGCGTTTTTCTGCTGTGCGATATACCTTGGAACTACAATAAACATTAATCAACAATAACTCTTATACTCTACTTGTCCTTAATTACCTTTCTATTTTTTTCTCTTACTTAATTATACACCTACCCGTGTTGTCTGTGGCCTGTGCCTCTCTTCTTTCTTCGTTACTGTGTTGCTGCCTTATCTGTAACTGTAAATTCATATATTGACTAAACTGCGTTTAACAGAGTTTTATTGTCTCTATTGTCTTTCCTTCCTATTCAGACTCTCACCTCGCTCGTACAGATGGACTCCTTAATGATTTCTGGAATCTGCCATGAAGGTAAGGACTGTCTTTTCTTTTGGACAAGAAGGTCTCTATGTACTATTTATATAACTGGGTTTCTATAGACTATGGGAAGTCCACAAATAACCTACCTAACTACTAAACTAGGGGGCTAACCCTGCCCGCTACTAAACCCAACAAGGCTGGAATATATTTGCTAACTTTAACTCTCTGTGAATGAATACCAACTTCTGTAACCCTTAGCGATATTTGTTTCTCTCGTGCACGCTAGTGCGGTCTCGAGTTTCGCTCAACCCAGGCTCTGGCGAAGCGCCTCTAAATCCGGGAAGCGAAGACCGAGAATGGTTACTTTGTATCTCTTCGACTGAAGCGATATAATGTACAAGAAAACGAGGCTTACTAAGGTGCGCGAGGGCGCCACTCCGCAGGTCCTCTCTCCGAGAAAGACTTGACTGAATTTCGTCGAGGGAATAAACGCGACGCAGATTTCCCTATCTGACTATCGCGCCGCAATCTTCAAAGGCTCCTACTCCGCGAACTCTTCTGGTGAAGTGCGACGTTCAGCAGGGGCTTCACCTGGACATACGTGATTGCTTGCAACGACTGGAACGCTAACTTGCTGACCCAGGGGTGTCTTTCTGGCGGCCATTCTAGATCTCCTCTGAACTCGAATCTCATGTAAATGGTAGTCCTTGTCTTTTCTCATGGGGGGCCTCCATCGAACTACTGCTACTGAATTACTTTTACCCTTTAAAGGCTGAGTGGTTCTGACAGATTATAGCCAGCCAGATTTGCATAGAGAGAATGTAGCAGCAAAAGGCTCTCTTCTCATAAAACCAGCTACTGCCAAATTCTTTTCCCACTGAAATAATTATACCCCAAGATGTTCATAATCCAACCCCTTATTGTTTCAATTTCACAGTTCTACACAATTCCATTGGTTAAGTTCATGAGGTGATCATTCTCCAGGATGTGTCATCCGGAACTTCAACAAGACAGTCCATTGTTAATATGAAAGATGTTATCACTCCACGGAAGCAAGAAAGGAACTTGAAACTTCTTCATGTCCTCACGCTCGCTTCCACATCAGCTTGCAACATAGTCGACACAATTATTCATAGAACGGAATACTCAAACCGTAGAAAGGAAATTCTAGTGATATGCAATGCACAGCTAAACAAATAAATCAGCATTTTGGAAATAACGAAGGGCAAAATACATTCATTTGAGGCCTAGTTAACAAAATACAAATAACTCTAGCAGGTTTTGAGGCCTTCATAGGAAAAGCATAAATCGTCGTTTTTCTGAGAAATAAAACACACACATTACTATTTAAGAAATAAAGAGAAAATACATAAGGAAATGGAAATGAAGGATTCATTATTCTAATTAGATTCAAAAGCGTAACCCAATTTCAAAATATGAGTTATTACTTAATCAATAACTCTCTTGTTATAAAGAAGAAAACATAATCATGAAACATTTGACTCCAAGCATTTTCATTATTAATTTTTATCAAAATTCTACTTATAAGTTTTATTTTTATCAACTTTCTCTCTCGTGTCATTCTAGTTCATGTAAAAACTTCATATTTTCCATGTTTTTGCATGTTAAACATTGCAGCTTCTGTTTACTAAATGTGTCGTGTTTTTCTTGCACATTTTCACGTTGTGCTTTTGAAAGTTTCAATATGTTAATAATTTTCACACTGTTAATTATGTTTATTAATAACACACTTATGAGCAAACTTGATCAAACATGATTATTCGCAAAAATCATGCTCCATCAATCCCCCATCTGATGGCGACTCAAGCCATCACACAATCTGCAAAATCTGATTACGATCTGAGTATTTTCAGAATGCACTTGTTCTCATTTGTTTTAGTATAACACCCTCTACATCTCTCAATACTTCATAGTAAGCACCCGTTTTGTCTTCTAACTCTATTTCATCTCTTTTACTTTTTCAGGCTCTTCGTTTTATGTCTTGTGTTTTACACTTACAGCACTTATATATAGTATTACTATTAGTATGCCAGCAGCAATAGCAATTATCGGTATTAGTATTCGTCCTAACAAGTTGTTACTTAACGCCGAATAACAATTACCTATTGAGGAAAAACCCTTATCAAGTTTCTCCCATGCACCATCAGCTTTCAGTTCTGTCAAATCATTACGCAAATGTGTAATGTTACTTACATATCCCTCCAAGTCTCTGATTTTGTCAGGGATATAAGTGCAACATTGTTGAATTTTCAGCATACTACAGACTCCACCCTCTTTTGCCAATTATACATTAAGAGCAAGCCTATTCTGCAAAACCATAGATCTCATGGCAATCATTTCAGTGTCAATCATCAAAAATCCACCAGCAGTATCCGTTGATAAACGTTCAACCACTGTAGATAATTTTCTAATCTTATGTGAATTCAAGATCACCCCCACTGAAGGTATTAATGCACCAAAAATATCACCCACAATTTCTGCAGCACTTATTCCTCTTTTATTCCGTGTTCATTTCTTTTCATTAGTTCCATGGTTTTCATTTTCATTCACGTGGTAAATTTTTGGAAATACTATGCCCACATAACAACATCCATACCAATGTTGTGGCAATCAATAATAATCATTTTTACCACACACATAATAAACTCCAGGATAAACTGGATCAGTACCACCTCTTAATCCTCAACTGTCGTGAGCTCAACCTGAACCCTGTCCTGCCCCTCCCAGCACTCGTAAGAAGTGACATGCAGCCGAGACAAAGGAAACTACAAGTCCCATGAATCTCGGCGGCGGCACGTTGCCGTCAACGGGAGAGCGGAAACAAGGCAAAAGCTCTTCCGCTTCCCCGTGATGTTGCCGATTATTCCGAGTTGCAGACAGGAGTCTGTTGGAGTTGAGTTGAGTGCCGTTCCAGGGTCCGGTAAGGGTGCGGTTGCACCACTAAACTTTAGACGAAATATCTCTTCGTGCTACGGAAAGTTGAACGGATTCCTTCGTGGCTGGAATCCGCTGCTTTGGACCACATACTACCTTTGCTTAAGCCTAGTGTGAGGTGTTCCTCCTCGTTGGCGAGACACACGTATGTAGTATCTTGCCGGTTTTAGGAATACCTGTGCTGGTTTAAGGGACATTTAGTTTAGTGTTCCGTTGGCAAGTTTCCCTGGCTGGGGAGGGGCTCATGCGGGACAAGTACATCGAATTGTTACATGCATATATTTCTCCCTCCGTTGGTGAGCTTGCCAGTCCGCGAGTTCATGCAGAGGGGAGTTGAAAGCTGAATAGTTACCTGCCAAATAACTACTTTGAGAGATTCGATATATCGATACAATGCAGAGATGCGTATGACTTTTGTGCTTCACGTTGTCGTCCTAACTGTGTGTGTTTTTTTGTGTTAGGCTTGTTCCTACGGGCTAAACATACTTAAGGCATTTTTGTTTCTTTGGGGAAATAAACATTTCCCAAACACTGTGATGAAGACCCAGTTGGGTTAACTGTATGTTTCAGTTAATTATTCCTCTCTTGAGGTGAAAGAGGAGGTTTTGCTTATATTTAACTCTCTGGAACCATAGGCATTGGTTAATGCTGCTATTTTTATGTTTTCTTGCCCTTATTTAACAGGGGATTGTGGTAGAGCAGTATATAGTCAGTCTCTTACATCCTCTGTGAAGCAAGGCACAAGGGTATCTAGGTGGGTTAGGAAGATAAACATATTTATACCTACAAAGGTGCTCATTTACTTTACCAATAGAGTCTTACACATTTACTGTTTCTTGTTTGTTTTGTTTTCTCGTTCCTATAGCACTATTATATTTTGTGCACTACCAAGGGTGCCCAAGGATTCCATACTACCTTGGTCTATAAAGTACAAGACACTTTTGGTGTGCTCAACTGAACCGTTCTTTTCCTTTTCAGTCCGCCCAAAGGTTTAGAGATTATTTTAAACAGTCTAGAAGGGTTCTAGCTTAGGTGTTTACTGCCTCTTCTTTTCTTTGTCGTTCTAGGTCTCCTTCCTCACTGTCCCCACCCTTTCCTTTCCTCGCTTGATCGCTTCACTGATCTGTGGTATAATAGCAAGCAGACTTGGAGCTATCGAGAGGTGGACCATGTTTTAGCATCGTTCCGATCCCGAGGAGTTTGTGAACCCGACACCAACCCCCTGTAATTTGGAATGTATGGTCCCATTCACTAGAACCAATGAAATAATTGTTATATTCAGTCTTTTGTCTTAGTAAGCAAAGCTTCCCCTTGTGATGCCAATCTAGAGTCATTGCAGCATATGTCTCACCTTTCTTGTAATCACCCTCCCTATGAGCCCATGGAGGTATATTAGTCTTTTGTTCTGCAGTTTTTCTCTTAAACTCTTGTCGTCTATCTTCTACAGTATTTATAAATTCTATTTCTACACTACGTAGACAAGTCAAATTATTTCAATGCGCATATACAGCATCTATAGACTTAATAGTATGGAAGAAATCTCCCATGTATTCGCATTCTTTGCACTAGTCACTATATTCATATTCTTCCTGATAGGAACCTCTGAAAAGACTAACTCATAGTTGGAGTAAAAATATTGAAACTGCTCTTTGCCATAGAATAAACTTGTTAGTACAATACACGAAATTCCGTATGTTAAAGGAAGGTGGTGATAAGTCACCCCTTCTGACACAGACGAGGGTAATTGCATGCACACATTATAATCTCTTGCATCCATAGTATTTACATACTCGTAGAGGAGTTTAGTAAAAACATTCAACGAAAAGTCATTAATAGAATTATCTTGGTGTAAGTCATTCCTTAGTCTCTGGATCTTCTTTAAGATTTTTCTTTACGACGATTATTGTATTTACATAATCATTAGTAGAATTAACATTAACAGGATACATAAAATAAGCCACTATTAAAATTAGTATCAACCAGACAAACAATATTATAAGAACACATATAAAACAAACATTAAGACACCTTTGCCTAATTAAACCTTGATTACCAGTCTCAGTTATATCCATTTTATAATTCGAAAATCAAAAAATTCAAAAATCACAACAACAAAAAAATACTATAATTTTGTTTAGCAAGATTTTTGTACCCTACACACTTTCTGAGCTTCAGGTCCAGGTCATGACAGCTTCAAATCCAGGACACGACTGTCAGGCTCTTACCTAGATTTTCACAGGAACAACATGCAAGATGAATAAATCCCACCGTCCCCCATTCACCAATGGGCCCTACTACGTCAAAGCCCAAAGGTAAAGTAGGGGAAGAGGGGAAGGGAAGAGAAAGAGAAAGAATGTCCCACGATGACCCCTTGTTGGATGTCCGACCGAGCACACAGGAAAATACCTATATGCGGCAACAAGGAAGAAAGTGAGTTTTGGGTCCTATCTTCTAAGGATTTGTACAAAAGATAAAAGCTGTGATATAGGTACCTGAACGTCTCCCCTTTTCCGTCTTTTAAACGCTAGCCCAGGTATTATATGAAGGTGCTTATCTGCATAAAGAAAGGTTGTCATCAACTTAAATTCCCAAAAAGAATAACTTTGATAACAATGAAAAGGAAAGGACATATATCACTCACCTAATCTAGGAACATCCATTCACAAAAGAAATTAGACTACCAATGTTGCCTTGGGTTGGCCTTGTGATTCCTTTCTTCAGGACAACTAACAGAAGTGCAATTCTTTTTCATGGGGCTTTAAACAAAAACAACAAGGCAGATCCCCAGAGGAGCATGCAAAGATAAGTCTTATTATGTATTGCCTTATTTTAGGTTGAAAACATTTTATTGATTTGTAAACTACAAAACAAGATGCAGCAAGCAACAAAGCCCAAGTCGTGGGCCATAGCCATCGTAGTGCTACACAGAGCATCAACAATAAAACAAGATAAACACCTTCACCCCCTCCCTCCCCCCCAACCGACCCCTCCCATACCTCCCCCCTCCCAAGCGGCCTCAACAGGAAAAGGGGGAAGTCAAGCCTGTTGCGAGGTTAATCAGTGTGATAGCGGTTGGGACATGTCTTGTGTCAGCGCGGGGAGGCGCAATAGCCGCAGATATCTGGGGCAGGAGAGCTCGCGGAATTTGGAGCACAGCAATGCAATAAAAGGGCGCCACAAATCGGCGAAGAAGGCCCCATCTCCCTGAAGCGAAAAGGAAATGCGCTCCATGCCCAGCACAAACCACAGCCGATGGAGCCATCCCTGCACCGTGGGAGTTCTGTCTGTGCCCCAATGAGACAATATATGTTTAATGACTCCTCTCATACTTTGTTTGCTCTTCTGGTACCC
This sequence comes from Calotriton arnoldi, assembly GCA_963921515.1. NCBI lineage: Eukaryota > Metazoa > Chordata > Amphibia > Caudata > Salamandridae > Calotriton > Calotriton arnoldi. The sequence goes on from CAWUFW010000867.1 coordinate 1,806,357, forward strand.
ACTGACTACTCTATCCTCAGAAATGACAGGGCAGACAAAATTGGGGGAGGTGTCGCTATCATCTTCAGAAACTCCCTTCAAATTAAAGCGTTCCCTACCACCCTCTTCCGTACATTCGAATGCCTTTCCCTAGAACTTCAAATACATCACGGCTCACCCTTTAGATTCCATGCCATCTACCACCCGCCTGGTTACTGCTCTTCCTTTGTGGAGGAACTGACTGACTTCATCAGTGACCAATTCTCTCAAAGTGACAGACAGATCTTCCTGGGTGACTTTAATCTCCACTGGGGCTCTTTGGAAGACTCGGCTGCCAACAAGCTTGCCTCCTTTCTCTCAGCCAATGATCTCCTCCAACATTGCTCGGAAACCACACATTCCAAGGGCTCAATTCTGGACCTTGTCATATCCAAAGCAGACCTGCTGACTACTGCTCCTCCCATCCATGTAGACTGGTCTGACCACCTCCTCATTCCCTTCCGTTTTCACCTATCGCACGTTATAACTCTCGGCCAACCTAAAAGAGCTACTACCTGGTTCCGCAACACTAAGAACATTGATCTTGACACTTTTTGTGATTCCGCTATGCGGGCACTTCCTAGACTAGACCCTAGCGTGGATGTCAACGTTCTCACTTCTCAGTGCCTCTCAGTACTAGCAGTCGAAATCGACATTGTCGCTCCTCTCCAAAGCAAAAGGAAAAGACCCACCCCCTCAGCACCTTGGTTCAATAAAGCGCTCTACAATGAAAGGAAAAACCTTAGATTCCTGGAGAAACATTGGAGAAAATCTCCTTCCACCTCCAATCTCTCTTTTACGCTCAGCAAGATCCAAATATCACAACCACATCTTCCTTGAAAAAGCATCACATTTCAGATCCCTCCTTGACTCAGCCAAAAACAGACCCAAAAAACTTTTCGACCTCATCAAAAACCCAAACTGTTCTCCCCTAACCATTAAGCCTGAGGATTCCTCAAAGAAAGCAGCAGATTTCGCTATATTCTTCGATGAAAAGGTCAAAGCACTGGTGGATCAGGTCGTCCACCCCCCCCATTGAGGAGCGGAAATCCTTAGTTACCTGGCAGAACTTTGACGTCATCTCGGAAGATGACCTCCTCAAATGCATCCTCGAAACTAAACCCTCCAACCATTCTTCTGACCCCATCCCTAGCGACATCGCCATCGATTTCTACACCTATACTCTCTTACTGGACCAGGCTAGTCAATCTCTTCCTCAGTCATGGCTCCCTCCCGGTTGCCCTCAAATCAGGTCAGGTCACCCCTCTTCTAAAAAACCCTCCGCCGATGCGAACGACCTCAACAACTTCCGCCCTATCACCAACCTCCCTTTTCTTTCGAAAATCACCGAAAAATGTGTTGCGAAACAACTTTCCTCACATATTATGGACAATAACCTCCTCGACGTCTTCCAGTCGGGCTTCATCCAAAATTGCAGCACTGAAACAGCCCTGCTGCAAGTGATTGACGATGCGCTGCATATACTCGACTCTGGGGAATCATGTCTTCTGATTCCTCTAGACCTATCTGCAGCCTTTGACACGGTTAATTATAGCACCCTCCTCAACACTCTTCAACAGAGAATGGGACTGGACGGCACAGTGCTCAAATGGTTTGCCTCTTTCCTCTCGGACAGATCCCAAATGATCAAGATAGGGAACAGTCTTTCATCTCCTGTGGCCGTAGGTCAAGGCGTCCCTCAAGGTTCTATCCTGGCACCCACCTTGTTTAATCTCTACCTGGAACCTTTAGGGAACCTCCTAAGCAACTCTGGGATCCTTTACCATCTGTATGCGGACGACACGCAAATCTACCTTAAGGTGTCTTCCGCACACGATCTCTCCCTACTCAATTCTACTCTCAACTCTATTCACAACTGGATGTCAGCTCACCAACTCATTCTGAATCCCGCCAAAACTGAATTCCTCCTCCTCTCTACCTCTCTCTCACCTCCTCCTGTTCAATCTTGGATGGATCAGCTGAACCTACTCAACAACAAACCCATCATTGTCGACAGCGCTAAATACCTAGGTGTCATTCTTGACAAAAGACTCAACCTAATCTCCCACATCAACTCTATTGCTAAGAACGCACGGTACCAGCTGCGCCTTCTTTGGGGGATCCGTCGGTTCTTCCCAGAGAAAGACTTAAAAACTTGGTACAATCTCTGGTTCTCTCAAGACTGGATTATTGCAATTCTCTTCTGACGGGCCTACCCAAATCCCACCTCTCCCCTCTCAAATCCATCCTCCATTCAGCAGCTCGCTTCATTTCAGGGTCTAAACGAAGCGACCACGTCACTCCTATCCTGTCCTCTCTTCGATGGCTTCCGATCGATGCAAGATCTATTTACAAAACTGCCTGCATCACACACAAAGCCTTACACACGTCCTCCCTCGTTACCTGGCGAATAAATTGAAATTGTCCGGTGGCTCTCGCCCTTCTCGCAATGCGGAAAAGCTTCTGCTTGAGCCCCCGTCTTCAAAAGGGAAAGATCGATGGCTCAATCCTTCTCGGGCAATGCGGTGAGAATCTGGAACTCGCTTCCCCCACTGCTCCGTGCCACCTCCTCTACCCGGATCTTCAAAGCTGACCTCAAGTCTCTTCTCTTCCAAAGACACTTCCAGAACTAATACTTTCGTTCTCAGGCCCCTCTAGGAAGTTCGCTCGTCAGTGTAAATTTGTACTTTTTCCTGTTCATTCCTCACCTTTGCGTGTTGTGTTGGATTTTATGTGCGTGTTCCCTTCATTTCAAGTCCCCTGTTGAATTCACGCCCTCTCTACTACCTCAAGGAAGTTCTTCCACTATAGGAGTACTCCAAGCCTATAGAAGTGCCTTCCCAGTGTGTTATGAGTGACTGCCACTTACTGCAGTATTATACCTCTATTTGTATTTTGTACCCCATGTATCATGTATTTTGTACCCCATGTACCCCCTGTTGAATTCACGCCCTCTCTACTACCTCAAGGAAGTTCTTCCACTATAGGAAATTCTGTACTCCAAGCCTATAGAAGTGCCTTCCCAGTGTGTTATGAATGACTGCCACGTCTGCAGTATTATACCTCTATTTGTATTTTGTACCCCGTGTATCATGCACACCTGTCACTTTTTCCTCTTGGAACGTATACCTCTTTTTGTATCTGGTTTGTTTGTTATCTGCACAATTGTCACTTTTCCTCATGCAATGTAATGCGTGCTTTTGTATTATGCTCACTGGTATCCTTCTCCTCATGTAATGTTACTGTTCCTATTGTGAAGCGCTCTGACACCCTCGGGTAAAGTCCGCGCTATATAAAAACGCATAAATAAATAAATATATTCTGTAGTGCCGCCCCTAGAGCTATTCCCATCTGCTTGCCTTTACAGGACTTGAGGGGGAATGTGAGCATATCAGATACGCCCAAGATTAGATATTCTGGGAAGCGTAATAGTGTGGTGGCAAAGTGGTGGTCAATGTCGCCTAAGACTTGCGTCCAGTAAGCTGTGAGAGTAGGGCATTCCCATAACAAATGTAGTAATGTACCTTCAGCATCACAACCCCTCCAACAAGTTGGAGAGCGATCCGGGTCACTTTTGTGTAGTCGGGAAGGTGTGAGGTACCAATACATCATTATCTTTGTGGCCGTTTCCACGCTTGAAACATTACGTGCTGAGTGTCGGGCCCTATAATAGATATCTGCCCATTCCTTGGGGGTCAGTGTCCGTCCCAACTCGGTCTCCCACCGTCTCTGACCTGCAGATTTAACTGTCAGTTCTGGGGGCGCAAGATGTGGTACAATTCTGTAATGAGTTACTTGGTGGATTGCTTAGAAAGCAGCCACCGTTCATACTGAGTAAGCCGCCTCTCTGCTCCCTGGTGAACCTGAGGCTGCATAACCCAGTGCCGTATCTGCCAATAATGATACCGCTGTTTCAGGCATGGTGAAATTGGATTTAAAATCCTCTAAAGACAGGGGGCCCTCCACATCAAATAAATGCCCTATAGACCTGTGGCCCTCCATGTCCCAATAACCAAATGTTTTTCTATCCAGGCCCGGGGAAAAGTCTGGGTTGTCAGTGATAGGAGTAAGAGGCGATGGGAATGTGTCAATCTGTTGCGTGTGGCCGTGGTGTACCATGCTCTCAAGGTGGCCCGCACTATGGGTGAGCCATAAAGTCCAGGGGGTCTGGAGGTTCTGTCAAGGAAAGGGACCTTCCACAAGGACTGTCCTGCCAATGCTGAGCCCACTCCAACAGGGATCATAACTGCGTCGCCTTGTAGTAACGATCGAGGTCAGGAATCCCCAGGCCACCCTCCCCATGGGGCCTAAAGCTCAGGTCTCTACTAATTCGCGGTTTCTTATTCGCCCAGAAAAAAGTGCTAAATTCAGACTGAAGCTGTTTCAGCATACCCGGAGGCGGCTCCACTGGTAGGGTCTGAAAAAGATACAAGATTTTGGGGAGTATGCTCATCTTAAGAGCCGCCACCCGGCCCAACCACGAGAGAGCAAAGGGACGCCATTTTCTCAATTCCTGCCAGGTCTGTTGCAATAACCGAGTATAATTTAAGGATACCGTCTCAGCGGTAGACAATGACAGTGTGATGCCTAGATATGGGATGGTTTCCTGATCCCAACGGATGGGGCACACCTGGGCCAGTGCAGCGGCCGTCGGCTGCTGTAGGGAGAAACCTAAGGCCTGTGATTTGGCCACGTTGACCCTAAAACCAGAAGCTGCTGAAAACTCCTCTAGCTCGTCCAAGAAGGCCGGGACTGATGTCTGAGGGGACTCCAGCGTAGCGATGACATCGTCTGCGAAGAGGCTAATGGTATGCCGCTCTCCCCCAAAGAGAATCCCTTTGATCTGCTGATTTTCTCGAACCCTCTGTCCTAGTGGCTCCATGTAGAGGGCAAACAGAAGGGGGGAAGAGCGGACAGCCCTGACGCGTGCCTCTTGTTATTGGGAAGGGGTCTGACGTGAGGCCGTCAGCCGGACCGTGGCCGAGGGGCGGCTGTAGCCACTAAACACCCATTGGCGAAATCGGCACCCAACCCCAAACCTCTCCAGAACAGTCTCCAGGAAGGGCCAGTGAACCCTGTCGAATGCCTTTTCGGCGTCGACCAATAATACAATGCGTTCCACCGTCTGACGATGTGCCTTGTCCAGGAGATGTGGCAGTCTCCTGGTGTTTTGTCACTGCATTGTCTGGTCGCGACAAATCCGGCCTGGTTCGGTTCTATCAGCCCCGGCATCAAAGGTACCAACCTAGAAGCCAGGATCCTTATGAAGATCTTAAAATCTATGTTCAGCAAAGATATAGGCCTATAAGAGGCGCAGATTCTGCCATCTTTACCGGGTTTGGGCAAAACTGACACGGACGCCAAGAGCATCGTGGGCGGTAGCTCCAGTGTGCCATCAATGGCATTAAAAAGTCGAGTCAGTATTGGGGCCAGGATCGGGCAAAAGGTTTTGTAAAAGATGGCGGTAAACCTATCAGGGCCAGGGGATTTGAGAAGCTTAAGTCGAGCTCTGGCCGAGATGACCTCCTCGACCCGAATCGGGCTATCTAGGTTAGAGGCCTGATCGGGTGTCAAGCGTGAGTGTGTTATGCCCTGACAGTACGCGGAGGGATTCTGGTCAGGTATTGGTTAGGCAGTATAGAGATCCGCGTAAGAATCCCGAAATGCGCATGCTATACCTACCTCCCGTGTGAGCTCCGCGCCCCCCTCAGCCAGAAGGAGTGGGACAGCCGCTGCCTGACGCTGTGCGCGCAATTTGAGAGCCAGCAAACGGCTGCATTTATCCCCCCCAGTGTAGGACATATGCTTCAAGCACAGAGCAGCATTTTCCGCCCTATCCAGGTCTAAACTGGCCAGTGGGTCTGTGCTGCCTTTGGTTTCCTCCAGATTCTGGGGGCCCCGTCCGCTTGTGGATCCCCTCCAACTCCAGTACTTGCTTAGAGAGCTCCTCCCTCTTCTCCCTGCGTATCCTGTTGTCTGCAGCTGACATGGCAATAAGGTCGCTCCGTGCCACTAATTTGAGAGTTTCCCAAAGAGAGATGATGGAAGTGTCCTGTGTGTCATTGACAGCTAAAAAGTCCTCTAGCGTTTTAGTAAGGCGCTTGACAACTTCAGGACGGTGGAGGAGCGTGTCTCGAAGCCTCCAAGAGTATGATGGCCGAGGGGTGAGGGGAGACAGCAATCTTGTGGTCTAGGTTGCATGATCAGAGAGTGCCTGGGGCTTGATAACCGAGTCCTGTGCGGACGGGAGAAGAGACCGGGTTGCTAAGAAATAATCTAACCTGGCGTAGGTCCCCCGGGCATGGGAGTAGAAGGTGTAATCAGTGGTGTGGGGGTGGAAGTGACACCACATGTCCACTGACCCTAAGTCGTGCAACCACTGTCAGCTGGCGACAGAAAGAGCCCCTGTCTGTCCCTGCCTCTGAATCGAGCGGTCCAGTTGGCCATCGAACACAATATTCAAGTTGCCCCCTATGAGAATTTGCCGGTCAGGCGAAGAAGTTAAGTCCCCTACTGCCTTACGTAAAAACGCCACTTGGCCCTCGTTAAGGGCGTAAATAGTGGCCAACGTTAATGTGTGCGCCCCAAAAGTCACGGAAAGTGCCAGGAGTCTCCCCTTAATCTCAGAGATCTTTGCCCCCACCCTCCCTGGGAAAGTTCGGGCAACAAGGATGGCGACCCCAACCCTCTTGGTAGGAAGGGAAGAAAAATATTGCTGAGGGAAGGCCTTAGAGCGCAATCTATGCGTGTCGCCGGGTAGCAAATGGGTCTCCTGCAACAGACAGACATGGGCTCCAGAGTTTTCCAAATAAGACAGGACAGCTCTACGCTTAATAGGGTTATTGAGCCCCTTCACATTCAAAGTCAGGATCGAGACATTTATCTATGCAGGTGCTGCTGACAGTTTGCGCTGCGAGTGCGAAAGGGCCACTCCAGCCTGCTACAGCCAGGTCCCACGAGAGCCTGTACAGAGTGACCCGGACAAGCGAGAGTCGCACACACATAGGAAAGACGAAGGAGGCGCGGTGAGGGGGGAGGGAACCCATCTACAAAAACAACAAAACCCCAACAAGGCAAGAACATAATTATAATGCAATAGAACATAGAGTCAATGTCCGGAGCGTACTGCTCCCAGGAAAAAAAGTAAAGGGTACCTGTGGCCCGCGGCTCCCCGCTCCCCCCAGGCAAGGCCCATGTAGATATTGATAAAGTTGCCAACGTTGGGCAAGGGTGCTAACTTCAAGCATCAGTTCTCAGTTGAAGCGAGTCCCGCCTCACTCCGGGGGTGCACCTGTAAGGGACGCCAACACCGCTTGCCCTTCCCTGGCCATAGTGTCCGAGTCAGGACGTGCCGACGGGCTTGGGGGCTTAATGGTAGTCCATCCATGGCCGCTCCGGCATCTGCGAGAATGGCTGTCTACTGGAGGCTGGTCCGTCTCGGGGTCTTCAATACCCAGGAGTTTATAAGCCGCAGAGAGTGAGCGGAGTTGTCTCAGTTCCCCTTTGTAAGGAAAGATCAGAGTGAATGGGTGCCCCCAGGAGTATTTAATGCCAGCTTCTCAGAGGTGAAGTGTAATCGGACGGAAGGACTTGCGTTTAAGCAGGGTGGAGGCTGCTAGGTCCTGGTATAGCATGGGCTTCTGGCCTTGGTAAGTAAAGTCCAAGCGGCGCCGGGACTCACGGAGGATCCTCTCTTTTAGTTGGTAGTCATGGACACAGGTCGGTATGTCCGCCGGGGGAGCAGGGGCTGCCCTCCGTGGGCCCACCCTATGAGTGCGGTCTAACTTGATCAGGAAGTCCAGGGACTCTCCTAGTATGGAGCGGAAGAGGCCCACCACCAGCGCCTTGATGTCGCCGTCTCCCTCGCCTTGTGCCATGCCGCGGATGCGGATGTTGTTCCGCCGGGACCTGTTCTCCAGATCGTCCGTGTGAGCCTGTAGGTCCAGAGTCTGTTCTTGTAGCTTGAGGACTTCCTGCCGGAGATTCTCGATTTCCTCGTCCCGGTTATCTTCGCGCTCCTCCAAAGTGTTAACTCGTTCCCCCAGGGAATCCACGCCTCGGCACACTTTCCGCAAGCCCGCCGACCACTCGCGCTTCATTGCAGACAGGTCTTCTCGGAGCGAGGAGAAGAGCGACTCCAGGAAGGATCGGCTGACCGGGGCCTCCGGGCCCTTGCCTCCCTCCGCCTCGTCCACAGGCTTAGCTCCAGGCTGGCTCTCTGTCTGTTCTGCCGATTTAAGCAAGAGGTCTTTCACTGACCTGTCTTTCCTGCCCTTGGGGGCTGCCATAACTCCTCTGTGTAGAAGAACAAGAAAGGCTTGGGTCCCCCACTACCTGGCCTGGACCACTCTAATATTATGAAACAAACATAATGGCCAGGTAGGCTTATCACTACTGAGTTCTATAGAACCTTATAGACAACTAGTTCTAGAGTCTTAGTATTTTATTTTACTTCTATTTATAACATTTTTGAACAAACAACAATAATTATGGCATTCATTTCATGTCATGAGCTGAGCGACACGTCAGTGAATTACATTTTTTTTTTAATATAAAACATTTACATAAATACTCAACCACAAAAAATACAAAATCCACAAACGTGATAAAGCATAATATCAAATCATCAAGGCATAAATACACATACATAAACACTACCCTTGCTCGGCTGAGCGGGGAAGCGAGTCTAATGACTTGCATTTTCTTCGGAATTGAGAGCCTCTTGGGAACGCAAAGAGATTGAGGAAGCGGTTCCCCTCTTAGTTTGAATTTACAAAGGTGCCGGTCACGGAAAGGCCTCCATTAGAGGAATCCAAATCGCCGGTGTGCACATAAAGCGTGCACGGTCTCCCTCCATTGATACTCCTTGCAGACGCTCTGAAGCCGCATCGTTTGAACAGTGTCAGCACCTTTCCATCGTATTTACAACCTATGATTCAGTCAACGCCAACCTGAAGAGATCCAGTCCTAGTTCTGAGGAGAACCCCCCAGCAAGTCGGGGTTCGAAACGCGTTAACTTTAGAGTACAGGCGTACAATTACAGGGTGTGATTTGAGGGAATTTGTTGGAAGTGTTGTTACCCCTATTTGGTCCACACCTGTTCAAATTGTGTTAGCCTGTTACTCATGACACAGGCGGGACAGTAGGCACACGCCATATTGTTGAACAAAACAGTGTCCCCCTGTGCGATTTTGTAAATAGGGACTGGTCATTTGTATTGTCTAGTAGTGTTTATGTATGTGTATTTATGCCTTGATGATTTGATATTATGCTTTATCACGTTTGTGTATTTTGTATTTTTTGTGGTTGAGTATTTATGTAAATGTTTTATGTTAAAAAAATGTAATTCACTGACGTGTCGCTCAGCTCATGACATGAAATGAATGCCATAATAATGGTTGTTTGTTCAAAAATGTTATAAATAGAAGTAAAATAAAATACTAATACTTTAGAACTAGTTGTCTAAGGTTCTATAGAACTCAGTAGTGATAAGCCTACCTGGCCATTATGTTTGTTTCATAATAACTCCTCTGTGAGCAGGGTCCTCGGATGGGACGCAGGCCGGGTGCAAAAGGCTCTACAGGCGGGGCAGGACTGTGTGTAAAGGTGGAGCGCTGTCTGGAAGAACGATATCGCAGCCAGTGGGCACCCTCGGAATGCCGCCCCTGGGTAGGCCTACTACTCGTGTCCCAATTCCAGTGCCGTATGGGGGGGCGAGATAGTCACCAGCAGCCCGCCACTTGGGTCCCACCACCGCAGCGCTGTCTAACCTCCGCTCGCCTCCTCTCTCACCTCTTGGTTAGGGCTCCTGACAAAATGCAGTCTGGGCCTAGCCACTCCACAAGTCTTGCCCCCCCAGCAGTTTGCAGCTTTAGGCCCAAGTCACTCAGTGCCGCAGTGATCCAGGGGGTCGTCGCCACAGAACAGATGGGTGGAGCCTCCACCAGGCCTCCACGCAGTCCGGGTCCTGTAGACCGCACCACAGGTCTCGCCCCAGGACCAGCCCCGTAAGCCACTCCGGCGTGGCCCCAGGTCACAGGGGTCCACCGGGGCCCACGACGACGAGCCCCAGGTCAGGCTCTCTAGATGAGGTGTGCAGCAAGTGATGTGGCAGCACAGAGCCACCGAGCGGTCAAAGGAAGCGTTGGCTCCGCCCTGGCGTGGCCACTAAGGATGAGGCCCACTCCAGCTCATGAAGCCAGGGCCTCGCGAGGAAATCGCGGCCGGAGTCCGCCGCCGCCCGATGACGTGCGGGCCCGCTTCTTGCCTCGCCGAAGGGGGCCTCTGCAGTCTTGTGCTGCGGTGGTCCCCGATCCATGTGGGGACCGCCGGGGATCTCTGGCAATCACCTTTCTCGCCGTCGGGCCTCCGCGGCCGTCCCCAGATGCCCAGCCACTCTCCTAGAGCCGCTCCGCAGCGGTGCCGGAACCGCTGCCGGGACCCCAACGTCCCCCCAAGAGTGCGGCGCCGTCGCCGGGATGAACCTTGCAGGCTTTGGTGCCCCTCCCGCCGCCGGCTGTGTGATAACAGGCCCGGTGGGAGCGGAGAGCCACGGACCTGCGTCCTAGCAAGACACCATCTTGGCCACGCCCCGTATGGCCTTATTTTATGGCTGATTTTATGCAGATAAATTATTACCGTAATAACTTCTTTTCTTTAGATGATTTTCTATTAGGTAAACCAGTCCCAAGAGCCAAAGAGCCCTCCCCGCAATCCAAGTTCCTCCACCGGGGAGGGGTGGGACCGAGGATGCTGCCACTAGTGATTAACAGCGTGAGAATGCTTTTCATACTGGAGAAGCCGAGGTCAACAAGCCGAGGCTGGAGAAGAGGACGGGACGCCGCAATGCCGTGCAGTAAAACCCGAAATCCCAGACGAAGAGAAGACATGGATGCCAAAGCCGAGCAGAGAAAGTTGACGCCATTGCCTGAACCGGATGCAAAGGTGAGGAACAGGAAGTACGGGAATCGGGCGAGACACTTGAACACGAAACGTTCTAATCCAGTGTCTAGGGAGTTTTATACTTCCCGCTGCGGCTGGCTATGGACCGCGGCAGGCCCGACAACGACGACCTTATTTTCAAATCTCCTCTCTTTTTCTGCACCCCTTTTCTTAAGCGCAGTTCTTTTAGGGTGGCTCATATGACGAATTGTCTTTAGAACAAAACACAATTAATTATTTTTCCCAATCGTTCGTTGCAGCAGCCAAATATGTCCATTCAGGGGCTGTGTACTTCTTGCTTGGGATTCGTGCTCTCTTTGTTCTGCGTACTGTATTTTCTTCTCCTTCAGTATCGCTTTGTTCAGATTGGCTAGATATTCAATAACAGTTGCTGGAATCTTCTCATTCAAAGTATATTTTACTTTCTTAACTCCTCTAGGCCATTTATCACCTTTCTTGCTCGTTTTCCAGAAACACTGTCTATTTCATTTGATTCAAGACTCCGCTTAGCTGATTCCCTTGTTTCTTTTTCTCTGTCTTTTCCAGGGATCAATTCTCTTTCAGCATCAGCAATGACAGTGTTGCGAGACCCAGTAGCTTGTTCCCACTCTACTTGATTCTCAGTCTGTTCATGTTCTCTTCGTTCTCTTTGTTCACCTTCAACTGACTCTGTGCTTTCAAGTGGACATGAGACTCGATGAGTGTGACTTGCATGGATCCAATTAGGCAAACCACCACATTTAACTGCTGTTGTTGTCGCAAGAATCACTTGATATGGCCCACGCCAACAAGGTTCCAAACAAGACTTTCTCACATGCCTCTTGATGGGCACCCACTCTCCAGGGCTCAAGTCATGTGCTTGTTCTTGTTGAACTGTAGTTGCGACTTCTCCAACCTGGTGAGACACAGAACGCACCACATCAGCCAATCCTTTGCAATAATAGAGCACTAAATCATCAGTTATGTTTACAAGTTGATTTGCTGGAACTGTTGGCTATCTCATAGCCCTTCCCATCACAATCCCTTGTGGGGACAGTCCAGTTCTTCTGTCTGGAATACTTCTCAAACTCATCAACACCAATGGTAATGCATCAGGCCATTTCAGTGTTGTGGATGCACAAACTTTGACTAGTCTTGACTTTATTGTGCTGTTGATTTGTTCAACCACACCGGATTCCTCAGGTAGGTAAGCACAATGCAATTTTTGCTCAATTTGTAATGCAGCACAAATCATCTGAATTACCTCATTATTAAAACGAGTTCCTCTATCTGATTCTAATGAGACTGGAAATCCAAACCTAGGAATTAGTTCTCTAAGAAGCAATTTAGCAACAGTTAGGCTGTCATTACGTCTTGCTGGATATGCCTCAACCCAACGAGAAAAACAGACACACAATTACTAACACATACTTTAAACCATGGCAAGGAGGCATGTCGATAAAGTCAACCTGCATACACGTAAATGGACCTGCTGCTTTTCCAATCCGACCCAGACTGACAACTGTTTTCCTCCCTGCATTCTGTTGTTGACAAGTTATGCACCTTTGACAGAGACTCTCTGCAATGACTCTGAACTTGGGATTATACCATGTCTGTTTAAAGAGTCTAATCATAGCATCTCTACCCACGTGTGTTGGACCATGACAAACTCTAGCCATTTGCGATAACAGATTGTCTAGCAATATTGGTCTTCCATCAGTGAATATCCACACTTCATCATCTGCCCTGCGTGTACATCCTGCTTTGATCCATCCTTCTCTTTCTGTTTCACTAGCTGCATCTTGCAATTCTCTGATTTCTTCCCATGTTTCAACAGATGAGAACATTAACCTGCATTCTGTTTGATCAGATCGTTCTTTCAAATGCGCCCCATTGGTTGTATATGAATTTTGAGCACAAAAACGCACAATTTTGTCGGCATGTCTGTTGCCCACGATGACATTGTCACAACCAGATTTATGTGCTGAACATTTCACCACTCCAATTTGGGCTGTCAATTGTAGTGCCATCAAAAGATCTCTTACACACTCTCCGTTTCGTATGGGTGAACCCGAAGAGGTCAGGAATCCACGCTGAGACCACAACTGCCCAAAGTCATGGACAACCCCGAAACCATATTGAGTATCTGTAAATATGGTTACTTGCATTTGCTTTGTAAGACAACATGCTCTCGTCAACGCAACTAGTTCTGCCACCTGTGCTGAACTCACTCCTTTCAACTATGATGCTTCAATGACACTCGCCACTGTACAAATCGCATATGCAGCTCTCAAGGTACCTTCTGAATTTCTCAAGCATGACCCATCTACAAACAGCACAAAATCAGATTCGGTAATGGAGTGTCTTGTATGTCAGGTCTTGGTTTCGTACACAATTCAGTCACATCCAGACAATCATGATCTGCTTCATCCACCACCACTTCACAACTTGGAGCCGGCAATGAAGTAGCTGGAGTGAAACTCGTACATCTTGTCACTGTAACATTCTCAGCTCCCAAAACCACTTGCTCATATTTTGTTAACCGACTGCCTGTAAGGTGCTGTGTGTGAGTTCGTGTTAACAAAATCTCAACTTAATGTGGCACATACATTTTCAACGGATGTCCCATTACAATCGATTCACTCTGCTCCAAACTCATACACGTAGCAGCAACCGCTTTCAAACAACCAGGTAAATCTGCAGCTATGGGATCCAATGTAGCTGAAAAATATGCCTCTGGACGGTGTGCTATTCCATGCATTTGCGTTAGAACTGAAAGTGCACAACCATCGCGTTCGCTACAAAATAATGCAAAATCCTTATTGAAGTCTGGCATCCCCAATGCGGGTGCTTGACACAAACTGTCTCGTAGTTCAAGAAATGCTTTCATGCATTCATCATCAAGATGTACAGGATCTGGCACGTCTTTGTGCGTCAGTCTTTGTAATGGCTTGGCTATCAGTGAAAAACAATAACCCACTGCCTGCAATATACAACCATTCCCAGGAACATTCAAACTTCTTTTTGTGTTCTTGGCGGATTCATTTGCAAAATGGCATTGATCCGATCTTGAGACACTTTCCTGATTCCTTTCTCAATATTATGACCCGAGTGAAGAACTTCCTTTTGACAAAATTGTAATTTTGCTGGTGACACTTTATGTCCACCTACTTCCAAATGGTTCAGTAGAGCAATTGTATCGGTCACACAAGCCTCTTTCGTTTTCGATGCAACCAATAGTTCACTAAAACTGAATTATTAGGCATTACCAATGACTCCAAACATTTCTTCCATATCTGATTGAAGATTGAGGGGCTCTCTGTATACCCTTGAGGCCCATGCCAAGACATGTTTTCCGAACCGGAAAGCAAATAAATATTGGCTATCCGGATGCAGAGGTATCGAGAAAAAAGCTTGACACAAATCAATCACCGAAAATCATTCTGCTTCACAAGGAATTTGATAAAGAATCACAGCTGGATTTGGCACTATTGACCAACAAGGTATTACTATCTGATTGATTTTGTGCAAATCCTGAACTATTCTGTATTTACTATTAGGTTTGTGAATTCCCATGATAGGTGAATCGCATGGACTCCCTAGAATCTCCTTTAAAATACCTTGTTCAATTAACATTTCAATTACAGGTGTTATTCCTGCAATAGTTTCAGGACTCATTTTATAAGCTGGTGTTCTTGGACATTCTGCATCTGGTTTAACTGTGAACTGTATTGGAGCTATTCCTCTCATCAATCCAATGTCTTTTCCTGAAAAATCCCACACATCAGACGACACCGTATCTCTCAATTCAGCAGGCAAATCATTTGCTGTAAATAGAGGATATAAATCAATCACTTCTGTTCCCTGCCTTGCCATTTTAAAAACCACATCCTCATCTTTTGTATGAAATGCTATTCCATCTGGTGTACAATAGATGGAATAATTCATCTTACACAGCAAGTCCCTTACTAATAGATTAACTGGACTTGTGTCCCACACCACAAATTTGTGTAAATCTTGAAATCCTTCAATCTGCACTTTCATTGGTTTAGTCACTGGGGTCTTAATCAATTTGTTTGAAACTTCTACAACTTGGATACTTTCTCCCAAGAGGGGTAGGTTGGGAATTTCCACAGTTCTCACAGTGGAACGGGTAGCACTAGTATCTACGAGGAACGTAATTGAATTTCCATCAACATCGCCATCCACATAGGGACCACACTGATCTACCTCTAAGGATGCACCAAGCATGCACTCCTCCTCCCCCCTCAGGCACCGTCATTGAGATGTATCTGAATCATTTTCATCCCACTGCATCAAATACTGCAAAGACACCTGCACATTTGAATTCAATTGATCATTTGTATGGAAACCCACAGTTGCATTGTACTTCTGTACTTGACTATTCACATTCTGATTCTGCATAGGAGCTTGAGGTATCTGCTGACCCTGTCCTCTGCCAACTGTCATCTGCTGATTCTGATTCTGCTGATTCATCTGCATCTGATTCATTCCATTAACTCCTGTATCACCTGTGTTTACCTGTATACTTCTACACTCGTGCTTCCAATGCCCCAACTTGCCGCACGCATGAGAAGGAAATTTCTTTTTCAATTCATCCATATAACTTCTACCTCTTCCTTGTGGAATCGGTATCATTTGTGTCACAGTATTTCCATTTGACACTACACCTCTCATACCAGTAGTAGTCTGACCATTTCCTTGGTAAGCTTCTGTAAGGTCTGTATTTAAAAACCCTCCTTTCTTCGCTGCTTTCATCTGTGCTAACATTAATTTCTCCTTTAACTTTTTGTGTCTCATCTCTATGTCATCACCACAATACTTCGCATAATGAAGAATTTCGTCAATTGACTTACTTTGCCAACAATTCAAATGCTGCTGAATCATAGCACTTATTTCTGGTCTCAATTCATACACAAATCTATACACAAAATGTTCCATATCTTTCTCAGTTATATTCTCAATACCACTGTACTGTTTAAACACCTGTAGAAACCTTTCATAATATGCATGCACTGACTCCTTCAATTCCTGAGTAGTCCTGTCTATTCTCACCCAATCTGTTTCTTTTGGTGAAATTTGCCCTTGATTATACTTTTTCATGACTTCTTCAGATGGTGCTCCTGTCTTTGAATCTCTTGGATATTCTTCCTTCGGCCAATCTACAGCAATTTTACACTCAATCAACAAATCAGCTGGAACCACAATATCAAACAGGCCATCCAAATCCTTCCACAAAACTTTTGCAAATTTCACAAACCTTTACACCTGTTTGTACCATTCCACTGGTTTTTCTCTCAATCTCGTGAAATCATTCGTAAATGATAATATATCCTGCCTTGACCATGGGACATGAACAAACCCACCTCCTGGTACTTCTCTCATAGGATATATTGTTGCATCAGCTGATTCTGCTCCTGTCTCCCTCACGGGATACAATGGTAAAGCTACCGAGGTATCTTCCTTCTTTTTAGCCCATCTTCCTTTCCATCGATCCAAATTCTCCCCAACGTTTTAGTGTGCTGATTAACTCCTTAATCTGCAAACGCTTTCCTGAAACATTCAAACTCTCCAAATCTTTGTCACTGAAATCTAATCTGTATGTTTTCTGTAAAGCTTTAGACTTCTCTATGTCAACTCCATAGGTTTGTGCAATTTCAGCAAACTTCTCATGTAGACTTCTTGCTTTCCTTGTAATATTTTTGCACATAAAAAGCAATTCTTCATCCCGATATTTAACTAGTCTTTCTGGGCTAATCGTACCTAAAATAATTTCTTCCAAATCTGCTTTTAATTTGTTCACATCTATGCTTGAATCACTATTCTGTATTCCACAACCAGGTGCTATTTCTTTTTTCCATTCATGTAGTTCTTCCGGAGAAGGACCTAATGATCTTTGAGTATCTTCACCTATTTCACTTCTGGACCCCCCTGATGTAGGTGTCACTCTTTTCTCAATCTGCAATAACCTTTTTGAACTATATATATATACCTCGTTTTGGGGTTTCAACTGTTCTTTCTGAAATACTAATTAATAGTTCTGATTTTTCTCCTGTAACTACACTCACATTTGCTCCACTATTTTCAATCAATCCCTGATTAACTTCATTTATTTTCCTGTAGACTGTATGAACTCCACTCATATTTCTATCTGGTATTGTTAAAGCATGCACTCGAGAAACTCCTTGTACATCATTATATAATGGAACAATTGAACCAATAGTCACTGGGACTGATAAAACATCTGGGTTCATTGGCGTTACCATTCTCGGCAACTCCTCTCTAACTGGATTTTTTTATTCTGTCTTAAGGACTTTTTTTCTTTAGATACATCTGCTTGAAATAATGGAGCACTTGGTAAAGAATTATCTCCACTATGTTCAGTTCCTCTTGATAAGGCGGAGGTTTATTCATCGATAATTCCTTTAAAAATTCATCATCTATGTCATCATTTTCCTCAACTAATTCAGTATTTCTTGATTTATGTTCTTCAACATTCTTCGTTTTCTCCTTACATTTTTCTCCCTCATTAGTCTCAGCTACCATAACTGGAAACATCCTAGCTCCTTCTATGTCTCTTCTCCACATTTTCTTTAGGGCATCCCATTTTGCGTCTGAATATCTACTCACAGTATTCTTGTATCTAGTCTGATACCTTTATCTTTCTCTTTTGTATGCCTCATGTACCCTTTCTTCAAAAGCTTCGTACTGCATATGTCTTGGATTAGGTCTCAAATTATTAATTTGTCTCCTTAAATTCTCTTAAAATTCTAGGATTAAAAGTCCCATTTCCTGGAAATGCTAGATTACCATCCTGTTCAGTATATTTCATCCAATTTTCTAACCATGTACACGTATGGTAACCCCTTTCCAATTACATGAATGAGGCGGGAGTACTATCATGAGATACAGGAATTCCTTCTCTAATGGGAATTGGCTCATCTTTACTAAATAAAGTTAACAATTTTAATAACTTCATGATTCCTTACGCTAGCAGTATAACTATGTAAGTAAAATCTTCAACAATACTTCTTCCGTGTTATGATTCTCTGCTACCAATCAAAATTAATCACGCTGACCAATCCCAGTGCGACTCACAGCAACCAACCTATGCCAGCGTTGCACTTTCCGTGACGATTTCTCAGTAACTGACCAATATCAGTGCAGCACTTTGTGACGTCAGTTTAACTCCTGCGACTAACCCTCCCTTTACAAAATCAGCGTTTACGTCTTTTCGATAGTCTTTAACAAAACAACATAAAACAACTTGTCTGCCCCACTAAAAGAAAAATCGATAGAACATACACTCTGAGAATTCTTTTACTTCCAGCAAAATCTCGACCATCGTGATTTTACCCTCACTTGAGTGAAAACTCTCTGGACTTCTCCAGATGCGCTTTCTGAAGTGACCTAAATAAGCCTCACTATTCGCACATCAAGATTTCCTGTGCAAGTACCGACAATATGACCATTGCTCAGCACTGCATCAACAGCAGACAACACAACTTAGTGTATACCACACTAAGACTGCCCTTAGGCTTATCCTGGGGTCTTAGGCCAACAACGGACCCGTTACTTCCATTAAGGTCAACGACGGACCACAACATATAACATAAAGGTACGTAGTCAATAAACGTCTGTCTCTTAATTCCGTTGTCTCTTCATTACCTAGCATTTTTAGTCTAAACTAACCCACCGATGTTGCTACCAGAAACTAATCCAGCGGAAGCGGTGTAAATTTTATACTCCTTCACAATATCTCCAGTATCATGTATGGAAACTTTTATTACATCTAAGAGTTTGGGTCCATAAAAACTCTATAACTATTTATAAACATCTGGTCCTCCGATAGATCTTTGGAGAGCTAATAGGGACTCAGATAATGAGAGATGGATGCTTTTTCCTTCATGAGGACCTATAATGAAGAAAAAGCCTAACCAACCATAATAGTCATAGTATGCAACAAATGTCAAATACTTCACTAATAAAGACAAACTGTATTCTTATCAAGTCACTTTTATCTAAATCATCAAAATATGAATGGTCATACACCAAATACATTAGTAATGTCGATTCAATATTGTTTCAATGTTACAGGTAAAATCACAATAACGAAATACAGTTCATGGCAAATACATCATAATCAATAACAAGTGTGAGAGGAGAGAGAGAAAGAGAAACAAGGAAATAATACATTGCAATATCAGTATGCAATTCAAGATTCATACGAACCTAGGATCAATGAACTAATGCACAGCGTGCAATTAGTCAGAAGTAGCTAATCCTTCAGCCGAAAAGGTATAGCTTGAGCAACATCACCAGCCGATGAAGTGCAAGGGAATCAGAATAGTTCTTGTTCAAAGAGAATCAGGTTCGACTGACAGCATGTAATGCCCAGTATTTGCAAAGATTATAGCCAGCCAGATTAGCATAGAGAGAATATAGCAGTAAAAGGCTCTCTTCTCATAAAAACAGCTACTGTCAAATTATTTTCCCACTGAAATAATTATACCCCAAGATGTTTATAATCCAACCCCTTATTGTTTCAATTTCACAGTTCTACACAATTCCATTGGTTAAGTTCATGAGGTGATCATTCTCCAGGATGTGTCATCCGGAACTTCAACAAGACAGTCCATTGTTAATATGAAAGATGTCATCACTCCACGGAAGCAGGAAAGGAACTTGAAACTTCTTCATGTCCTCACGCTCGCTTCCACATCAGCTTGCAACATAGTCAACACAATTATTCATAGAAAAAAATACTCTAACCGTAGAAAGGAAATTCTAGTGATATGCTATGCACAGCTAATCAAATAAATCAGCATTTTGGAAATAACGAAGGACAAAATACATTCTTTTGAGGCCTAGTCAACAAAAGAAAAATAACTCTAGCAGGTTTTGAGGCCTTCATAGGAAAAGCATAAATTGTCGTTTTTCTGAGGAATAAAACACACGCATTACTATTTAAGAAATAAATAGAAAATACATAAGGAAACGGAAATTAAGGATTAATTATTCAAATTAGATTCAAAAGGGTAACCCAATTTCAAAATATGAGTTATTACTTAATCAATTACTCTCTTGTTATAAAGAAGAATACATAATCATGAAACATTTTACTCCAAGCATTTTCATTATTAATATTTATCAAAATTCTACTTATAAGTTTTGTTTTTATCAACTTTCTCTCTCGTGTCATTCTAGTTCATGTAAAAAACTTCATATTTTCCATGCTTTCTGCACGTGAAACGTTGCAGCTTCTGTTTACTAAACGTTTCGTGTTTTCTTGCACATTTTCACGTTGTTCTTTTGAAAGTTTCACATGTTAATAATTTTCACACTGTTAATTAGTTTATTAATAACACACTTATGAGCAGACTTTATCAAACATGATTATTCGCAAAAATCATGCTCCATCAAAGGCTACGCTTGACATGGTGGTCTCCAGCTCATGCTGAGGTGCTTTACATTGATAGAATGCCCCCTACAGAAGAGGTGCTTTACATCGATAGAATGCTCCCTAAAGAACCAGGTAATGACCAGTGTGTGCTGTCCCAACTTGGATGGCATTTTTTGTTATTAGGGTCTGGTTTTGATTGTGGCTGGTTGCTGCTGCCACTGATTGGGAAAGCAGCTGTCTAAAACTTCATCAAACTTGTCATCGTTGCCTGAACATTAAAAGCTATAAGTTGATGATTATTCTAACAATGTATTCAGGTTGTGCTCAATGCAAACAGGGTGACCTAGATGGACCAAAAGAAGAAATAGGCCTGGAAATTGGAGCTTCATTTAGTAAGTCTGGAAGTGGAGCTGGGTGTAACATTTTTATGAGACTTCCGCGCTCGCAACGGCCAATACCCTACACAGATGACTGGAGCGGACCAGAACTGGCATCCTGGGTAGCACTGACACGCTTAGCATATAGGCAGAATCTCCGCCCCTTCTATAATTGGACCAACGGCTTCACTCCTCCACTGTCTCCAGTCCGTTGTTCGTCCTTCCCCCTGACAGTCCTATTTGTGGCTCCGCCCATTTTCTCTCACAAACAATTCCCCACTCAGCTGTCACTTTTGTGCCCGCCTTCTTTCGGGCGCTTGTAATGGTCTGGTCTCACCAGCATCTGTCAGTTAGCTTCTTGGCCACTCCCAATCCCTTGTACATCTCCGTTTCGGGCCCGCCCCCTGGCCACTCTAGAGCTCGCGCATGTCCCGTTAGCTGTAGCGGCGGATTTCCTAGCGACCCTGGTCCCCCGCAGCATTGTCAGTGTCAGTTTTGTCTCCGCAACATGGCGGCGGCTCAGGGAGGAGCAGGAGGCGGCGGATCCGCGGTAGCGGCGACCCCCGCTTCCCCTGCTGCCCCGCCGCCCTACCCACAGCTACAGTATCAGACCCCCGGCGGCCCGTGGGCCGCGGCGGGCACCCTGCAACAGCAACACACGGCTCGCAGTCTGGACCGGGCAATGGAGGAGGCGGTTACCTCGGGCATCCTCAGCCTGAGCGGCCGCAAACTGCGCGATTTTCCTGGGGGCGGCTACGACCTGACGGACACCACACAAGCAGGTGCGCTCGGCATTTGTGGGTTTTAATACTGAAACGGTAGTGACGGGAAAAGGTTGAAAGAAAAAGATAGCCTTGAACTGACAAGGCAGATTGAAGGGTACTTCTGCACACTGACGGGGGGGAACTGTGTGAGGGGAAAAATTACAACCTAGGGAGGTGGCTACAGAGGAGCATCCCTACACTAATGAGAATATTTGTTCTATCCTTGCACTGCTTGGGAGGGTGGTGTACGTCCTTTGAGTGCAGACCTCTCTCCCGAGGTAGTCTGATAGCGCTTGTATTCACAGCATCATCGGTCGCTAGGCCAGCTGCCAGATTACTATTGGTCTATGGATGGGTCCGCCAGAATTCCAGTAGCCAAGCTTATCGACCACAATTGTTGGTGCATGAATATTGTGGGTCGTCCTGTTTGTGCTCTTCACAGTGCAATAAACTGCGCTAGATATCCGACAACATTGGGTGGTGTGGTTGCCTTTTTATCAGGCGATGCACTCTGGCCCCTTAAGTGTTATGACGGCCCCTAGTTATCACGATATCCGCATATCAGTTGTCTGATGCAATTTCAGTTAGCCTATAAAACATGTCCACATTATACAGATGTTTCTTTACACCACCACGCTGGTGCTATGAGTTTCCTTGTTTCAAGTTGTTTCATCAAAATGTGATAATTGCATATCCGATGTAGAACACGCTCTGACCTCTGATATTACAGATTTGGCCATTTGTCCCAGCTTTAGCCAGTTATCAGCCCCCTGTTTACGGTTGAGTGGTTAAAGGGAGAGTAAGGAGCTGAGACTATAGAAGCTAAACATCCTTTAGAGACCTATTTCTTTCTCTTCCTGCAGCTGTTTTCATGACGCCTGAGACCCCGAGTAGCATAAGCAGTGGCAGGACTACCACGGGGCAAGCCAGAGATAGCAGCCGCTACCCATAACTGCCCCTAATTGACTTCAGGCAGTCACGTAATTTTAATTGTAATTGCATTTTATATAGCGCTTACTACCCCTGACGAGGTGTCGAAGCACAGCGCGCTAAACTGGAACCCAAGGTTCGTGGATAGTCCAGTGTTATTGGTTACTGTTTGTTAATGGGTATAGTCTTGTGTGCTCAAAGCCAACCATCCCATGCAGTCATTCCAGTTTCTTCATGGTAGACTAAATTAATAGTGGTTAGTTGCCATTATTATTAAGGGGTATTTGAGCTCCTCCACATGGTTAATGAGGTTAATAGGAGTTAAATTAAGTATTTTTAGGTTGCATCAGTATGACTTTAAGATGAAGTAGGAGAGATTGTGATCTTTTAAATGAGTTGTGGGAAATTTTCAGAAAATCGAGAACAGGCTAAACATGCATGTGTCAGAGTAGGTTGTGCTGAAAGAGAGGAAGCATGCAGAGGATGGAAGGAAAGGAGAGTGATATTTGGAAGCGAAGAAAAATGGAGAGGTGACAAACAGAAGTTTTAATTAAAGATCAGTTTTTAATGCTGGATTTAAGAAATGTAGAGAATATTTTAGAGACAGCATGCAATTTGAGGGTGAAATAATGTAGAAAGAAACATTATTGACTTGTGAAGATTTTGCTATATTAGGAATTTTTGATAGGTACTAGAATCCGGTAAACCATCTCTCCACTGCTAGGTTACTGCTAGACCACTGATCCAGCAGGTAAGTTGAATCGCTCAAGGATTGACAGTGAAAAATAATGGCTGGACACATGTTGAGAAATATCAAGAGGTTTAGACTGCACTCAGCGGAAGCAGTAACTTCAAGAACATAGCAGTGTGATGATATACAGAGGAAATGGTGTACGCATTGAAAAGGAGATTCTGCAAATGCTGGAGTTGATGTCTTTTTGGTGTTCATCCTAAGGTTTGGCTCACAGTCTTAATTACAAAGTAGTGTGACGCCCATTTGAATGCCACTGGTGTGCATTGGCACCAGATTGAAGGTGAGGATAGCTTCTTAGACAGTGGAAGTGTAATACTTGCATTCCAGTGGCTGCAGGGCAGAATAGCCAACACTGGTGTAGTGTGGGGATGGTCAAAGGACTCCCATCCATTACAAATTCTATGAACACATTTGGTAGCAAATGGCTGCTGATTAGACTGTCTGAAGCACTGCTATTTCTTTTTTTTTAAAGCTATGGGTGAGGAGGATTGGAGCTGCAGGTTGAAGGGGACCCTCAATGTGAGGTCAAGACATTTGTCTACTTTGACCACCCTTCAGTGCAAAGCCCTCACTCTTTGTGTCCCTGTTGTGGGGGAAACAGCCATTACAACGGAGCCGTTCCCACGCATTACCATTACCATGCATAACTTTTACCACGCAGGGTTTTTCAACACATACGCCTTTACCACGCATGCCTTTACAATGAGTTATGTTGTAAAGGCATGAATGGTAAAGGTAAGTATTAAGCGTATGTGTGTGTACGTGTATATATAGGAAATGTTTTTTTAAAAATGGTCTAGGATGGGCATTTTTAGGGTTTAGGGTGAGTATGGGTTTTTGGGTGGCAAGGGTATATCTAGTGTGGGTTTAGGTTTTTGGGTGGCAAGGGTAATTTTGGTGTTTAGGGTGGGTATGGGTTATTGGGGATCAAACGTAGTTTTAGGGTGGGTATGGGTTTTTGAGTGGCAAAGGAATGTTTAGGGTTTAGGCTAGGTATGGGTATTTGGGTGGCAAGGTTAAATTTACAGTGGGTATGGGTTTTAGGGTGGCAATGGAATTTTTAGGGGTTAGGGTGGGTATGTATTTATGGGTGGCAAGGGTAATTTTAGGGTTTAGGGTGGGAGTGTGTTTTTGGGTGGCAAGGGTAATTTTAGGATTTAGGGTGGGCATAGGTTTTTGGGTGGCAAGGATAATTTTAGGGTGAGCAAAGGTTTTTGGGCGGCAAAGGTAATTTTAGGGTTTAGGGTGGGTACGGGTTTTTTGGTTGCAAAGGTAATTTTAGGGTTTTGAGTGTGTATGTGTTTTTGGGTGGCAAAGGTAATTTTAGTGTTTAGGGTGGGTATGGGTTTTTGGGTGGCAAGGGTAATTTTAGGGTTTAGGGTGGCCAGGGTAATTTTAGGGTTTAAGGTAGGTATTGGTTTTTGGGTGGCAAGGGTAATTTTAGGGTGGGTATGGATTTTTGGGTGGCAAGTGTAATTTTAGGGTTTAGGGTGGGTATGGGTTTTTGGGTGGCAAGGGTAATTTTAGGGTATAGGGTGGGTATGGGTTTTTGGGTGGCAAGGATAATTTTAGGGTTTAGGGTGGGTATGGGTTTTTGGGTGGCAAGGGTAATTTTAGGGTTTAGGGTGGGTTTGGATTTTTGGGGGCAAGGGTAATTTTAGGGTTTAGGGTGGGTGTGAGTTTTTGGGTAGCAAGGGTAATTTTAGGGTGGGCATGGATTTTTGGGTGGCAAGTGTAATTTTAGGGTGGGTATGGATTTTTGGGTGGCAAGTGTAATTTTAGGGTTTAGGGTGGGAGTGTGATTTTGGGTGGCAAGGGTAATGTTAGGATTTAGGGTGGGCATAGGTTTTTGGGTGGCAAGGATAATTTTAGGGTGAGCATAGGTTTTTGGGCGGCAAAGGTAATTTTAGGGTTTAGGGTGGGTACGGTTTTTTGGTTGCAAAGGTAATTTTAGGGTTTTGAGTGTGTATGTGTTTTTGGGTGGCAAAGGTAATTTTAGTGTTTAGGGTGGGTATGGGTTTTTGGGTGGCAAGGGTAATTTTAGGGTTTAGGGTGGGTATGGGCTTTTGGGTGGCCAGGGTAATTTCAGGGTTTAAGGTAGGTATGGGTTTTTGGGTGGCAATGGTAATTTTAGGGTGGGTATGGATTTTTGGGTGGCAAGTGTAATTTTAGGGTTTAGGGTGGGTATGGGTTTTTGGTTGGCAAGGGTAATTTTAGGGTTTAGGGTGGGTATGGGTTTTTGGGTGGCAAGGGTAATTTTAGGGTTTAGGGTGGGTATGGATTTTTGGGGGCAAGGGTAATTTTAGGGTTTAGGGTGGGTGTGGGTTTTTGGGTAGCAAGGGTAATTTTAGGGTGGGCATGGATTTTTGGGTGGCAAGTGTAATTTTAGGGTGGGTATGGATTTTTGGGTGGCAAGTGTAATTTTAGGGTTTAGGGTGGGAGTGTGTTTTTGGGTGGCAAGGGTAATTTTAGCATTTAGGGTGGGCATAGGTTTTTGGGTGGCAAGGATAATTTTAGGGTGAGCATAGGTTTTTGGGCGGCAAAGGTAATTTTAGGGTTTAGGGTGGGTACGGGTTTTTTGGTTGCAAAGGTAATTTTAGGGTTTTGAGTGTGTATGTGTTTTTGGGTGGCAAAGGTAATTTTAGTGTTTAGGGTGGGTATGGGTTTTGGGTGGCAAGGGTCATTTTAGGGTTTAGGGTGGGTAAGGGCTTTTGGGTGGCCAGGGTAATTTCAGGGTTTAAGGTAGGTATGGGATTTTGGGTGGCAAGGGTAATTTTAGGGTGGGTATGGATTTTTGGGTGGCAAGTGTAATTTTAGGGTTTAGGGTGGGTATCGGTTTTTGGGTGGCAAGGGTAATTTTAGGATTTAGGGTGGGTATGGATTTTTGGGTGGCAAGGGTAATTTTAGGGTTTAGGGTGGGTATGGATTTTTGGGGGCAAGGGTAATTTTAGGGTTTAGGGTGGGTGTGGGTTTTTGGGTAGCAAGGCTAATTTTAGGGTGGGCATGGATTTTTGGGTGGCAAGTGTAATTTTAGGGTGGGTATGGGTTTTTGGGTGGCAAGGGTAATTTTAGGGTTTAGGGTGGGTATGGGTTTTTGGGTGGCAAGGGTAATTTTAGGGTTTAGGGTGGGTATGGGTTTTTGGGTGGCAAGGGTAATTTTAGGGTTTAGGGTGGGTATGGGTTTTTGGGTGGCAAGGGTAATTTTAGGGTTTAGGGTGGGTATGGATTTTTGGGGGCAAGGGTAATTTTAGGGTTTAGGGTGGGTATGGGTTTTTGGGTAGCAAGGGTAATTTTAGGGTGGGCATGGATTTTTGGGTGGCAAGTGTAATTTTAGGGTTTAGGGTGGGTATGCGTTTTTGGGTGGCAAGGGTAATTTTAGGGTTTAGGGTGGGTATGGGTTTTTGGGTGGCAAGGGTAATTTTAGGGTGGGTATGGGTTTTTGGGTGGCAAGGGTAATTTTAGGGTTTAGGGTGGGTATGGGTTTTTGGGTGGCAAGGGTAATTTTAGGGTTTAGGGTGGGTATGGATTTTTGGGGGCAAGGGTAATTTTAGGGTTTAGGGTGGGTGTGGGTTTTTGGGTAGCAAGGCTAATTTTAGGGTGGGCATGGATTTTTGGGTGGCAAGTGTAATTTTAGGGTGGGTATGGATTTTTGGGTGGCAAGGGTAATTTTAGGGTTTAGGGTGGGAATGGGTTTTTGGGTGGCAAGGGTAATTTTAGGGTTTAGGGTGGGTATGGGTTTTTGGGTGGCAAGGGTAATTTTAGGGTTTAGGGTGGGTATGGATTTTTGGGGCCAAGGGTAATTTTAGGGTTTAGGGTGGGTATGGGTTTTTGGGTAGCAAGGGTAATTTTAGGGTGGGCATGGATTTTTGGGTGGCAAGTGTAATTTTAGGGTTTAGGGTGGGTATGCGTTTTTGGGTGGCAAGGGTAATTTTAGGGTTTAGGGTGGGTATGGGTTTTTGGGTGCCAAGGGTAATTTTAGGGTGGGTATGGGTTTTTGGGTGGCAAGGGTAATTTTAGGGTGGGTATGGGTTTTTGGGTGGCAAGGGTAATTTTAGGGTTTAGGGTGGGTATGGAATTTTGGGGGCAAGGGTAATTTTAGGGTTTAGGGTGGGTGTGGGTTTTTGGGTAGGAAGGGTAATTTTAGGGTGGGCATGGATTTTTGGGTGGCAAGTGTAATTTTAGGGTGGGTATGGATTTTTGGGTGGCAAGTGTAATTTTAGGGTTTAGGGTGGGAGTGTGTTTTTGGGTGGCAATGGTAATTTTAGCATTTTTTTTTTTAATTTTAATTTATTTATATAGCGCTACATTCATCCCAACGGGATATCACGGCGCTAAGGAGGTGGGGTCTGATACTGAAAAGAAGGGCAGGAGGAAGTAAAAGTCTACTTAGGTGGGGAATAAATGTGTTTTTAGTTTTTTCCTGAAGGTATTATAATCATTGATAAGTCGAAGCTCGACTGGCAGCCCATTCCAATGTAAGGCCGCGAGGTGCGAAAAGGTGCGTCCCCCGGTCTTAACCTTTTTGATCCTTTTTGATTCTGCAAGCGCAAGATGCTGTGACCGTAAGCATCTGGAAGGGATGTAGAATCGGATTTTATCTTGGAGAATTTTAGGGCCAATGCGGTGTAGTGCCTTAAAGGTATGCCCCAAGAGCTTAAATCGTGCTCTTTGGCGCACCGGCAGCCAATGAAGTTGCTTCAGGCATTCAGTAGCTGAGCTTAGTCTGCCCTTATTGCAGACCAATTTAGCTGCAGCATTTTGTACCACCTGGAGACGTTTAAACAGGTAGTCCGGCATGCCCACAAACAGGGCATTACCGTAGTCCAATCTGCTAACAAGCAGAGCCTGAGTAACTGTCCTCCTGTCGTCCAAAGGGATCCAAGGAAAGAGCCTTTTTAGGAGTTTTAGCAAAGCAAAACTTTTCCCACAGAGGGTCAGTACGTGATCCTGCATGGATAGTTTGTCATCCATAGGGACACCCAAATTCTTAGCACACCTCTTGGGCTCTGGAGCTTGTCCTAAAGAATGGCGCCACCATGAAGCGTCCCAAATGTGGTGGGCTCCACCGAAAAGCAGGATCTCAGATTTGTCTGCATTGAGCTTGAGACAGTGATCGGACATCCAGGCTGCCATTTCAGTAAGGCAGTCATTAAGCTTAGTCCTTGTGCTCACGTGGTCATTGCCAATGGCTATTGTTAATTGCGTATCATCCGCATATGAGCAAATATCAAAGCCCCATTTAGAGCCAATTTTTGCCAGTGGTGAATCATAAGCATTGAAAAGGGTGGGGCTAAGAGAAGCTCCCTGTGGGACACCACAGCTCAAAGTTTTTGGTTTAGAAGAATAAGCACCCAGTTGTACTGTTTGTTTCCTATTGCTGAGGAATGAATTGAGCCATTGGAGTGCTTTGGCGTGTATTCCTTTTCCATAGAGGTTGCGAATTAAAAGCTGATGGGAGACCGTGTCGAATGCTGCCGATAGGTCCAATAGGATCAGGGCTACAACCTTGCCCTGATCCAGAAGTGCTCTTATATTGTCAAACACGGCCAACAGGGTTGTCTCCGTGCTATTTGTGGCCCTGAAGCCTGTTTGAGATGGGTCCAGTAGGCCATTAGATTCCAGATAGACAGACAGCTGTCTGTTGATCACTTTCTCCATTACTTTAGAGAGAAATGGAAGTAGGGATATTGGCCTATAGTTTGCTGGATTTGTCACATCTACACCTGCTTTTTTAAGCAGGGGAGTGACTATTGCATGTTTCCAGGCCTCCGGGAATACTGCTGTCTCAAGTGATCTATTGAAGAGTTCCGTAACATAGGGGCAGAGGGTAGGAATAATTTGTGAAAAGATAAAATGTGGGCAGGGGTCGAGGGGAGAGCCAGACTTGATTTCCCCCATAGTTTTGGCTACTTCCTCTTGAGAGAAAGGGTGGCATAGTATTTTGGGTCGCAAGGATAGTTTTTGGGTGAGCATAGGTTTTTGGGCGGCAAAGGTAATTTTAGGGTTTAGGGTGGGTACGGGTTTTTTGGTTGCAAAGGTAATTTTAGGGTTTTGACTGTGTATGTGTTTTTGGGTGGCAAAGGTAATTTTAGTGTTTAGGGTGGGTATGGGTTTTTGGGTGGCAAGGGTCATTTTAGGGTTTAGGGTGGGTAAGGGCTTTTGGGTGGCCAGGGTAATTTCAGGGTTTAAGGTAGGTATGGGATTTTGGGTGGCACGGGTAATTTTAGGGTGGGTATGGATTTTTGGGTGGCAATTGTAATTTTAGGGTTTAGGGTGGGTATGGGTTTTTGGGTGGCAAGGGTAATTTTAGGGATTTAGGGTGGGTGTGGGTTTTTGGGTAGCAAGGGTAATTTTAGGGTGGGCATGGATTTTTGGGTGGCAAGTGTAATTTTAGGGTGGGTATGGATTTTTGGGTGGCAAGGGTAATTTTAGGGTTTAGGGTGGGTATGGGTTTTTGGGTGGCAAGGGTAATTTTAGGGTTTAGGGTGGGTATGGGTTTTTGGGTGGCAAGGGTAATTTTAGGGTTTAGGGTGGGTATGGATTTTTGGGGGCAAGGGTAATTTTAGGGTTTAGGGTGGGTGTGGGTTTTTGGGTAGCAAGGGTAATTTTAGGGTGGGCAGGGATTTTTGGGTGGCAAGTGTAATTTTAGGGTTTAGGGTGGGTATTAGTTTTTGGGTGGCAAGGGTAATTTTAGGGTTTAGGGTGGGTATGGGTTTTTGGGTGGCAAGGGTAATTTTAGGGTGGGTATGGGTTTTTGGGTGGCAAGGGTAATTTTAGGGTTTAGGGTGGGTATGGGTTTTTAAGTGGCAAGGGTAATTTTAGGGTTTAGGGTGGGTATGGATTTTTGGGGGCAAGGGTAATTTTAGGGTGGGTGTGGGTTTTTGGGTGGCAAGGGCAATTTTCGGGTTTAGGATGGGCATGGGATTTTAGGTGGCAAAGGAATTCTTAGGAGTTAGGGTGTGAATGGGATTTTGGGTGGCAAGGGTAATTTTAGGGTTTAGGGCGAGTATGGATTTTTGAGTGGAAAGGGTAATTTTAGGGTGAGTATGGGTTCTTGAGTGGTAAGGGAATGTTTAATGTTTAGAGTGGGTATGGTTTGAGGTGTTGTGGAGTTTTAGGGAGACATATATATATATATATATATGGTAATACACATATATAGGGAACTCGACATTGCACGCTTCAAGCTTCCACCCCAAACACCTGATTAACAGCATCCCCTATGGGGAATTTTTAAGAATTCGTAGGGTGTGTAGCTCAGCTAGAGATCTTGTCTATTATCAACAAGAAGCCAAAACCAGGTTCTCGCAGCGAGAATATGATGTAAAAGTAATAGATCAAGCTATGACTAAAGCCAACATGAAAACTAGAGAAGAAATACTCCTTTCCACTGACAGTTTGGATATATCAGGGCAAAATGTTAATTCTAGGGGACAAAACACTGAGTCCAGGGTGAGGCTTATCACCACCTATAGCAGACAGGAGAGGAACATCAGAGCCATTATTAAACAACAATGGCTAGTTGTGTTAATGGATATTACCTTGGGTCAAATGTTACCTAAGAAACCCATCTTTACTTTTCGGAGAGCGCCCTCAATGAGGAAGGCGTTGGTTAAGAGTAGCCCTGAGCTGGATATAAATACTAATTGGCTCTCCCCCAAAAAATGACTTTTACAAATGCAGCTCATGTCAGGCCTGTAAATTTGGGGTCAATATGTATACTTATACAACAGCGTTCAGTTCCAAATCCATTGAGTTAAAAGGATTCTACAGTGGTAGAACCAAATTTGCAGTGTATGTCCTCGAGTGCACCTGCGCACTGCGTTATGTTGGGCAGCACTAAACTGCAGGTGCACGTTAGGATTTTAAAGCACTTGAGCTATTGTCAATTCAGATCCATCGTACCCGGTGGCTCGCCACTTCAAAGACACACATGATAACAATCTCAGCTGTATCAAATATTTTGTAATTGGAGCAGTTAAGGCGCCAAGGAGTCGTGGCAACAGAGAGAAACTATTACGTCAGTTGTAGTCTAAATTTATTTTAGAACTAGACACAAAGACACCTAATGACCTCAATACTAGTGATGATTTACATAATTTCTTATAAACATGACTATGTCCCTGACACAACTTTTTAACCATCTTAGCTGCTATTACACGTTAAGATCTGTTTCCCAAGTTGAGAGAAATGCATTAAGGGATGCAAGGCATTCCCATAGGGTTTTATTTCAGATGTAGTGGGTATTTAGATATATATTTTTTACCAAGTAATAAGTTAACACTTTCGACTGTTATCGAGCCCTGGATGGGCCTGAATACCAAACGCTACCACTCCAAAATTAAGACCTGCAGAATCACGTTCTGCCTGCTTCCTTCTACCTCATTTCAAAATTATAAATGCACCCCAAGCTCCTCTCCCATGTTGAGGCCCATCGGCGACGTTGTCACCATATCCAAAATATAACGCGATTCCAGTCTTCGCAATCGCTTCTCCCTGTCCCCTCCTCTTACGTCACGTGGTACATGGTCAATGCAAAAATACTTCACCAGCTGTCTGTTGCTGTTGGGGTGTGTGTGGAAATGCCTGGCAACCGTGTAACTCGGATCCCTATTTTGGATTGCCCGCTGGTGCTCTAAAATGCAGACTTTAGCTGGATGAATTGTGCTGCCCACATACCTCAGACCACATGGGCATGTGAGGCAGTATACCACGTAAGGTGTGTTGCAATTCATAAATTTAGTAATGCGAACTGGATCTTTTAGGCCTACTACCTTATAAGTGATCACTTTCGTGCTATTCACACAGGCCTTGCACCTGCCACACGGAAAAAAGCCTGTTAAGCTTGTAATGCCTTTCTGCACTTTAAGCGGTGGCAGGTGGCTATCTACCAGCTGGTGTCTAATTGAGCGTGTTCTTCTAAATGTCAGTAAGGGGTGAGGTGGCAAGGTGCAGAAACAGGCAAGAAAGGTACAGAAAGAGGGAACAGGGGTGCAGAAAGAGGCAAGAGCAGTGCAGAAAGAGGCAAGAGCAGTGCAGAAAGAAGCAAAAGAGGTGGAAAAATAGGGAAGAGGGGTGCAGAAAGAGGCATGAAGGATGCAGAAATTTGCAAAAGATGTGCAGAAAGAAGCAAGAACAGTGCAGAAAGAACTACCAGAGGTGCAAAAAGAGGCAAGAGGGGTGCAGAAAGAGGTAGGAGAGATGCACAAATTGGCAAGAGAGGTACAGAAAGAGGCAGGAGGGGTGCAGAAAGAAGGAAGAGAAGTGCAGAAAGAAGCAACTGAGGTGCTGAAAGAGGCACTAAGGGTGCAGAAAGAGGCAAGAGAAGTGCAGAAAGAAGCAACAGAGGTACAGAAAGAAGCAAGAGAGGTGCCGCCCGAAACAGGCAGGAAAGGTGCAGAAAGAGGGAACAAGGGTGCAAAAAGAGGCAAGAGAGGTGCAAAAAGAGGCAAGCGGGTGCAGAAAGAGGCAAGAGGGGTGCAGAAAGACGCAAGATAAGTGCAGAAACAAGCAAGGGAAGTGCAGAAAGAGGCAAGAGAATTGCTGAAAGAAGCAACAGAGGTGTAGAAAGAAGCAAGAGAAGTGCAGAAAGAGGCAAGTGAGGTACAGAAAGAATCAAGAGCAGTGCAGAAAGAACCAACAGAGGTGCAAAAAGAGGCAAGAGGGGTGCAGAAAGAGGTAGGAAAGGTGCACAAAGAGGCAAGAAAGGTACAGAAGCAGGAGGAGTACAGAAAGAAGGAAGATAAGTGGAGAAAGAGGCAAGAGAATTGCTGAAAGAAGCAACAGAGGTATAGAAAGAAGCAAGAAAAGTGCAGAAAGAGGCAAGTAGGTGCAGAAAGAAGCAAGAGCAGTGCAGAAAGAACCAAAAGAGGTGCAAAAAGAGGCAAGAGGGGTGCAGAAAAAGGTAGGAGAGGTGCACAAAGAGGCAAGACAAGTACAGAAAGAGGCAGGAGGGGTGCAGAAAGAAGGAAGAGAAGTGCAGAAAGAAGCAACAGGTGCTGAAAGAGGCACGATGGGTGCAGAAAGAGCAAGAGAAGTGCAGAAAGAAGCAACAGAGGTACAGAAAGAGGCAAGAGAGGTGCAGAAACAGGCAGGAAAGGTGCAGAAAGAAGCAAGTGAGGTGCAGAAAGAGGCAATAGAGGTGCAGAAAGAAGCAAGAGAGGTGCAGAAAGAGGGAAGACGAGTGCAGAAAGAGAACAGGGGTGCAGAAAGAAGCAAGAGAGGTGCAGAAAGGCAATAGAAGTGCAGAAAGAGGAAAGTGAGGTGCAGAAGGAGGCAAGAGAACTGCAGAAAGAGGCAAGAGAGTTGCAGAAACAGGCAAAAGGGGTGCAGTAAGAGGGAACAGGTGTGCAGAGAGAGACAAGAGAGGTGCAGAAAGAGGGAAGAGGGGTACAGAAAGAAGAGAGTGAGGTTCAGAAAGAGGCAAGAGAGGTGCAGAAAGAGGAAATAGAAGTGCAGAGAGAGGCAAGTGAGGTGCAGAAGGAGGCAAGAGAACTACAAAAAGAGGCAAGAGAGTTGCAGAAACAGGCAAAAAGGGGTGCAGAAAGCTCCAACAGAGGTGCAAAAAGAGGCAAGAGGGGTGCAGAAAGGGGCAAGTGAAGTGCAGAATGAAGACAGTGAGGTGCAGAAGGAGGAAGAAAGGTGCAGAAAGATGCAAGAGAAATGCAGAAAGAGGCAAAAGAGGCACAGAAAGAAGAGAGGTTTGTGCTCCATTAGTACCAATTTAACACCCACATTTAGCAATAAGTAACACATGACCATTCCAGCTTTGCAAAGGACCTTCCACCACGCTGTAACGCGTGAAGCTGCATTTTTGGGAACATTTGAGCCGTTTGAGCTAGAAACAAGGCTTTTTTTGTTCAAATCTGCAGAGTAGGCAGCAGATGATGGAATATTTGGCAAATGCGGAAAATGTTTAATTATGTGACAATTGGTGCAGCCGAACAGTCACATAATTCCAGTGCCCTGCTCATACCTCCGACTAGTTCCAGAAGTGCTCCTCAGTGGTTCCTTCTTTTTTTGTGTCTCATTGAGTTTATAGTTTAGCTTCTATGGAAACGAGGAAGACTAAACCTGAGGTTACCACTCCACAACACAGGCTACAGTACCACATAATTACTCTCCAAAACACATAATCCAACTCCACATAATTCCTATACACTAAATACCACATACTTTCTATTCACATAATTTCACTGCACAACATACCACATAATTCCACTACACACAACGTACATCCACTCTACACCAAAAAACATTAGTAAAAAACTTTTACATTTACAACGGCAATCGCTCTAACTCTCGCAAATGCGAAACCTATTACATTGCAAATGCTTCTTTAACTAGTAGTCGCGTTTGCAGAGTGGTGGAGAAAGGGTGCTGGGCCTCCGACCAGCGCTCAGGAATTCCACTGCGTAGAACTTACTGGAGGTACCAGGAGGGCTTCTTGGCCCCCAAAGTCCCTCAGGAGTAAAGTGGACTTCATCCCCCATCCCGTAGTCTGCCAGGAGGCGCGTTTGCAGAGTGGTGGAGAAAGGGGGTGTGGCCTCCGAAGACGTCTTAGCAATCCTACTGTGTGGGACTTACTGGAGGTAACAAGAGGGGTAGTTGGCCCCCAAGGACATCCTTGGGGGCCAACTACCCCTCCTATTACCTCCAGTAAGTACCACACAGCAGGATTGCTAAGTTCTCATAACAGGCCACGCCCCCTTTGCCCACCACTCGGCAAACGCGCTCCCTGGCGCGCTCTTGGATGGGGATTGAAGTCCCCTTCACTGCTGGGGGTCCTTAGGGGCCAACTAGCCTACCTCTTACCTCCAGTAAGCCCCACACCGTGGGATTGCTGAGAGGTGGACACAGGCCACGCCCCCTTTCTCCACCACTCTGCAAACGCTCCTCCTGGCACGCTCTTGGTTGGGGAATTAAGTCCCCTTTCCTCATGAGGGTCCCTGGGGGCAAACTAGCCCACCAGGTACCTCCAGTAAGCCCCACACAGCTGGATTGCTGAGAGTGCTCAAAGGCCACGCCCCCTTTTTACACCACTCTGCAAACGCTGCTCCTGGCGCACTGCTGCTCGGGGGATGAAGTCCACTTGTGTCCCGAGGTCCTCAGGACACAAGAGGACCTCATCGCCCCACCAGCAGTGCGCCAAGAGGCGCGTTTGCAGAGTGGTGTAAAAAGGGGCGTGGCCTCTGACCACCTCTCAGCAACCCCACAGTGTTGGGCTTACTGGAGGTACCTGGTGGGCTAGTTGGCCCCCAGGGACCCTCAGGAATGAAGGGGACTTAATTCCCCAACTTAGAACGTGCCAGGGGTCGCGTTTGCAGAGTGGTGCAGGGAGGGGGCGGGGCCTCCAGCGAGATGCCGGCTTTTCTTTTTTTCTAAATAATTAAATATTCGGGAGGAGGGCCGCATGGCCCCCCTTCCCTGGGCCACTTCTGGCCCCGGGGACCCCATCCCCCGGGGCCTGGCCAGCCTTTACATTTTTTTTTTCATTTTGGAGGGGGGCCGCGTGGCCCCCCTCCTTAGCCCAATTATGGCCCCAGGGACCCCATCCCCCGGGGCCGGCCTTCCTTTTTTTTATTTATTATTTTTCCCGGGAGGGGGGCCGTGTGGCCCCCCTCCCCTGGGCCACTTCTGGCCCCGGGAACCCCATCCCCGGGGCCGGCCCACAAGTTGGGGACCGTGGGGGGGGCCCCAAAGCCCCCACGGTCCCAGCCGGCTCCCTGCCTTCTGCGGGAGCCGGCATTGCTTTTGGGCAAGGGGAGCTGCTGACATGGAGCTCCCCTTGCCCAAAAGTAATTCTGCCTTGCTTCGTTGAAGCGAGAGCAGGTTTCCTGGGAAGGTGGCTGTCCCCGGGGCTGTGGGTGCCCCCGCGGGCCCCGCTATATAATTATACATTGCCCCCGGGACCTGGCCCACCTGGAGGCTTAAGAATAACGAAGCGCGGGAGCCCGTGCTTCATTTTTTTTTTTTTTTAAATGCTTTTGTTGGCCCTGGGGGTCCTTGTGGGACGCCCTGAGCATGCCTAGGGGGGCAGGGTGTTTCTACCCTGCCCCCTTTTCTTGTTTTTCATCTTTTTTTCACCTTTTTTCTTGTGACTCGGTCACAAGATGGCTGCCAACACTTCCTGGTTTGGAGTGTTGGCAGCCAATCAAAATGAAGCTCATGCTCGGGAGGATTCGCAACTCCTCCTCGGTGCTCGGATATCGATATTTTTATTTTTTTAATTTCTCAGGAATTACTGAACGGATTTACACCATTTAAAATAAATGTCGCTTTCTGAACCAAGAGCTACGTTTTTGCCAAATTTGGTGTAATTCCGTTCAGCAGTTCGGGCTGTAGCCTGTTCCAAAATTCCTATGGAAATTAACATGGGGAAAACGCGGTTTGGGACCCCCCTTTTTTCTCGGCCCCCGCTTGACGAATCACCCCGAAGCTTTGAGGACAGGAGCTGGCCTGAGTGAACCATTAGTTTTTAAAAATTTGCGAAGATTCGTCAAACGGCGCCAAAGGTATTGGCAAAAGAAAAAACGCGTTTTGAATAGAAACAAGGTCCTAACTATAACTACCTACTGGAGACCGTCAGTAGGTAATATATATATATATATATATATATATATATCAAGCATATACATATATATGTATACAAGAAAAGTGTTTGTACCTACCTGCACATTTTATACCAACCATATACCTTTAACATGCATGTCTTTACCGCGAAAATGTAAGTATTTTACAGGAAAATATAAACCATTTGTGTGTGTGTAGGTTAGGGTTTATGCTTACCTGTAAAATACGTATATTTACTGGTGAAACCTTTACCACGCATATGCCTTTTACAAAGAAATTTGTTGTAAAGGCATGCATGGTAAAGGCATAATCGGGGTAAAAATATGTGTTGTAATGGACTTCGTGTTGTAACGGCATGCGTTACAATGGAATGCGTTGTTCCATCATATTTCCCTGTTGTGGGTGCTCCAGGTTGGAGACGGCACTGCAGTGAGGAGCATCACTACACTAAGGCTGTGTCAGAAGAGCAGCCTGGAAAGACATTTGAAATGTAAACAAATTGCAATTTAATGTCATGAACCTGATAGAATGGTGTGCTTTAGCACTGCTCAACCTCCGTTGAATTTTACCGCTTCAGAAAAAGGAAAATGCTCCTTGTTGAAATTTCTGGGAGCTCTTTCTTCACCCAGTGCTCTTTTATGCAGATCGCAAGGTACTCTCAACACAATGTTCTGGATAACTCCATCATAGAAAGTATAAAAGGCCTTTGATCACTCTGCATTATACAGTGATTTAACTGGAATCCACCACTTGACTGTGGCTACCTCACATTTGTCAGCGCTTCAAGGATATCTTATGAGGAATTCACTAGTCTTTATCTGATTCGTTTGTCTGCTGCATGCTATTCACACCTGCTGTTCCAGATTGAGCGATCCAGTGTCATGGGTAACCGTTGTCCACCTGTTCCATGTGGTAATGCTGATTCCTTGGGTAATGTGGATGCCACTATTTTCAAAACTACAGACATCTATTTGGTGCTGTGATTTCCGACCATACAGCTGTCAGACTGTGTGTTTGTCTCTTTTGTGGTTTGCTTGCTGGCCCTTAGTTTTTAGATGAAGTGCACTAGTCTTTTAGACACTGCAGATTTTTGTTTTCAGATGATACGCACTGGTCTTGTGTGGCACTGTCCTCTCTTTTCAGATCTTTAGCAATGATGCCCTTGTGACACTTTCCCCTTGTTTTGAGGTGAGATATATGGACCATTATGTTGTTCATTACTCTTTCTGGTGACAGGTTGTTCCCATCTTTTCCACATCACATCTGTCTTCATATGGGTTACACATTGGGGCCTCCGTTTCCTTATTTTACATGACCATTGCTAGAACGCTGCAATACGTGTCTCTCTCGTTTAAGGTGTTTATTGATCCTTTCTGAACGTTAGTAGTGACTTTGAAGGTTTCATTTAATGTGGGGCCATGGCTGTGCATTATGTTCTAGTGAGATGAAAG
Organism: Calotriton arnoldi; assembly: GCA_963921515.1. Classification (NCBI taxonomy): domain Eukaryota; kingdom Metazoa; phylum Chordata; class Amphibia; order Caudata; family Salamandridae; genus Calotriton; species Calotriton arnoldi. The sequence goes on from CAWUFW010000867.1 coordinate 1,844,567, forward strand.
TGCCCATTGTTTAGTCTAGTTCACCCCATTTTAGAACAGTATTCTTGTTCCAGAGTTCCATTTGACTCTCCAAGAGAATTGTCGTAGGCCTCTTGTGCTGTTAGATCGATCGTGTCCATACACGAAGCTCTCTCATTGTTATATTATACAATGACCTCGCATCAAGTTCTAAAAAAAAGGGAGATTACTGTTGTTAGTTCGTATTCCTTTTTTCCCTCGTGTTCTCATAGAGGATTCCATTTTCGTATATATGTTGTTTCTGGTATATTTATTACCTAAGGATGTATGTATTTATTTGTTTCGTTTACGGCCTGTTAGATTTTTTTTTTACACCTCGTACCTTTGACGATGTTGGAAATGTGATACATATAACCCTTTAATTGAGCATGTGGGCACTCTGAACCGTAATATACCGCGTCACTCTTGCTTGGTCAAATGGCAGTGTTTCTGCGGGGCAGGGCAGATTTTCAGTATGGAGCTATTTCCGTTTTTCGGCTAATTCAAAACGGCTCTTCATGGACCGGTGAATAATCGGTTATCTTTCGAGGGAGCGCTTGAGCATTGCTTTTTTGTCACCCATCTGTGACAATCGTTTACCGATGTTGCCCACAAACGTTTTCTTTGTTCTGCTTTTAGGCATGCTTCTGTTTTCGTTGACGCCGGCTTTGGTAGAGCTTTAAACGCTTTGATGATAATTAGGACGTGGGACTGACTCCACACGAATAAACGCCTTACAGATCTTATTTACATTATCTGTCTGTGGACCCATTGCAAACAATGGCAAGCCATTGTTTTCTGTGATAATTTCAGACGGCAATTGATGTATGTATAACACGCTGCAGAATTGTCCAATATTAGACACATGAATGTATTGTCTAATTTTTTGGGATATTTTGGACTTTATAGGACAGTTTTTTCGCAAGTTGCGCTCTGGTTTTGTAACCTTTGTGTGACTGTTCTCATTTAAATTTTTTGTTGACATCCTCTACAAAATGTGCATGTAAGTACAGTACAGTAATAGTGCCCAGCGAGAGATCATCAGTGGCAAGCACACATACGAATCAAAAGGCTTATCATATAGCGAAGAAGCAGTTGGAGTGGGACACTACAACTAGATTATGTGACCATTTCCTATCTGGTGGGATGAGACAGATGGGTGGATTAGTGGGGGGGTCTCAAGGAAACTGGGTGACAATATTAAACATCGTTTTGTGTTAACATAGCGCTCTTAAATTGGAGATATTAGTTTGATGATTTTGAATCAGGTGGGGATGTATGGTATTTACTCATTAAACCTTATTTTAAATAAGGTCATTAATGGGTCTGTAAATTATTTGAGAAATAGTCCAAGTAAACCATGATTGTGGCAGGTTCATCCTGCTCATTTGTGGCAGTCTGTTGTTGAGATTTGTCCCGGTATAGCAGTGAAATGCTCTCACCTGAGGTTTGTTAGGGTTTACTTACTGTGTTGAAAAGGCATGTGGAGCTCATGACTCGTCTTTAAGAAAAAAAGTATATTTTTGTAACTTTTAGAAATGCAGTCCCCAAAAATTAGGGTGCACCCTAATTAAATTTTGAACTGCCAGAAATTAACCAGCGTATCAACAAAGCCCAGTCTTAAAATACTGTTTGTGTGGGGCATGACTTTGAAGGCACATCACTTAATTTCCATCTTATTCTCTCCAAGGGAGGGACACCAAGGTCGCCTTCATTTCTAAAGCTTACCCCTGACCTGGAGATAGCTAAATCACTTCTAATGTCTACATGTAAATTCCCTGTCAATTGGGAAAAATTCAGTTATTTTATGGGAACCCTCTCGGAGGTCTAACTCAACCTGCAGTCCTGTTGGCCTCTCCTCAAATCTGTATTTCCACGTCTCACTTCTGCCTTTCAGTAGAGAGCTGACCTGGACTGTGTCACAAAAAGGTAGGTTTGTGATCTCAAATCACTCTTGCGGGCAGAACGAAGTCCCCCTTTTAGAAAAAGCTTTCTTCACTGGTTTCAGCTCTCACAGGATCATGAAATACTATATTTCATGAGTGCTTTAACAGCACCTTTCTTTTTTTCTTAACTTTGCTCAAGATTCTGCTTTGGGTAAGTTTGTGTGTAAATTGGACCATGATTGTTGTCCTGCTCTACTGCCTTCCGGTCTCCACAGAGACGGGTCGAATACGATAGTTAAAAGTTTCTAGCATGGGTACCTCCTCTGTTGAGTCAACGTGTTCTTGCAGCCATTGCTTTTTGGTCACTCAGGGAATGGCATATGGGAAAGTTGTGTAGTTCCTATAAACCTATATAGGATCTGCGTGTTTAGACAACATATACTGTGGGATTGGTGTCCAGACTGATTCCAGACACCCCCACCGGGTATGTTTGCCTGTATACCAGCTGGCTCACAGTGCTACTAGAAACCCCTCTTACCAAGGGGAGAATAGTTCTTGGCAACTATCGAACATGACAACTCTGTCCCATCAGGGATCGTGGAAACAGTGCAGTACGTTTCGCTCAGTCACTCGTGCTCACTTTGTCTCAGAGAGATACACAGAATAAACGGTAGGGACGTTTTCAATAAGCATTTATTGAACCAGCATCATTCTAGTGTAAAATAGGTGTGCTGAAACAACCATAAGATATAAATGATTATAAGCACCAACAAAGTAAAAGGATGGTAGATTCCTACCATAGTGCTAAAACAATGAATACAGGCAGGTATATAAAATACATGACAGTAATAATGCGTACTCCTACGATGCGACCCTAACTAGATGTACCTATGTGTACCTAGCATGTATGTAGGTGTAGAGCCAAGAATCCCTCTAGGATAAAGTCAACCCCATTACCTGAAGTGAGAGACTGTGGGACCCCGACTTGATCTCGAGATGGATACACCGCGAGGGATGTCAGACCACTGCGAGCTGGAGTGTCTGCATGCAGGAACCTCAGCGTCTTGCGTCAGTGTGTCAGCATGGAAGTCCTTTTTCTCCTCTCCCTGCCTCAGCAAAGATATGGTGTTTATATACCCAAAGTGGTACCCTCAGGGGATCTACCTTGCTGTGTCATGTCGGACTAGGATGACGGAAGGAATGACCCTTATACATAGTTATTATGCAGGAGATGGTAGTCCTGCTGAGATTCCAAGAACCCTTATGCATAATGAATGAGGCTAGTTTTCGGAGAAAACCCCACGTCATATAAGCCATACCGTAACTAGGTAAAAGGTCAGCACCAAGAACCGTTATGTAGTGTAAGGCAGGGGAAGTATAGGTGAAAGGTTTGGTTACTACCTGAGCCTATATTGGGGCACCTGTATGAAACATAACACCCACTCCTCATCCGACTGGACGACATACTAAAAAGTCTGAATGTACTTCTAAAAATACGCAAACAACTAAGAAGTCCATAAAAAATAACGTGTAAAAAATGCTAAAGTTGTAGCATAAGCGGTAGAAGTCTATTAAAATATGTTTGTACATATGGTTCGAACAACTATGAGTATCTGAAAGCCACGCTGTTCAGCAAAAAGAAAAAGTATTTATTGTTTAAAAATTCCAAATTTGGTTGTTTTGAAAAAGGCCAAATTTTTCCCAGCACACGATGAGCCAAATGTTTGTGTCCTGGCTGCAAGACTCAACATCACTGTTGCTTGCCATCGCAGACGACGATCCCTGCAACACCTCACAGATCAGGTCAATCGAGCACAGATGATCTTCTGTATTGCCCACAGCCGATGCTGGAGAAGCCTGTGTGACATCCAAGGCCTGAGCGTTTGTAGAGGTGCCGGTCTCCATTCCAACAGGAGCTGACGCATCCTGTGGTGGCTCTAAGAATGCATACATCAACATTGGAATACGCTGAGGAAACAGCAGTACATGGGCCATTATCGGGTCCTGTAAAGCATCCACGTCCGGTGTCGCAACCAATGGAAGTGTTAGACAGAGATCCAACACGCTTTCATGCCCGCGGAACAGGCATCGTAGGACAGGCAGAACACAGTCAATCCAGACTGGCCGAAACAATAGGAAACAAAACTCGCTTAGTTCTCGAAGGCGAGGTGTGCCCAGATGGAGTACCATGCGATCACGGTATCAGCGCTCCAAGAGTGTTTTTTCCATCTCCTTGGTGACTGGGTTGTCAATTGCGTAGCAGAAAAGTTACAATCAGGATTCCTGCTATTAGGAACAGGATTAGCGGAAGTCCTCCAAAAATGCTTCCGAATACGGAGTGTATGAATGCTGGAATCACTCAGAAGATTGTCTGAAAAGTGCTTAACAGTCCCGAACCTCTCAAAGTGTGATGGTGAGGGAATCCAAGGCGTGTTCAAGTCTTTGTTCTTGGCTATTCCAAGACAGGAAGTCTGTTGCACAGTGTCATTCAGAAATATTATCTGCTGTGGAATGAGGCACGCTCGAAATAGTGCTTCTGTTCCCTTAACTTGCCATTCCTTTGAACCCCAGACTGATTTTATGTCTAGAGTGTCCTTCCAAAAGTCGAAACCCGGTTCAGACAGTTGGGAAATAAAGGATGCAGAATAAATCTGTTTGGTGTTTGTTAGCATATTTTTCTGCGCAGTTGTAGGTGCAACCTTATAGTAATATGAGGTTGGGTCAGAAGTGTTAAACCCTGAAAAATAAGAACATTTCTGTGTGAACGTTCATGAACTACCTTTCGGTGGTGTTGGGCAATGCTCCCATTGGTTGTATTTAAAACATTACGTGGGATACTAGATTTATGTAAAAAGTGATGAGCATAATGTTGATAACAGTACATTGTGTCGTAATCAGTTGTGTCCTCTAACATTTCAATGCTTGAAAATGCAGCGGATTGTTCTAAATCAGACAACATATTATTTACAGTTTCAAAATCCCAATTGTCGGAAAATAAACTGGAGGTAATGATATCATTTAAAGACATTTTAAATACATGAGGTAGTTTCAAAAGTTCAGTGGGACCAAATACATCATATGAAGCTCTGTCCCAAACTATACCATCAGGAATCGGAACAGCTGTAATGTTCACGAAGGACAGGTCTCTTTGTTCACGATGAGAAGATGTATGAGGTTTCAGGACCAAGTTCACATTTGATACTACAGAGCGTTCTGGGAGATGGTTTCCATTATTGAGTAAGCAAAAGACAGTCACTAGGCCAATCCAGAATAGAAAAAACAATATTCCAGTTATTATCCAGAGCTAAAGGCAAGGTGATACTAGGTAAGTGTTTTTCAGAATGTAGAAGTCATGAAGTTGTTGTTTATGGGAAACTTGAGCTGCCGTGATTTCTGGTTCACTGGGATCCAGAGAGAAGGTATCAAAATCGATGAAGTAGCCAGATGCAGGTCGATCTATCTTTGGTAGCTCAGCAGGTTTAGTTGAACTGGCAGACGTCTCTTGTAGAGGCATATTTATGTAGATGTCGGTGTTAGGCCGAATTGATATTTGTCTTTCATTTGTGTTTTTATGTTCTATTTCGACAGGAATGAGTTCCATTTCATTGTTGGAAAGTCCATTATTTTGGATTGACAACTCTTCAAATGTTACAAGTCTTTCTGTCTGAACTTCCTGTATGGTAATGAGAGGAGAGCGTTGGCTACCCAGGAGCCCAGAAGGCCTACTATTCAGTATCGGCCACATAGTGTGGTTTGATCAGTTCGATGGAGACAAATCTCTTTTCTTTTTTTCCGGCAAGAGGCGGAAGAAGTACTGTTCTTGTTCCTTCAACAGCCAGGACAGGTAAAGGCTTTCTATATGATGGCCCAAATTCTTTCTTGTCCACAATCTTTTCTCTGACCAGATCCCTGACTTTAGGGGTCCAGGCAGGTCTTGCCGTGACTGATTTGACTTCCCCAGTGGCGGTGCGTTTTACTTGCACGTTGCTTTGTAGTGGCCGGAATTCTTTGAGATCTTGTAAAACAGCCAAACGTTTATTGATGTCGAATGTTTTTTCAATCGCCACTGTGCTTTCATAGTCGAGATCAGGTACCCACATTCTTGTTCCAAATAGGACTTCGTAAGGAGTGACACCTCCTAGGGAACTTCTTGGCATATTGTTGAGAGCCCTCTGGACCCCATATAAGTGATTGACCCAACTACCACCCAAACCTAATACCCTTGCTGTTAAAGATTGCTTTAAGCTTTAAGTCTCGGTTTTTTCTCTCCACGACCAAATTTCCTTCGGGATGGTACGGAGAGGAGTACTGCAGTGCAACACCCAAACTTCCCATAGCTTCCTTGTAAGCCCTAGAGCTAAACGTGGGGCCACGTTCACAATGTAATGTGCCAACTGCGTATATCCCTATGAAGACTCACAAATCTTTTATGACGCCAAACCCACAGGAATCTGGAGCATGAATCCACTGCCACCAAGATATACTTGTAAGCCCCATCTGAGTGTAGGGGGCCGCAGTTGTCCAAATAGACACAAGCAAGTGGTCTGTCTGATATCAGCAGTGGTGTCTGCGCTGGACATGCTACGGTGGAGCCCTTCATTTGCTGACAGATGTCACACTTTAAGACAAAATTCTCTGTTTGTTTAGTTAGTCCTGGCCACCAATAGCGTTGCTTCAGCAAAGAAACTGTCGCAGTAATCCCTGCGTGTGCAGAACCTAGACCCTCGTGTGCAGCTAGTATTAAGCTTAATCTGCGATCCATGTTTGGTATTACTCTGTCCCCCACTCCTGGAATTTGAACATACGGAATGTTATTTGCATCTAACTTGTAGGAGTACTTGAGTGGAAAACCTTTCGGTAAAGCTGTGCTGTTTTTGCGTGAAGCAATGACAGCTACCATTATCTGTCTGTCTATTCTCGTGCTAGAATGAGTGATTGCAGCTACAGCAGCATTCGTACTGCCCCTTTTGTGGCTTCATCAGCCAATGAATTCCCTTCAACGTGAACGCCATCACGTTGATGACTCCGCATGTGTATCACGTGAGCTCTTGGTAGTTCGTTTTTCAACTCAGCTACCTGTTCCCATAGCGTTTTATGCTTAATTGTGCAAAATTTTGAGATTTTAAACCCGTTCTGACCCCAGTAGTGAAGATATTCATTGTATGACTGGACACAGTAAAATGAATCGCACACAATCAGTGTGGGGAATTCTCGATCCGTATTTATTAGTGCCAGCAACAGGGCTTTTAATTCTGCCAGCTGTGCCATGCAGTCTCCTAGAGACTGTGTCTTCGTACTGCTAGGATGGAACTTGCCTTCCTGCATACGACCCTTCACAATCGCACATGCTGCGCTGTATTGTTGTTTACTTCCTGTGGCCGGCTGAGCAGATCCGTCAGTGAAAATGATATGTTCTTACTGATATAGAGACATTATTTCATTCGGGAGAGGATATTCTTGTTCATATTGCAGAAATGCTTGTGTCTTAAGTGTAGAGTCAAATTTGTAATGTACAGAGAGAATTAGCCCATTGTATCCATCTTGAATGTAAAGCTTTAGCATTCGGAACGCTTGCTTTTGTAACAGCCTCTAAGGCCGGTACTGGAGTTACGACAATTATTTGTTTCCCTGAGCCAGTGCTCTTTCCCTCACTACAGCGGTCTGTACTGCTATCAGAATGTTGTCTGTAGAAGCAAAACGTATTTCAGCGTTTGTGTACAAGTGTGATTTGTATGCTATGGGTACTGTTTTGCCTTCATTGAAGGTTAGGTAAGTATACCCAGATTGACCCGCTATAACACGGATCACCAAATTTGTGGTGTTTATACCTGTGTGTAAGTGTTTGGATGCTATCATGTCAGCTTGTAAGGAATGAAGGATATCTGTGTGTTCCTATGTCCAAAGCCTAACTGAAAAATCAGGTCTTATTAGGTCGTAGAAAGGTTTTACTTTTTCTGCGTGATCTTAAATGTAAGTTCTGCCAATATTCAAGAATCCCAATATGGATTGTAAGTTTTTCAACGATTTAGGAGGTTGGAGCAGCGCACACTTTTCTAAAAAGTTAGCTGCCAGGCTTTTCCCTTCACTTGAAAGCTCATATCCCAAAAATAAGACATTGAGGTGGGCTATTTTCGATTTTTTTAAATTAAATTTGTAGCCCTCAGAGGCGAACCCCAGAATTATGTTGCTCACCCTGGTCCAGTGATCCTTTAAATCATCACCCGTCAGATAAATATCATCTACATAGGACAATGCCTCTTCATTCAAATTTTGAAGTAACTCTGTTACCCTAGCGGCGAACAACCCAAGGCTATTCTTATACACTTGGGGGAGTCGACAGAATTGACGCTGAAAACCGAGCGCTGCGAATGCTGTTAAATATCTGCTTTCAGGCGCTATATTTTGGCAGAAAAATCCATTTGAGATATCTAGTGTCGTTTTGTATTTTTTCTGCACAATGTTATTCATTAATGCGGCACTGTGTGCATTCTGTACTGCAAATGTTTTAGTGCATGTGTTCAGATGTCTGTAGTCTAAAAGTAGATGGTATGATTTATCGGGTTTCATTACAGGAAACAAAGGATTATTCATTGAAGAGGTGCAAGTTTCAATTACACCCTGGTATTCAAGTTGATCTAAGATCTCCCTGACCTGTTTTTTCGCTTCTTGTTTTATTGGGTACTCTCTCTGTGGAGTTGGAGTAGTTTTTACTGGGATTTCATTGTGAGGTGACTCAGCATCCCACCCAATATGGTTGCGATATAATGCTGGAGCAAGTGCTATCGCCCACTCCTGCGCATATGTATGTTTTAAGTATATATTGGAACGAGGTCGGAAAAGGCCGGTAAAATTACCGTTTCTCCCTTTGGGCACTCCATAACAATTTCAGGCGGCCAATCTTTTTCAGCCAAAAGGATGTCATATCCATAAGTCAGGTTCTCCCAAAAGAGGCCTTTAATTTTTCTGGGTTTGTCCTCCTCCATTTGCAGTGTTATTTCATGTAATCTATGTGGGACACTTACCCTCGTATCAGGTGTCTCCACCGTGATATAATAATAATAATATTAATAACACTTATAAAGTGCCTGGCTACAGCAACTGTTGTGTCCCCGCGCGGAGACTAACCCTTCGGAGGAGGAGAAAGGACAAATGGACACGGGACCTCAGAGCTGGAAAAACTCAGCTGTCACCAGAAATTCCATCAGGTTCCGGCAGAGCTATTTTTACTTCTGCTGCGCTGTCTAGCATAGTCAGAGCCCATTCCCCGTTCAGAAGTTGAGTCCTCAGAATTCTGGGCACGTCTAACTTTAAGACCTGCTACTTTCTTCTTTATAAATTGAGGTTTTGATTTTGGTCTCTCTTCTTTTTTGGAAGTATAGTCTGAAGCGCGTTGCATGTCTCTGGACTTTGTATGCACTTCTTGTCTGTGTTCTGACCGTCCTTCCCTCACTGAGTTTTTTGAAGAACCCTAAAAGGAACGAGAGGAACGTGTATCAGTATCCTGATACCTGTCAGGTTTTTTAATGTTATCACGATTCCTATGGTTGTACCTCCTTTCGGAGGGTTCCTGTTGAGGAGACCCACCTCTGGATTGTGACCTATTTTCTCTATTCTTTTGTTTTTTATTATTATCCCATTTCTTCTTAGAAGAATCAGGTGCTTGCTTGGTGTTCTCTTTTTCAGGTCCACGCATGAGTTGAGGTTTTGTTGCTCCAGCTCCCAAACTATCTCTAACTAATTCAGCATAGGTATCTTCGATAATCTTAGGTAATTCGCGCTCCTGTTGTAAAGGAGTGAAATCCCTCAGGCGTTGGCGTATTGCCACTGCTGCTGCCTCCCTTTTATGTTTGCTAATATAATAGTTGATACCTGGGCAAAATTTCCTAACAATTTCATTCCTAATTTCAGAGCAGGTTCTGCTCCATACTCATTCTGTATTTGTCTTAATACATCTAGTATTACTGCTGTTGAAGGGATACCATGAGTTCTGGTATGTATGGAAGCGAAAACTATACCCCAAGAGGTACAATCCTCTATCTGGGGAGCTATCCCCATTGGTAAGCAGATTAATAACATTCTGTGTTTATCATGAGGGCTTGAATGTGGAAATGCTGCCTCTGTGTTATTTTTTGAGCTATCCAGAATGGCATTGCTCACGTTTGGTGGGCATTTTACCCATAACTGCGTGTACCGTTTGTGGTGTTACTTTAGTTGTAGATCCCTGAATTTGTCCTGCTGGTGTAGCCCTTGTTGGCTGAAGTGTGAGTGTTCTCATTACGAACTGTGTCAGGTTTCTGTAAAGTTTTATTATTTCTTTATGAAGTGGACGTAAGTTTGCTACTGGCATTGTGTCAATATCTGGATGCGGTGTGTAAGCTGCTAGGACTGGCCAAGTTGCTCCATCTCTTCCGAGCGGACCAAGTCTCACTTTTTCTTTTGTGTGTGGGGAGGCGCCTTTAAACCAGTTTATGTGCTCCTGGTAGGTGAGCGAAATTTCAATGTCCTCATACGGACAGTATTCATTTGGTGTTTCATCTTCAGTGTAAGAATGAAATGTATTTGTGTGTGTATCTGCTTGTGGGAATTTAACCCATGAATAGAATACGTCTGTTCTATATGACTAGTGTGCCTCAATCACGAATGTTAATGTCCCAACCCTAGCCGTGACTCCATAGTCTGCTAGTTTTAAAGTAAGATCAGTTCTAACATTTTCTGAAATGTTTATTTCACCTTCTTGTTCTTCCTCCCTTGCTGCAGCACGTTGTGCTGGCGCATTGATGTCTTTGTCAGCTGTTATTGAAAAAGAGGAAGTTTCAAGGAAACTGAGATAAGGTTTTATGCACAACAGGGAACTGTTTGTCCTTCAAGCTTGATAAATCTACAGCCAATACATAGGATATGCCTACTCAGCTGTGGCAGATTGTTCCCTTCCCAATCCAGACGTCTCTGGGAAAATGTGAGTAGGGGTCTCTGAGAACAGCACGACTGAACTACTCAGATTTGACCTTTAAATAAGTACCAAACCAAGGTTGGCGGGCCATGTTGTGTAGTTCCTATAAACCTATATAGGATCTGCGCATTTAGACAACATAGACTGTGGCATTGGTGTCCAGACTGATTCCAGACACCCCCACCGGGTATGTTTGCCTGTATGCCAGCTAGCTCACAGTGCCACTAGAAACCCCTCTTACCAAGGAGAGAATAGTTCTTGGCAACTATCGAACATGACAACTCTGTCCCATAAGGGATCGTGGAAACAGTGCAGTACGTTTTTCTCAGTCACTCGTGCTCACTTTGTCTCAGAGAGATACACAGAATAAACGATGGGGATGTTTTCAATAAGCATTTATTGAACCAGCCTCATTCTAGTGTAAAATAGGTGTGCTGAAACAACCATAAGACAGAAACAGATATAAATGATTATAAGCACCAACAAAGTAAAAGGATTGTAGATTCCTACCATAGTGCTAAAACAATTAATACAGGCAGGTATATAAAATACATGACAGTAATAATGCGTACTCTTACGATGCGACCCTAACTAGATGTACCTAAGTGTACCTAGCATGTTTGTAGGTGTAGAGCCAAGAATCCCTCTAGGATAAAGTCAACCCCATTACCTGAAGTTAGAGACTGTGGGACCCCATCTTGGTCTCAAGATGGACACCCCGCGAGGTATGTCAGACCACTGTGAGGTGGAGTGTCTGCATGCAGGAACCACAGCGTCTTGCGTCAGTGTGTCAGCATGGAAGTCTTTTTTTCTCCTCTCCCTGCCTCAGCAAAGATATGGTGTTTATATACCCAAAGTGGTACTCTCAGGGGATCTACCTTGCCGGACTAGGATGATGGAAGGAATGACCCTTATACATAGTTATTATGCAGGAGATGGTAGTCCTGCTGAGATTCCAAGAACCCTTATGCATAATGAATGAGACTAGTTTTCGGAGAAAACCCCACGTCATATAAGCAGTAACGTAGCTAGGTAAAAGGTCAGCACCAAGAACCGTTATGTAGTGTAATGGCAGGGGAAATTTAGGTGAAAGGTTTGGTTACTACTTGAGCCTATATTGGGGCACATGTATGAAACATAACAGGAATGGACAAATGTGGATTTGCTGAAGAAAGTGTATTTAAGGCCTGTGGTTTCCCGGCTAAGTATTTGAAAAGATTGACAAAATGGAGGCCAAATGGGGAGGGGGAGACTGTGGCCTTCAATGAAAAGACTTTACTAGATACATTGCACTCGTGTGTAAAACAAAGAGAAACCAACAGCACCAACCCATTTCCAAAAATCCCCTTCAAGAGTAGGCTAACCCAGCCTCTGCATTCTTTCAAACAAATATCAAAAAGTGAATTTCTGGATCTGGTCAAAGCAAGCAGGCCAGCCGGCTGTCCTTTCGACCCTTGCCCACCATAAATCTTCAAGAACATTCTTTTAACTACCTCTGCTGCCACGCCAGTAAGAAGAATCACCAATAATTCTTTAACTACGGGAATCTTTCCAGAAGACCTAAAAAAGACATACATAGGGCCATTATTAAAGAAAACCAACCTGGACCAGCATAATTCCGACAACTACAGACCAATTACAAATGGACCGTTCCTGGGCAAGCTGATAGAAAGAGCAGCATTTGCCCAGATGTCACAATTCATTGAAGAGCACTCCATACTTTCAGACTAACAAACAGGATTCCGCCCAGGAAGAGGCACAGGATCTGCCCTCATCGCCCTCTGGGAGGACCTTAAAAACACAATAGACCGGAACAGGGTTGCTGCACTACTTCTCTTGGAACTCTCAGCTGCCTTTGACACAGTTGACCATGACACTCCAATGCAAGGACTCTACGAAGCCGGCATAGAGGGGACTGCTGTCGACTGGATCACATCCTACCTTCAAAACAGAACAAATGCCATCCATTCTCCCCCTTTCTCATGCAAACCGTACTTCACAAAAGCAGGGGTCCCTCAAGGCTCTGTCACTCAGCCATGCTTTTCAACATCTACGCCAAGTCATTACCGACAAAGATCAATGAATTTCACTTCACACGCTATAACTATGCAGATGTCACACAAATACTCCTTAAATTGGAAAGCCCCAAAGACATTGGAAACTCACACATTTTCAGTTGCCTCAGAGCCGTTGATCAGTGTTTGACATGTAGCCATCTCAAATTGAATGCTTCCAAAACTGAAATACTCACTTGTGGCGATTGGAAAAATTATGACACACTCTAAGCCTGGCCTGATGATCTTGGACCACCTTCTAAAGTGTTTAAGGAAGTAAGAAAGCTTGGAATTACCATGGACTCCAAGTTATCAGTAAAATGCCCAAGTTAGCACAAATTAGCAAAATCAAGCTTCAATACCATGAAAACTCTGCAACCCATCTTCCCCCACCTGGTATTTCCACACAAGGTCCAGGCTACTATCTCTCTTGTACTGGCTAAACTTGATTATGTCAATGGCCTCTACCACGGTTCATCTTTATCAACTATGAAAAGACTGCAACGGATTCAGACTACTCCAACATGTACAAGTCCACATCTCCTCTGCTTTGAGGGCCCTACATTGGTTACAGGTTGCCAGAAGATGCACCTTCAAGCTGCTTTGTATCACCCACAAAGCGATACATGGAACAGAACTGCTTTTCGTCAGGAATAAAATCACCAAATGTATTCAACAAAGGAACCTCCGCTCAAGATTGGCACCTTGCCTCAAATTCCCCACCATACAAGGGAAAAAACCAAAGGTGGTACATCTTTCTCTGTTCAAGTAGCCAAACTATGGAATTAATTACCTCAAACATAAGATCCACGGATAACTATCTTACCTTCGTAAGACTACTCAAGAGTTGGCTCTTTCCTACATAACCACCGTTCGCAAACACTGTATGTATGTATTTAGATATATGTATTTCTTTGTACAAATATGTCTAATAATGGTTTTAAAATATACTTTAGGTCTGCATAAGAAATGTATATATAACTTATAGTTATATATTATTCTATGCTTAATGTGTTTATAAGTCACTGCATAGTTTTCATATAAGTTATTTGATTAGATGCTTATGGGTCCCTGTTTTATTAATTTATCACAATATGTAAGTACAGTCATAACTATTTTATCTACAAGTGCTTCACTATTGAAATATTGAGGAAAAGATCAAATAAACAAAAAATTATTTAAAAAAACCAAATATATTAGTTTCAAGTACAGCAACACTTGAAAGTCTGAGTTTGTACAATACAACTTAAAATCTCAATATATCATCTTCCTTATACATGTAAACCCTGTCTATGTAATTGTGTGTCTATATATTTATTACTTTACTCCTACTGTAGAATAAGTAAAAAAACACATTTGACTCTCTCCAATGCACTACTCGGTCTCACCCTATACCTCTCAATATATCCTCTACCTCCCCTCTCTGTCTCATCCCAAACCCCATTTTACTGCTATGATCTCCAAAATACACCTTTTTTTTTTTTTATATAGCGCGAACTTGACCCGGTATCGGGTATCAGAGCGCTTTACATAGCACCAGTTGCGTTACATGAGGACACATTCATTTTTTGTTAGGCACGGGGAGATTAAGTGATTTGCCCAGAATCACAGGATGTTCAGCGTCATTGCCGAGACTCGAACCCGGTACCCCAGATTCGAGGACGACCGCCCTAGCCGTTAGGCCAACTCCTCTTACCCTTCTATCTCTCCTTTGCTCACCCGAAATCTAATTTTACTACTATGATCCCCAAAGCAACCCTTTCTAAATTCTTCCCTCATGTATCCCTCCCTTTGACTCAACCCAATCCTCATTTTACTACTATGATTTCCCTAATCCCTTTCTAGAGACTCTTCCTCTTACATCTCTCCTTTTACTCAGCCAAGCCTCATCTTACTACTTTTATCTCCCAAATAACACTTTCTAGACTCTTCTCTCTTATATCCCTCCATTATTCTATTTGATCCAAGTAACAGGCTTGCATGTCTACCGCTCAAATTAACACATATTTCCCTATACTAATCCACCACTAGTCCTTTTTGGGTTCCAGAGTAGTGTGCTAGTGCCCGAAAAGCGCTTCAACACCTCGTCAGGGGTAGTAAGCTCTATATAAATACAATTACAATGTGTTGGAGGTGACTTTCTGTGGGTGGCTGGGTTCTCTGGGGCTGGGGTTGGGGGGTGACTGGTTGTGTGTTTTCTTCCATGCTGCACCGATCTGCATTTGTTTTGGACTACCAGGGCCTCTGTTGATGTTGGTTGCTGTTAATATAATGACAAATATGCTAATAGAAATACTTTATTTTTGAAAGAAAACTGTTACTCAAACTCAGGTTGGGCATTTTGTCACTGGACCATTTTACTTCTAATTGTTAATTTTCACAAACCCCTCCCTTTCCTTGCTGTGCCACTTGCTCCAGAGACATTGTAGATTTTCTAGTTTTTTGCCCTTGCATGCTGCCTCAAGGCATAAATGGTTGCTGCCCTTATTGAGAGCTACTGGTGTCCGAAATTTGAAACCTCCCTTGGAGCCATTTAAGATTTTCACTCAAATTGAAATACGGGCTGTAATATCTCCCTATTTATTCACAGTCTGGCTTATCCGGCCCCGGACTGTTGGCCAATGATATTGACTGCTATGTTAATTTTCCACATGCTATCTCTCTTAGTTTTATTTGTTTTGTTTGTTAGGTTTTGTGAGTTATTCCCGAAATAAACACATTCTTTGCTTGCTTACTACCTTTTTTTGTTTATCTTAGGCTTTGGTGCAAGGTTGTCCCTTTTCAAACAACAGTTTGTAGTGGAAATAGGACAAGTGAAAGAAACCCTTCCTGGCAAAAACTGATACACTTGTCTTTCGGCAAATGACAAAACAAGCATTTGTAATGCAATCGGTCTCGCCTTTGGGACCTTATATGTATTTAGCTATGCAGCACATTAGCTTGAATGCTGAAACATTTACTGTTCTTTAACATAGAAGGAAAGTAAGCACCAAACTGCGTGACATGCCAGGTATGGGAACACATGGAGAGAAATATTGCCTTTCAGCGGGAAATGGTATAGTCCAAAGCTCTGCTTTTAATATAAAATCAGGGCCTTCAGTGGTCATATCACTGAAAATACAAGATTTGAAAAAAATATTATTGTCTACGGGTGCTCGTGGAAGACAATTTCTGTGGACTGGAATCTCGAGAATGCTAAAGTGATTCTGGTATTTTACTGGCCTCTGTTGGTCGTTTTCTATCAAGATAGTTAAATAGAGGCAGTTGAACAAGCAGAAAGCAATTCTGGTATTTTACTGACCTCTACTGGTCGTTTTCTATCAAGACAGTTAAATAGAGGCAGTTGAACAGAAAAAAAGTCCCTAAGAGGACTAGGGCTGATCTCCAGAGCCCACAAAGTACATACACATATAAGTATAAACTAAAGTATATACAAGAGGTCTCGAATGCTCGACCTAAAAACTAGACTGTGTCTTGAAAGACTTTAGTCTAACTCAATAACGATATATATTGTCGTAATCAACAAATTATAGTTCAATAAATTATCATTGACCCAACTCTAGGTAGCAGGGCGCAGTTTTGTGTCATGGCAATACGCACACGAATCATGACCGAGTGTTAGAAATTGACGGACAGAAAAATAAATGTAAACTAGAAACTTCTCTAAATGTAGCAAAAACTAAAGTAGCTCGAATTCGACAATGCGTGTATTGTTAGCAAACATACATACGCTCGTAAAATAGTACAAAAGCACACTGACAGCATTCTCTTAGAAAGCATTTCCATAACTTCACAAAGAATTAAAAGTTAGTATGGACACATGAATGATACCCATCCACGTGTCCGCGGGATGGAAAACAAGCCTTCTTTCAGATCACAAGAAAAGCGAACAATCTTTGTAGGTAGTACAAAGAGGACGTTGATAAAAAAAACAATATTAATAAACACGGAAAGTAATGTAGCTGCTTATTATCCCCGGCTGGGTAAGGAAATGGCTCTCACAGTGATAAAAGTCAGTCCTAGATAAGCAATTTCCCACATCAGTCCAGCTCCTGTCGCTTCCCTCCGGTGAATAGCACAAGAGAGCTAAGCAGAGTGTGCTCCTGCGTCGCAGACCGTGCCCGGAGCCGTCCCAGGAAAATGTGACCACTAAAAACCAGAGCCTGGCACTGAAGTGTGTCTAAACTTCAGCTCAGCGCACTTCAAGGTATGTGTCTGTCACTGGCGCTCATGCCACGGCAGCTCTAACGAGACTGTGGGGAATGCCGTGTGTAACACGAGCATCCACTCATTCATCCGGACTGTCAACAGGGGCAGGGTGCTGCGAGTCTCGGACTCCAATTACACAGTGCGAGATTCCACGGTCGGCGAGAGGCGAGGCAGACAGAGCCAGTGACTCGTGTGGGAGCCAATCACTTGTTTCTTTGGCAAACCTTCCACAGCGCAGGGTTAGGAAACCGAGAGCCACGCAGCCGCCCTTCGCATGTACTCAGCTTCTCACCAAGTCAAACACCGCCATGCACTTCAAAATGACATTTCACTGGGCGTAACTGTTTATGCGCAAATCATCGCGTGTGCTCATCCGAAGTGCTTCGCGTTTCACTCGTGTTTGTTTTTACATTGAAATTAAATGGGAGCTAAATGGCATTCCTCTTCGATATCAGCATCTTGCACACAAGACTTCACATTTCTGTTCTTAAGTGTTAAAATGACAGTACCTTTACCATAACTGATACTATTTTATTACGTTTTCCGTGAGAAAATAGTGCATGCACCGCGTAACAACCAAGTAAAGGGGCCAGTAGCCATGGGAGGATACAAATAAAGACATGACTGTACTAAGGAGGGACTAATAAGCCTCATAATGAATCAGACGACAGCATTTACGAAGGACAAAGAAGCAAGCCAATCAAAAATAAGGGCGGGGGAGCGGGCGAAGCTTCTCTCCGTACTGAACTACAACAGATCTTCGCAGAGCAGCGCTTGTGCGCTGGCTCAGGCTGGACCTAAAAATGTGGATCACCTTTAGAAAACTGAAGCCTTCCCTCATGACAATATTAGAATTCGTGCTTACCAAACCTTCTGTGGGGCAGTTTAAATGCTGATGATCACCAAGCCACAGATCAGTTTATGAACGTATACATCTATGTATTCAGGTTGACATGTTGACAAGAAAGAACTTGATTGAGGTTTGGGTTTACCGTAGTGGTGAGATAGAAACCGAAAACTAAGTACCCAGGTATTTACAACAAATGATCATTGATTTTTACTTAATAATTGAAGTATGTTGAAGAATAGAAAATAACAATAGTAGAAATGAAAGAGAATGTAAAGTTATTAGCCTGAGTCCTCTGAAACTCGAGTAGATTTCCATGCTTGCTTAGCTCTTCCCTTTTGCTTACTGTCGTGCTGCAATGTTATTGAAATTTGTTGAGCGCACGAATACCCGGGGGTGTCTTGGCAATCCCTCACAAACTCACAAAACTGATTAGATTTCAGTTAATCTGTCATTTTTTAAAACTTTGCTGAAGAGAACATATGCTTATAGTTGGAAGAGAGATTTGTTATAATTGGTGGTCTTTCTTGACTTGTGAAGGTAAAAGCAAGTGCAGTTACCCTGAATGTGCGCAGCACTGCTAAAATGTGCTTTATCTGCACTTCATTGGCACTGAACTGATTGTCCTTCCATTGTGGGAATAATAATTTAGGACTTTTGTTGTTTTGTGCACCTTGTCGGATTATGTAACTTGTTTTTTGGTGATAGAGTTGCCTGTCGGGCTTCAGCCCCCCTGCTGTCTAATACCAAGTAAACAGGTAGCCAGTTCTTACAAGCGCTCCCTTGTGCAGTCTTGCCAAGTCCCACGCATCAGGCGTTAGACTAACGCATTTTGGTTCGGTGATCCGCATCACCACACTAAAATGCAAGGTCACGCATTATAGGGCTGCCGCATTGTCATCGCGAGCACCGGACTTATAGAAAGTTAATTAAGTGCTAGAGCAGAGAGCAAGCACCGGAGCACAGACCGTGCACTCACCAGAATGATGCTGTTGTGGCAGAGACAAACCGTATGACTGACACCGTACCAACTCAAGTTACATTATCATGCTGGCTGTTGTATTTGCTGCGGCTGCATTCACGTGACATGGCGTCACCATACATGCCAACATTTTAGGACAGGGACGTGGGAGATTTAAAATAAAAAATCGGGAGGATGAAAATTCCCCATTGACTTCTATTGTAGAAAATGCAATTTCAGGCGGGAGAGAGCTAAAATAAAGCCATTTTTGGCTTGAAAAATCGGTAGTCTCCCGCCTGAATGGGGTCTATTGGCATGTATGAGCATCACGACCGCAACAAACAGTCCAGATTTGCCGAGAGGGAAGACAGGGAGTCACTTTACTCGGAGGCGGGCCACGGTGCGAGCGGGAGTTATGAATTTGTTTCTTTCGTTTTTGAGCTGCAGCCACTGCTCGCACCGCTGCCTGTGCTGAATTGGTGTGTCATCATGCCATTGCCCCTGTATCTCCAAGTAGACTCCCGTCCTCTGCTATCGAAACAAGTAAAACAAGCATTGGCATAGCCAATAGGTCTCGCCTTTGGGACCTTATAAGTGTTTAGCCATGCAACACTTGATGTTGTTGCACCAAGGATATTGTGCTGGATAACTAAACACTTATAAGGTCCCAAAGGCGAGACCTATTGGCTATGCCAATGCTTGTTAATACGTGTTATTATAATGTGAGGGTCGCTGTTTTAAGTACTCTATCAGCTGCCTACCTTGCCCTTCCATCTAACTCCAGCCCCATGCTGACAGACATCAACACCCCTCCCCTCCAAACAACTTGTAACTAGCCTGACTGAGCTAAGGTGATTCAAGTGAGCTGGGGAAATGCGGAGATGTGTGTTCAGAGGCAAGTCCCTGCTTTGCTGTAGCCTGCTGGAGACTTGCCTGTGAAAATGGGCTGCTGCCTCATTTTATTCTCCAGCAGTAGAGGGCGCGATTGGAGCAAGGGGGCAAAGGCCGGCTCTGGAGGTACACTGACGCCACCTTCTCTGTCCACGCTCTCCCGAGTCCCCGTTCGCACTTACCACTGCTGCGCACAGCGGCCTTCGCATCTGCACTGCCGCCTCGGCTCCCCTGGGGCCAGCCAGAATAGAGGAAATTATTGTTGTATAATATATGAGGATGCACCAGTGGGACTAAGGAAACCGAGTCTACGAGAACCACGATCAACGCAGCCGAACAACACCCACAGCAGAGGGTACAAGTGCAGTTCACCTGCTCCACAGTCTCCGACATGCCACAGCGTAGCAGCATCAATACTGTTGTTGAGGTCTTTTAGTTTAAGTTGAAATGAGGTACCTTTAGGATTATGTAGGTGCGATATTTCACACACTGCGATTTCCTCCATTTCTAAATACCTGTTCTCTGCCGGGCATACACGCTCCAGGGGCCTTACTGACGAAGAGCCCCATCATGAGAGATATCGGGCGTCTTGACAAAATGAATACACAACCAGTGTCTCGCAGAGGATGCCATGATTTGAAGTGGGTGTGATATTGTTTTGTACTGTAAATGCACTGAGATAGCGCTTACTAGTACTACCCCGTACAAAGTGTTAAAGCGCTTTACAGATAATATGCAAAGCAATCGTTTGGTGCATAGTTACCATGCCGATCCCATGCCAAATGTGACACCTTAAGCGGGTTCTGACTTTTTATCCAACAGAACAGCGCATGATTGGATTTTTAACTACATATAACGGTAAATACAAAAAATCGAGAGTAAACATTTATGGCTGAAGCTGAATCTCTTGGCTTACGCAAATGTCAATTTAGAATCTTATCGTAGTTTCCAGTAGGACGGGAAAACCAAGGGTAAAAAAACACACCTGTAGCATTTTAACAACAAGAGAGGAGCGGGGGCGAGCGCGGCAGCCTGGGCTTTCGAAAGCTGACCTGACGCTCGTGCGTCATGGCCTTTTCCCCGCACGGCCGGCATGTGTTTCCAATTATCGCGCCCGCGTCTGGGCACGATAATGGGAAACAGATGTCGGCCGCGCGGGTAACCGCACGAAAAAGGCCATGACGCACGAGCGTCTGGTCAGCTTTTCGAATCCCCTACATAATGCTTCGCCAGAAGCAGCGCTTGCGCGCTACTCGAGGCTCAACCTAAAAAAACAGCCCGCATCTCCACTCGGTGACAGGCATCACACTATCCCAATGTCGGTCTTCTCGCTCCGCCGCCATTAGTCGCCCAATCTCATGGCTGTTCTGAATTCCTTTCATTTTAAAAGCACGATGCGGCCAGCGTGTGCAGCCATGGAAAAATGAAAGGGGATCATCTGATGAAGCATGGGATACTGACATCCTAGAGAAGGCCCGGGGCCGGAGGTGCTAGCTTGCCTCCAGCGCACAACTTAAGCCCGGAACCAGAATACAGAGCCACCGGAGAGAGCTGGTAAGGAGGGAGAGCGGCTCTAAGTAGGCATGCTTGGCTGGGGGTGTGCGAGCTTTTGAGGACGGTGCCCTCTGCCAGCCTGGGAAAATTCTATAACTCCTGCAATTATTGCCTTGTCATTAGATTGACATCCTGCACTCTTGCGTGCTTTTTTAAAATGAAGTCTCTAGAGCATTAAGCACTGTCTCCCATGTCACCTGTCTGAAGACGTTTGGCCACATTATTGTTTTTATGTACAATACACTACTATATGAATGCAGCTCATGCACAGTTCTAAGACACCAATAAGGCCTGGTCCTTGCTACAAAAAGCAAAATTAACATGTGTGCCGCTCCGTGTGCGGTTCTTGGAAGGAGAACTGCCTGCCTCAGGCATTCACTGATATACCTACAGCTATCGCGTAAAAGAACTACGGTCATATTTATGATGTTGCTTACTGGCTATTCAGCATTATTTATTTACATGTTCTGTTGTAGGTGCCTTTCTTCCTATGTAAAGAAATTCTTCCCACTCACATGATTTTCTACAGTGAGAATTTCACAGTGCCATGGTCCTTGTGATATCTCGCCTGCTTCATCAATTTTCTCCCTACGAGATGGACATGGGTTTATATTTGTTATCATTCGCTAGGTGTGTTTGAACACATGATTCTAAAGAGCATTTTGTCGCTGAAATAGGTGTAATTTCTGATATTTATGTTTCCCTCGTCTTCATTGCTAGATTTTGCTCACGAGGAAGTGTCACTCATAGTTGTTGAAATGTCACTCATAATTACACTGAAATTATGAAAATGTCACACATAGCAATCTGAAACCTTGGCAGCTATGCTTGTGTGCATCTTGGCTTATCAGAGCCCTGATCAAATATTTTCTTTCTGCAAGTAGTTGTGATTTTTTGCTGTAAATTCGGGAGTAAGCCAAGACTATGCCCAATCTACTCATAAAAAAATATTTGTGGATCAGCCTCAAATAGTGCGGTAGATGTAGGGAGCGGGTTCTTCTACTTTCTGTCCTAAAGTGCTTCATTCTGTTTTTCCTTATCTTCTCGTAAAAGAAAAAAAAACATGCTTCTACTGCTTGTGCCAGGGATGGTGCTTGGATGCTTGGCGTGAGAAGTCTTTTATATCATAGTACTGCTAAGCGCAACTCTGATGGAAACTGTTGTACTAAAATTGACACGAAATTGAGCAGGAAGTTAGAGGGCACATTGGTGTAAGCATGGAACAGTAATCCTGTTCTATACAAATCATTGCTTAATAAAAATGGAACACTTTTCATAGTCATTCTTTTAACAAAATATTTCAGGGAATGATTTAAAGTAATTTTTCCCAAACTTAACGTGAATGTACAACCAAATTGCACTCATGAGTATAAACTTTGAAATCCTACTCACAAAAGCAGAAGAGCAGATCTGAGTAAATTCATCACAGCCAGCGTCAAAAGGTGAACATTAAACACTAAACTAACTTAAAAGTCCTATAAAATTATTTTAGAGACAAGACATGGTTTCTAAATTTGTTATCTTTCTTATAATATGTTGATCTTTTTTGCCTTTTCGAATTGATGTTCTTTGACCTCTCACCGACTAATTGTGCTGTACAACAGATAATTGCATGAACATCGGGACTGAATTGGGTGCTTGTCAAAGATGGTGTTTTGAAAGAACCAGGGTTTTTCGTTGATACTAGTGTGAACTCCTCGCTTGCTTACCATCACCTTACATTGCCTACCAGTTCTAGCTCTTCACACTGCCTACTAATCCGGCTACTTAAACCAGCTCCCAGTGCTAGTATCTTATTCTACATGCTAGTGCCTGCTCCTCACACTATCCTCGTGTGTGCATCATACCTGCTCTAGTAACTGATAGGGAAGTTTAGACTCCATGACCAGGCGGTCCTTGGCCTCTGTGCTGTGGTGGCAGATCTTTTGCTGATGTTCAGTTCTGTCAGCTTGTTCTCTTATGCTCTTCCTCTTTTTCTCCTTTCTATAACATAACTCTCACATCGCGTGTCTCTCTACTTAACTCTCTGCCTGTCTCTCCCTTCTGCTGTAACATCTACCTATAACATTATCCTCAAACCCTCTCCTGTTAAGTCCTTCAGTCATCTTAATCTTTCTTCTCCTCTCTCCATCATTGTAACTTCCACACTATTCTTCCTTTTTAATTTTTTTTCTCCTTTTTTTCTTTCTCTTCTGCTTATCAGTATCATCCTTTCTCAATACTCTCTTCTGGTCCAGGCAGTGACCACAACCTTATTGTCTCCTCTACCTTGCTCCCACCGGCAATAGTCACAAGGCTACCTGTGTCACCGGTTACCAGTCTGCACAACAACTAAAGCTAGGGAAAACATGAGTATGCATTGGGTGCGACATAGCCACCTGCACTTTAGGTCCGAGTGTTTGCGTGGGAGAAACTCTCAAAGGAAGGAGGGGGCAGGCTTGCTTGGCTCCAAGATGGCTGCAGAATAGCGCAGCTCTGGAGATCCAACATTAATGATCCTGCATAATCCTGTAATAAGACGCTGTCACCCATTAAAAAACCCTGTGTAATGCAGAGAAGCAACTCATAGAATCCATCCGGGGCAAGGTCCGCCCGTTGCTGACAGTGGTAGGGGCGATCTGGCCTTGGGACGTGATCTACTCGAGGACCGCGACCGTGTAGTTGCTCTGGCGCGGGGAGAGGAGCCGCTGCGAAGTGCCCCCCACGCCCGCAGACATTCCGCGCAGCTGACGTGCAGGAGACTCCGAGCCAGTGGCTTTGGTGACTGTGGGACAGGCCGGCACTGATCCGAGTCGCGAACGCTGGGCCTGCTCGTGGCCTGTGTGGAGCTGGGTGCCCGGCGCTGGCAAGTGGAGTGCGTCCCAGGATTCAGGAGGAGCATTACTGTCCGCACGAGTGCCCCGTGGTGCAGAGGTGAGGCTGCAGAAAGGGAGGAGCATAGAATTGAGCCTGAACCCTACTCTGCTCCTCCAGAGTCTGGCAGATAACACAGCGGCGAATACAGTAGAAAACAGGTAACGCCGCTTGGAGAGAAACAAAGGCTGCCCTCGGGGAAACAAGTGCTCGTAGTGTAAAGGCAATCATAATCACGGTGCTAGCAGCTGAACAGCCTCGCATAACCATTACAACAGGAGGACCCTGCTGTGAATTGGACATTGTGAGTAGAGAAGGGAAGGTGTCTGTTCTGGCCCAAAGCAGAACTTAGCCTAGTGGGGCCAGAGTCTACACCCCGGGAGGAACCGTGGGCATACAGCGGCGGCATAAAGAACTATGCTGGATGGGGGATGACCAGAGCCCTCTAGAAAACCAGTCTGCAGCTACTGGGCGCACCTAGGAATCCTCACACGTCACACTCAGTGCCAGGACTGGAAACTGTGTTACTGGGTTTACACAAGACCAGCCGCCAGCAGCGATAACATAAGAGGCAGTGCTGGGGAAGACCCGAAGTGAAGACTGCATGGTGTTCCCCCCCAACCCCCCTTTTTTAGCAGTGTGCCTTAATCATGGGGAAAACTGACAAGGCGCAGACCAAACTGCAGTTTGAGCCACGCAGGTCCACCAAATTCAGAAGTATGGACACTGCAGCAACTGACTCTGGTTCAGAAACCGGTGACCCCACTGCGGATGCGGACATAAAACAAATACTTGCAGCTATGGAACGTAGTTTGTCAAAAATTGATGGGAAAATAGACGCCCTCTCATTCCGCATGGATAGAATATCAGAGAGGCTTGACAAACACTCCGAGAGGCTGGATAGCGTCGAATAAAGAGTCCCAGAGGCGGAAGATATAATACATGGAAATACAGCCAAGACAAAAAAAATAGATGGGCTCTTCCGAACCCTCCAATTAAAAACTGAAGACTTGGAAGCGCTAACTAGGCGCAACAACCTGCGCATAACAGGAGTCGCAGAATCTACAAATACCAGCAATATGGAATCGTACGTAGAGCGCGTGCTTGTTAGCACCTTGGGCAAAGACACGTTTTCGAACATATGTGTGGTCGAGCGAGCTCATCGCACTTTGGCGCCGAGACCTGTCCCTGGTGTGAACCCCCGCCCCATAATTGCCAAACTACTGAATTGTAGAGATCGGCATGCTGCATTAAGGAAAGCTACAGAGCTACAGACGCTGCGCTACGAAGGTATGGAGTTGTCTATCTATCCGGACTTCACTCGGAAGGTTCAGGAGGCGTGCCGCCAATTTGTCCCAGCTAGGAGGAAACTGGGAGAACTCAATATAGAATACAGAATGCTGTACCCCGCCAAATTACGAGTCATAGCGGTAATCCAGTTCATCAAGAAGAGCGGAAGAACAAATTCCAGGGCTAGCCCCTCCAAGAACACTCTGGACGAAGAAACGGATGCGCTGGACAATGAGGAACAATGAGACTTGAAGGAGGGCTAGATCACAGGATAGCCCGAAGGTGGAGGGCACATACAGAGACATCTACGGGGCTGATATGGAAACCAAACATTAAGTAAACATTGCACACTAGAACCGTAAGTCATAATAATAAAAGAACACTCTGGAGATGGGGGAACCTGGTACCCGGAACACTAATAAGGCTGTACTAAACTACTACAACCCTGTAGAGGGAGAACCCTGATAGAAAAATACCTTACTTGCTTTAGAAGGGATTAAGGGTAAGCCAGAAGCTATGGGCAACCATAATAGTGTAATACATTGTAGGATTACATACATTGAAGTGACGGCGTCTTACAAGAAGGTTGGATATGGTAGGAGGCAAGAGCCAGGCAACATCCACCTTCATGTGTGACCCACTACCTGACCTATTCACCCTAGTGGTAGTTTATGGGGAATTCGGAAGGGGGGGTGAGCCATAGTATCGCTGTGCCAAGTTGGGGAATGTATAGCATGGGCAGGATTTGTTACAGGGTTATCAAAGCTGTGTTTAAATTGCATAATTGTGGTATATGTGCAGAATGTCTGACTGACCGCGATCGTCCGATATGCAGAGCAATGACACATAGATGGGCGGAGAGGACAGGGTAACCAGACAACACGTTAAGGCACAGGTCAGGTTCCTCACATGGAATGTTAGAGGGCTAAATGATAATAGGAAGATAAGAAAGGTGGTAGCATACCTCAAATGCCACAAAGTAGAAGTAGCGATCATACAAGAAACGCACTTAGCCCCTAACAGTGGAGCATTGACGCAACGCAGGCTACAAGGTCAATTCAGTGCGGCAGGGTTCACTTCCCATTCGAGGGGAGTTCTCATATGGGTAGATCACAAGACCGGTGTTAAGCTGCAGGAGGTGCACACCGACCCAGCGGGTAGATTTGTGATAGCGCACTGCCATAAGGGCGATCTGGCGGTACTATTAGTGGGCGGATATGGCCCCGATTATGATGATCCACAGTTCTACAACTCATTAAGAGACCGCTTACTTCAGTATGGGGACCTTCCGCAGATGTTGGGGGGGGAGGGGATTTTAACTGTGTGCTAAACCCTACCCATGACACATCAAAAGGCCCACCTCGCAGGTTATCGGCAGTAGCTAAAGCCATATTAGGCATAATGGAACGAGAGGGACTGGTGGATGTCTGGAGACCCTATTCCAACACGGGAGGGGGATACACTCATTATTCAGCCGTGCATGATTTATATACCCGAATCGACTATTGGCTGGTCTCCAGGAGCCTAGCCTCAAGAGTAACTAAATGCGAGCCACTGCCCTGCACATACTCCGATCACTCACCAATATTGTTAGATATGGAACTCCGCAGTGGATGCCCCTCGGCATTCTCCTTGCGATTTCCCCCCGTATTCGCTGTTAGACTCTGCTTTTAAGGCGGAGATAAGGCAACTCATAGATGATTTCTTTGCTAATAATATAGGTTCTGTCGACAGCTTTGCTACGGTCTGGGAAGCCTTTAAGGTGTACATAAGGAGGATGGTTATATCAAAACACGTGTGAGTCTTACGATCTCTTAGAAGTCGGCTGTCTCTCCTAGAAAAAGGAATATCGAACCTTGAGGCTGGGCACCAGCAAACGGGAGATTTACGAATATTGAAGGACATACAAGCCAAATTAGAAGACTATAATGAAACAGCCAACACTGAAGTCCAACACATGGGCAAATATGCAACGGCACGGGCATATGCAAAGGGGAATGCCCCGGTGCCACTTTGGCGGCGTCAATACGCCACAGAAGGGAGGCAGGAATCATACTGGAAATACTGGACAATAATGATAGGCCACTTCGGGACACAAGGTGCATCTCAGATAGATTCCAGCTGTATTACGCTGATCTATACAAGTCCAGGATACCTGTAGATGACGCGGCCATAGCTGACTACTTGGGGCTCATTAGAATGGGGTGGCTTGCACCAGAGCATAGAGAACACCTGATGGCGCCGTTGGACCCTTCCGAAATACGACTCGCATTGGCAAGCATGCAAACCGGTAAAGCGCTGGGCACTGACGGGCCAACGGTGGCCTTTTATAAGGCTTATCAGGATTCTCTGATCCCACACCTAATCGCACTATACGAAGAGATGGTGCAGAATGGGGTCATGCCTCCAACTATGCGTGAGGAGCTGATTGTGACACTCTTAAAACCCGGGCAAGCAACCTGATCACTGTGCCCCATATAGGCCGCTATCCCTATTAAACGTTGATACTAAACTGTTTGCTAAAGTACTGGCCAATAGATTAGCCCTGATATTGCATGGTGTGGTAGGGTCAGAGCAATCTGGCTTTGTCCCTGGCCGGAATCTGCATACTAATTTGAGAACACTATTCGGCGCAATACAGCAGATAGACCCGGATGTACAAGCAGTTGCAGTTTTTCTAGACGCTGAGAAAGCATTCGACTCAGTTGAGTGGGGGTTCATGTGGGCGGTACTGAAGCGCGTAGGGGTGGGGGACATATACTTGCTTTTGGTGATGAAATTGTATAGTAGTCCAGTGGCACACATACGGGTTGGCACAGCAATCACGTACCAAATAGAAATTACAAGAGGCACCCGCCTGGGCTGCCCTCTCTCAACCCTTCTATATGCTTTAGTGGCAGAGCCATTGGCATGTGCCTTGCGGGAATACCACAGTCATAGAGGTTTGCTTTTTGCTGGCTACAGGCTCATCATACCGGCGTATGCAGACGACATTGCTATACGTGCGAGACCGAAGGAGCAACCTCTCGCCCATTCTAAGGGAGGTTGTGCAGTTTGAAAACCTCTCCAGCCTTCGAGTGAATTGGGATAAGTCTTATCATATTTCCACTAACTTCATCTATGACACCGGTACCATTAGAGTTTCCCCTATGTTGGACCACAGAATCGGTAAGGTACTTGGGGATACAGATCCATACAGAACCGGCGACAGTTACACTAAACAATTACGGTAAGGCCATACACAAATTGGAAGATGATATGAAGCGCTGGATTAGATTGCCACTATCATTGATGGGGAGAATATCTCTCATGAAAATGGTAGTGCTCCCAAGGTTCCTTTTTATCCTTCAAAGCATACCTATATTGCTACCCAAAACACACTTCAAGACATTGCGCTCCGTGTTAATTAAGCTAGCATGGGCCGGGAAACAACCAAGGGTAAGCTGGGAGGTCCTTACTCTGCCCTATGATATGGGAGGCCTAAACGCCCCCGACCTAGAATTATACTATAGGGTGTCACAAAGTTCATTTGCGTACTATTGGATTCATGATCAACAGGTGTTGCCCAATTTGCATTTGGAGAAAGACGCAGCAGACCCGTTTATACTCCTGCAGGTCCTGTTCAGGGCCCGACCCGTACATATGGAGTACTCGACCTACTGAACACGACAGTGCATGCATGGCGGTATCTCCTCGAACAACAATCGGGCGCGTTGTTGTATTCCCCACAGGCTCCCCTCGAGTGGTGCTCATGGCTTCCAGTGGTACAAGAGAAGGATGTAAGAAATGCCTTGCAGCCCCTGGGGATAAAAAAGGGTCGGGCATCTTTTTCAAGACGGGACAGTGAAGGCTTGGGAACTTATTCAAAGGCCAGATGCTACACATAAGGTCCTTGCACAATATCAGTACTATAGGGTTAAACATGCCATGTGAGAATTGCTAGCAGGTGACCTACAGGAACCCACGGATATGCCAGCGTTGTCATACTTGATTTAAAAGAACAATTCTGACAAATTAGTAACGCCACTATATATGCATGCTCAGGAAGCGCGTAGGCCAAAGATGGCTAAGGCAAGGCGGGAGTGGCAGGAGGAACTAGGGAAGCCCCTTGAGGACAATGTATGGCATTATTGCTGCGCTAAGACCAAATAAATATCCCTAAATGGCCGACATCGTTGACAACACTTTTTTTTTTTTGATAAACAAATTTTTATTGATTTGACAAAAGGCACCAACCATCCATCACGACACCATGATAACATAGGAATATAAACAGCGTTCTGGTTCACCCATTTAACGGAGAAGAATGGATATAAAGCAATATACAATTGAAGAGTCCCGGAGAGACTAAACCATTCCCCCCAACCACTTCCCCCAGACCCTTCGGTATTTCTTAGGACACCCTCGTGCCTCATACATGGTTTTTTCCTGCGTGGCGCACCAGTCAACCCCGGTTCGCCATCGCCCAATGCTTGGGGGGTCAGGGCACTTCCAGGAGGCCGCTATGTCCCTTTTAGCCACCACCATTGCCGTAGTAAAGAACAGTTTCTCGTTTCTAGACCCGTCCAGCCCGTCTGTGATGCCTAGAATCGTGTGTTTTGGATCGTGGGGGATTTCCCACCCCAGTATTTCGGTGAGTTCCTCCTCTATGCTCCCCCAGAACCGCGCCAGTCGTGGACAGACCCACACCATGTGGAAGAAATCAGCTGGCTCGTGGCCGCACCTAGTACAGGCGGGGGTCGGGCGGAGTCCCGCTCGATGAAGGCGCGCGGGGGTCAGGTAGGTTGCATGTAGGTAGTACAGCTGTACCATACGCAATTTGGCAGAGGCAGTGACTGTCCTGGGGGCCATAAGGGCGTCGCGCCAATCTTCCTCCTCCAGAGTGCCCACCCAGTCCTCCCATTGAACACGTAGCCGATCTAGAGATGTTGGGGTGTTATTGATCAGTGTTCGATAAATGCGAGAAATGCCCCCCTTTCCCAGGTCCCCCAGCATAATCTGTGCCTCAGGCGGGCTATGGTCAGGAAGCCGTGTACCTGTCGTGAGATGTGCTTGAAGAGTGTGATGCAGCTGTAGGTACCTGTAAAACGGTGATTGATGCAAGGAGTGACTGGTTTGAAGGTCCTTGAAGGAGCGCATATGATCGTCTACCCACACGTCTCCCAATTGTGAAATTCCTATAAGGTACCAGGAGCGGAAGCCCTGCAGCCCCTGGACCTCCCTGAGCCAGGTACCCTGCCACAGGGGCGTGCACTGGGTCAGTGTGTGTGTCCACTTAGTGTGTCGCAATGCGGCTCGCCAAGCCAGCAGCGCGGAACGCGTCACCTCTGGCAAACGGGACGGGATAGGTTCCCCATATAGCATCGACTGAACTCTGGACAATCCCAACTCGCCCAACTCAAGCCTGTACGCTGGATCAGACCAGCCCCCATTGAACCAGTCATGTATAGTTAGCAGACCCGTGGCTAAATAGTATAGGTATAAGTGGGACATCCCCAGGCCCCCATCGAAGGAAGGGATCCGACAGACGCCCAGGGCCAGGCGGGTCCTCCCTTTTCCCCAGAGGAACTTAGAGGCCATGGTATCTAGATCCCGGAACCAGGCCCTCGGGAAGCTGTGGGGGGTGTTTTGAAGAGTATAGAGGAACCTGGGGAGAATCATCATTTTAAATAGTGCGAATCTCCCCATAGGGTTCAGGGGCAGCGCATGCCACTTCTGGAGATCCGCCTTAGCCTTCTTCACTAGGGGAGTAACATTGAGGGCCCAGCTGAGTTCGGGGAGTAGAGTCACCCAGATCCCCAGGTATTTGAACGATTGGCGGCGGAGCGGTATGTTGGACTGCCAATCAAAACATTCTCTGGACATGTGGAGAGGAACCAGGACCGACTTGTCGGGGTTCAGCCGGAGGCCTGATGCTTGTTCAAAGGAGTGCAGGATGCGGAGACAGTGAGGGCCCGACCGCGCGGTGTCCGCTAAATAAATGAGGACATCGTCCGCGTAAAGGGCGATCTTGTCTGTCTCCGTGTTGGGCCACTCCCAGCCCCGCACGTGTCCGCTCGAGCGTATCAGGGCCGCCAAGGGCTCCATCACCAGAGCAAAGAGCAGAGGGGAAAGAGGACACCCCTGTCTCGTTCCCCTGCTGACCAGGAAGGGTTCAGATAGGGCCCCATTCAACAGGACACGCGCACTCGGGCGGGCGTATAGAAAAGCGGACTAGACCCCGAAAGCGGGGTCCAAAGCCCATCTCGGCGAGAACGGCATCCAGGAACCCCCAGTCCACTGAGTCGAAGGCTTTCTCGAAGTCTACAAGGAGGGTCGCCAGGTAGGGGGTAAGCAAGTGACGGTGGGCCAGGGCCAAGTATAGCCTCCGGAGGCAGTGCCGGGTACCGCGCGAGGGCATAAACCCACATTGGTCTGGGTGAACCAACGTGGATAAGTGGGGTTTGAGCCGCCGTGCGAGGACCGTGGCAAACAACTTCAGTTCTGTGTTGATAAGGGAGATGGGACGGTAGTCCGTACACCGTGGCGAGGGTGGCTGAGACTTGGGAAGGACCACTATGGTGGCCATATCCGTCTCGGGAGGGAAGGAACCCTTTTCAGCCGCTTCCCGGAATAGACTTGCAAGGTAAGGAACGAGAGTTTCACGATATAAAGCATAATATTCCTGAGGGAGGGAATCCGGGCCCGGCGTCTTGCCGGAGGAGGTGAGGGTGATCGCCTCCCCAATTTCATCTTGGGTGATGGGGCGGTCCAGGTCGTCCTGAACAATGGAACCCAAGCGGGGGAAGCGGCCGTTCCCAACCCCCAACAAGCCCGAGAGAGAGAGGGTTGGAGTCTTGGCTGCATATAGTCGGTGGTAGTATGAGGCAAAAGCGTAGGCCATTTCCGCGGGGGAGCGGCACACCGATCCCTCCCGGGTTATGATCTCGGGGATTATACGGTTCGCCCTAGGATAGGTGGCTAGCCTGTGGAGAAGTGAGCCGTTTTTGTCCCCCCAGCCATATACCCTGGCAACGGAGGAGCGCCAGAGGAGCTTGGCCGCGTCTAGGGAAAGCTGTCGAAGCTCCGCGCGGATATGGGCCCGCTCGATCGCGAACCACGGGGAGAGGGAACCTTCAGGGATCCAAGATCTCAGCCACTTCTCTATAAAGTCCGCTGTGCGACCCTGCTCCGTCCCCTCCGGAAAGCCCACCAGGCGAAGGTTGTTGCGGCGGGATCTGTTTTCTGCGTCTTCGGCCCGCCGGTGCAGTTCCTGGGTGTGAGATTGGAGACGTGTGACCAGCCCTTCAGTTGTTGGACGTCATCCTCCACAGTGGAAATTCGGGATTCAGTCTCCTTGATCCGGGACGTGGCGTTTCGGAGGTCCTGCCGGATGAGGGTCATGTCCACCCGGACTTCCGTGATCTTGCTCTCCACGGAGGATTGCGAGATGTGGATAGCCTGAAGGATGGTGGAAAGGTCCGTTTGTCGGCGGGGCATCCCTGTCCGCGGTTCCCCCAGTCGCCCCCGTTTCAGTAGTGGTGAAACGGTCCGTTTTGGTCTTGGTGGCCGGGGTCTTGGTTGATTGGTCTCGTCCCATGGTGCCCCACAACAGGGCAGGGGCCCCAAAGGGTTAGCGTAGTAGGGGGGGGCCGGTGGACGACCCCGAAAGGCATAAGAGTTGAGAGATAGCTGGGGGTGGAGGAGGAGGCCTCCCCGAGGCCCTCCGCCGCCCGATATATGTGGCCGGTTCCACCCACCGGGCAGGACCGCGCCCGGAGGCAAGAGCACAAAGATCAGGTCCCCAGGCAGCAGCGGGGCCTCTGCGCTCGGGGCCCAAAGACCACACCAGGTGCCGCGTGAGCCGGGCAGGAGCTGGGGGGCAGGTGGAGGAGGCGTCCCTACGAGCCCCACGCCGCTCGGTGTTTGCGCCCGATTCCACCCCTCCAGGGCCCTCTTTCCATCCAAAGGCGGGAGGCCGATCCGAGATCCGAGGCAGGCCTCCGTATGAAAGGGACAGTGATCCCCAACCCCTACCGCTAGTTCAGGCCAGGGGGGCGGTGAGAGAGGCCATCATGCAGCTCCACCTGCCGTTCGATGGAAACGGCCGAACACCCCCACCCCGGTATCGCCGCCTCCGGAGGTGAAGCGATTGGGCCCGATCTGCAAGGCCAGGCCGGGGGAGCACCACACTAGGAAGCCCGGGGACTGCTCCGAGCAAAAACCAAGGCGGGCTGGAGGGCCGGGGGCGACGAAAGGGTCCTCACCGGAATCCTCACGCCGCTCGAGGGACGCGGCAGACACCACCCCTCTAGGCCTCTCCAACCGGAAATCCAGAGTCTATCCTAGCGAGCCAACAGCAAGCAGAGCCAGGGTTCAGGGAGGCAGAGCCAGGGCCGCGGGACACAGTGGGCGAAGCGAGACGGCGAGGAAATATCCAACAGCACCACCCGGGGCTCGGCTGCCCACTACAGCAGGCTGCCCGCGCGCGCGGGGGGCCCCCCCCTCACAGCTGACCCAGGACCCCCTCCGCCGCCGGGACTCACCAGTCGATGGGTCTGTCACTCGCCGGGCCCTCGGTTCCAAAGGCCTCTCCACATCAGTTTGGAGCTGATCGCCGGCAGTCCCCAGGCCCCCGCCGCCCGAAGTGACGGACGATAGTGCGGCGGTGCCGCCGGGGAGCGGCAATGGATGTCCCCAGGAGGCGTAAGCAGAGAGGCAGCTCCGTGCCAGGTTCTTCGTCCCCCACACCGGCGGGCAGGGGAAGGCCTCCGCGGCTGCCCGCGCCGGATCTCAGCTGGCAACGTGGAGAGGAGGACACGAACAGCGCCCCAGACTCGATCGCCCACCTCCAGACGTCCCGACCCCCGGGGGGGTCCCTCCGCTCTTCCAGGTGCCCAGAAATGAGACCAGGCGGCAGAATCCGGCAGCAGCAGGCGAGGCAGCCTAGATCAGAGAGACCGCCATTTTAGGCGTGGGCTCCGGCCGGCCGGCCGAACACAGCGTGGCGGTGGCTCAAGAATTTCTTTGCCGCCGGGGACACAGCTAGGGACGCAGCGAGGAAATGGCGATGACTCTCAGGGCTGGATGGCCTTCTAGACGGGCGGATTGCGAGCGGATGGCGGAGTGGTCCGGGAGCACTCTCAAGGTGCGTCCACCATCTTGGCTCGCCAAGCCACGCCCCCCCGTTTACAACACTTTAAGTACATAAACAGGGTGTATTACACGCCGGCACGATTGTTCAGATATGGGCTCAAGGAAGATGCAAACTGTCAGAGATGTAATTCACAAGAGGCAGGATTTCTGCATACAGCATGGCAGTGTCCCGCGATATTTAACTTCCGGGAGAAGATATTCGCAGAACTAAATGACATGACAGGCCTCACCATAGAAATGGAACCAATGTTGGCTCTACTGGGGTACGATAAGGGAATAGACAAATCAGTGAGAAAATTAGTGGCCATCGGAGTACTGCTTGCCAAACGCAGAGTAGCTATGAGTTGGGCTAGAGGACCCATCCTAACTATCACGGAATGGCTTTCGGACATGGCAAATTGTAATATACAATTGGATGTTTTTAGTGAAATTCAGCCGTCACAAAGACGCCCCAAAGGTTATTGGACAACATATCAAACATATTTAGCGAACAGGGATCAACATGTAGAGGAGGGTAGAAACGGAGCAGGGTAGCTGCATTGTGGGGCACTGTGTAAGGGAATAGAACATACGTCGGAACCTAGACATCAGTACGTTACAAAATAACATGTAATGTAACACATTATCCTCCGCCCGATAGAAGGGTAATTGCAGATGAACCATCGGAACGCGGATGGGGGAAGTGGGGCCGAAGACATGTTGCTGCGTGATATTTCATGTAAAATCTGATCTGTAAAATGCTTGGTAAGATGTGTCGTTCAAGAGTTGTAACGCTACTATATCATACAACATTATATTGTAAATGGATGCCGCGGCATAGTCAAGACATAAATGTACATTTTGTTGTAATACTAAATAAAGTTTTTAAAGAAGAGACTCTGAAAGGAAGAAATGAGCAGTACTGACACGCTCATTACCCATAGTAGTCAACTGACCCTTATTTAGAGTCTCACTTCATTTAACCCTCTTTTACATTTAGTGAATTGACAATTTCCTTAAGAAATGATCAGGCTGTTACATTTATTATAAAGTTTGAATTGAATGAGAATTTCATTATCCAAGATCTGACAAATCTGACTGATTTTGTGCTGATGCCCCCAGCAACTCAGCCACAGGATCATAAATGTCTATAGTCCTTAACTAAACCATTGGAAGGGCAATACCGGTACCAAACACCATTCAGTATAACAAATCGATACTATTGGCTTTTATAATATGTTTCTTGTGATTGTGTTGTACTCTGTGCAGGTTTTTTATTGTCTCCATGCAACCGGCTTTTGCCACAGGGCTGCCATTGGTGTGTTCATCATAAGGGATTGTGTACATCATGGTTTTTAGCTATGGCAAAGTCAGTCTCTTGAGTTCAGTACACAGAAAGTGGGCTGTAAGTCAGCCCCGCCTCAGCCACTGGCATGAGACAAAACACCCTGGACCAGTCCAGGGGTGTATGTTAGTCTCACCCTCATGCTATTGGCTGTTATGGTGTTTTCCTCTGTCCCATGTGAAGTGCTTCCATTGGAATGCATGAGACACTATTTTACATCTGAAAAGTATGCTTGCCACATTCTATATACATACATACATTACATACAAAAACATAACGTTTGTTAATTTTTTTTTCACTACAAGACATAATGGTCCACTTTAAAAAACGATTTGCCAGGCACTCTAATTTTTAGTTCCTCTAATGGTTTCCAGTAGAGAAGCAATTATTTGGTGCCCCCCACGGTACGCCCCACTTTGTGCTGCTAGGCCACTACTAAAATTCAGTGAATCCAGCAGTTATCCTGTTTTTACTGCTTGGCTGCTGCTGAAATATACATTCTGTACAATGGGCAGCTTTGGCACAGCCAAAAGCTGTGACTTATAACTGAAAATGCAAGTCAGGTCTCTTGACTTTGCTACTTCTTGTTTTGTGATGATAGTGTATGCAGGCCTCTGGTGTCTCTGCCTTGCCCTTTTGTAGCACTTTGCACAAAGGGGAGTGTATGGTTACACTGTGGGCTGGAAAGCCCCACAGTTCATTCTGTTTCCTCTCTGACCATGAAGTGTATTTCTGTTTTTTCACAATTGTTTTACTTGTATATGCATATTGTAGAACTGATAAAATAGAAGACACAATCAAAAGTTCATACATTCACAGTGGACCAATTTTAAAAATGTACACTGCCAGTGGGTGAAAGAGGGGTGCATTCTAGCACCTATGTTGTTTTGTTAATACATTGCTTGATTATCTGGATAAGCCAGATGGTATGCCTGAAACTGGGAGATACAAGGTTCAGCCACCTTGCGTATGCTGATGGTCTTGGAACTTTATCCACAACGCAGGTAAAGTTACAAAGACAACTTACCTGACTGCAAGAATACAACAGTTCCAACAGCCTAAAGATACACATCCAAAACTAAGATTATGTCCGTTGGATGTCTGAAACCCATGTTTAATTGGTTAATTGATTCTTCTCCAATTAAATAGGTTACTAACTACTCATACTTAGATGTGCTTATTGATCATAAAGTGAATTGCAAAACCCAGTTTGACAAACTAGCGTCTAGGAGTAAGGATGTCATTAATAATATCAAGTAGTTATCCATTAAATATGGAGGGTGCGAAAGTTAATCCCCATATTATTAGGCGTTTCCATGGTTTACCCTCCCAAAAAATGTAAGATAGACACTATGTTTACGCAATCAACTCATTCCTTGTTGAATCCAATACACAAAGAAGCTTTTGTTTTGTTGAGTATTCCGCTATCCAACCACTATTGGCAAATTGAGTATGCAGAATTCTCATTGATTATAAGCTATGGGTTATTCTGCAGTCCCATCTTTAATATTATAGGGTCTTGGCCTGAGCATCTTAAAGGGTAGCTCTTGTTGCTTATGTCGTGAAGCTACAAAATCACAAGAGCATATTCTTTGTCTATCTTTGCTTGATCTCTGAATAAAGTTGCTACATTTACTCTTTAGGGAGTCTAGCTGCAGACGTGTCCCTGAAGCCACTGCACTTTGTTTTAGCTGTAACTCCAGTAAATTGGTCCATGCACTTTGTCAGTTCGAGCCAATACTGACTTGAAAAAAGCAGTGTTAAAAATGATGACATGTCTGTAAAGATATTAGTATAACGGTCTGTAGCTGTTTAATGTCTATGTTGTTTTTTTAATATCTGATGTTGACTGTGACTATCAACCTTTTACTTTCTGCTGACCAGGCCATCCAGTGTGTACTTATTGATGCTGCTGTTACTGTAAATTATTTCTAATCAATACAATAAACTTGTTACCTATTAATCTTTACAAAAGCCACGTCTGCTTTCAATGGCCATGCTGGTATGATGTAGAAGAAAAACATGAGGGGCTAATTCTGATAAACATTTTAAGTTCTTTGCCAACTAGTCGTCAATTTTTGAATTGTAGACATCTTCCAGGCCATTCATTTTTAGAATGATTGGGTGTCGTCTCCATAGTTGTAACAGGTTAGGTTGAATGATTTAATTAAGTTTAGTAAGGGAGTTAGGTTGATATGGCGCCACAGTGTTGGGTGCGAGGAGCTAATGTGAAAGGTGGTAGGTAACCTACACTTTGTCTTGGCGGTAAGAAGCAATCAATTTTAGACCATTTTTACGTATTCTGAGATGACTGAGTCTTTGTAGTAGCACGGTGTCAAATGAGTCTGTCTTTAAAAAAAATAAGGCAACCACTCCGTTCTTACCCACTGTGTTAGGTCATCCCAAATGGATATGATGGCTCGCTGTCTGGTTTGAAGCTGTTGGTCTGACATTAAGTCATTTTCTTCTGTAACTTTTGAAAGTAGTGTAAATACTGATCTATCAAATATTTTTACAAGGAATGGTCCATTTGATATGAGCCTTTAGTTTGCTGGGTCAGATAGGTCGAAATGTTTTCTTTTTGAGGAATCGTCTAATTAAAGATGTTTTTAGCTCTGGTGGGAATTAACCTAGTTACAGGGACTTGTAGGGGAAGCAGTCCGCATCCTTCCCTGCACAAGTTGGGTGAAGGATATCTTTAAAGATCTTTAGAAGTACTGGATCTAAAGGTGATCCCGATGGTCTGCTTGCAATGATAATGTTGGGAAAATATTTTTCTGAGAGGGTATTGAAAGTATGTAGTGATGTAAGATTGCTTTTGTCTCTTTCTATGTTTTGTTGGGTCATATGTTTGAGTGATATCTCTGTGTTCTCCTAAGGTAATTTTCTATCTTTCTTTGGTTTGAATCTTTATATTAGATTTTGTTTAAGAATTACAAAGGGTGCATAACCTCCACAGTCAACGCAAACAGTACACTTTATTGTAATAGAGCTTAGTGCAGCATTCCAGTTCGTAGCTCACATCGCTAAGAGGTAGATATAATCTCCTACAGATATACATAACCGCAATACTAGATCAAAATAATACATATCAAGACCATATAATGTATTAAACAACAGCTAGCCTGAAAATTAGATTATGCAAAGAAGGTAAGCAAAAAATAAAAAGAAGATCACCTATTCAAGACCTAAAGACCCATCGCTGCAACCCTCAACCTCTATTCTGCTATTCTATCAATTCAACAAGAAATTCGTAGTTCAGCCAAGAAATTCTAGGGCTAAGGTATGAATATATGGTCTCAAATATCCTCTAAATGAGCTAATTGATCGTTCAGTTTGTAAGTCAAATGTTCCTGAGCTGTCTTTAGTGCCACAGACTCTGACCATTCTTCTGGAGAGGGAGCCAGTGAGGATTTCCAATGTCTCAAGACACATTTTTTAGCCACTGCTAGGGCGGTGTCGATTCAGCACTTTTTATCTTTAGCGATTCCCAGAATCTCAAAAAAATCATGGAAAATGGCTAGCTCATTTGAAGGAATAAAATATAACTTACTTGTCTATTTTATTTGATTCCAAATGAAGCCCCAGTATGAATTCAGCTTAGGACAGTTCAGCAGGGTACATAGCATGTCACCCCAGCAAATTGCCATCTCCAGGAGGTAGACTTTGCAATTAGTTTAGCTTTGTGTAGTTTATCTAGCGACCAGTGCCAGTCATATATGATTTTGAAGTAGCTGAACTTCAGCAAGGACCCTTGAAGTCCTGTGTCATGAGGAACTAGTAACTTCCACCAGTATTACTTTTAAAATCTCAGCTGTCACTAATTTTTTTGTTTAAATCTGTTTATTAAAATGTTTCCGTTTACACATTACAGTATCAGAGCAAACAACAGGTAGTACTGCAGACAGTAAATAATGTAAGGACATACAGTGTGAGCAAGTGCAATAAACATAATTTATCCTCATCATAGTTCAGCCACAATAGAGAGCAAACATCGGGGATCCCACATAGTATAGAAAGCACTAGGGTTGATACAACTTTGGGACTACTATCTTGCCGATGCAGGGCTGCAAAGGAAGCGCGCTTCTGAAGGACGACTCCTGTAATGGAATTGTGGAATAGGCGATACATCAGGTAAATCCCAACTAGCAGTGGAATGAGATTCATGCATTATGACCAACAGGTAACAAAAAACGTCTAACAAAAGAAAGTCGCATGTATCATTATACTGTTCCACGTTTGCATCTATAAGGCAGAGTATATCATAACAGCAAAGGATAAAGTGAGCACGTCCCCACCCACCAGTGTCATTTACATCGTACAGATAATCATGTAGCTTTTCATATCCCAGCCCAACAAAGAATACAACCAGTAAGAGCAATGTTAAGTCTTGGGCGGGGAGCGACTCGGGAGAATGCAGGTGATGCCATGTGTCGTTAAGTGACCGGGAGAAGCGGGCCCCCAGTGTCGGTGCATTAGGAATACCCTTATGCATGAGAGTGACACGTCGTCTATCCTGTTAACTTTGTGAAAATCTGGAGGCGGAAGGGAGAAGGGGTGGGACGAATCATAAATAACAGGACAAAGTTGGCCCTTCTCTGTCCTCATAGGCCCACCCATTTGCTAGTGGACTAGATATCACTGCCCGCCGATGCCCACCGACCTCGTCTAGCTGTTGAAGAGTGCGAAATCCACAACCCTATTCGAGTGCTGCCTAGCGCGTATAAGCCACTAGAGGGAGGGGGGTCCCTGACGCACTCACCACCTCTCTGCGCCGTTGGGTCTGCACCCCTCGAGGGACTCCGTTCCACCGAGGACCCCTCCTGCACGTCATTCAGTATTGCGTCCCAATAAGTCTTGATAGGGAATTTCCGGAGGCAAAGGGCCTCTTCTCTGTGTAGGGCGATGCTCTCAGCATTGGCCCATACCATGAGCGAGCTTCGCCAAGCTATTAGCGGGGGAGGGTCAGGAGACTTCCACCGTCTCGTGATCAGGCGCTTAGCCACTAGCATCCCTAAGTCCAGGAAGCGTGAGGTTATCCTTTGTCCTTTACTCCTAGAGAAAAGGTGCTATATGCACCCCTCCCAAGTGTACGCCATGTTTGGGTCAGTACACAATGCCAATGAGGTTGTGACTAATCGCCAGTACAACTCAAGCCGGTAACAAGACCACATCATGTGGAGTAAATTTGCGCCCACAACATGACATCTGGGGCAAGCGCAACGGTGCGATGGAAGTATCAGTTGATCTTCTCTGGGGTAAGATATGCTCTCTGCATAATGAAATATTGGATTAGGCGAAAACGGGGATTTCGGGGAATCCCGTTAAGGCTTTCCAGAATTGAAGCTCATTCCTTGCCCGAGCAAGGGTGGGGTACAGGTCTGCCTACCAGCGTCGCCTCAAGGGAATGAGTGATGGTGCCACCATCTGGTCAGGTGTCTACCCGTTCCCATCACTTGCAAATATTGTATGGTAAGTTGGGTCTGTTGTTCGCTCAACATGTCGTGCCATTGGCGTCCCAAGGCCGCGAGCGTGGAGGTATACAATAAAAATTGTCCAAGGTGCAGCCATCCTCTTCAATTAATGTATCAAAGGGTATCAGGGCCCCTTCTCAGTAAAGATCAACTAATGTATGGAGGCCAGCTCCCCACCACATGGACAATTCTGCTGATGAAGGGACTACTAGACTGCAAAGGGTGCCTAGTAAGGCTAGCACCGATGTGTAAGGAATCATCCGCTGCATGAGATACAAGCTCCTGCGGTAGGAGCCATACGCTACTCCAAGCAGTAGGGGGGGTCAGCATATGACCACTAGCACAGGGATGAAACAGAAGCAACGAAGGAGGCGAGTGCGCAACTGTGTCTGCGAGGTGCAATCCTGCCAGCCACCTGGCTATCCACTGTAGTTGAGAAGCAAGATAATACTGTTCCATATTAGGAACAGCCAGACCTTCCTGATCCGTGTGGAGAGCGCCACACTACAGCGGGAGCCATTCAAAATAAACTCCTGATCTGCTTGGAGAGCGCGACACTACAGCGGGAGCCGTTCCAAATAAACTCCCTCATGGTGCACTTGAATGCATGAAAAAAGAGGGAGAAAGCAAAAAACACACAATTGATGGACCGAATGCAGAACAAATCAAAACATTCACCCCCAGTCAAGAGATCTGGATTAAATCCATCATTCTTTTGCCCACCATGCCACCCCAGTTTAGACCTGGCCAAATGCAAATCAGTCTTGATCCTGTGCCTCATGGGAACAGTCCAGACCGAACTGCCAAGCCAGGTCCTCCCTGGACCGGAAACAAGCATTCTAGGACCGGTTTCGGGGTTTCACCCCTCATCAGCCAGGATAGCTTGAATCCAGTGGCACAGTGAGCCCTGGACCCACATCTGGGCATACCCGGCGCACTTAGGGCGAGAAAGCAAAATACACACAATTGATGGCACAACATAGTGGGGCAAATTAGTAAAATAGTATAACAGACGCGGCAGGACCACCATTTTCAGCAGTGCTATCCATCCCATGACCGATAGAGGGAGCGTGCGCCAGAAAACCATCTGAGATCGAATGGCCGGCGTAGCCATGAATCTCAGCTGTCACCAATGTTAAAGCTGACTGACTGTTGGTTTGGAATAGGGTTAGTTGATCAAAGTCTTATAAATGCCTGATATCAGTTTCCTCTAGCTTCCTCATTACTGAGTGCAACCTTGATGATTGTTAAAAGATTTTTTCCCATGCTTCTTCTATAAGTAAGTTCTGAGTTGTATGTAGTTCCACTGTGTTGGTTATGATTCAAATGGAGTTCATTGCAGAGGTCCGGGAGGAATTTTAAAGAATCTTTCATCAGTAGTTGGATAATACAGTTGTAGTTTCCGCAGACCGCTAGATGAAGTAGCAACATTGAGTTTTGACGTATCCAGTCTTTTCCTTTGGTCCTGCCATAGGTATGTTTTAATTTTTCGGTCTGTCTTGAAGCAGAAAATGGGGTACTGTGATATGCAGCATCACAAGTTCATAATTAAATTGAGGCATCAGCACTTGCAATCTGTATCCTGCCCCGTAGCGGTTCATTTCAGAAAATCTCTCTGCAGTTGACTAATTTGAATGTCTAGATTATCATACGAGTCTCGAAAAATCCTAAAAATATTACCAGACCTGGAATTCGAATCCTTTGAATATTCTACTAGACCGAACTGTAATGTTCTTGACCCATAAACGGGTTTCAAATCGTGTGATCCTATGGCCTAGGCAAATATTGTATGTCACTGAGCCACCTTTTTCTTTTATCATCATATTTATTTATTTTTTTGTGGAGTTTTATATAGCGCTAACTAGACCCGGAGGTATTGGAGCGCTTTACA
Source organism: Calotriton arnoldi (assembly GCA_963921515.1). Lineage (NCBI taxonomy): Eukaryota > Metazoa > Chordata > Amphibia > Caudata > Salamandridae > Calotriton > Calotriton arnoldi. The sequence continues at coordinate 1,887,883 of CAWUFW010000867.1, forward strand.
TGAGCACCAGTTACGTTACATACAGACGCATTCATTTTTGTTGGGCACGGGGAGATTAAGTGATTTGCCCAGAATCACAGAATGTTGAGCGTCCCTGCCGAGACTCGAACCGGTTCCCCAGCTCCGAGGTCGACCGCCCTAGCCGTTAGGCTACATTCTCTCCCATATTTGAGAGTACCTTCAAATATGCGAGTCTGCTGTACAAAAACTCTTTTGTTTGATTTAATAGGCTAAATGTTTGCTCTGAGTGAGATAAGAATCTAGCCCACATATAGGATATACAGATCCCAAACTTGCCTCTCAGTTCATTAACAGCATTATTATCATGGCAGGGGCAAGAATGTTTCTCAGTTCTTGTCTAAAAACTCTCACGTTTAATAAATATATAACTAAAACAGGATGTGATAGTGCACTATTATTTACAAGCAGCACATTTTTCACTGAAATGGCCACAAAACTTCCAACTTACGTGCAGTTTTACTGATAAAACTATATAGTGTACAAACAATAATGCATGGAAATCTGGTTTTAGCAAATATTTATCATTTGCACATCATCAAGTAAAGTGCTCTGATTTGTTTTGATCCGAATAAAATCTTTGTTTTCATCACACTTCAGAATTACAAACAAAATGTGCTTTCCTAACTGCTGAAAAATGTTGATATATTTCATTTACAAGATATTTAAATGTTGTCTGTTAGCACCATTGTCAGACAGTTCACTTTACAGAATCCTTTAACTTTGCAGTCAGAGAAAAGTAAACTCCAATCGCCAGGACAAAATAAGCAGCAATTTGTAAGAAGACATACGCTGACATTTTATCTCTGTCTTTGAATGCTCAGCAAATGTGACTAGATAAAAACAAGATTTAAAGGCATCTTTACTGCTCATTCACTTACTGAATGAACAGAACACCTGTTCTTTGCAAGCTCTGGCTCTCTCATCACAGTGGGCCAGTAGGCCCTATAAATGGCTCACTTTCCATAGCGAGTGGATGAGTAGATTTTTCGAGGCCTGCTTTAACCATCACATGCAGGTTGCCACTCACTAGAATTCTCAGATGTCAGTTTAGTTTGCATCCAAACAAATGGCTGACCCACCAAGGACTTGTGGTTGTAAATTTTGTCATGCAGAGTGCTTCGCTTTTAGTTCACTTTTTGGTTTTGTATCCTGAGAATGCAGAGAAGCTCAAAATGAATGACATCAGCACAGGAATAGAAAACATGAGTGAGGAAAGAGTTAGTAGAATGTCATCCAAGTAGAAAATAATGTTTGCGTCTTCTGCTAGAGTGAGTACACCCTTGATCTCCTCTGCTTCTTAAATTGCAATTACTAATGGTTCTATCGGGAATAGTAAAGGCAAAACGGGGCGGCCCTAGCAGGCTTTGTTGATGGTGTTGGATAAGAAGACATTACAGCTCACGGAAGGAGTAAGGTTATGGTAGAGCCTTTTCATCATTTCAATACATTTTTGGTCTATCCCCATCCTGAGCATGCTATGGAGAAGCTTGCCCCATTCTACCCTGTTGAAGGTTTTTTCAGTGTCTAAAGAGAGGGCTACTTTTTCATCAGCGCCATTCCTGCTGAGCCACAATAGGTGTAATATTGTGCGCATATGATACCCCGATGAGCCACCTGGTACAAATCTGGCCTGATTTTTGTGGATTATAGATGGAATGCGTCTTTTCAAGCGGTTAACAAAGAGCTTGGCTAGGATCTTCTTATCACTATTAGTGATATTGATCAGAGGTTTCCACAGAGTAACAGATTCTTTACAGGGTTTAGAAATCCTAGAGATCAGCGCTGTATTAAACTCAGGACGGAGGTCTCCAGTTTCTACAACTTCTTGGATCAGTGGAATTGAAGTCACATTTGCAATCTTATAGAATTCTAATGAGAAGCCATCATCTCCTGATGCTTTTCCAGTCAGAATTTACTTAATTGCTTCTGCTATTTCTTCATTGGTGATGACTTTGTCCATTTCCTCATGTGCTGCTGCTGTTAATTTTGATATGGAGAGTTTGCTCATTGCCTCAATTTCTTTAGTCACATCAGGAGGGGCTTCTGAGATGTGGAAAGAAATGTAGAAGTAGGCAAATTTCTTAGTGATGGCCAGTGCGCAGGTGAGTAAATCGTGCTGTGTGTTACAGCTTGGCGGGGTAGCTGCTCAGTCTTCTCTCTGTTTTGGCTGCCTTGCTAATGATCGACCTGCTTTTTTGCCATGTTTATATTGTCTACCTCTTAGGCGGTGGAGAGCTTTATCAGCCTTTGTCATGTAAATAGTATTAATTTCATATATTCTTGTGACAAGATTGCACAAGACTTAGGCGTCCAATGTCCTCTGGTAGTATCTTGAAGTTGCTGGATTGTCTTTTCAAGTCTGGCTTGCTTTTGTGCCATCTGCTTGTTAGATTTAATGGAGTTGCTTAGCATTATACCTCTCAAATACACCTTTCCAGCTTACGATACTGTCTGTTGAGGAGACAGAGTGTCTGTTCAGTTCAGGTCCAGGTATTTCTTAAGGAGGTATACTAACTTCCACTTTTTCTTCTGGCAACTTATATCTTAAAGTATTCATCCTCCACATCTTGGTACTTGGTCTCTTGATCTTTAGATATGGAATGGGCGAGATTGGAGAATGATTGGAAATACTTCCTATTTCTATAGTGCAAGAACAGTCTGGAAAAGAATGCATAAGAAAGTAATCTATTCTCATTTCGGTTTCATGGGGACAGGAAAGGTGTACATTACCTGTCCATAGGTTGTAAGAATCTATCTCCAAGGCTTGACAAGGCAATGATCAGCCATAAGATCTTTAAGTAAATCCCTGTCATTACTTCTTTGCAGATCAGGTGGTCGAGAGAGGTCCAGTGTCGGGTCTGGTGCCAGGTTCCAGTCTCCGCCGATGAATACCAGTTGTTGGCCAAATTTCATTAAGAACTTGTTGGCTCTTGAGAAAAAGGTAATCTCATGGCATTAGGGGCATAGACTTCAAGTGAGCCTATTAATAATGAGTGGCTGTAGATATACAAATATACATTTGGAAAACCCATACCATATTCTTCACCTTGATTTCACAGGATTCGTATAGATTTTCCTTCATTGATGGGATCCTGTGGCTGAGGCGCTACCCTCAGTTTGACAGCAAGAGTCTGAGATCACATTTCCCACCCATTCTCTCTTAAGTTCTTCAGACACCAGTTGCGACAGATGGGCCTCTTGTGTGAGAGCTATATCCAGTTTTCTTTCCATGCCAGAGAGCTCAGAACTGTTTTCCTTTTGATGTAGGTCATCAAGTCATTGATGTTTAGCGACTGCATTGAGAGTTCAATATTTCTATGCATTGTGGAATATTCATTAAGGTGCTATCAAAAAGTGTAGCAATGAACAGCTGAAATGAGGGGTGTAGGGTCTAACATAGATTATATGTAGGATGTTAGTTGTAAGATATTGAAATCAAAAGGCACATACGTGTTTGGATCAGTTACAGACCACATTTCTCTCAAAATTTGTAAGGTCTGGTTTTCCGTCTGCTGCTGCAACGGATGTACCCCACCATACTTATAGGGCCACTGTTTAAGGATAAAAAAAAGACAGAGGGTGTTTTCTTCCCTTCCTTATACTATGTACGAACTGCGAGTTGTTCTCTGGGAGATAGTTATTTTTTGAGAGGTGATCTTGATTTAGCCCAATTTCTTGGATGCGGGCTCTTCTTGGGCATTATCATGCCCAGAGAGCCTTATCTTCAAGGATGTTGTGGCTGGTTTATCCTCACCAGTCATGGGCCCCTTGGAAGTTGTGGCAGGGTGTTGTGATTGCTCACATTCACTGACAGGGCTCTGATCCATCAGGGACTGGTCCAGGTGCTCCAAAACCATTTCTAGGTCTTGCAGGTTTTGCAGGTCAAAGAACTCCCCGGTTATACCGTTTATGTTCACTAACATCGCTGCCTGGTCTAATAGGCCAAAGCGGAGATCTTTCTGCCTGAGTAGAGGTTGCAGGGCCAAGTTTTTTCTTCTGATTAGGCTGGTTTTGTAAGAAAAGTCTTCAGCTATTGTAATTTTGTGATCTTTGAAAGAAAAGAGACAGTGTTTCTTGGCAACCTATATAATCAAGCGTGCTTGGTGATGTCGAAGGAGGCACATTATTATAGGCCTAGGAGCGTCGTTTGTGCTATTCTATTTGGGACGAATCCTATGGGCTCTTTTGAATCTGTGAAGTCTAGTTTGAAAAGTTATGACAAGTAAACAGAAAAACGGTTACATCATCCTTTTCCTCATTTTCAGAGACCCCATATAGGTAACCGTTATCCCTACGGCTTTTGCTGATTCCATAGCACTGATCCCCACCAGTCCAGTGCATTCTCCACCTTTTCCACTGCTTGTATTTTTCTCTCTGTTCTGTTAAGTTGTGCTCTAAACTTCAATATAGCGAAGTATTGAGCTTTTTTATTCTTTGACGTTTCCTCAGTCGAGTGCTCTATGACGAAGTTGGCCATTTTAATACCACATAATTCAACAAAGTATCCATGGTAATTTGAGACCTAGTGCAATCATACAGGTCTTGTTTAGATTTTTTTATGACCACTTCTGATACCTGCAGAGAATTTTAATTGCCTTGATGACTTATTTTTAGACATTTGTACAGCTGCTTTGAATAGAAAAGTTTGTATATGAGACATTCTGTCTCTGGCGCCCAGTGCCGTGTCCAGCATTAAAGAATGTTGCAGTTCACTATTCTGGTCAGCAGGTGACAGTCTAGCTTAATGTGATTTAGTAAGGGTGAGTCATTAAGGCAGCGTCCAATGATTATGGTTGTGTCATTCACTATCAACTGTTTCATGTCAAAATGGCTTCTCTGGCCGTTCTCGGCATCAAGTGTTTCCCTGGAAGGCAGGTAGGGTGGGGGACCGGTTTTGTTAGTGGGGGCCGGTTTTGTAGCAGTGCAGCAGTTTTAAAAGTACTACAAAGCTAATCGTATATTCAGCAGTTTTTAGGCAACAATAAAAGTGTCATCTGCTGGCAAGATATTAGAGTTTTGTCTAGTGGCAGTTTTGTGCATAACTCAATGGGTTACTGCTTTTCTCTCAGAGATTCTTTTGTTACTGTGCAGTTCATAAATTGCAATTGTAGTCTAGCACAGTGAGCTATGAACTGCCATCAGAGAGCTGCATGCAAGCTGCATGGGACAGGTTAGAACGTTATGTTTTTTCCCAGTCTTTCATTATGTTGCTAAAAAAGGTTTGGGTAGAAATACATTTTTATTATTAAAGGCAACTCTAACCACTGTGTTATGTTTTGAATCCTGAGTTTGTGCTTCTCCAGACCAAGCACTCTTAAAAAGTGTCTACCAATATGAATGGCATGTCAATCCTACACCTTGTAGTTCCCTTTGCCTTATGTAACATTTTCTATACACTGATTTACACATGAGAGGTGCTGTAAAACAGATAAAATACATGTGAGGGCGGGGTTATGGAGAGATGGGATGCACTGTTGGAGGGTGATATTGAGGGAATCACTGAAGAGCCGCAACAAAGATTGCTGTATCCTGGTGCACAATAAGGTAATCATTTACTCTGCTTTAAAAGGTAATACAATTGAATATATGATGACAAATGTGTTGTAGAATGCACTATTTTTCCCCAAATTTTCTTGGGGGGAACCCCCCCCCACCCCCGCCAACCCCTCTTTGTAGTAGTCAGGCTAGCTGGCTGCACTTGCTATGCAACATGCGAGGGCTGGTCTGACATAATTTGCCAAGGCTACTTCGGGTTCCCAGTCTGGCCCTGTAAGTACAGGGCATATATATAACCAAAATGTACAGTTTATTTATCCAAAGGTATTCTGGAAGCAGGCAGAGTCTGTGGGGTTTCCGAGCTAATGCAAGGTGCCTTACTGAACTCGTCCGTTACACCAGCATCACCCCTCGCCTGCTCGGATCCAACTATAGGCTCTGCGGGCGCTGAGGTGCGCTCATAATTCCATGCTGCACTTGAGCAACATTTCTGCTGCATACATTCAGAAGCCTTTTAATGCAGAATGAAAAATGTTGTAGCTTTTTTAACGGAAAGTATTAATTCTATTAAGGACACAGAGGCGAGGAGTAGGCATTTCTTTCTTCTTTATTTTTTAACTGCAGCCATTTTCAAATCACATAAACATCGAAATAGGACTTAATTTGCCATGAAACCTAGAGAAACCATGAAGTTCAAACAGAAAACATGTTGATCCAATCAGGAGCCTTCACCCTTATCAACTGGCATTGTCCCTCATCGGACTCCCTCTTTCTTGCTGCGACCAAGCCGACAGTGGAAAATCGTCACTCCTGTTTAGAAGACTCTGAACCTATAAACCGAAACATCCTTGAACCCTGGGAAAACTCAGTGGCTTTCGACAGCAACAACATAACTAATCAACTGTCATTACAGAGACCATGAAAAACCTTTACTTACACTCAAACGTAGATCCGATAACCCGGGCGGGTCATGAGTCATGCATGGGGGGGATAATCCTCGCCCCCAAGTCCTTAATAGAATTGAAACTTTCCGTTACGAAAGCTAGGGAATTTTTCATTCTATGTCAGGATACGGAGGCGAGGATTAGGCTAGTTCAAAGCTTGTCCACCACCGGAGCCGTAATGGAGGAGACTGGTTTGAAATAAAACCTTTTGAAGGTTGAATCTGACGACCAGTCTGCTGCATTCAAAATATCCTCCAAGCGAGCTCCTAACACAAAGGCTTTTGATACCATTGCGCCTCGTGCTGGGTGTGTGCCAAAAATGTTGGTATCGATGCCAGCCTTCGCCATCCCCCACCAGAACCATCTCGCTATGGTCGTTGATGAGGCTGCCTTAAAGGGCTTCCTCAGAGCAGTCAGCAGTTGCTGTTCTCCATGAGGCCCCAATTCCTCTGTCATTGTTTTGTAGGCCTTAATGCACCTCACCACGCACAACTTGGGCACCTCTGGAAAAGCCAGGTAAGAAATCACCCGAGACTGGCACTTGGTAAGACGCGTCACATGGAAAGTGACCCCATCCGGAGTGAAGGAGCGTCCCGTAAGATCCGGGGCCCTGATGTCCGACACTCGCCTGCAAGATATCAGGCACAACAGCGTGGCCATCTTGGCTGGCAACTGTTTACGAGAGAGGTACTTATTACTTGGCCATCCTGACAATAAATTCAAGACCTTATTGACGTCCCAAAGGACGAAATACCTCTGCTCCGGTGGGAGAGACAACCAGATACTGCATAACCACTTCCGGACCAGCGGATGTTCCTCAGCCGGAATGTTTGCTACAGTCGAATGGCCTCCTGAGATCGCCAACTGAAAGGTATTACCCAAGCAATGCGCCAGGCCTTCTGAGGCAAAGGAGGCTAAGAAGTTTAGGACGTGGACAACGTCTGCCCCCACGGGATCCAGACTTCATCGCAGACACCAACCCATCCAACCGGACCAGGCCGATTGGTACCTCTTAACCGTACCGTCTGCCCAAGCTCGGGAGAGGAGCTCCGCTCCACTTCTCGAAAGGCCTGGTACTTGCCATTGAGCCCGGTAATCCTCCACGCCATATGCGGGAGGGAGTCGCTCATCACCAGAGGGTGAGGATTGCTGGCCGGATCGCTCAGGTGATGAGGCAATGGGGGTAGACGGATTGGAGAAGCCCAGGAAAGTTCCATTAGAACTGAAATCCACACTTGGGATTTCCATACTGGGGTAATCACCACCAAGTCTGCTTTCTGCCGATGGACTTGAGTCGTCAACCTCATGATCATGGCGAAGGGGGAAAGGCATAACCCTGCTCCCTTGCCCAGTACTGGAGGAAGGCATTCGTGGCCACTGCTCCCGGGTCTGGCCTCCAGCTGAAGTACTGGGAAAGCTGGTGGTCGAGACGCGAAGTGAACCGGTCGATTATGAAAAGACCCGAAAGCAATAGAAGGGCCTGGAACATTGGAGGGAACAATTTCCAAAGACTGGAGTCCCGAAGATGACGGGAGTGCCAATCCACCACCTTGTTATCCAACCCGGGGAGATGCTCTGCTGTCACCAGGACCTGATACTCCAGACAATACTCCCAGAAGTTCTTGGCAAGGTTCGCCAGGGCTTTGGACCGCATGCCTCCCAGGTTATTGATGCAGTGGACTGCCGCCACATTGTCCATCTTGAGGAGGACACAACATTGAACTCTGTTCCTGGTCCAACATTGGACCGCAAAGGAACCCGCCATCAACTTCAGACAGTTGATGTGGAGTTATTATATCGCGACGGACTATCCGCCATCGGTTGTGAACTCTCCACAACAGGCTCCCCAGCCTGAACTGCTGGCGTCTGACTCGATCATGAGGTCTGGTTGGGAGCCAAAGATGGCACGCCCGTTACACTTCTCTATATGGGAAAGCCACCAATTGAGCTGTTCTGACAAAGGCACCTATTGGGCATATGTTAGCCCACATCGCAGATGGGACGCCTTGAGTCTCTGCAGAGCCTGAAAATGTAGGGGTCCTGGAAAAATGGCCTGGATTGAGGCCGACAAGAGGCCAACCACTCTGGCGATGTTGCTCAGGGGGGTCTGAGGCTTCCATAACATCTTCCGAACCTTGTGCAGGATTTTCGCTATCTTCCTGGATGGTAGACTCAGCGTGGCCCCTGCCGAATTGATCACGAATCCCCAAAAAAGTGACTGAGCGAGAGGACACAAGACTTGACTTTGCTTGGTTGATTAAGAACCCCAGGGACTGGAGGAGCACGCGGGCACTGATTCTATTACAGGACCGGAGGCTTCGGATTATGCTTCTCTTTCTATTTTATTGCCACTCACAGCAGCCAATTAAAACGTTTTTGTATGCAATAAAAACTACATTTCCCATGATGCTTTAACCATACATCACATCCTGTACGACCCTATAAGAGCCACCATGTCCATTAGCTGAGCCTCTTTCTTTGTTGCTCACGCAGGAAGTTAAGTGCATTCATCATCATTATTGAATTTACTCGTCATTATCGTTTATACGTTAATCAGGCACGCGCCGCTATTTATTTAATTACATGCGCTACTCGCGCTTTGTTTTTGCTTGCTTTGCCTGTCACATAATTAATTTACATATTGTTTCACTGCGGCTCAGTCTCCTGAGGGGGTCTCGCACTCCCGCTGGGACCCGGGAGCCGTATTCAGAGCTTAGCCCACTCAGGCTTACATGGCAAGACTCCCGCTGGGAGCCGGTGATCTCCGCTGTCCTCGGCAGCGTTTGTACGTTGCGGAAAGCATCTTTGAATTTCCCGCCTATGTCAATAATGAAAACGAACATCGTGGCCCAATCGGCCAACTTCATTTAAGCTCCCGCTTGTAGTCCTGGTACCGCGTTGCCTGCGGCGGCGATCATTAGGCAATTTTAACGCGCTGAGGCTCCCCTCATTGGCCGGACGCGCCCGGAGCCTGTTTATCCCAGGTTCCGACGGGCGTAACCCAATTGGGCTACTTTCCAGTAGGATTTGGGCTACATATTTATAGATAGAATGCCATGCGCATAATTGGTTTATCTATTGTTAATTTATTGGCTTTCTCATGCCTACTTGAGGTCACGCGCTCCCGCTATGGATTGTTGTTGGCCCGCTCGGGCGAGATAATTGCATGTTGACCTTGTTGGGGTTTAGCAATGTGCGCATTGTGTTGTTGTAGTACATGTGCGATTCCCGATGTGCGCTTCATGGCTCCACTGCATTGTGGATGGTGTGTGTGTGATAGCGCCAAGCAGTTTAGCCCGACCGGGCACAGAATAAGGACGCTCCCGTGGGAGCGGAGATGGCGCGCTGTCACTTACTTGCGGCATGCCTATTGGATATGCGCGCGATAGCATTACACAGATTTGGCCCGCTGGGCACAAAATCAAGACGCTCCCACGAGAGTGGAGGTACCGCGCTGTTGTCTGCAGCGTTCCTAACGAGTCACGTGATGTAGTGGTTAAGGTATCTGACTCTAATTCCACAGGTTATGTGTTCAGATCCCGGTGTTTCAATGTACTTTCTCTGGTATATGTCAGAAAATATTTTCTGTTCACTGCGCAGGCTCGCGCTTACCCGCCACATGCTTTCCCTAGTTGCCGAGTGCGGGGTAGAGCCGATAACGCTCCGATGTGCGTAGCCCAATTGGGCTATATTTGGACGTTTTGGGCTTCGCACATCGCACGCGTCCCGTTTGCTCCGAGGCTCATAATGCCTCGTACTTTCCACGGAGCAAGTTTTCCTTTTACGCCTACCCGGCTGCAACAATAGGCTGGCCCTTGGAGTGAGCACACGCTCCTGGTATTTAAATATGGCTCTTACGCCCTTGGGGCTGGAATAACTTAGACTACAGCATTGCTGAGGAGCTAGGTACATTATTTTCACTTCCCGTGTGCATAGGGTTGGCTCCCCCTCTACTCCTCCGTTATTCTGTGCTTTGCACTACAATATTACATACAGACACCCTTAAACATTGCATGGGTGAGATATAAGGAGGATGTGATCTATTCTAAAGGAGCGCAGAAAAGTCTCCTAGAAGAACTTTGTTGACGCTGTGGATATCCCCGTCCTAGAGTCGGTCAACAGGGCCTCAGAAATGACAGTCCGTAGCACTGTGTAGCAAGCCTTGATAGCTGCCCATCCTTATTATTAGGTGACAAAATCCTTTGGGCATGAATTTCTCCCTACTTCACTCAACCCGGCGGATATTGGTGCACCCGCGTGAGTTCGACGGGGCTCCGCCCTGAAGGGCGTAATAGATTACAATTAGAGTGCGGCGGCCGGATATTCCAGTTACCGTGACGGAGTCGCTTGACGACGACGCCAGCCTCCTTCTTCTTTTTCTTACTAGTTGTGAAAATCACAGAAAGGGTTTAACCGGACCTAGCAGGGATGCCAGAACAAACTCTTAGTCATAGCGGGACCTTTAGCCAAATCCCTGGATGGCTCCGGTTGCAAAGGAATCGGCCACTCCTGTGGCTCCGGATCTGTTAGTGGACCGGACACAAAAGCGATATGCATTTTGTGGAACGCCATCTGTGCCATTTCTGCCGAGAGACGCAAATCCTTTCATGAGGATGGACAACTTTGACGAAATGGCAACGGCTGAACCTGGCCCTTAGCGAAGGGTTCCCCTTGGGACAGATTCGTTACAAGACGTCTCTAACATATGTGGGCATGTTTACCTTCTTGATCACACCCTCTGGGATCATGAGGGTCTTTCATGATGCTGGTCCTTTACAGACCATTTAGGGATTCCTACTAGGGTTTATCAATTCCCTTTTCCAACATATTCAGCCACCTCATAACATACAAGTGTTCAAAGGAGGGCGTCTAGCTTTTCGCCATCTTTCCTCCCCTCCGTCGTTTCCCACTGTTCCGATGACGGAACAGATGGCTGGAGTACTTGGTCCTTCTTTCGGGCTCCCCTCAGCTACCTAGTGCTTCACCAAGTTAATGAAATCGGTGATTGCTCCCTTAAGGGAACAGGGCATCTTCCAGATCGTGTTATCGGGATATATATTCATCTTAGCACAGACATAGTCCTTAGCCTCACAATTTTCCAGACGTCATCTCCTCTGCAGATTCCAATTCCCTTTGGGGATACAATATATAATGGCCTATTCCAGCTATAAATTCGGTATCCTTGTGTCTCTTGGGTTAGAACTTTCCAGGATTATCTCGTTCTCTTGTTCGTCTCTGACGGTGGACTTCTGATTTGATTATGACCTCCCACACAGCTCAACTAGGTCTTACACGCTCCGAATTAAGGGATCTCCAAAAGGAGCTCATACCGGTGTTATCCATGCAGACAGTTCCCTTTTCGGGCGCTTGCCAGAGCAATGGTACTATTAGCATCATCTATCAAACAATCTTCCCTTCCCCTCCATTCATTTTCTGGACCCTTTCCCACACAGGTTTCTTGACGCAGCCTACTCAACATGCGCAATGTCTTGGCAGTGAGAGCTATCAACAAGTTAGAAGGTACGAGGTCATCTTACTAGTGGAGATTGTGAAGGACTTCTGGCATTTTGCCTGAGTCATCAGATTTAGGGCATTGCAGAATACATTCCATAACAATAGAACACTGTGGCGGACTGGTACTCCAGGTATCTCCAGGTTTACAGCAATTGGCAGCTTCAACCGAAAGAAATTCAGTAGTTGTAAGCTTTTAGGGTCCTTGTCTGAACTATGCTTCCTTCCGTCCATTCCAATCTCCGGAGAGGGGACGCAAATATCACGTCAATTAGCGGAGGCGATCTTAGCAATTCTCTTATGGAAGTTTCCATCTTGGTTTCCAGTACTCCTTGAGACGGGCTGCAACCTGTTCAGAGTGTTCCGTGATCCTCCACGATACTCCAGGGCCCTCATACAGAAGCGCCCAATGGTAAATCGGGGCAGTTGTCCTTTCTGACATAAAGGTTTTCCGGCTACAACAGGAACTTGCTGGGTTTCGGACACGCTGCAGGCGTTCATTTAACAAACCTGGGTCCTTCCACTCAAACACGATATTCTTCAACCTGGAAAGGCTGGGTTCGTTGGTAAGTACACGACGCGTGGTTTCGGTGGGGGCTGAATTTTCCCCATTGTGAATATTTAAACAGGAATAATGTCATAGGGATTGGCGTATTGTTCGGTTCGCAACGGCCGTTCGGCCGTTTCTGCAGGGCATTTTTAGATAGAGGGCAGACCGGTGGGCTTGCGCCGGTATTCTGTTAGTTATTGAAAGGTATCAGGGTAACGAAATCTCCCAAACCAAGATATTCCTCTCTGTGGAATGTTTCTCTAGTGTTTTTCCTTATTTGATAAATGGCCAACTAATAATATGTTGACAAGGAATCAATTATCTTTCAGGCTGTGTTACTACGCCTATCCACCTGTCGGCGTCCCTATAACGTGAAAGCCCTGGACTTTACAGGTACAGTATCTCCTCCGGAAAGGGTTTAATTTAATATTAATGTCAGGACTACAACTTGTCAAGAACTGTTACATATTAAGCTTTCCAGCTAATGCAATTTATGTGTGGTTCAATGCCTTAAGGCTTACGAGGGATGTACTCGGCCTTTACGACCTGATGCTTGACATAATTGTTGATTACATTGCAGAAACCGTTTTAAACATGTGTCTGCGGCTATCATAGCCAGGTGGTTGAAGTCAGTTATGCCAGAAGCCGGTATTCATACCCAAATGTTTGGGGCACCGTCTGTTCGGGGTGCCATGGAATCGCAATATTTTGTGATGATTCTACTGTTCAAGACATTTCGAGATCTACTGATTGATTTTCTCAATTTCTATTTAAGCAGTTTATTATTAACCGGTGGGTGATATGACTGTAGTTGTGTTTGATAAGCGTTAAACTAGCATAATCCGAAGCCTCCGGTCCTGTAATAGAATAAAAAATTAGCTAGCATTCGCGCCAAGAATTTTCAATTCTATTAAGGACACGGAGGCGAGGATTATCCCACCCGGTTATATTACAATGTTTGTAATGTTGGCCCACCCGTATTTATACTTGATATTCTGTTTTAGCAGAAATTACGGGTTCTCTTATGTTCCTTGTTTTCAGGTTCTACAGAAGATGGCATGAACATATTTTTGGTTCAGAGCATATCTACGTTCCAGTGGTTCTGGTTTCTCCACGTTCGAGGCTGATTGATGGGATTTGAGTTAATATTCATGGACTAAACTGTTCGAGCAAAGAAAGAGGCTCAGCTAATGGACATGGTGGCTCTTATAGGGTCGTACAGGATGTGATGTATGGTTAAAGCATCATGGGAAATGTAGTTTTTATTGCATACAAAAACGTTTTAATTGGCTGCTGTGAGTGGCAATAAAATAGAAAGAGAAGCATAATCCTCGCCTCCGTGTCCTTAATAGAATTGAAAATTCTTGGCGCGAATGCTAGCTAATTTTTTATTCATGAACAACATGTCGTCCAGGTACACAATCATCCGTATGCCCTGTGCTCGCAGACGCTCTACCACCAGATGCAGGACCTTGGTGAAGCACAAGGGGCTGATGACAAGTCGAAAGGAAGTGAGGTGAACTCGAAGGTTTGGTCCTGCCAGTGGAACTGAATAAACCGGCGATGAGGTTGAAAAATCGGGACCCGGGAACGCCTGCTTAAGTCTGTCTAAGGCATCCAGGTCCACTCCTTCGGGGTGGGTGTGCTTACGTGGTTCTCGGAGGGTGGGTGGGGTGGGGGGGAGAGGTGGCAGTGGCCTGCTCCGGAGGTTTGAGGGCAGAGGGCCCGGGAAGGTCTTCCCTCGGGGTGAGAGGTGGAAGGGATCGTTGTGCCAAGTCTAGCAATCTCTTCTCCAGAGGCGCCACTGCTTCTTGGGCCGCTTTGACAATGGAGGCGTCCACTGCGTCACAGAAGTCATCTTTGACCGGGAAATACTGCATGTCCTCCTTCTCATCGTAGTAATCCAAAAAATCCTCCATGAGGTAAGTATACCCACTCTAGGCGGCTGCAGGAGGTAGGAGTAGGTAAGGGTGGCCGCCCACCAGGTAGGAGGGAGCAAAGAGACTGGGATTGGGGGGCCCAGAAATCAACACTGAACTGCAAGAGTCCTTCACAGGGGCAACAATCCCCGTAGGGACAGAGAAAACAGGCCCTTAGTTCTGGGAAGCTCTCAGTAGGGTTAATAAGTCCTAGAGACCAAGCAGACCAAACACCCTTAATTCACACGGCCAGGGAACACAACAGCCTGGGCTCGTAGGCAATATGAATGCAGGATCACTGTCCTGCCGCCTTTCCCCAAAGGGTGTTCAGTTCTAGGCCGGCCGGGGTCGTAACCACTCAGTCAGCTAACGCAGGCGGAGATGCTCGGTTAAGGCCGCAACTGACGCGCTCCTCACTTTGCGCTGCAAATATAAGCGTTCAAGAGAGGACGCTGGAGGCGTGCCCTTTAGCGGTCGGTGGACCGCAACGCTCTCCGGCCCCGGGCTTGACTGACTGAGCAATTAAGCTTGCGGCCACGAAGGAACAATTAACCAATGTAACAAATGGAATTCAATCAGCACGATAAAGTAAGAAAAAGGAGACCCCGTCTCCACACTTAGCTGACACTGGCTGCAGCAGCGAAGAAAGAGGGAGTCCAACGAGGGACAATGCAAGTTGATAAGGCTGAAAACTCCTGATTGAATGGACATGTTTTCTGTTTGAAGTTCATGGTTTCCCTAGGTTTCATGGGAAATGAAGTCCTATTTCGATGTTTGTGATTTGAAAATGGCTGCTGTTAAAAAATAATGAAGAAAAATGCCTATTCCTCGCCTCTGTGTCCTGACATAAAATTGGAGGTGAGCCTCATGGATCTCTTCAGGAGACAGTCACTTGTCATTTTCTATCTTTATAAATTTTAAGGTCAATTCCATGGAGATTTTGTTGCAGAGGTTTCGCGACTGTGGTGCTTTGGGAATCTGGATTGCAGAATTTTGCTAGGATCTGAAATTAACTTCTTTGGAAGGGCAGCCGGCTTCAGTTATGCATGCCGAGTAGTGTGTTTTTTTTTTCGTGGTTCTGGTGACTCTTCTTTATGTAGGGTGTGTTCTAGTGGCATGGTGTGATTTTTGTCTTTTTCATCTCTTGATTTTTATCCATTTACGTTGTAGTATGTGGATCTGTGTTTCATTCTTTTGATTTGTATTCTAATTGTGATGGAAATCATCCACATGTTTAAAATTGTCTTCTGAAAATATTTAATTTGTCATTCATCTTATAATGTATGTATAGTCTACCAACTTAACTGCACATTGCATGTTACTTTATATAAAACTATTCCTTGTCCAGTGCTTTGATGCCCTAGTCCGTGCTTAATAACTGCATAAATAAAAATAAACGGAGTTTCTTAGCTTCAGGTTTGTAGCTGTAGACTTGTTTAATTGCTGATTTACCATGTTATTTTCTTTGCTCACAGAACGATGGCTAACGCCGTCAGTGTATTTTTAATTGGGTATTATGTGGCCTTGGAGAAAGGGAAGTGCTGCGGATATGTTTCCTATCAAGAAACTGGCAGGGACTAAAAGCTAGACATGAGTTGACAGAGTGTTCCCTGTGGGTTGGGGGAAGCAGTACATGTTCACACGCTGCTGTCGCAATTTACTAAACACATTGGTGGCAAACATGGTGCCTTCCGGTGTTTGTTCCTCATTTTGTCTGCGCTCTATGCTACTGCCGTCTTTAAAATATTTTCGTTTTCCCCACCAATGTGGAAAAAGAAGCTATCCTCCCCGAGGGAGACTCTTTTGCATTTCGAAAACGTGGCCTGGTTGATATACGTTTTGAGTTGGGGCATTGGCCTGTTTAATAGATGTTCTGTGACACTGAAGCTATTCAATTGAAATGGAGAACTAAGTGCTACAAAGACGTGTTTGTGGCGTGTGTAAAATTAGAAAGCGGTGTGCGCTTTTTAATTTGTTATTATTATTATTAAAGAAATGCAGTGGCATCCTGCAGTAACTTAAGGGGAAAGGGCCAAGAGGACCTGTTCTCACTGCTTCTCCCTGTAAATTCAAAATGATCTGTGACAGGAATCCTTAGTGCCTGATTTCCAAGGCCACCCTCGTATCCAAGTCTTTTTTCGGCGACTGCTGAGAGGCCATGAGAATTAGTGTGATTTTTTTTTACTAGTAGATTTTACTGACTTGTGTTTCTAGCTGTCAGCAGAGGTCCACTGTCCTCCTTTGTCATGGGTGGGCTAGTATTATGCTTGCTTCTGTGTTCTTGTACACCTTGGATGGTTTCCGGATCCCAAGTTCGATTATGCAACATCCGAATGGTTTCCTTCTACTATCCGAAACTGCTTTGGATTGGGAACCTAAGCATCTCAGTACAAATGTAATGCTTGCCATAAATCACAGCAAGTGTGTGAAATTAGTGCACGTACTCCTCTGCAGGAGTGTTGAGGTGAGATGATCTCCCATGAAACCTGGAGGGTAACATTAAGGCAGTTTGGGGTAAAAGGTGCCGATTCTAATTTTAAAAGCAGGAAAGGAGTTTACAAGCAAACGTTAAGGGGCCACAGGGATGTATTACATACAACATTTTAGGGTCGGTCATAATTTCCAGGAACAGTATAGGGCACGGTGCTTTGTATTTAAAAGTTGGACATGTACTTTTAAGTTTTCTATGTCCTGGCAGTGAAAAATTCGTAAATACGTTTTTTCACTATTTCAAGGCCTACCTCTCCCATAGGGTAACATTGGGTTACCATATTACATTTAATAAGTGATACCTTTTTGTTGGGAGCAGATAGGAATGGCCGGTGTGGTGCCTGAGGAATTGTAATTAAAAACCCTATTGGGTAAAGTCAGATTTTATGTCACAATTCTGAAAATGTCAATTTTGGAAAGTTGGCATTTTCTTGTCCTAAACATTTGGTGCCTGCAGCTGTTTCCTAGGTCACATGACTAGGTGCGGTTGGCCTTTGTGTATTCCCACAGACCGCAACACCTGGGTTTTGGCAGGATGGGCAATCCTGACTGGATGGGGAGTAGAGCTGTCGCCTACCAAACTTGCAATTCAAAGCCACTGACCCAGCGCTCACACACATTACTTCACACTAGCCTATTGTGCCTGCAGATAGATTGGGACCTGGGCAGGGAGGCAGGACATTCCAGACACTTCTGTAAGGGGAAACCTCCAGAAGCTTCTTCCACTTCAAAGTGGGTACCAGGTATAAAAAGGGGACACTCAGACCCACTCTTCAGTACACTCCTGGACCTTTGGATACTACAAAAGAATGTTGACCCTGCTGCTAGAGGACTGCCCTGCTGCTTGAGGACTGTCCTGCTGTCTGAGAAGGAAGATTGGACCTGCACTCTTCATCTGAGGCTTAAGTGACTCCAAGGGTCAGCTGACTGACCTCCTATTCTGAGCTACTGGGACACAACAAGCTCCATGACCTCCCTGCAACTGCCTAGCTGACCTGTTGCACTGGTCATGCATGGACCAGCAACTGGACCTGCCTGGGCCCTCCTGGCCTCTGATGGAATGAGTTCCTGATCACTAAGAGGTGCCTCCCAGGTCCTGGACCCTTGGTGTGACATCAGTTGAACTTTTGAAAAATTGAGAAATCCTGAAGTTTTGGGCTCTTCGCGACCAGGCTCGTTCGTGCCAAGATTTTGCCGCCCGCCAATCCCACACTCCAGGGAACCCGACTCTTCAGCGACAGCCAGCAATGACTAACAATGCAAGATCTGCACTTCACGCTACAGCATAGACCGCCTGCGGTGACCGCAAACGTGAATCTCCAGCAGCGATCGTCTGCGAGGCCAGACAGGATGCTCGTGCTACAGGGATGACCATCTGCGATGCCCGGCCTGCTCTTTGTGCTATAGTGATGACCATCTGTGACGCTCTCCCTGCTCCTCTCAGCCTCAGCCTCCTCCGCGGTGAGTGAATGAATGAATGAATTTTATTAACTGATCGATTAATTAAAATCATTACAGTAAAAAAACAGTAGAGCTTTGGGTGCAAAGTGCAAACCTCAATGTTATTCATATTTCATTTATGCTTAAAACCATTCATAAAAACATTAAAAATGGTCGGACTCAAAAGTTCTGGGCAGCTTGGTGGTACCCCTTAGTGCCTCTCGGGGGCCGCCCTAGTTGCTTCGGCATCATTCGGCATGTCCGTTGCAGGAACAAAGTTGCAATCTTGTGACTCCTTTAAGGTGATCCTAATCAGGTACGTAAATTTCCCCATTCTCGCTAAGTTAATTGTCGTTGATTTGAAGAAGCTTATGGCCGAGGTCTCTTTGTAGGTCTTTGCACCGTTGGCAATACAAATCGGGCGGAAAAGGCGCCTGCGGTCATTGTTTAGTTTGGGG
Organism: Calotriton arnoldi; assembly: GCA_963921515.1. Lineage (NCBI taxonomy): Eukaryota > Metazoa > Chordata > Amphibia > Caudata > Salamandridae > Calotriton > Calotriton arnoldi. The sequence continues at coordinate 1,906,712 of CAWUFW010000867.1, forward strand.
CAACAGCACAGGAGATGCAACCAGGATTCATTCCTAAAGGAGCACAGCCTGCAGTCTGTTTTCCCCCTTACGTGCCCATGTTGGGTTGAAGTCAGTGATACGTAGCGTTATTAATCTCATAAAAAGGATTTTACTACGGACTTGCGGTTTCAGGGCCTCACTAAGATAGAGTTGGGCTTTCCCTGGCATGTAAAATTTGTTCAATGGCTCTAAGTTGGAGCTAGAGCAGAGGGCTTTGATGTCTTGTGCAAAGGATGTTTCTCGAACTTGCTTGTTTACTGCTCTCTTCCAGGCTGTAAGCGGAATTTCCCGAAGTCGCAGACTAGCTGCCTCTATCTTCAGAGTATTGATACCGAGGCCCAGTTTAATATTCCAAACTGTCCCTACCTCCTCAAAGACGGTTCTCAGTTGGTATCTTAAGGAGTCAGCTGGGGCCCTCAGGGTCCTTAGGTATAACTTTATGAAGTGTCAAGGCTTCCACCAGGCAAGGGTGAAAGAAGGAACTCCTCAGGATCCGAACGATGCACAAATGGGTCCACCTCTCGATACCCCCAATTCTAATGTATGAAATAGAATTTTAGGGTGATCAAGTGAGGGAAGGGATAGGAAGGGAACAGCGGGGAAGAAGGAGGCACCTGAAAGAAGAGAGAGACGAGATTAGTCACATGGAAGAAACTACTCTCATATGTTCTCGCTAAATACGGAAACATCACATACCTCAATCTTATGTACGTGGTTCTCTCACTTCTCTCATGCCGCAAGGCAACTGCCCAATTGTTTATACACTATCCCCTCAATCAAATTATAACAAGATATGTAGAATCCTTTCTAAAGTAGGGAAATAAATAGTTCCGGCAAATAGTGCATGAAATAGCAAAGGGATACTATGGTAGAAAGTTTCAAGACTTTAAGAGATATCCAATGATCCAAATGCCTTTTTATCTCCAAGACAAAGGCTAGAGAATTCAGAGTTCAGAAAATCAATGCCTTTCCACAGACGTCGATGAAAGAAATGTCTCTAGTTCCAAACTATTACTTCATAGCTTATATATGGTATTCCAATGAGTATTCCTGAGCGCAGGACAACAATCATGGCACCCAGTCTGCAGTTAACAACACTGCACGAATGCCTCATAAGCCGCTCAGCTTATTGCAAGTAGCGATTGCTTCGCATGTCACCACCGTAACCTTGAGCTCACCGCTGTGTCACGGAAACACCGTCGCTCTCCTCTCCTCTGACACCAGGCCCGGAACATGAAAGGAACGAAAACAGCGTCCTCAGACCTCCGCAGCCTGACCTCGAACGGGACTCAGCGACACGAAAATCACCACTCGCAAGCTTCACGAGAAACAATGTAGCACTAAGAATTACGCACGCCGTCCGACGTGCATCGTCCATTTTTATGGCCCTGGATTGGCCCGTTCTAAACTACACAACCCCCATTGCCTCATGGGAGATGTAGTTATTTCCATGTAGACCGAGGGAGGAATCCTAATGCGTTTCCCACGTATGAATCTGCATTCACTTTCGGCAGACGCCATATGCCCGATTCCTGATATGAAGTCCCCCTGGCAAGTCAGGTCTGGCCTCTCAAGACCAAGCTCCAATCTCAGCCTTGATTTCCTGGTGGCCCTAGGAGCAAGCAGTACTGATTTATGCGCTTTGGCTTGGGCTTGGTTCAAAAAGACATCTAGTGATCCTGGGAAGGCCAGGTGACCATAACTGATAGCTGGAAGCAGTTTTGCTTTTAATGCCGTCAGTATTGGGGCCGCTGTGGGGCTCAGCAGATGTTGGCTCAGATTTTTTAGCATATGTGTGACGTTCCTGGCCTTGAAGTTCAGATGTTTCAAGTGAATATTTGCATTAGCCCGCTCTGAGAGCCAAACCCCAAGATAGTTGTAGCAAGCCACTGTGCCCATTTGTAGATCCCCCATGCGCCATAGTGCTTGCTTTTTTTTACATTTAAAAAAAAATCTTTTTATTAACTTTGCTTAAGGTCACATGTAATACACAGCAGTGTTCAATTGGTATGCAGGAAAACAACATTAATTGCACGATCAAAGGCAAACATTGGCAGTACAGTGGACCAAATACACTTACTCCCCCTGCCCACCCCCAATAGTGCTTGCTTTTTTAAGCGATATCTCCCAAAGACAATTACCTTAGTTTTCCCCTGGTTGACCGTCAGGGAGTTTGCCTTGTTGTATTGATCCAACGCATGCAGGGCTCGTTGAAGGCTCACATTAGTGTGGTCCATTATTACTGTGTCATCAGCATAGTGTAATACTGGCAGCCTCACACTTCCCAGTCTCGGAGCGACTAAATTGGCACCTTGCAAGGCAGCCCCCAGATCAGCAGTGTACAAGTTAAAAAGGATGGGCGCCAACACGTAGCCCTGTTTGAGCCCGTTGTTTGTGGCAATTTTGGGGGTCACTGTATGGGAGCTTGTTTTGACCCGCACCCAGGTATCCACGTATAGCGATCTTATTGCATTCAGTAATTTGGATGGTATTCCCCAGTTGTCTAGTTTACACCATAGCCTTGTGCTGTCAACTTTGTCAAAAGCGGTGCTGCAATCAATGAAACAGCAGAACAGTGGTAGGCTTTTCTTCTTCACCGCCTGAGCTGATAGATGAGCTAGTGCTATAATGTTGTCCAAAGTCGACGACTGTGACCTGAAGCCGGACTGGTATAAGGGGATGATGCCTTTTTCTTGTACCCAGGACTCCAGCTCCTTCAAAAGAAGTCTAGCATAGGCCTTTGCTTCAAGGTCGAGGAGGGCGATAAGCCTGTAGTTTGATGCCTTCAGGCGAATCGCCTTTTTTGAAGATAGGGACGAGTATAGAGCCCCTCCAAGATTCTGGTGTCTTTGCTGTGGAAAAGATATTAATGAAGAGTGGAGCTAGGATTGCTGCCCAGAAGTCCGGGTCTTTTTTGAATACAGGTGGTGGTAATCCATTCGGCCCTGGGGCTCCGTTGTTCCTCATTTTCTTGAAGGTCGTGCTCACCATGTTGGAATTGATAAAAACTGGTTTCCTACAGTGTTACTCTTCCCAAGTGGTCTGGTCTGGTGGAACATTTTCACAGAGGATGCCCCAATCTTGGATATTTGTGCTGTTTACCCGGCTCAGCCCCGCTCCCCAACACCTCGCTTCGGGGCTGCCTTTATCGGAGGAGGCGGGCGAGTATAGTTGTGTGACATGCTTTATCCAGTCCTGCTCTGCCACCCCATTTTCTCTTAGGGCTCCTCGACTACTCAGCTGGTTGATGTGCCTCCACAGCCCGGAATGATTCTTGTCCTTCAGCAGGGAGAACACTTTGAGCCATTCCTTCTCTATATAGTCATTTTTTTGCTCCCACTGTTTCTTTCTTAGGGCTACCCTTTGTGCTGTAACCGACGGACCTGCAGCTGGTCTGCCCCCTTTCTTCCTTGCTTCTAGGGCCTTGCAGAGTGCACGTTTGCCTTCAACTATAACTTTTGGAGGGCGTTTGCTTACTGCTATTGACAGTTCTTTAGTATGTGGGCGTTGATGTTTGGGGTTTCCCAGGTTTAATTGAAGGTCTTCAACAATATTCTCCCAATCCTTTACTGAAGTTGCTTGGGGCAGTGAAGAGCCTTCCTTCTTCAAGTCCAGCCAGGCTCGCATCTTCACTCCTATGTTTTCGGACCATTTTATCTTCCGGAGGACTTTATACCTTTCCTCCCCTATTGGTTGAAAGATGGTGGCTGATGGTACTTCTAGTTGAATCACAGCTCTCAGGGGCCTATGATCACTTTCGGCCCTATCCTCAACTTCGAAGTCGTTTAGTCTGGCTGCGATTGTCTCGATAGTCAATGGCCGAGATGTTCTGAAAAGTTGGTTTCGGGCGCCAACCTGTCAAACAGGCTTCCTTTAATACGTGAGTTGAACTTAAGTTATGATTATTGAAGAGATCGTAGAGGGGTTCTGCCCAGCCCTTGCTCTGGGGAGGGGGGTTTACTTTATCTAACTCCCTCAGATTGACGTCCCCTACTATGATTGCCTGATGCGATTTGTATTTAGTTAGTACATCTTCAAGAGATCTTGTCAACGTGTCCATATAGTCTTTCCTGGTAGTCTGAGCTGGATTGATATAGCAATTTATTAGCAGGAGGCGGAGCGGGCGTGGATTTAAGTTCAGGCCTCCAATTAATAGGACTTTTATCCCTGGGGTGGTAGATTGGATCCCTGTGACCACGAGTCTACAGGCATGTTTTATAAAGACTGACAGTCCGCCCGATGGACGACCAAAGATGTTCCATTTGGTTGCTGCTATGTGATGTTCGTAGTGCCCTGCCAATGGGGTGACAGACATATCCCATGTCTCTTGGAAGCATAATATGTCGCCCTTCTCTAGGAACTCCTTCAATTTATCCCCTTTTGCGATTTTACTGATCCCTGCAATGTTCCAGGAGATTATGGTCAGTTGCTGCTTGGCCAGGTTTGCTCCCCTAGGCTCAGCTGGGCCATGCAGAGTGCCGCAGCTGTTAGGAGTAATGCGGCCTCATTCCTGAAATTCCTGTTTGATCTGAAGCAAGGTTGCTTGAGTGGACGGGCCGCTGATTATTGCGGAATGAATTCTTGATGCCCGTTGGAGCCTTGAAGCCAGTCCAACTGCTGCCATGGGCCCCCTGGCTGTTGGTCCCACGCAAGACGGACCAAGTGTCCGTAACCCCACTGTTTTCTGCTAGGACATGCGGATATTTTGGTTGCGGCGGCAGCTGGACATCTATGCCCCACTCAGCAAGCTGTTGCGATTCGTCCAGAACTGCTTGTTGGAGACTCTTTTGCTTCAGACCTACCACGGTGGATTCCCCATGAGTGTCCCCCTGGAGTCTCATAAAACTGACCCAATCCTGATCTTCCATTCGGATTTGTTCCAGGGTGGCTAGATGTTTGAAGAGGCGTAGAATATTACTCCTGTTCAAGATGTCATGCTGTCCAGTAATATGATATCTCGGGGTAAGAGCCACCTCATGAATGATGGTTGTGAAGTCTATAGCTGAAGCAACTGATATTGCTGGGGGACAAGCTTCCCCTCCTAGCACTAGGCTTGTGCTCGCAGAGTGTTTCGGGGTATTACCGGCTTGCTTGCTGGTTTTCCCTTTGTGTGCTCCATGCACTTATTTGCATCGCAGTGCCTGACTGAGAATGCGGTGAAACATCCCTGATTGGTTGTGAAATAGTTGTACTTGCCTAGGTACGTTTGTCCAAAGGCGTAGGAGATGTTCCAACCGCTATTTCGTGCTCTGGAGGAGAGCTTGGTCTGGCAGGAATCATGGGCATTCTTACAGTAGATTGTCTTTGTGGTACTGTCTGGTCTTGATGGTCTCCATGTGTTAGGCCAGACGAGGCATCCAACTTGCCGCCCAGCTTGCCTGTGAATATTGGACAAAGATCTCTTTTTGTATTTTCGCTTTGTGAAGGGGAATGGTTTACATTCAGTGTCTGCGATTGTCTCTGTTTTATTTTGTTTTTTTTAATTTGTTTCCTCAGCTTTTTTTGCTCTCCTAGATAGGGGGGCTTCTGGCATGTCTATTGAGCTTGGGGCGCCAAGATTGTGAGTGATTATTGGCGGGACGTCACATTCCCTCCCCTTTATCCTGTGTTCGCCTGGAGTTACATCGCGCCCTTCAACGGGGTTCCCTGGTCCTTGCGCTTGAATCTGTTCGTCTCCGTCTGTTGGCTTCGGGCTTGATGGAACTGCCTCCTTAAGGTAGAATGATATTTGTTTACGGCCACCCGTCCATCTGTTGTGCTGGGCGTCGAAAAGCCCCTCTGACAGTCTCAACAATGTCCACTAGGACCTCTGGAAGAGAGGCCCACTTGTCAATGAGTGCTGGGCAGGAGCATAGACCGGGCTTGGTGTTGAAATACTGGGCAATTCTGTTTTCCAGGTCTTCCACCCTGGTGGTTAAATTGGCTAGGCGGATGCTATCGATTGCAGGAGGTCAATTTGGACCTCCATCTTTGATGATTGCCACAGTAGTGTTCTGCTAATGGAGCTTGTCGAGCTGTTGATTTCATCTGAGAGCACAATTTGGGGGTCTTCATTAACGTTGTCGTTTGATTGATTAAGGTCCGCCATGGTGTCCCGTGGAAGCTCCCATCGGAGCTCTAATAGCCCCAGTAATTTTGGGGTTAGCTCCAGAGTTCTTTCAATCTTTTGCCCCAGTTTCTGGAGAAAAGAGGCAGTAAAGTCCCCGGCCGCTGGAGATTCTAAAGGAATATTTGCTGTGGGTGAAACAGCGTTTGCAGCGTTTGAGGCTGTTGGAAGGGGTGATATAATAGGCTCGATGTTCCGGCCTTCCCGTTCGTGATTTTCAGACCGATGTATTTGTGCCACTGTCACTGGCGCGTGTTCCTCCTTTATCGCTATTGCCTCCTGATACCAGTTGATTGAGGAGTCAAGCGCCTTTTCTTCAAGTGTGGATATGTTGTCCCCAGTGGATGCCTCAATGGCAAGAAGGGAGCCTTCCACTTCCACCCCCCCAACTTGCCGGGCTTAGGGACAATCCTCTTTTAGGGGTGTGAGGATGGCGATGGTGGGGGACCATTCCAATCTCTTTTGTGTCACTAATTTCCTGATGTGTTGGCATGTCAGGACCGATGACCTGAGAATTGTCCATTTGACAGCCCTGAATAATATCCTGTGTAGTACTAGGGCTCCCACTTTTTTGGAAGTAGTGCGGCATTAAACCCCTTTGCGAGGCGGCTTGTAGAGTTTTATTAGAGCTCAGGGGCAGGGTGGTGCTCCTTGTGATCCTTTTGGTAGGTGACTGCAGGCTATCTTTCCCCTCTGAGGTCGTTGTTGCACGACCAATGTCCTTCTTTTTTGGCCCCATCTGCTGACTGTCTGTGTTGAGGGAGCACTATTACTGCCTTTATCTAACCCGTCCTGTTTGCCAGTACGCAGTTAGTCCGCAGTTTGTATGAAGCCCCTTGCTAAGGCTGCTTGGGCTGCTCCCTGGGACTGCAGGCGGTTTCCGGGTGATATAGTTGTTTGGATTTTTCTCTGCTTCGTGCTTCTTTGCTTCTATGCTTGCTTGCTTCTTCGCTTGGTCCACTCCTCAGCGTGGGGCTCAGGGGGCTCAGAGGTCAGACATACCACCTCTCCGCTTGAAACACCCCACTGTACCACTGTGCTACCTCACTTCGATATTGTGCAGTGTAGTGGGGCAGGAGGGCAAGGAGGGAGAGGTTCTTTTGCTGACTTACTGCTGGCTTGTTTGCTGGCTAGGGTGGAAGGAGAGCAGTGGCGCTAAACACTGCTTGTTTACAGCCCCCAGCTTCCGCAGCTTCCACGCCCCTCCCCCCTAACCCCCCCAACAATAAGGCAATCAACACCCCTGCCCCTAAAAAGCTTGCGGCTATACCTGGCTGCTGGGTGGATGGTGTCAAACTTCGTTGGTCACAGGTGGCTGGTCCAATCCAGAAGGAGTAGTGCTTATAGATATGCTGTTGATGCTGGGGGTAGCCTGGGTCGGTGTTTTTTCTTTTTCTCTTCCAGGGGATCCTCATCAACAGTCATAAGCACATGAATATTCCCGCCCATGCGCGGGACCCCGGAAACACATTACATATATGTGAAAACCATATATGTAGCTCTATATATATATATCCATATATATATAAAAAACACACAATGTAGCCTCCCATAAACGTGCTGAGCAATGTTGCAAGGAATTCTCTTGCACATAAACATATTCCAATAAAGCAGGGAGAAAGAAACTTTTGAAAACTGCTTTAATACATAGCAGACAACACAATCCTGCAAGGAATAATGAAGAAAACATTGCCAGCACATAGGCTGCATTGTGGAAACATTAGTGTAGAAAGCTGAAAAGCTAACCCACATAAACACTCAGATAAACTGGCACTGTGCCTTTAAGGCAGCCATGACCCCTAGCTTCCCATCATGCCTCAGGGGTGACAGTTAGGTCAGTTGTTCTTTCCGGCTCCTTCTGTCAGGACCCTGGTTACTTCAGCTCTACCTCTTTTTCTGATTTTCTGTCAGAAAATTCTTCAATTTTTGATAAAAGCTCTTACTTCGACATCTTTTTGGTGTTAAAGTATTTCTCTACTGTTTTTTTAGAGAGTTGAGCATTGTTTTACAACAGAATGCCCTCTCTTTTTGACTCTTGTCCTTCCTGTGGCAAGAAGAAGGCCAAATCAGACTTCCACCCTGTCTGTATTCTATGCCTTCCTTCTGAGCATAATCCTAAATACTGCCAGCATTGCAAGCTGCTGTCCAACAGAACTTTAAAGGACAGAGAAAGGATTCGTCTCCATGGATTAGCTGAGAAGAGAAAATCACCTTCTAAAGACAAGCCTCCGATGAAGAAGAGGAAAGAGAGCTTATCTACAAGTAAGATTCCAGTATGCTCTCCATCGGCGTCGGGCTCGGCGCCTCAATTCCCTTCATCGGCAGCAAAAACGTCGACGAGAAGACCATCGACGGCGGGCTCGCCGTCGAGAGAACACCGGTCGTCGTCGAAGAAAGGTACGTCGAATCCTCCGCCGTCGTCAACCGGGCGACGATCGGCGTCGAGGAGTCGCTCTCCGTTGGTGCGGGCTCGCCCAGCGTCGAGAGACAGATCTCCGTCGTCGCCGTCGATGCGGCGTCCGACGTCGAGACAGGCTCCACCGTCGCAGGGTCTCCAGCGTTCGGCGTCGAAGCAGGCATCTCAGTCGACGTCACCCAGACGACAGTCGACGTCGAGACACACCTCGTCACCTGAGGATAGACACTCATCGCCTCCGCCGTCGCCCAGGCGGCGTTCGACGTCGAAGGCAAGATCCTCTCCGACGGCGAGGTATTCGACGTCAAGACCAAGGGTAAAATATACCAGACGTCGTTCGACGTCGAGACGGCGGTCTCCGTCGACGGCGAGAAGGTCAGCGTCGAGAGAAAGATCGACGTTGAGACGGCGGTCTCCGTCGACGGCGAGAAGATCGGCGTCGAAAGAAAGATCGACGTCGAGAAGGTTTTCTCCGTCTACCCGTTCATCGTTGAGGTCTCCACGCTCAACGTCGAAGGCGAGGTCTATTGGCTCCAGGCACACTGAGAGGTCGACGTCGAAGAGAAATTCACCAGTGATGGTGACACAGAGCAAGTCGACGTCGAGACACACCCCATCGACGTCACATCGCTCATCCAGACGCCGATCACGCTCCAGAAGCTGCAGAGTCCTCTCACTCCATCCGGAGCTCACCCCAGACGGTTGCGTCATCACGCAGTGCTTCTGTTCACTCACAGGAGCCTACAAAAGCACCGCCAGGAGGTTCTCCAAGGAGACAGCGATCTCCTTCCATCCATCTCTCTCCCAGATGGCTTCAACCACTTCATCATTGGCAGAAGGGATCCACAGGTCACGCTCAACGACCTACGACCTACTCCAGTCCGCAGCACAGATCACCATTACAGCGTCTTGTGCAGGAAGTGGACAAATCACCCACCACTCGGGCCAGGGAACACCGAGGCAGATCCCCTGAACGCAGGTCGTCTCAGGGACATCGCAAGAGGCGGCGTACACCATCTTGGTCTTTCTCTTCGACACATTCATCCAAAAGGGATTACTCACCTACCCTGACGGATAGTCCTCCCTCCAGAGTGTCGCCTATTGATGATGTGAACACTTTCCATGATGTTCTCAACAGAGGGGCTCAGAAGCTGGGCATCACCATGTCAGCTCCTCAGACAACCAAGTCCATCATTTTTGAGACTCTCCACCAAAGGTCTGCGACTAGACCATTGCTTCCTTTGGTCCCAGGCATCATCGAGCCGGTAATGGATCTCTTCCTTACACCAGCATCGACTAAAGCAGCTCCAGCTCGGATTCTAAAAAATACAAGCCAGCTGCATCGGATCCTCTTTTCCTTAGATCAGATCCACCTCCGGACTCTGTTATAATTGCAGCAGCGAAAAAGACGCATGCGGTTGCATCTTCCTCCTCCGCTCCTCCGGATAAAGAGAGTAGAGCACAAGACTCTTGGGGACGGAAGGCTTGTGGTTCTGCAGCGTCTTCTCTGCAAGTGTCCAACGCTGCGGCTCTGCTGGGTCGTTATGACAGATCATTATGGGACTCACTGGAGCGCTTCAAGGACAGGCTCCCAAAGGAGGATCAGCAGGACTTTTCTGAAATCCTTCACGAAGGTGCTCTGGTTGCTAATCAGGTAATCAGCACTGCAGCAGATGGTGCGTCCCTGGCGGCTCACTCGTATGCACATGGCATCTGTGCACGACGATCTTCCTGGCTGCGCCTCACAGCGTTAAAACCAGAAGCACAACAACGCATCCTGAATCTCCCTTTTTCTGGCACTTCACTGTTTGGTGCTCACACAGACGAAGAAATGGCGAGGATGAAGGCCGAGTTGGACACCTTAAAGGCGGTGGGCCTAGAAAAGAAAAAGGAGTTTAGGAAGAGGTACCGGCCCTACAATCGGAAAAGTTACCAGCAGAGGGTTCAAACCCCTCAATGGTCACAAAACAAACAGGGCAAATCCCAGTATCAAGGCCGCCGTTCTCGAGAGGAAGAGGAGGACATCAACAGCAGTCCTCCTCTGCATCAAAAACTCCAGGGAAGCAATGAGTTTCTGCTTCCTCTAGCACCGTTGCACACTCCAGTGGGAGGAAGTATCTCAAGTTACATTCAAGAGTGGCGCAACATAACCAAAGATCAGTGGGTGCTAAATATACTAAAAAATGGGTACACACTACGTTTTTGGACGTCCCCAAGAGGCATTCCTCCTGTGAAATCTCGTCATCTACATATAGACCTCCTGCGTCAGGAAGTGTTGACCCTTCTCAAAAAACAAGCAATAGAAGAGGTCCCTCAAGCGCAGAGAGGAAAGGGAGTGTACTCACGATACTTCCTTGTTCAGAAAAAGATCAACCGAACAAGTTCAGACCAATTCTGGATCTACGTTCTCTGAACAAGTCCATCAAAAAGGAAAAGTTTCGGATGTTGGCGCTCCACCAAATATTTCCACATCTAAGGAAAGGCGATTGGATGTGTTCGGTGGATCTACAAGATGCGTATTTTCACATCCCAATCACAGCACGACATCGCAAGTTCTTGCGATTCACGGTGGGAACAAGACATTACCAGTTCAAAGTCTTACCCTTCGGCCTAAAATCAGCTCCGAGGGTATTCACCAAATGCATGGCAGTGGTAGCGGCAGCATTACATCGCCAAGGCCTGTTCGTATATCCATACCTGGACGACTGGCTGCTGAAGGGATCCTCTCCTCAAATGGTGCAGGAACACCTTCGCACCTGCCTAGATCTACTTCAGCGCTTAGGCCTGCATGTCAACCTGGACAAGTCGATCCTTCACCCAACTCAATCACTCCACTATCTGGGCGCCAACCTCAACTCCGACCTCGGAAAAGTGTTTCCTTCGGAGGAGAGATTGTCATCAATGAAAGACAAGGGCAACATCATCCTTCAGGCTTATCAGCCATCAGTAAGACAGGTGGCTTCTCTACTGGGTTCGATGGCCTCGTGCATTTTTCTCATACCCAAAGCCAGATTGAGGATGAGACCGTTACAGCAAGATCTCGAGGACAAATGGAATCAATCCTCGGGTCAGTGGAACGACCGGATTGTCCTCTCTCCTGCAGCAAAGAAGTCCATTCTCTGGTGGCTGCAACCACAGAACCTACTGGTGGGAGTCCCTTTTCATCAACCTCTACCAGAACAATCTCTGATCACGGATGCTTCACTTCAGGGCTGGGGAGCGCATCTGGGTCATCTGCAAACTCAGGGCAGATGGACCAGCAGAGAACAGACATATCACATCAATATGCTGGAACTGCGGGCGGTTCATTTAGCCCTCAAAGCTTTTCAACCGTCAATTCAGATCGGATCGATCCTAGTGCAAACGGACAATACAACCACCATGTATTACTTGAACAAACAAGGTGGAACTCGCTCTCGCCCTCTGTCTCTCGAATCCCAGGCAATCTGGCACTGGCTGCTAGCCAGGAACCTATCGATCACGGCAATCCATCTGCCGGGAGAGCAGAACGTGCGAGCAGACGCCCTCAGTCGTCACTTCCAAGAGCAAGAAGCCTGGGTGCTCAACGACGAAGTGGTGGCAGAAATCTTTCATCAATGGGGTCATCCTTCCATCGACCTTTTTGCAGACGATCAAAACAGAAAATGCCACGCCTTCGCATCCAGGTTTTACCGACCAGGAACGAGAGGGAATGCTCTTTTGATAGAATGGTCAGGGACGTTTGCATACGCCTTTCCACCCCTCCCTCTAATTCCGAAGGTGGTGGCCAAACTTCTGCGATCCAGAATGAGGATGATACTCATAGCACCGGACTGGCCTCGCCAATGGTGGTATCCGGACCTTTGCAACTCTCGGTTCGCCCTCATCGGAGACTTCCGTGCAGGCCGGACCTTCTCACCAAGATGGGAGGGAAAATTCTGCACCCCAGCCTTCCTCGCTCAGCTTGACAGCATGGCTCCTGAAGTCCTGCAGTACGGACATTTGAACCTCCCTCAGGACTGCATGGATATTTTAAGGGAGTCAAGGAAGCCTTCCACAAGATCATCAAACTCTCTAAAGTGGAAAAGATTTTACTTGTGGTGTATCCGTAATGATTGGAGTCCAATTAACGGGCAAGAGGAGGTCATCTTGCCGTATTTACTCCATTTGGCCAAATCTGGTTTGAAATATTCTTCCATTAAAGTGCATTTGGCGGCTATCACAGCATATCGTAAATCACCTAACCAGCCTTCTTTCTTTCAGCTTCAGGTGGTTAAGGACTTCCTGCAGGGGTTGAAAAAGGTTTACCCCCCTGTTCGACCTCCTTCTCCTCCTTGGGAGTTGAATTTGGTGCTGACTAAATTGATGGGACCTCCATTTGAACCCATTCATAAGTCTACATTGCAACACCTTTCTTGGAAAGTAGCTTTTCTAGTAGCAATTACATCAGCACGCAGAGTGAGTGAGATACAAGCACTCTGTTCTAAAGAACCCTATACGGTCTTCCACCATAATAGGGTGGTTATGCGAACTCACCCTTCCTTCCTACCTAAGGTTGTGTCAGAGTTCCATGTTAATCAGACAATTTCTCTACCCTCTTTCTTTCCCAATCCATCCACACCAGCGGAAAGGTCTCTTCATTCGCTAGACCTCAAGAGGGTTCTCAAATTCTATTTGGATGCAACGAAATCCATTAGAAAAGCAGATCAATTGTTTATAAACTATGGTTCTGTTAGAAAAGGCTTCCCAACTTCTAAAAGATCCATTTCAAGATGGATAGTATCTTGTATAAAGTTGGCATACCAGATTGCAAATAAGCCTCTGTTTGCCTCCCCTAAAGCTCATTCTACTAGGGGTAAGGCTGCTACGATTGCATTCTTACATAATGTACCGATGGCCGAGATTTGCAAGGCGGCAACTTGGAAATCGGTCCATACGTTTACCAGACATTACTGTCTGGATTCTGACTCCAGAGCAGATACACAAGTGGGCCAGGCCTCCTTGAGGAATCTGTTCCAATGCTAACCTATTGGAGTCTGTATAGGCCTTATGGCATTTATGTATCTTGATGGTACTCTGTTTACTTGCCCGCAGGATGAGGGGATGGGCTTGCTATTCTATTCATGTGCTTATGACTATTGATGAGGATCCCCTGGAAGAGAAGGATAGGTTACTTACCTGTAATCCTAGTTCTCTTCCAGGGGTATCCTCATCCAAGTCATAAGCAACCCACCCGCCTCCCGGGCAAGTGAACATGATTCATACATCTCTTTGTAAAAAGGTCTGCGGATATCCGCAAAGAACAACTGACCTAACTGTCACCCCTGAGGCATGATGGGAAGCTAGGGGTCATGGCTGCCTTAAAGGCACGGTGCCAGTTTATCTGAGTGTTTATGTGGGTTAGCTTTTCAGCTTTCTACACTAATGTTTCCACAATGCAGCCTATGTGCTGGCAATGTTTTCTTCATTATTCCTTGCAGGATTGTGTTGTCTGCTATGTATTAAAGCAGTTTTCAAAAGTTTCTTTCTCCCTGCTTTATTGGAATATGTTTATGTGCAAGAGAATTCCTTGCAACATTGCTCAGCACGTTTATGGGAGGCTACATTGTGTGTTTTTATATATATATATGGATATATATATATAGAGCTACATATATGGTTTTCACATATATGTAATGTGTTTCCGGGGCCCTGCGCATGGGCGGGAATATTCATGTGCTTATGACTTTGATGAGGATACCCCTGGAAGAGAACTAGGATTACAGGTAAGTAACCTATCCTTTTCCTCTAGGGTGAGTGGGACCTACTAGGAGGCCACAGGCTGCACCCGGAGCTAGCCTGGGTCGCCTCCTGCGGACCCCCGCTGTGGTGCACACTCAGTGGCCACCGACTGACGGTGACCACACTCGCCGGGAGCAAGCAAGCAAGCAGGCAGAACAGGCAAAGCAGGCAGAGCAGGGAGAACAACTCCGCAGGTGATTCAGCTCCCTCGCCTCGGGCTCCTCGCTGGCTGCTCCGGCGCCAGAGGAGGACGAAATGGCTGATGCTCGTCTGATTGTTTGGCGGTGGCCTGGCTCACCCCCACGGCTCTCGTTGCAGCTCCGCTCAGCTCACCGTGCTGCTCAGGCGCTAACTCACTGCGGATGCGAAAACACTCGGAGGAGAGGCCTGGAAAAAAAAACGACTCACGGCGGATGCGAAAACACTCGGAGGAGAGGCTTGGAAAAAATAGCGCAAACAGAACTCTTTGTGCTGCACTTTAGGAAATAACTTTTTCAGTGGGCCTAACCTTGTCCCTGTATCTGGCCTGCGCTCCATCGCGGTCGGCCTGAACTTGTGACTTTCACCTGGTCTCGCGATTGGCGCTTTGTGCTTCTAGGCACTATGCTTATCTTAAACCTCTGCAATTGCATATCTCCGGTAGTACTGTTTGGATTTTTGTCATTTTGGTCCCAAATAAATGATTAAATATTACTTTTTTGTAAATTGGTTAGGGATTTTTCTTGTGTTGTGTTTTCTCTTTATTTCTGTTTGTGTGCTGCATAAATACTTTGCATATCACGTCTTTGTACGACTGACAGCTTTTGTGCCAAGCTACAAGAAGGCTAAGCACAAGTTAATTTAGTGACTTTTGTGGTTCACCCTGGCAAAGATAGTTACTGTTGCTTGCATATTATTTTATACATTTATATGGAGTGCGTTTTCTCACTTGTATAACGTGTTCTGTGTAAACCACTTTCGTGAAAGAGCAGTATAAATATCAGATCAATGTTTTTATTTCCCTGCCAATAATGAGTTCTGCCGATGAACATCTTATAAGTGCAAGACGTTCAGAGACACTTTTCAAACTTAGCTTCTTGTCCCCTACTTGCCTTCTGTCCCATAAATTCTCGAAGATTGTTGCAGTTGATGCCGCTACTTTTGGTGACACAGGCACACAAGAAGAGCCTGAAGCAGCACAACAATAAAGAAAACTGGGAATCGAGTAGGTCTTTCACTCTATACAGCTTGCCCTTTTTTCTTTCGTCAAGTGAAGCATTTTGATGAATTTGGTAATGGGGGGATCCACAGATTCTTATCCCTTCCGTGCACATCACATCTATATTAAGAATTGGCCATCATCAGCTTGCAAACAGCTCTTTCAGTGCATCTCCATCTTAAGTTCTGCAGAGTTCTGCCTAGCAATTGTAGTCCTCCAAAGTCCCTCGCAATCCTACCAGCTAGTGCAGCTTTGTCATGGGAACCGACAGACAGCTCTGCCAATGCGCATTTGTACTGAGACCCTTGATGCACTCTGAATTCACCTCCACCCTGGACCCATCAGTGCTTAGTTTCCAGGCATCAATATTGAGTCATCACAGTTTTGAAAATGGACTTCAATCCCAGGCTCCCAGATCTTTTGTCAATTCACCTTCACCCTCAGTCCCAGCTCTAACAATTGATCTAAATTGGATCTCACATATCTTATTTCTACTCCGTTTTTGGGATCTTTCACCCTTATTACTGGAAATGTATTTAAATTTATAAAAGCTACTTCTCTCCGTATAGGAACAACTCCTGCAATAAAAACTCTCATCTGTGCTTCTCTAAATTTATATTTTATGTAGAGTATTGCAACCATTAATAGGTAGAATTATTGCTTGAGCCTCACTCACTTGTCAGGGTGTGACATGTCTCCAACACTGTTCTTTCTGGCTGTGCTTGAGTGGCTTGCTTAAGCTGACTGACTCTTCATATTAGGCTACCCGTCCATCTTCAGCCCAAAAGACGCCACTGAAAGGGATGCCCTGTTACACTTCACAGCTTCCACCTGTGAACTTCACCTCAACTCCAGGAGCTTTACTGGTTAAGTTGCAGCTCACAGGCTGGCACTGTGAATATGAAACTGGAATGAATAAAAATGTTTCTAGCTATTGCATAAGGAATTTTCAATTCTATTAGGGGCACAGAGGCGAGGGTTATGCTTCTCTTTCTTTCCTGCTCAAATACAGCAGCCAATCAACATTAAACTTTAAACTACATTTTCTATGAGTCTAATTGACCTTGACCCCATAGTTCCATCAGTCCATATAAAGTCCCCTGTGACTATGGTCCTTCCTCTTTCTTTGCGAATATAGAGCCCCTTCAACTGAATATGAATGACCTGTCTCCAAGGTGGATCTCAGGAATCAACCAGAACCTCCGGTCAGTGGGCTAGCACGATCTCGACACATTCGAATGATGCAACTTGCACCAATCCGGCAATCTGAGTCTCAACTGGAAATGCCCCATCAGCAGCTATGGTGGTTTATTAATCAATCCTATTGATAAGAAAAACAGCCGTAAAATCATATCTCCACCAAAGGGTGGGTCAAAATACAGCAGAATCTGAGATAAATAATCAGCATTGTAAAAAACCCATTAATAATCTTTTAATACACAATGATCAACAATGTCCTTGGGTGGGAAAATCCTTGCCTTCGTGTCCTTAATAGAATTGAAAATTCTTGGCGCGATAGCTAGAACTTTTTTGTTTCTATGGCAGGACCGGAGGCTTCGGATTATGCTAGTTTAAAGCTGTGCCACCACCAAAGAAGTGACATCCATGATTGGTTTGTGATAAAACATCTAAAAAGTGGAATCAGATGACCAATCTGCTGCTACCATAAGATCCTCTAGCCTAGACCCTGTGGGAAAGGCCTCCGACGCCATAGTGCCACGGATCGAATGTGCACCAAAAGTGGCCACATGGATTCCCGCATCAGCCAGCAACCACTTGGCCCAACGAGCTATCGTTGCTGAGAAAGCTGGTCTAAAATTGTTTTTTAAAGAGAAATAAGCAAGTGACCCCCTCGTTTTCTGCGAAAGTCACATGTACAATCCTCATAAGCTTTAAGGCACTTTACCACACACAATTTGTGATTATCAGGAAAAGCTGGATAAGTCAGACAACTTGAATCCGTTTTAGTCCATTTGGATATATGAAAAGAAACTACCTGTGATACACACCTACAAGAAATCAGTCACCGAAGCAACGTCAGGTTAGCTGACAGTTGTTTCCTCGTGAGAACCTTCTTTGCTGGCCAAGCTCTTAAAAATCGGAGAACAACATCCCACAAAACCGAATACTTCAGTTGGGGTGGACAAACCATCCTAATACCTCTAAGTAGTTTACAAATTAACTAATGTTCACCTACAGGCTTCCTTTACCATGCGGATGGCCCGTAGAAATAGCAGACCGAACATTGTTAACCGCCGTATAAGCTAAACCCTGAGCTGCCAACATGTTCCAGAAATTTGTAAAAGTAATCCTGAGCAACGGGTAGTGTCGTGTTTATGTATTTTGTAAGTAAGATCCTTAGTTGTGGAGTCTTCTAAAGTTGGTCATATAAATTAGACGCCGTTTAGTACTTTTTATACGTATTTAATTGTATATGTGACAATGGAGAGCTATTTCTAAACAGGTCAGCCAACACGTGTTTCGCCCCATGCGGCCCGCAAGCCGGGGCTTCTCAAGGCTGCAATATTCAGAATTCCATTGCAAAAATGTCCCATTACAAAATATAGAACCCAAATGAATAATGTACAGAAGTAACAGTCATCAAATAAGAAGGTAAACAAGAGAAAGAAAGTATGAAAAAAAAGAAAAAGAAGAGGAAAAGAAAGAGAAAGAGAAAAAGGAAAGAAAGAAACCAGTGCAACATTAGCAGACAATGGCGAAAGTGAACTCATTTTATGCACATAGAGCAATAATGTATGTCATTTTCATAAATCCAATCATTATAAAAAATGTCATCATAGATACAACGAGAGCGTGAGATTCATACATACATGTGTAGATCACAGATCAAGTAGTTGAGGAAAAACGGTTGCCATATAACGGAATAAACAAAGAGATATCATGAGAACAAGGTAAGCTGCATATTTTAGTGATGATTTTTTGTGATTTTTTGTTATTGTTCGACCCTACACCAACAATCGCCTTTAAAGTGCATTGTGCGGTTGTTATTAAGGAACTTTTTCTGAGAAGGTCATTTACTCTGTCGATTATGGTGATTTAGTATTATAAACTAACGATATGGAATCAAATAGGATGTAGCATTTAGTGACATCTGTTAGATATTTACCCCTGTCCTTGCTGAGGTGAGTTAGTAATAGAAGTTATGCTGTATGTCGAGGGTTCCTTTTTAAAATATTTTTTATTGTTTTCATTTTCAACAAAGAAAAAAAGAAAAGGAAAAAAAGAGCATCAGTCATTACATTAGCAAGAGAATCATTGTAAAAAGTGCCTTTAGCATTTATACAATCGGTAAGCATTTCAAAGACACAGAGACATAACAAAATGTTCCATAATTCACTTCTCCTTCCCCTTCCCATATCTGGCAGGAATCTCTTCATATAAGGTGGGGCATATAAAATATTAGGGGTCACAAATTGGACTCTGTTCCTGTGTGGGTAGGTGTGTTTTATTGATTTCGGCCCCCTCTACTTCTAAGCCCTAATAGCTCAGCCATGGGGTCCATATCCTAATGAACTTTTTGGGGCAGCTTCTGGCTGCGTATGTCGTCTTCTCCGCTCCCATATATAAGTCCATACTAACTCTCCATTCTTTTAGTGTGGGTACTGTTGTTACACCCCAGTATTTGGCAATATCCCTTTTAGCCACTATCAATCCTAGATTATATAATAAAAGTTTGTATCTGGGCAGGTCAAATTCCGTGGCAATTCCAAGCAGTATGTACTTAGGTTTCATGGCGACCTGTATCTCTAATATAGCGTTCATTTCCTGTAATATCTGGGCCCAATATCTTTGGATATGTTGGCACTCCCACAGTGTGTGTATGTAGGTACCCCGTTCATAAATGGCACCTTTCTAAGCGCTTTAGCCTCTAGTGAGCTACTCGGTTTTCTGCTAATGTGCTTGTGAGCAATATAAGTCCTTACTCCGTGAGTTATCTATTTAGTCTTACCGTAATTAAATAAATACGATCTGATTTGTCCTAGGTATCAGTGCTTCGAGTAAAAAAGATGTCCACAGGTAATTCTGTAATTATTAAAGATTGGAGGCAAATATTATAATTCCGCAACTAAAATTAGTAAGTCTTGCACAATTAGGTGCTATTCCCTTTACGTATTATCTGTTATTCCCCATATTTTTGGGATATCAGGTCCTCCTACCTCACAATTCAAGTCGTATTGCATCCGTCTGCCTTCTGATTAGATCATATTTTTAGTCTAGGAGTAAAGGAGATTAAAAACGAAGGGGTAATTAGCGTCTGCCTTTCGGAATTTAAGATTTAAATAATGCCTCATAGTCCCTAGTCAGTTGTACTCACCGCGATGTTGTCTGGTGTCACCTTACTCTATCAGCCGTATGCAGCATGCACGGGGAGAGGACGAGTTTTAACTTTCTGTCTGTAATGAGATCGGAAGTGCCTTGCTAATCTGGGTGGGGAACTTCCGGTCTTCGTTACGGGCTAGGTTGTTGGGAGTGGGTGAGAGCGCCACCTTGGAGTGTGACTCCCTGTGGTGTCTCCAATGTGCACATATTTGTATCATATCACTGGTGTGGAAATTGACGTATATTATTCGTCATAAGTACTTTTAAAACTTATGTTACCTGTTTATGTCTAGTGATGAAGTTTATTTTTTGATTTTGGTTTAAGATAGTGTGTTAGCTCTATAGGGATAATAACTCCCCATTGTGAATCGTACCTGGCAGTTAGGCATAGACCTCTAATTTTTGTATACATTATTCTGTTACAATACATGCCTAAGACATTGGAAAATAAATATCATAATCTTTTTCATCAATGTGGTAACGCGGTTTCCCAGGCCAATTATCTTTTATATAAATATAGCAATAGAAGCCCATGTTTTCTTTAGGAACTATTCAGAGGAGGCAAAATTAATAGGTGACTTCGATGGTTGGAAAACAGTCACTCTCTGTGGTACATTGTACTTCTAAGTGTCTGGCCCCCTATGCAATGGTATTTCAGGAGAATGTTATCATCTTTATGTAGTTTTCAATCTTGGTCCAGCCAAAATTGTAATTCTGCATTTTTATTGAGTCCCAACTGGGTGGTTTTGTATTTTAGGATAGGTTCACTTTCTCTTTTTCGGAGTTTTAGTTCATGGTTTCCTCCCCGTCTGTTTTTGTGTATCATTTCTATGCCTAGAAAGGTGAAAGTTTTTTGTGGGGATGTCACTCATGAAAGTGTTCTGTTAATGGATGTATATTTATGGATGTTCCTGTAGTGCTCTTGGATCCTCGTTTTCAATGGGTGGATTGTGCTGCCTATATATGGGCGATTGCAAGGGCATATGATTATGTAGATCACAAATTTGCTTCTACAGTCAATCCATTCTCTGATCTTGAAAGGGGGTCCGTGTCCTGTTGAGAAGATTTTGGTGTTATTTTTGCTCAGTTTACATGAATTGCAATTGTGGCATGTGTGCAAACCTGCTGGTCTTTCTAAGAAGGTATTTTTTTGTTTCCTCTTGTCAATAAATTCAGATTTGCATATCATTTGTCTCAAGTTTGGTGCTCTTCGGAAGTTGAGTTCAGGAAATTCTTGTAAGTTTTCTTTAAGTCCCGGTGTGTAGCATAGTAAATGCCAATGGCGTTTCAGAACCTTTCTTACATTGTATTGGCCATTGTGATAGTCAGTGATAAAACAGATTTTGCCTTTCTTCTTGCTTGGTGTAACTTTTTTTTAGCAAGGTTGTGGATCTAGTCATATTTGAGCCTTCTCCCAGAGTGGTTTTGAGATGTTGACTATTGTAACCTCGATTCGCTAGACGTACCATGGTTTCTCGACTTTTTGTTATAAATACTGCGTCTTCACTGCAATTGCGTCTTGTCCTCAGGAATTCCCCTTTGGGTATGTTGGCGATATTATGTATTGGGTGACAACTGTCCCCTCTTAAAATGGAATTCACTGCCGTTTCTTTACGAAAATTTTTACTTTGTAGTTGGTTGTTGTTGATATATAGGGTTAGATCCAGAAAGTTCACCTCTGATTTGGAGAACGTGTGTGTCATTTTAATCTTCCATGGGTTGTCATCCAGTAGATGTAGGAAGCTTTGTAGGAGGTCTTGCTCCCTTGCCAGATATACAAGATGTCATCTATGTAACGTCCCCAAAAGATTATATGCATGATATCTGCAAAGTTTGGGTCCCAGAGCCAGAATTTCTCCACATGACTCCTGAAGATGCAGGCGTATGGTGGCGCAAATTTGGCTCAAATAGCTGTTCCGCGTAGCTGCTTGTAAAATTTCTGGTTGAAGCTGAAAATTTTATTGGTCAGGCAAAGTTCCAACATCTCTAGTAACATACTGTTGGATTCCAGAAAATTAGCTGGGCTTGTCCACAAGGTCCGTTTAACTGCTTCTAATCCATCTTTATGTTCTATTGAAGTATATAGGTTGACTATATCTATAGTCACCATGATGAAATCTGATTCCCAGGTTATATTCTCAAGCTTGGAGAGGGTGTCTTTAGTATCCTGTAGGAAAGATGGAATGTCCTTCATAAAGGGTCGGAGTTTTATATCAATGAATTCTCCTAGTCTTGAGCAGGGTGAATTGATACCTACTATGATGGGTCGTCCCGGAAGTGGTGTTATGCCTTTATGTATTTTTGGTAGTAGATCAAAAGTGGGCATAGTCGGGTATGTTATCTGCAAGTATGCTTTTTCGTCTGCACTTAGTAGATCTCTTGTGAACCATTCTTCTAGTTTACTCTTGATTTTATTTTGGACACCTGTAGTCGCATCTTGTGACAGTAGTTGATAACACGTGGGATCCAGTAATTGTCTAGCAGCTTCTGTAATGTAGTTGTCGATGTTAAGGATTACTGTATTACCACCTTTATCTGCTTCCTTGAGGATCAGATCTTTATGTTGTTGAAGATTTTTTATCGCTCTTCTTTCATCCTGTCCGATGTTTTGTGGGAGGAATTCTTTCTTTTTACAGTATCTTTCGTATTCTTTCTCCAGGTCATGAGAGACAGCTAGATGAATGGCATCAATGCTATTGCCAGCTGGGAGTTGTGGGCAAAAGGATGACTTCTTAGAAAGCGAAGTATATTCTGTGGCATCCGTGCTTATGCCCAAATCTTCGGCTGTTCTAGCTGTGGAGTTGGGATCATGGTCGAAGCTTGTCAGATTTTCCAGGAGATCGATATTAGAAAGATCCTAAATAGAAAGGTCTGATAGTATGGTATTCGCATGCGTTCTTAGTCTTGGAGGTTTGTCTGCAAAAATGTTTTCAACTTGAGTTTCCTTGTAAATTTATAAAGGTCTATTTCGGTCTGAACCATGTTCCATGATGCCGTTGGGCAAAATGATAAACCTTTATTAAGGACCCTCTCTTCAGTGTCGGTAAGTCGGAATTTGGAAAGGTTAATGACCAAATTGTCTGTCATTGGTGTTTTTTCCATTTCCTTTCTCCTTGCTCGCATAGTAACCCCCATCGTTGGTGTTGGAGTATAACGTTGTGATGTTACTTCCTCGGATGTTGTGATATTTTGGGTGTTTGTTGTTTTTATACCCAGTCTGTAGCGTAAAACTTCCTTGTAAAAATTTACCCTGCATCCTGATGAGGTGGTTTCCGTACTGCCTGCCGGTGATTCTATGTCAGAGCTGGAGGAGCGACTTGGTTGAGGTCTTAAATTATCTGTACTGTTGCTTGCTTTAGGTGATGTTGTATCTTTTGGCAAAAGTGTATACTCTACCAAATTGGTAGTCTAGTTGGTCTCTACCAAATTTTCCCATTTGATTAGATCCTCTTCAAATTTGTCTATTATGTTGTTAAGAAGTTCGTAATTATTTTTAGTTAAATCTCCCCAGTTAGACTCTTCTGTGTGTTTGGTCAAGTTATCTACCTCCAATTTCGCTTTGGTTAGTTCTTCTTCAGCGATATCAATGAGCTGTCTAATTAAGTTGTTAGAGCATTCTTTGAGATTATTTTCCCATTTTTCAATATGGTCAGGATTTGTGGTGTCTCCGGGCGGAAAGATTAGGATGCGTAGTCCTCGTGGAATTCTGTCTGCCTCAATTTATTTTTTCAGTGACGCTGCTTCCCACCACTTAGGTTTCTTTTTTTACTGCGCGTTCCAGAGTCTGGAAGGTACTTCTTGCTGAGGTAGGATCAGTTCTGTTTGTTTGTAACCTGGGTGTCACCGGATTACTAGAGAAGATCTCGTCCAGTCTAGCTTGAACGTTGGACACGTCTGTCTTGGTGTACTGCCATCGAGTGCTATAGGTTTGTTATTTTTTATTTTTGCTGGGTAATATTAATGATGTCTTCCGCTGTGGTGGCAGTTAACTGGACCTCATGTAAATTGCAAAAAGGTTCAAGGGGTATTTGGGTCCAGTTTATGCCTTGCCTTTTATTTTTGATTAGGTTCGTTCTGTTTCCAATTGCTCTAGGAAATGGGAAGAACCCCTCACCCATTTATTTTAGAAACTTGTAAAAGTAATCCTGAGCAACGGGTAGTATCGTGTTTATGTATTGTGTAAGTAAGATCCTTAGTTGTGGAGTCTTCCAAAGTTGGTCATATAAATCAGACACCGTTTAGTACTTTTTGTACGTATTTAATTGTATATGTGACAATGGAGAACTACTTCTAAACAGGTCCGCCAACACGTGTTTCGCCCCATGTAGTCTGCAAGCCGGGTCTTTCTCAAGGCTGCAATATTCAGAATTCCATTACAAAAATATCCCATTACAAAATATAGAACCCAAATGAATGATGTACAAAAGTAACAATCGTCAAATAAGAAGGTAAACGAAAGAAAGAAAGTATGGAAAAGAAAAAGAGGAAAAGAAAGAGAAAAGAAAAGAAAGAAACCAGTGCAACATTAACAGACAATGGCGAAAGTGAATTCATTTTATGCACATAGAGCAATAATGTATGTCATTTTCATAAATCCAATCATTACAAAAAATGTCATCATAGATACGAGAGATTGAGATTCATACATACGTGTGTAGATCATAGATCAAGTAGTTGAGAAAAACGGTTGCCATATAACGGAATAAACAAAGAGATATCATGAGAACAATTTAAGCTGTATATTTTAGTGATGATGTTTAGTGATTTTTTGTTATTGTTCGACCCTTAACCAACAATCACCTTTAAAGTGCATTGTGCGGTTGTTATTAAGGAACTTTTTCTGAGGAGGCCATTTACTCTGTCGATTATGGTGATTTAGTATTATAAACTAACGATATGTAATCAAATAGGATGTAGCCTTTAGTGACGTCGGGTAGATATTTACCCCTGTCCTTACTGAGGTGAGTTAGTAATAGAAGTTATGCTATATGTCGAGGGGGAATGGGGAACAATATTATGGTCTAAATGGCGCGTTTCTAAGTACTTTAGCCCCTAGTGAGCACCTCGGTATTCTGCTAATGTGCTTGTGAGCAATATAAGTCCTTACTCTGTGAGTTATCTATTTAGTCTTACCGTAATTAAATAAATACGATCTGATTTGTCCTAGGTATCAGTGCTTCCAGTAGAAAAAATGTCCACAGGTAATGCTGTAATTATTAAAGATTGGAGGCAAATATTATAATTCCGAAACAAAAATTTGTAAGTCTTGCACCTTTAGGTGCTATTCCCTGTACGTATTATCTGGTATTCCCCAGTCACAGAAATGAACAATCACTGGAACAGTTGCCCCAAGGGATCAGTCTCCCTCTCACTACACCAATGAACCCATCAGCGCCATGTGGCAGCATATCGTTTGTGAGGACTGGGGGCCCAAGACTGGGATAAGAAGAACATAGCCTACTCTGAAATGCCTGGCACTTGCCACTGTCTCCTAAAATCCTCCATGCCATATGCAACAACTGGCCCTGGATAACCAACAGGTGGGGGAGACCCAAGGGGGCAGAAAGAAAGCCCTGGAATGTTTGAATCCGAACCGGTGGAGCGCACGACTGCATCATCGCCACCGGGAACCAGGACTGCGTCTTTCAAAAGGGAGTCACAAGAACCAGCTCCACGTTCTGATGAGGCGCTTAAACGAGAACCTTCTTGATCATAGAGAAAGGGGAAAACGCATAAAGTAATCTCACTGCCAAGGACTGGAGAAAGGAATTAGAGATCGCCGCCAGTGGATCCGGCCTTCAACTGAGAAATGTTGGGAAGGGAGTGTTCAGGCATGACGCAAAAAGGTCCACTTCGCAGGGACCCCACAGTTGGTTCCAGGCTCTGAATATGCGAGGATGAAGCCTCCAGTCGCTGGAGTCGCAGAGGAACAATGAGTTCTAGTCCCCCACTACATTCCCCTGACCCAGAATATACTCCGCCCTCACCGATATTTGATGGTGCAGGCAGTAATGCCAAAAACTTTGGTAATCTTTTCTAGGAGTCGTGTTCCTGTCCCTCCCAGTCTCTTTATGTACTGGACGGCTGATGCATTGTCCATCCGAAGAAGGATGCAACATTTCACCTTGTGTGGAGTCCACGTTCGAACCACAAAGCCTCCTGCCAGAAGTTTGAGGCAATTGAAATGAGGATGGAGTTCTTCTGGGGACCATATGCCCCTCATCTTCATCGGGTCACATCGAGCCCCACCTGCTGGCATCCTACTCTATGATCCTTTCCAGAACAAAGGCAAACATGGCCTTGCCATTGCAGGCTTCCATATGCTCCAACTACCCTGAAATCTCTGTCCTGGCTTTCTCCAACAACATTATGTGTTCCAAGTAGGACAAGCCTTTCTGGAGATGAAGGATCTTGAGGCATTGCAGTGCCCAATAGTGTAGGCGACCTGGGAAGATGGCCTGAAGAGAAGAAGTCAGCAGGCCCACCAATCTGGCCAAAATCCTCTATGATATAGTCTAAGATACAAGCGCTTTTCTCAACTCTCTCTTGATTGATGTCATCTTTGAAAGAGGCAGTTTGAGCTGAGCCAATACGCACTCCACCTGGAACCCCAAGAATCCCAGTCTCTGAGCTAGGAGAGTCTTCTTCCCTTTAATGATAAAGCCCAAGTCGTGGAGGAGTTGCGCTACCCAAGAGAGATGTAGCAAGACTGTTTCCCTGCGCTGTTCTATAATGAGAATATCGTCTAGGTACACATTCATGCGCACCCCCTCTCTCGGAAATATTGCTTCACGGGGCACAGCCAGTGGTGGCTGGCACGGATCAGGTGTGTTGGGGTGGTGGGGGCGGGAGGGGAACGGAGGGGGGGGGACGGAATATAAAAACATCATTTAAAAAAAACTTTACTTTATCGCCGCGTCTTTCCGTCTCTCCTCCACCTCGGACTCGGGCTACAGGAAGCACCCAGGAAACACCCAGGCTCCCCTGACCAATCACAACGCTGCAAAGGCGCTCAGACGGGGACTGGGAGCCTGGGCATGTTCTCCACCCAGGCTGTAATGCAGCCTGCGTGGAGAACATGCAAAGTGCGCAAGACTATTTGGCCGGCCCAAAAGTGCCGACCAAACATTCATTTTTTTCTTTTCTTTTTTTAAATTTCTTTATTGGTATTTCAAGAATATAGTCAATGTTCGCATACAAACGTATATCCCACAGGTAACATTATACATATTCGACATTTCGATACAAAATTAGGGATAATTTCGTTATAGGGTCTCCCTCCGGAGATTCATTTCGCATCTTACGTCTATTGACTAATAACGTGTCAATCCTTTAAACTCCCCTCCCTCCCCCCTACCGGGTCTAACCAGCTCAAAGTCCAAACTATCTTTGAATTAGTCTTGGGTGTCCCCTTGCCCTATATCCTGACTGTGGGTTGTAGCCCTAGTAGGATGTTCTTCGTCTTGTGATGCGCGTGTGGAATGTGGGGCATGCTCCTCTATCTCTTGTACCATCGCCCCCCATGCCATCAGCTCTTCGGGGAGCTTATCGTCCTTTCTAGTGTTTCGCTTATGCGCCTCTTCGGCCAGTGCCCATTCCTTTAAATCTGTTTTCCATTTGTCCAGCTGTGGCCCCTGTTGGGTCAACCAATGGATCGCTATGCGTCTCTTAGCTGTTGTGATCCCCAAGATCAGGAAACGTCTGCTCGTCTTGCGCTTAGGGTTTTTGGGGATCAGACCGAGGAGACAAGTGCGTATCTCCAGGGCAATTTCCACCCTGTTACTCTACTCAATTTTTCTAGGACAGCCGTCAAAAAAGTTTGTATTATTTGACAAGTCCACACCATATGTATGAAATCTGCCTGTATATATTGACATCGGGGGCACTTTGGATCCCTAGATCCATTAATGGCATGCAGCCGCCTGGGTGAAAGTTAAGTCATGTGAACTATATTATATTGTATCTGTTTGAATCTATTACACACCGACACCTTACGGACGCCTTCGTGAATTCTTTCCCAGTCTCTTGTCGTTATCTCATGAGGACTAACCATTTGCCATTTCTCCTCTATTTTCAGGGGTCTACTCTTTTTATCATCCCTTAATGCCCTATATAGGTGAGTGACAAGTTTCCGGCCACCCGCCATGGCAATCATGGTGACCAAGGTATGAGTGTGTCCCGGGGCTTCTGGAAATGTCGGCCATAGTTGCCGAGCCGTTGCTGCTATTTTGGCGTATTGCAGAAATTGCCCCGTCCCCAACTCAAATGTATCCACCGCCTCCTGAAAGGTAATAAACCTGTTCTCTGGATATAGGTCCGACAACATCAGACAGCCCTCTTCCTTCCATTTTTCAATTGACATTATTCGCTCTATTTGGGGGCGAATTGTGGCATAATCCAGATATCTGCCTCTGGTGCATATGGCCTTTCTTGAAAAGGCCTCTTAATCACTTTATTCCATATTTTAGCCATTAGCCCTATCAGTGGAGGGTATCTTTCTCGGTGCGTCCCACCCATCCAGAGAAGTGCTTCCAACTGCTGTCCTCCATATGTGTCTGTAAGTAATGACCGCTCCCATGACCTCCAGGCTAACCCTGCAACGTTTACCATTCCATAATAGTTGTGTAAGTAGTCCGTCTAACTCTCTAAATACCCTATGTGCAATTTCGAAGAAGGAGCCCTGCATGGTAAAGAGACTTCTAGGTAGCACCACCATTTTTATTAAGGCGATCTTCCCCATCAATGACCGTTTTAGTGAATTGCAAAGGTTTATGCTGCCTTGAAGGCCCTTGAGTATCCTCCCCATATTGTGTTCGTAAAAAGTATCTTTCTCCCTAGCTATCCATATCCCGAGATATCGTACCGTGTCCGGTTCCCATGGGAGTCCCAGCTCAGGGAGCTGGGATTCGCCTCTCCGCTCCTCCGCCCCAATCGCATATAACTGTGATTTTAATTTGTTAATGCGTAGGCCAGAGGCCTTGGCAAACTTTTCTAAGGCATTAAACAGTATTGGGATTGATTGGGTCGGCTGGCGCAAATACACCAATGCGTCATCTGCATACAATGACACAATATGTTCTGTACGACTCACCACAATGCCCTGCCCCTGTAGCACCGTGCGAAGGTGACACGCCAATGGCTCCGTTGCCAGGGCAAACAACAAGGGGGAAAGCGGACACCCTTACCGCGTTTCCCTCTGTATCGCCATAGCATCCGAGACGTAGCGACCCGTGCGAACCCTTGCCATAGGCTTAGCATAAAGCAGTTTCACCTAGTTTACGAACCCTTCTCCCAAACCCATTTTTAGAAGCACCTGCCATAAATATTCCCATCGGACCGAATCGAACGCTTGTTCGATATCTAAAAATGTTAAGGTACTCTGTTGTGCATTTCCCCGCAGCGTTTGCATGATATGTGCGAGACGGCAGATGTTTCTTAATGCATTCCTACAGGGTATAAATCCTGACTGGTCCTCGTGCACCAGCTGTGAGAGACATGGGAGCAGTCTACTTGCCCACACTTGGCTGATAATTTTAAGATCTACGTTCAACATAGAAATGGGTCTATATGAATTGGGGATCAGGGGGTCTTTCCCTGGCTTGGGGATCATCACTATCAGTGCTTCGCGCATTGAACCCGGCAATATGCCACTCTCGCCGGCTTCTGTAATAATTTCCAAAATCTTAGGGATCAGAACCCCGCATATTCTTTGTAGAATTTGGCCGCAAGGCTATCCATACCAGGGGATTTAGCAGTTTTCAAGTGGGTTATTGCCGCTTTTATTTCATCTCCCCTGAAAGGGGCCCCCAGGGATTCCTGTATTTCTGGGTCGAGGCAGGGTAATTCTATGGCGGCAAGGTAAGCTTCTATAGCTTGGGCATGTGTAGGGACTTGGGGTTCCGAGTATATCCTATTCAGATGAGTTGCAAATGCCATTTTGATCTCGTGCTGCGTATAAACCATTTGACCTTGACCGGTTTTGAGTGCCAGAATCGGTTGAGGCTGTGTCTCCATGTTAATCAGGCGTGCCAGTAGGCGTCCAGCCTTGTCGCCTTCCGTATACCATCGACTTCTACTTTTGTTTCTATTATATTTGCCTAATGTATCCCAGATGACCCCTATCTTGTGTCGTTGTGCCGTCCATTTAGCCGGACCCTCCGTATCAGTGGGAAGTGCGTTTTCCAGAACTACCAAATGCTGCTCTTGGCGTTTCAGATCCTGTTCCAGCACTTTCCTAACCCCCACCTCAGTGGACATACACACCCCCGCAACACTATTTTCATTGCATCCCATTCCAGCGCTTTAGTGCTGGTGGTGTTCCAATTCGTGTCAAAATAGTCACAGAGCCCTTTTGCTATCGTGGCTTTGTATACTGGATCCGTTAAGGCCTCGGTGTTTATTCTCCAGAGCGGTACCTTAGATCTCGGCCGGCCCAATGTGTATATTATAAGCAAGGGGGAGTGGTCCGATAAGTATCGAGCCAAGTATTGTGCCTCCTCTATCCGGTTAGCTGCCCCATTCTGAATGAAGAAGTAGTCCAATCTGCTATATGTGTTAGTTGCAGGTGTGTGACAAGAATACACTCTTTGATAGGGGTTACGATGCCGCCAGATATCCACCAGGTTGTAGTTTAGGAGCATCTGGCGCATAGCTTCTCTTGTTTTAGGTTTGGCCTCTAATCTGGGGGAGTGTCTGTCTAATGCCCCATCTAGGGCGCAATTATGGTCCCCTGCAACAATCAGCTCTACTTCCGGTGCCAGGTCCAACTGTCCAAGGACCGTCCCCAGAAACTCACCATCATCGCTGTTTGGGGCATATAGATTTATCAGGCACACATATCGTCCGTCAAGTGTCCCTTCTACCACCACATATCTCCCTGCTGAATCTAAGCTAGATTTTACTGCCTTAAAGGGGACTCCCGCTGCCACCCAGATTAGCGCACCTCTGGCATACCCTGAATAAGATGTCGCGAAAAACTGTCCCCTCCATCTAAGTTGGACATATTTAAGACAATCGCCCCATAGACGTGTTTCTTGAAGAAAGGCTATATTCACTCCGTATCCCTTGAGATACATCGCCACCCGGATCCTTTTGACCACATTATTAAGGCCCCCGACATTCCATGTTATGAATTTATAGTTCTGTCCATCACCTGGCATGAGTTCAACTTGCTATGGTGCGGCGTCTCTCGTACTATGTGGGGGGAAAACCCGAAGGTGTCATGCAAGGAAAACCCTTTTCTTAGTCTTCCAGAACGTCTGGTAAATCGACTCTGTGTGTCCCCGGTATTGAACTTGTTAACATAACTACGTAAACTCCAAAATTCGCCTCCCCCTCCCTCAGGCAGTAGTACCTTATTCTCATACCCCAACCCTGGTCCGAGGACTCGGGACTCCGCCCCACATCCACCACCCCCCCTCCTTAGATCCCTCCACGCAACTTCATAATCAACAAATGTAGTCAATAAGTCTCAAAAAAACAATCTCTGTTACACGGCCAAACTGTCTAGCACCGCGCGACCCCGCCCAACTGGCGTCTAGCAAGGCTGCTTCAGTGCACTACAGTTGGAGTGTCTGAACTTCAGATTGGCGGAATAGCGTCTCACCCCATTGGTGACTGTCTATGCCCCCCAGATTCCTAGGGGGGGAGCCCCCTCCCAATTATCCTGTACCACGGTCAACTCTCCTTATGTTCGGGTCAACTTTCCTTATGTTCGGGTCCCATACTTACAGTTCCAGTATTCATACTGTCCAACGATTCAGTCTCCATTCTTGTCGCAAAATACCTTAAGAGCCGCCATCGGCTTGTCTGGGGTTGCCCTCTGGTTTCGATTGAGTTTCTTGGACTAGACACAGTGGGGAAAACTGGTTCTGCTTTGGAATCCCCTCCACCTCAGTTCGTAGGGTACCGTCCGGACCCACCAGGATACGTCCCATTTCCGATGAGTCCTGTGGCCTGAATCTTTGTTCTCCGGTGTTACGACGCTGACTCCGTTGTCGACCACTCCTTTTCCTCTGTTCTCGCCAGCCTTGGTTTTGGTCCTGTCCAGCCAGGCCCAGCGAGTCCATCCAGTCTATCACCTCCTGCGGAGTATTATAAAAATGAACTCTGTCTTCATGTTGTATGCGGAGCCGAGCCGGAAACATAAAACTGTACTTGATATTGAGGTTTCTCAATCTTCTTTTGACTTCTAGGAAGTCATTCCGCAAATCTTTCACTTTTTTGGTGTAGTCAGGGTAGATATGAATGTCTCGATCTTCTAACCTAGGTGGGCCATTTGTGCGAACAAATTGCAAGATTATATCCCTGTCTCTGAAGTTGAACAAACGAGCAATCAGAGCTCTGGGCGGCGACCCCGGGCTCGCGGGGGACCGAGGGAATGATGGGCCCTTTCCACAGCGAACATCTTGGAGAGCCTGATATTCGGGAAAGCTGATCCGATCCAGTTTTCCAGAAAAGGTCTGCCGCTGGACCCTCCGCCTACTCTGGAAATCCCAAAAATCGTAGGTTGTTTCTCCTCGACCGCCCTTCTGCGTCGTCTGCTCTATCTTCGAGACGGGTGGATTGGTCTTGAACTGAGGTCACTGTCGCACGTAGTCGCTGGACTTCCTCTTGCAGCGTGCCTAGGTCCCCTTCTGTAGTTGTAACTCGGTCCGCCACTTTTCTTAGATCTAGGCGCAGGTGGTTGATATCCATGGCCATACTGTCCATTTTTTACTCTAGCGCCACTCGGGAATCCCTTATGGCCTCCAAAATATCTGTTTTATCTCGCGCCGCCGATCCCTGATGCAATGACTGTTCAGGATCCGGTCTGTTGTGTTCGGAGGAGGTCGGGCCCAGCACCGTATACTGCATTATCTTGTTGGCTTGTGCTCCTCTGGTCGGCTTATCTTTTCCCATTTTTGAAACCTAGTAGTGATAGCTCAATGTCCGCCTATTTCTTATGCCAGTAGCGCAAGGTCCAGCAGGGGGTCAAGTAGGGACTCGAGGAGGGCAATTACCAGCTGTCTTTTATGTGTCAACTATTACTCTTATTATCACTCTTGGCATTAATCTTAACGGGATCCCCACGCCAGCCGATATCCCTGGAATCAGCCCATTCCGCCTCCTCCAAGCTCGTCTTACCAATCCGAGGGACCCACACGCTGTTGAACGTCCTCTGGATATTTGCTATTTCACCTTGCGCTATCCCAGGTCAGGGCCAATGCACATCACCATCCCATGTGCTATGCCTGGGTCAGGCTGACCCCACACGCCCCACCGGTGATGCACATTCGTTTATCCCAGTCGTCTTCCGCTAACTGTGGCCTGTATTGAATCACCGCCCAGGCCTCCGTGCTCTTGGAACGCCCCGGGGGTGTGCAGGTACGCCAGTATCCTCCTCCGGCCGGGGCCCGCCGCCTCTCTGTCCAAGGTTAGACCCGTCGCTAATATGGGCCCCCGCCGTATCACCACAGGCGGCAGCCTGGTCAAGGTAACCGGCGGGGCTGGATGTACCTCGCCTGTCACCTCTTCCGACCTCACGTGTAGTGTGTGTCCGGGCCTCAGGTCTCCGCTGCGTAAGTTACGGCCTAGGTCGCCACATCTGCTGGGTGCTTAAGGAGGCATGGGGTCCACCTCCAAACCGGAACCCCCCGGTCCCGCGATCCAGTCTCTGCCTCACCGTCAGTTCAGACACCCTCACCACGCCACCACAATCGGTGACTCCGGACCCGTCGTCAGGATACTCGGAGGGGCCGGATGCGTCGTACTCCCAGCAACACCGGGGCTCACGTGAAGTGCTCGTCCGGGTTTCAGGCCTCGTCTCGACCGGGAGGTCTCCAGCAGCCTCCTGTCCCCCGCCCTGTATCCTCAGGGCCCCCAATCAGTACATCGAGGATAATAGCGGCGGCCGGGTCTCCGACGAGGGTCTCTCCAGTGGATCTCTTTGGGGTCGGCCTACTCAAAGGCCTCCGATTCCCCGGCAAGGGCAGGCACTGCCATCTTCAGGTCAGGCAGGCCGCCGCGAACCCGGGTTTCTAGAGGCGTTTTCCCCGGTTCCGGACTCTCACCGCACTCGTGTTCAGGGTCCATCGAGTCAGGGGGGGCTCCGACGCCAACACCTTCTGGGATAATTACAGTTCCGCCAGGATTCCTGCAGGCTTTTATCATACAGGGCAGGAGCTTTGCAGAGATGCGACTAGCCGGCCATGCTGTCAGGCCACGCCCCACCGACCAAACATTCATGTGCACTTGGAGTGGGCAAACCACTCCTCCCCTGTCCTGCTCGAAGAGCAGAGCAGCCCGGCTGCAAAGCAGCTGGAACAAATAAAATGATAACATTGAGTTACTTTATTTTTCCTTTGGTTACACTACTTAAAAGCAGTGGGCGACGCTCCTCCGCCACTGGGCGCAGCAGCTTGGTGAAGCACCAAGGGGCCGATGAGAGGCAGAAGGGAAGAGCAGTGAACTCATAGTATTGTTGACGCCAACGAAACTGAAGAAATCTCCGATGTGGGGGAAAAATAGGGACTGTCAGATTGGCATCTTTCAAATCGAGACGCACTATTCAATCTCCTTCTTGTAAGAGGTCGCAAAAGGTGGATACCTTCCATTTTTAAGTGGCGCTGCACCACCGAAGAGTTGAACTGTTTGAGGTTGAGCACAAGGCGAAAACCTCCACCCTTTTTCTGAACATGGAAAATTGTGCTGATAAAGTATCTGGGAAGAGGTAAAGAGGGGACTGTCGCCTGTTTGGCGAGCAATGCTTGGATCTCTGTTTCAATAAAACGACTCTCGGATTAGGAAAAAAGGAGAGGAAGAGGGGGATTCTCCTGATGGGGGTTGTGTAAAAATCCAGCTTGAACCCCTGCACTGTTTCCAGAACCCAGTTGTCATGGGTGATTGTCCTCCACTTGTTCAGGAAAAACAAGACTCTGCCCCCCCAGAGTAACCTCTGAATAAGGAATTATGTTTACCTGAGTAGGAGATGTCACTTGTTGTGTTGCCACCACGGTAGCTGCCCCTGTTGGAACGTCCTCTACATCCTAAATGGCGTGAGGGGTAGAAATTATTTGTGTAGCACGCTGAACCCCTGCCTTTGTGGCGGTATCCTCTGGGGGAGGCCTGTGGGAAACCACGGCCCAGCGCCCGGCATCTGATGCATTCGGCCCGTGCAAAAAGGCCACCCTTAAAGACTTTCTTGATGGATTTTGAGACCGTTCCAACAAGAAGTCTGGATCTATGGGGGAATTAGAATCTTTGGCTTGAAAAGCAAGCTTTAAAATCTTCGTAAGTTAGCCAGAGAGGTCCAGCAATTTGTCCTTGCAGCCTCGCCAGGCACGTTCAATCCCCTTTTTGGGGTATTTAGCTAACTTCTTCAGGAACATTGCCATATTAGGGTCTAGTTCCGGTTGTCCGCCACCTTGCCTGCAAGCGACGGGCAAGGGCATTCAGAGATCAAGGTAATGTGCACTTCCCTCTTGAATCCCTTGTGCAAGCGAGCTTGGACATACTCTGCTACCTCCTGGCAGGGAACCCAATCAGTGGATCGTGGATGAACAATGTCCTCTGGATTAAAGAGCAGATTCCGGTTACGGGTTCAATCGGGCATCATTAGAATGATGTGATTTGCACTTGCGTTTGGATGTTGGTTGGGATTCATCTTGAGACTGATAAGAATCGGACGATTGGTAAGGGTGCGATGAAAAATTCTCCTTTCCCCGATCTTGTCCTCGGGGGAGGAGGGCAGGCAGAAGGGGCCGGTGCTGATGAAGCCCTGTATTCATGGGCCAATTGGACGGAGGAAGCCACCCGCTTCACTGCCTCAGCCAGAGGCCTGCCATCAAGACCCTTCTTAGGTCGACCACGTCAGTGGTATCTATCTCTAGTGGGGGAGAATA
Source organism: Calotriton arnoldi (assembly GCA_963921515.1). Taxonomy (NCBI): domain Eukaryota; kingdom Metazoa; phylum Chordata; class Amphibia; order Caudata; family Salamandridae; genus Calotriton; species Calotriton arnoldi. Next base: position 1,942,435 of record CAWUFW010000867.1, read on the forward strand.
CCCCATAAACCGGCACTTAATTTCCTTCTTCCAAGTGCTTTCATCAAGGCTCTATTCACATAGTCTTGCACGAGTGTCAAGTGTCTCCACCAACCTCTTCTCCACCTGGTGCTCATATGGGATGTCAGCATATTCCCCATAGGCATCATCTTCATCAATATAGTGGGCCGTGATGGTGTATTACACCAAGTATTCCTAATATAACCCAGGAGGAAAGTTAGAAGGGGGAGGAATATCCTTTGGCAGTGAACAGTGTCTGTGTAAGCCAAAATATCAGAAGTGGAGAGAGCTAACTGTTTGTCTCGCCTAGCTCTTTTTCTGCCCCGTCAGGCATTCTGGGTGGACAGAGTGGCAACTTGATGCACTCAGTCGGCTCACGGGCAGTCCAGCAAGCCGATGGTGCAGCTTTATATGAAGCGCTACACCAATGGCCATTCATGGGCTCGACAGGGAAAGAGGACTGAGCTCCTAAATCCGAGCTTGGCGCACGCTCTCACAGTCCCCGCTCCACGCTGACACTTGGAGAAAAAAGGAGGGAACATAGTCCCTTGCAAAGCGGCCCGACCAGACTGAAAGCAACTCAAGCATTGATCACATAGAAAACAAGCATTGGCATAGCCAATAGGTCTCGCTTTTGGGACCTTATAAGTATTTAGTTATGCAGCACAATATCCTTGGTGCAACAACATCAACTGTTGCATGGCTAAAAACGTATAAGGTCCCAAAGGCGAGACGTATTGGCTATGCCAATGCTTGTTTCACATTGTCAGGGACCCAGCAGCTTCTCCAACCATAAGGTTTTGCAGAAACCATGATAAAACAAAATAAGCATTGACAAAGCGCATATGGCTGGGGTCTAACAACAGACCTGTAATCTTTGCCAATAATTATTTATCTCTGTTTCTGTACCCACGATTTGTGCTGTTTCTGTCTCTGCACCTGTGGTTAGCAGTTTTAATATGTTAATATATGATTTGGGCAGTTTCTAGGTCAGCTCCAGTGATTGGACAATTTTGTCAGTGCATGCATAGCTCAAGATGTTTCTCTATCTGCCCCTCTGGATGGGCAGTTTCTGTGTCTATACACATGATCTGGACACTCTCTATGTCTGCAGTTGTTGTGTAGTTTTTGTCTGTGTACGTATGATTAGTACTTGCCTGCCAGGCAGCACAAGTTGTCTGTTTGTTTCAGCTTACAGTGGGCTTAGAGCCTGTTCATTTCTTACCATTGATTAGCTTTATTGTCACTCTGATTTACTTGCTTTTTATTTGTCTTGGTTTGTGTAGCATGGCCCAATTACTTGTGTCCTCCCCATGCTTGCTTTTCAAGCACTACTTTTGTTCTTTTTGGTTAAACACTCCATGAGCGAGCCTGTGTTTTCCAGCTGTCTCCCATGTTTACTTCTGTTGTTCCCTCCTCTATGCTCTGTGTTGCCCTCTCTCACCCATGTGCTTCTCCACTGCCCCCCTCTATGATGCGCTCGCTCTAGTGTACTTCTCCCCCGCCTTGCTTTCTCGCCATGTGCTTCTCCCCACCAGCTCCATGTTGCTGTCTCTCACATGTGTGCTTTTCTTTCCCAACTGTACTCCACATTGCTCTTTCTCTATGTTGCGTTGCTTCCCCACCTACGCCTTCCTTGTTGCTTCCACCCGCCCCCATGTCAACTGTCTGTGTCACTCCCCTACCCCCTTCAGTGTTGTTTCCCCACCCCTGGCCTCCGTGTTGCTTTCCCTTGTCTTCTGTGTTGCTTCGGCAGGGGTACTAGTGTGAGTGACGGATGTAAGGGCAGGGCTGGCAGCGAGTGACAGTATGAGGGTTGAGTGAGGTAACACACTAGCAATGGGGTAGTAGTGTGAGTGAAGGGTGGCGTTGTGAGTATGAGGGTTGGTGAGGTAACACACTAGCAATGGGGTGGTAGTGTGCTTGAAGGGCAGGGGTGAAAGAGTGAGTGAATGATGAGACTGAAGGTGTGGGTAGTGTGAACTAAGGAACAGTTGGTAGTGTGAGGCTGGTGGTTAAGTTGCCAGGTGACTCCTCTCACTGGGGCGCTGTGTAACAGTCCTCGTTTTTCACTTTTCAAATGACTGTTTTCAGGTGTGTAAGCCTCAATGACTTGGGTGAAGTGAACCAAAAATACAACTCCCAGAGTGCAGTAGGTTTTGAAAGAGAATCCTAGGACCGGGAAATGATGCTCCTGATGACAGTCATTCATCTGGTAACCAAACTGGTGGTTGTACAAGGAGAAACAGCTGCTGATAGTCGGGGTGGGAGGGTCAGGTCATGAGATGGTGGTTTAGGTGCAGGTTAACAGTGATGGGTGATGTAAGCTAGGGAGACAGTGTGGAGGGGTGGTTATGTGAGAAGGTAGAGCCCTGGTGTGAGTACGTGTAGAGGTAGAGTGGGGTTGATAGTGGGGTAATGGTGTGAGGGGTAATATGAGTGAGGGTAGCATCAATGAGGCTAGCAGCAGGCCAGAGCTCTCAAGTGGCTCTGTTGCATGTGTGGTTAGCTCATTCATTCCATGTATTTCTGGGAATTGAAGTCATATTTGTCTTGTTATAAAATCAAGACTCCAAGTTGCAAAATACAAATAAAAAACCTGGACTGGATGAGTTACTCATGACAGGATCTGGGGTGCGAATGCATTACCTTTGGGGTGGGCCTGGCCCCATGTTTCGGCACTGGCAATGGGGGTCCTTGAAGCAGAGTGGATAGCAGCAGCGTCATAAAGGTCCGGTTAGCCGCAGCCACACTCCGCATGCTCTCCTGCCACTTCCGTGCCTCCTGCATTCCATTCCTGCATCCCAGTACTCCCCTATGCTCCCACACTGCTCTTCCGCTCCTCTGTTAGTTTGGACACCCCCCATCCACCCGCTGCCCCGTGCCGACAGCCTACCTGCCGCCGGCCTCCGAGAGCAGTGTTTGGGAGCCAACGCCGGCATTTCCCGACGTAGCAAGGAGTGGTGGGTGAGGCCTTTGCGTGCTGCACCGTATAGGTACTGGCAAGCGAGGTGGCAACAAAATCGGCAGCAGCTTTGGCAAACAAAAACGAGAGTTCAGCCTGCAAGTGCTTGGCTTTGGCAGTACCACCCCCGGCAAGCGGAAGCGGTCGGCGATAGGTCGGTGCGGCTTGCTGGCAAAGGGGGTATCTGCCTTTCAAGTGGCTGAACTCTCCTCCTTCCAAAACAAAAGGGTAACAAGCCCGCGAGTGGTGCGCGCGCACCACAGAGGAGCGGGGGCGAGCGAGCGCGGCAGCCTGCTCAGCTGACGAGACGCTCAGCTGACCAGACGCTCGTGCGCCGTGGCTGGCCTTTGGATGTGTACGCGCGGCAGACATGTGTTTCCACTTATCGCGCCCGCGTCTGGGCACGATAATTGGAAACACATGTTTGCCGCGCGTACCCATCCCAAAAAGGCCAGCCACGACGCACGAGCGTTTTTGGGACTGCTTTTAAACCCGCTTACATTAAGTCTTCGCCTCTAAGCAGCGCTTGCGCGCTACTCGAGGCTCGACCTAAAAACGTACAAGCAATAAAGTTACAAGAATAAAGAACACTTATCTAGCGCTGCTACAGTTGCAAAGAAAGAGGAATGACGATAGTCCCAGGAGACTTTATATAAACTGATGGACTGATTGGTGGAACTATGGGGTCAAAGTCAATGACACTCATAGGAAATGTATTTTAAAGCTGTTTAATGTTGATTGTCTGCCTTATTTTCGACAGTAAAGAAAGAGAAGCATAATCGGAAGCCTCCGGTCCTGCCATAGAATTAGGATTCACAGCTAATTAGTAAACCAAGCTATCAGCAGAGACCTTAGCCTGCGCAGACTATCATACATAGTGTGCCCGATATGAAGCCCTCCCAGGTAAAATAGAAGGTGTTTTCAAAGGGGATGCGGACATTGTGTTCTCTCATTTGGTTTGGGCGAAGCTCCTTTGCTCTTCAGCAAGGTAAAAAGCCGGCCCAGCCAATCGCTGATATGCCCGCTGTCACAGTTGGCTAGTCTGTTCGTTCCCTTTACTGGGCACTGCTAAGGCAGTCTTCATCTGGATTTGTGCTAGTACATTTGGAACCTAAGAGGAAAAGCTACTTTAGGATGTGTTTGCCGGGTCTCTTCCATGGCAGGACCTGAAGAGCTTCTGTGTGTCCTGAGTGATGCCTCATTTTCAGCCTCATGGGCCCTCAGTGCTGAATGATCCTTCTCTTGTTTATGTTGGACTTCTAAATTTGATAATGTTATTTTTCTGGTGATTAATTTGTGTTGATGTTTTCTATGTATGTTGTAGAAGTTGTTTGTGATTGTTCTGCTGTTCATTTTATTTGTGATGAGTGGTGTTTTTCGTTCTGTTTCCTTTAGACTTACTCTGTCTTCTTCAGTTATTTTGTGGTCTTGTGATATGAATGACATATGCAGAATGTTTATTCTAGAGCTTCCACCATAAACTGCTAGAAGAGTTCAGATGAGGATGTACTCATCCGATGTCAGTGTAGCTCGTCAGTGTAGCTCCTGGTTGGATGCATTGTGGGACTTTTTCTGAAATAAACCTAATTGAAGTTAACTCTATGCTGTGAATATTCCCTACTTAATAGGGTCATAACAGTTTAGTGCAACTACTTACCCATAAGTAGCGTACCACCCAGGCGTGTTGCATGTTGTTGATGTAGGACGAATTGGGTTACTAACTGTTTTAGCTGCCTTATGACGAACATGCTGTTTTCTGGGTCTATTGCCGGACTCCAGTCTCTCATTGAATATTGAACTGCTGCCACATCTAAAGCGTGCTTCTACTGTCTTAGGACGCTTTGCAGAGTTTTTCTATCCTTTCTTCACATCATTTTGGTTATCAGTGTCATCTTTGTATCAGGAGTAGATTTTAGTAACTCAGTCTACCTAAAACATATATTGCTCCGGATCAACATGTTCAAAATGGATCTTTTAATGTCCTCCTATATCTAAAAAGGTTTCATCATGTTTTAAAAAAAATCCTATTATTAAACAGGCTCGTCACATAATGCAAGAATGGACAATACATAGCAGGTGCAGAGATACATCGCAGAATGACATAATCAAAAAAGTAGGGTCTCGCTTTACATGTAGGGTCTGGCAGATCCTTTAAAGCGGAATGCACAACTAACCGTGGGTGCACTCTTTAGGTTTTATCATGTTTTGAGTATCTTGCAGCAATTGTACTAGTTTCCTTTTTATAAGATTATTATTCATAGCAGTTTGCATGATGCTTATCTTTCATGGACAGGGCCTCCAATTTTTGATTTCTAAATTTGTTAATTATTTTCAAAGGTCCAACTTATTGCCTAAATTTAATCATGCAAGTGCGGTGGACCAGCTTTTAGAATTCTGGGAGCATGGGTCATGGATTTCATCCTTCTTGACAGGTGAAATAGCCAAAAACCTGGCTGTTTCAGTAATAAATATGATTGGAGAATGTGTTTTATATTGGGATAATCTGATTAAATCAAAAGTAGCTGATTTTAGATGGAGGCATACGTATGCAGAAGTGGGAAGATTGTTTGATTTACAATCACAACTTGGGTTATCAGTTCTGTTTTTAATCCTTCTAAGGAACACTGATTGAGGATAGTTGAAGCTAAGAAAATTCAAATAGGAAACACTCTGCACCGCAAAGGAGTTTTGTGATAAACTGCCTTTGTTTTTTGTCAGTGTTTCATTCACTAGACTTTCCTAATGTGTCCGCCCGACACTTCAGGCACATTTTTAGGACCAATAATTGGTCGCGTTGCCATAATACTTTTAATGTTGAACTGCTGCTGAATTCCTCACCTGTCCCTTAATCCCTGGTCCGCCACGGGGGCTCCCGATTGTGCGGAGGGAGGTCTGGGCTAAATTCTCGGCATTGGACGCCATCTTGGGGGTAGAGAGTTGGCGCTTCAGTTGCTCGCCACTTCCGGGGCAATCTGATAAAACGCAATGATGGCCCGGACGCGCAGCGGTCAATAGCTGAGGTACGCGCCGGACCGCAGGGGAGCATTGCTTGCCACCAAAGATTGTAATTTGCACACACTGTTTGCTGGTGAATACAAAATTTTCCAGCTATCGCGACAAGAATTTTAGATTCTATTAAGGACACGGAGGCGAGGATTATGCTTTCTCAATTCCTTTACTGACTCACAGCAGCCAATGAAAGTGAACACTAACAGTAAAAAAAAAAAAAACTTCATTACCCATGAGGCTTTGAACCACGCCTCCTTACACAACCAATAGTAACAATGCTCATTCAATAAAACACTGAGGCACCATCTTGGCTTCCTCTTTCTTTGTATTAGTCCATAAGTGTCCAAACCAATAGAACAGTCTTAGCTCTCAACGGAGAGTAGTGTCCAATATAACCTTTCTCAACGGAGAAAGAACGACCAGCAACTCTCGGGAAGGATCCTCAACTTCCTCGCATCAACCAGGTCCCTCTGCGGAACTCCAACTCTTTAGTTCTGTTTCGATTCGTTTCCTGAAATCAGAAAAATTTTATGAAAATAACGAACCCGAAAAGGATTCCATATATCAGGGTGGGAGAACAACATCAATATAATCAAACAACATGACAGTTGCAATCAACTCGTCCCATCGGGTGGGATAATCCTCGCCTCCGTGTCCTTAATAGAATCTAAAATTCTTGTCGCGATAGCTGGAAAATTTTGTATTCTATGTCAGGACCGGAGGCTTCTGATTATGCTGGTTCAAAGCTCATCCACCACCAGCGAAGACACATGTGCAATGGGTTTGTAATAAAATTCTTTGAAAATAGAATCAGAAGACCAATCTGCAGCTCTCAGGATGTCTTCTAATCTAGAACCCAATGTAAACGCCTTAGAGGCCATGGCCCCTCTGGCAGAGTGCGCACCATACACTAAAACATCAATTCCCGATTCAGACATCACCCACCGAACCCACCGGGCTAAGGTAGCCGCTGAGACAGGCCGGAAGGGTTTCTGAATCGCCAACAAAAGTTGTCCCATAGGATCAGTCCTATGCGCCACAGTGCGTTCTTCATACATTTTTAAACATTGTACAATACACAATTTATGATTAAGCGGAAAAGCTGGATACTCCACCGAACGAGACATCGCCTTGGTGCGTCTGGAGATGATGAATGACACCCCCTGTGGAGAAAAAATTCTACCTGCCAGATCTAGAGCACGAACATCTGAAACTCTACGACAAGAGACCAAACACAATAACATGGTCAGCTTGGCCGATAACTGTTTAAGAGACAGCTGAGCGTTCTCCGGCCAGGAGGTCAACAAATTCAAAACTTTCGACACGTCCCATAGCGTAGAATACCTGGGACGGGGAGGTTTAGCCACTCTGATACCCTTGAGCAATTTACAAACTAGGGGGTGCATCCCCACGGGTTTGCCGTCGATCTGATTATGTCCTGCTGAAATAGCTGACCTAAAATTATTAACAGACCTATAAGACAACCCTGACTGAGCACACTCCGACAGAAAATTCAGAATTTCCGTAACGTCTGATCCCACAGGATCCAGTTGCCGTTGAAGGCACCAACCCAGCCATCTCTTCCATGAAGCAGTGTATCGTTTACGGGTGGAAGGAGCCCAAGCCTGTTGCATAAATTCGGCAGCTGCTGTTGAAAGGCCCTCAATTTGTTCGTGTCGCCTGAGAGCGTCCAGACCATGAGGGATAGTTGGTTCTGCAGGACCAGTGGATGAGGTGTTCCTACTGGATCCTGGAGAAGCAACGGAAATTTCGGGAGACTGAACGGTAAATCCACCGATAACTCCAATAGTGTCGGAAACCAGGACTGAGTCTTCCACAACGGAGTGACCAACACTACTGACGCCATCTGTCGACGGACCAGGGCCGCCACCCTCTGGATCAGGGCAAACGGTGGAAAGGCATAATGCCTCTGGGACCCCCAATCTTGCAGGAACGCATCCGTTCCCATCGCCATTGGGTCCGGTCTCCAACTGAAAAAGAGGGGAAGATGCGTGTTGAGTCGGGATGCAAAGAGATCTATCTGGCACGGCCCTTGTATACGCATGATCTCTGCAAAGAGCGACGGATGAAGCCTCCAGTCGCTGAAATCTCGTAGAAACCTGGAGTTCCAGTCCGCCACCTGATTCAACCTGCCCGGCAGGTATTCCGCTATTACACTAATCTTGCGATCCAGACAAAAATGCCAAAACTCCTTCACAATGTTGGCTAGCATCTGTGACTTCGTGCCCCCCAAGCGGTTGATGTATCGAACCGCCGAGACATTGTCCATCCTCAGGAGGATGCAACAATTGCCCTTGAGGGGAGAGATTGATTTGATGGCAAAGGAGCCCGCCAGGAGCTCCAGGCAGTTGATGTGCAATCTTAACTCGTCGGCGGACCAACGTCCGCCGGTGGCAAAGGTTCCACATCGAGTGCCCCAGCCCCATCTGCTGGCATCGGACTCTATTATCACGGCTGGCGCGGCGCCAAAAATAGCTCTTCCATTCCAGGCCACCATGTGTTCCAACCACCACTGAAGCTCGTCTCGAGCTTCTGATGACAGTGGGATCAGATGGTCGTAATGAAAACCTTTCTGAAGGTAAAAAATGTTCAGGCGCTGAAGAGCCCTGTAATGGAGGGGTCCGGGAAAGATGGCCTGGATGGAGGAGGCCAGAAGGCCCACAATCCTCGCTAGCGTTCTCAGCGAGATCACCTGTCTGGAGAGGGTGGAAGCGATCTCCCGCTTGATAGACCTGATCTTGATCATAGGTAGCAGCAGTTGAGCCGAAATCGAGTCGATCTGAAACCCTAAGAACTCTATCTGCTGACACGGAATTATCACTGATTTCTTGAGATTTATCACGAACCCCAGCTCTTGTAGCAGGGACATTGTCCATTGTAAGTGCAACCTGAGCAACCTCTGGTCTTGCGCCAGGAGTAGCATGTCGTCTAGATAGACAATCAAGCGTACTCCCATCTCTCTCAGCCGAGTAGTCACCGGCTTCAGCAATTTGGTGAAAACCCATGGCGCTGAGGACAGACCGAAGGGGAGGGTTCGATACCGGAACCATTGCCCTTTCCATTGGAACTGCAAGTATTTCTGATGGGAGGGGCAAACCGGCACAGTAAGGTAGGCGTCCTTGAGATCTAGGCGCACCATCCAGTCTTGCTCCAGTAGGAGATCTCGTAAAAGATGGATCCCTTCCATCTTGAAGTGTCTGTATGTTACGAACGGATTGAAATTTCTGAGATTGAGAACCAATCTTTGGCCGCCTCCTTTCTTTTGGACCAGGAAAACGTTGCTGCAAAACCCTTTGGGGACGAAGGGCCCCACGGCAATCGCATGCTTGGCCAAAAGCTCTTGAAGCTCTGAGTCTATAAAAGCTTCTTCTTGAAGGGAAAAATGGAGAGGGGGAGGCGGATAAGCCTGGCTCGGTATTTGCATTAATTCTATCTGGTACCCCTGAACCGTGTGTAGGATCCATGCATCTGAAGTCAACTGATTCCAGTTCATTACAAAGTGAGACAATATGCCCCCGAGGGGAATCATAGGTAGTAGCTGTGAACTTACCGGATGACTGGGTGTCAAAATTCTTGTATCCTCGATTGACACCCCTGTTAAATCTGCCCCGGAATCCGCGGGACCTGGTGGGGTAGAACCCTGCTTGTTCCGGTTCCTGCGTGTATCCCCTACGTCTTGGGGCGTAGCCCCTGTGAGGACTGGGGTTGGAATAGCGGCCAGTCGCGCGTCCTCTACCGCGCCCGGCCCTTCCAGAGACCTGATGAAACACTTGTTTGAGTGATGATTGAGATTTGTCCAATGATGCGAAAGTACTAACGAACTTCGCGATATCTTTAACGAACTTGTCTCCAAACAGTTGTCCCTCGGCAAGAGGGCCTGGCTCAGCAGTCGCAAGGTCTACCAATTGCGGATCAATTCTGAGGAGGACTGATTTCCGGTGCTCGGAGGAGAGAGCGCAATTAGCGTTTCCCAAAAGGCAAATGGCTCTCTGGGTCCACCCTGCCAGGACTTCAGGATGAATGGCGGCCCCGGTTTCCTGCGCCTGCAAAGCTAACTCGAGTATCTTAGCTAGAGGGCCGGCAAAATCCATGACCTTGTCCTGACATGCCCGGAGGGCGCGGTCTATACCCTTCTTCGGATCCTTTTTATATTTTTTAAGGAAGGTGGTCATGGATGAATCTATCTCTGGTGTGAGAGCCACCTTATGTGCTAGATCAGGGCGTGGGCATTCTGATTTCAATCGGGCCCTAACCTCTTTATCAAAGCCTTTTCTAAGATGCGTCTGCATGTACTCAGCTACTGCGGTGGGGGGAGCCCAATCGGCAGATCGTGGGTGAACAATGTCCGCTGGGTCAAACCTGAAAGGGGTCGCAGCGGGAGGGGGGGAGGACATGTGCTTACGCTTTTTGGCACGCTTGCGCGGTCTAGATTCCTGAGAGGATGCAGTGTCGGTGTCCGCCTCGGTGGTAGTAATCAGAACTGGAGTGGGGACGGGGGGGGCAAGGCGGGCGTCTCGTCCACTCTTTGCTCTTTGGCTGTATACAGTGACGAATACGCTGCAGCATGAGGCCAAGAAGGGTCCGCAGGGGTAGCAGGGGGGGCATGTTCAGGAGTAGTGGCAGGGGGGGGTTTCCCTGTAGCTAGTTGCTCCAAGCGCTGTGAAATGGGCAGCAATGCAGAGGAAAGTACTTTATCTAATTTAGCGTCAAGTTTCTTGTCAATCAAATCCTCCATGGATTCCTCATAATAATAGTCCTCTCCTTCGAGGTTCTCCTCCGCAGCCACCTCCTCTTCATAGACTTCGCAGTCAGACATATTGGCCACAACACGTGGTAGAATTCACAAGCCCCAAGGGCAGCTCAATTATCCAGCCCAAAGTCTTTCCGGTAAACCAGGGCGTCGGTTGGGAGCCAAGCTGGAGCAGAAGGGGCCACCCAGGTACCAAAGTCCCTTAGTGTAGGGCTTACAAAGGGTTAAGACCCTAAAGCCTAATTTAGGGGTTTCCAAAAATTAGAATAAAGCCCAAAACAGTCCCTGGGCTGTAAAGGGTTAACTGACTTGCCAAGCGTGCGCAGGGTTAATTATATTCAGGCCCGGTACCGGCTCCAACCTTGTGCTTGCTGCGTTAATCCTCTCGATTAAGCCCGGAGGAGGCGTCTGTACCAGCTGCTTGAACGAGAGCTGCACGCGTGCACAGACGCATGCAGGCTCCCGAGACGCACGTCGGAATCCCGGCAGGGCTCTGACCTGCGTCTCGCTCCCGCGGGGGCGCCAGCGCCCGCTGCGCACCAAGAGGGCAGGACGCCAACCGCAAAGCGGATCGGGGCAAGTACGCTAAAAACAGCTGAGGCGGGCAGCGCAACACGCGCTGAAAGCTAACACCGCAGAACGGGGAGAAAATACCTGGGCGCGCGCCCGATCGTCAAAAAACAACACCAATTAACAGCGCATCATATCAGATAAGATAAACATCTCTATTATAAATACACATAGCGTCATTCAGGATTTAGTGAAGCGCACAAAAGGTCAATAAAACAATGAGGCACTTATCTTGACTGCGGAGCAGCAAAGAAAGAGGAAGCCAAGATGGTGCCTCAGTGTTTTATTGAATGAGCATTGTTACTATTGGTTGTGTAAGAAGGCGTGGTTCAAAGCCTCATGGGTAATGAAGTTTTTTTTTTTTTACTGTTAGTGTTCACTTTCATTGGCTGCTGTGAGTCAGTAAAGGAATTGAGAAAGCATAATCAGAAGCCTCCGGTCCTGACATAGAATTGTATTTTGCACAGTCTGGTTTTATTTGTTTTAAAACATTTTTAGGACCAATAATTGGTCGCGTTGCCATAATACTTTTATGGTTTAATTCTTTTTATTGAGCAATGCAGGAAACAAGCTTGCATTAAACGGGCCACACAGAGCCCACCGTAGATACTAATAAGTGCATTGATATTACTAAAAACACCATGTAACTGATACAATCCCGCCCACCACCCCAAGAGAAGAGAGAAAAGAAAAGGAAAGAAAACACAGAGAGAACCACCCACCCCCCCCCGGTCCATTCCTTCTATGCAGCGCTACACAAAGCGGAGTGTCGTTCTTAAAACTAGGCCAGCCTATGTGGAGGGGTCCGGTGCAGTTAGGCGTAAGAGGCGTAGGTATCTAGGGCAAGACAGCTCCCGGAAATCTTGTGCAAGCAGAGCGAGGAATGGTTGCCAAAGATCGCTAAAGGAGGAGCCTTTCCCGGTCAGGGTAAGAGAGATCTTTTCCATGCCCAGTACGTGCCACAATCGCTGATGCCACCCTGTATGTGCAGGAATTCGAGGGGTTCTCCAATGAATTAATATGTTCTGAATGGCTGTGCCCAGTGCTATGGCTATCTGCTTCCCTCGCCTAGATTTCAAAGGGTAGGTGAGCAGATTTGGTACCCCCAACAGGACATGTGCAGGAAGCCTAGGGATTTCCGTGTCAAGGTGTTTGTCAACATCGTCAAGTATTTGCGTCCAGTAAGTCCGGAGATGTTCGGAGTCCCATAGAAGGTGAAACAGTGTGCCCCTCTTCCCACACCCTCTCCAGCAGTCAGGGCTCTGTGTAGCGTCGGCTTGGTGGAGTCTCTCTGGGGTGTAGTACCAGTAATAGACAAGCTTGGTGAATGTTTCAGTAAGGCCTACATGCGTTGCTGTGTGGCGTGCTCTGTAGCATGCACCCTCCCACTCCTTGGGACTAAGACTACGTCCAAGATCCCTCTCCCAGCGCACGCGTCCCGCATGATAAGTGTGGGTATAGCGGGACAAGAGCATCTTATACAGATCCGAGATCAGCTTCTTGTCCGAAGACCGTGTGATGAGCCACCGTTCATAGGGGGTGAGAAGCCTAGTCGCCTGTGTTCGGTTGCCAGGATGCATAGCCCAATGTCGCACCTGTAAGTAGTGCAGACGTTCAAATTCTGGGAGGCCGTAATCGGCCCTGAGTTGCGAGAAGGGGATAATGTCACCTTTATCAAATAAGAAGCCTTAGGCTCGGCATCGGGCCTCTCTCCACAATAGAAAGGACTGCGAGCCCATCCCGGGGCTAAAGTCAGGATTATCAAAAAGTGATGTAAGCGGTGAAGTGAAGGTCATTAGGTCATGTCGCGTATTGGTCCGATCCCAAACTGTAAGGGTTGTGCGTGTCACCTGTGAAGCTTATAAGTTGGGGGGACGATGGGATTTCCGGAGAAAGGGAATTTTCATGAGAGACGTGCCAGCAACTGCACGGTCTTGAAAGAGCCAGTGTTTCTCGGATTCAGCCCGTCTCCATTCGACTAGGTGTCGAAGCTGCGCGGCGTTGTAATAGAGCGTGAGATCCGGAATCCCAAGGCCCCCTTCGTGAGGTGGGAGGAAGCTGACTAACCGTTTCATTCTTGGCTTGCGCCCTTGCCAGATAAAGAGAGAGAGTTCCGATTGCACCCTATGCAGCCAACCTGTAGGGGGCGGCAAGGGGAGCGTCTGAAAAAGGTTCAAAACTTTGGGGAGGATCGTCATTTTAATGGCTGCGACACGCCCCAGCCACAAGATCTGATAGTGTTTCCATCTCCGTGGCTCGGTGCGGATGTGTGTGTGGAGTTGGGAGTAGTTAGCTGTCCTGCAAGGTCGGGGCCAGTTGTATCCCTAAATAAGGGACAACATCATCGGACCACTGCAGGGGGTGTCGAGCCTGAAGATCCGCCCGCTCTTGAGGCGACAACGAGAGGTTCAACGCTGTAGATTTCGTCAGGTTAACCTTAAACCCGGAGGCGCTCGTGAAGGTATCCAATTCCTCCAAAAAGGTCCCCAAGGCTATCCCAGGGTTCGCTAGGGTGACCAGTACGTCATCCGCATATCGACTTATAGTGTGCATGTCCCCTCCGAAGCGAATGCCAGTGATCTGAGGGTGGTCCCTGACTCTCTGCGCCATGGGTTCCATGTAGAGGGCAAAGAGCAAGGGCGACAAGGGGCACCCCTGCCTCGTGCCTCTGCTAATAGGGAATGGGGTGGACGTGTGACCATTGATCCGTACTGTGGCTGTGGGATAACGGTAGCAGTTAAAAATGTGCGTCCGCATCTTTTCCCCCACGCCAATGCGGACCAGTGCCAGCTCGAGATAGGGCCAGTGGACCCGATCAAAGGCCTTCTCCGCATCTATGGTTAGGAGCATATAGTCTCCAGGGATGCGGGAGGCCATTTCTATGAGGTGTGTGACACGTTTAGTGTTGTCACTCGTCTGCCTCTGCAGGATGAAACCAGCCTGATCGGGGTCCACAAGCCCCGGCATATAGGGGGCAAGCCGGGTGGCCAATATTCCAGTATAGAGCTTCAGATCAATGTTCAAGAGCGAGATAGGCCGATAGGACCCACAATTCGTCTTGTCCTTCCCCGGCTTAGGGATGACGGCTATCGCTTCCTCCAGCATGGAGGAGGGGATCGCTCCGGGTGCCGCAAAGGAATTGAAGAGCCGGGTGAGCAGGGGGGTGAGCGTTGAGCAAAACTGCCTATAAAAAGCCGCGGTGTAGCCATCGGGGCCACGCGATTTGCCCAACTTCAAACGAGCAATAGCTGCTATGACTTCCTCCGGTCTTATCTCTCTCTCTATATGAGCCGCCTGATCCGGTGTCAGGGCAGGAAGACGGGCCTGGGCTAGGTAAGCGTCTATATCCGCCCTCTCCAAAGGCTGTTCGTCATAGAGTTGGGCATAGAAGTTGCGGAAGATCTCGGCAATAGCTGCATCGTCCGAGCATAACACTCCTGCATGGTCCCTAATCTCCTGAACTCCCTCGCGCTGTCTAACCTCCCGGAGCTTATGCACGAGCAGTCGCCCACACTTGTCCCCACCAGCATAGAAGGAATGCCGCAGACGCATCGCAGCGTATTCCGCCTTGTCACGGTCAATGGCAGCCAGCTGTGCCCGAGCTGCAGTTAACTGTCGCCATATGCGAGGGGCCCCGGTGCACTGATGCATCTGCTCCGGTTCTCGCACCTTCTGTGTCAGTTCCTCCCTTTTCGTTTTACGGTCTGCATTGCCTGCGGAAGAGATGGCGATGACTTCTCCCCTAATAACTGCCTTAAGGGCCTCCCATCGGGTAGAAAGAGCAGTGTCAGGACTGTCATTGTGTAATAAATAGTCCTCTAGTGCACGCTGTATCTGGGCAACTGTGTCCTGTCGATGCAATAGAGTGTCGCGGAAGCGCCAATGTCTGGTCGGTCGCCGAATCTGTGGTAGGGCTAGTGTAACCGCCACTGGGGCATGATCGGACAGAGCCGCCACCAATATGTCAGCCGAGAGCGTGACATCGCGGAGAGCCTTAGAACCCAGAAAGTAGTCTTTCTGGCATATGTTTTGTGTGCGTTAGAGTAATATGAGAATTCTCGGAACCGAGGGTGATGCTGTCTCCACAAGTCTGTAAGACCTAGGTCGTGTAGTCTGGTGAGCCCTGTAGGCGAGAGAGCGCCAACCTGGCTTGTGCGCTGTGCCGATCTGTCTAAGTCATTGTCGAACACCAAGTTGAGATCTCCCCCTATCAGTATGTGACGCTCCTGGGTTGCCGTAGCTTCAGTGAGGGCCTCGTGCAAGAATCGTTCCTGACCTTCATTAGGTGCGTAGATAGACCCCACAATTAGAGTGTGGCCCCCTATGGTAAATTGGTAAGTGAGAAGTCTGCCCTTTATCTCAACCCCTTTCTGCACCACCTTCCCCCGGAAAGCCCCCGAGACCAAAATAGCCACCACTGCGGTCTTGGAGGGTTTGGAGGAAAAGAATTGTGTGGGGAAGGCGCGGGACCTAAGCCGGTGGCAATCCTTAGGGGGCAAGTGTGTCTCTTGAAGGAGGCAAATATCCGCCCCTATACTCTCCAGATAGGAAAGAAGTGCCCTGCGTTTAATGGGGTTGTTGAGCCCTCTCACATTGAGAGTGAGAATCTTAACTGAGGATGGTGGCATCTAGAACCTAGAGATGAGGGTGTCGCCGATCATGCGCACGGGAGGTGCAAAAACCCGGGCAAGGCCTATAAGGGACAACCCTCAACGACAGCGCAAGAGTGAGGAAGCAATAGCACCCCATGGACCGGGGGCCCCCTAGGAAAGAAAGACAGAAGAGGAGAGTGAGTAAAGAGAAGAATGGAACAGAGACCCGCAAAAATTGGAACAAAAAAAACAGGGCACAACATGTGCCAAAAAGGATCTTGAGTTCGATCATTAGTCCGTCATCCGAGGATGAACAGAGGGAAAGTCTATGGGGTTGTCGTGTGGCCGATGGTAGCCCCCACCCCTTCCCCCTAACCCCCCAAGCATCAAAGGAAGGATACACCATGATAGCCAGGCTCAGTCACGTGGTCGACGTCTTGGCTAAGGCTTCTGGCAGAGCCTCAAGGGCGGCCTGTTGCTCTTTCTTGACCACCAGTGGATCTGGTCGCTGGGTGCGGCGTCATCGTCGCTGCTGTCTCCATTTCGGTCGACCATCGCTGGACCCCTGGTCCGAGCGCTCCCCCTCGTCCGTTTCCTCCGGGATGGTGATCCCCAACAGTTTGCTTGCTTCAGACAGGGAACGGAGTTGGTACAACTTGCCATCGTGCCGGAATACGAGGCGGAACGGGTGCCCCCAGGAGTAGGAGATATTGCGTTGGCGCAGGGCCTCCGTGATGGGCCGGGTGGTCCTACACTTCTGGAGCGTAATAGCAGCAAGATCTTGGTAGAGGACGGGCGACTGGTTGCGGAAGATGATCGATTGAATCGATCTAGCTTTGCGCAAAATGTCTTCCTTGGTGTGGAAGTCCTGGACGCAGACCAAAATGTCTGCCGGAGGCGCTGTTGCCGCCCTAGGCGGACCTACTCTGTGCGCTCGGTCCAGCTTAAGATCAGATTCCAGCGGGTTGCCCAGGATATGGTTGAAGAGCTCACGCACATATTTAAAGATATCGCCAGCTTCTTCATTGGTGCTCACTCCTCGGATTCTAATGTTGTGGTGGCGGGAGCGGTTCTCAAGGTCCTCCAAGTGAGAGTGAACGTCCACCTGCTGCTCGTGTATTCGGAGTACCTCCTGTTGCATGGCGGCCAGTTCGGTGTCCCGGTCATCGCTCCTGTCCTCCAGGGATGCCACTCTCTCCCCTATGTCATCCACATCCTTGCGGATGTCCTTGATCTCCGCCATGAGATCACGTTTCACTGTCTGGAGGTCATCCCGCAAGGCAGTAAACAGGGATTCCAAAAAGGCCAGCGTCACTGGCGCTTCCGTAGAGGTGGCCATCTGCGCCGCCACCCGGAGTCCGCCGACCCCCCGCTCTGTGCCCGGGCAAAAAGATCCTTAAGCGATTTTTCTCTTGTGGCTGATTTGTCCCTCCTGCCTCAGGTGGATATCATGCTCAGCTCCCCCCACGCCACCGGCACCGGAAACCACGGACTGGGCTGTACAATGAGTCACTGCGGCATGGCGTCGCCCGGCTCAACGGTCCCCGCTCCGCGACCCAGGGACCGATCGTGTGCGCACCAGCTCCAAACCGCTCCCGGTGCGTGATACTGCGAAGTGTCAGCCGACAGTCTGCTGGGCCCCGGGGCGTCCCCGCCGTCCAGGCCCAGATGCGTCAGGGCACGGCGCAGCATATGCCAGAGGAAGGCGGGGGAGCAAGGCCAGCAGCCTGTCACCAGTGCACGGCCCCCTCCGGCGTGATAACGAAGTTGTGCGGAGGGGGAAACCAGGCCAAGTACACGCGGGAGAGTGACGGCGGCCGCCGAGTGCAGGGCCCCTTCAATGATGCAGCGCCGGTCTCTGTGGGCCCAGTATTGGGAGATGGCAAGGCGACGCCGTCAACGCCGGACCGCCAACTGCTCCACAAAGTCCGACAGCGGGGGGACCCGCCCAGCTAATCCCAAAAAAGCAAATCCGGGCAGGATCCCTCCCCGTGGGTGCAGGATGGGGTGCACAACCAGAGGCCCGAGCTCCAGGCAGGTCCGTCGCGTAGACCGATGCGGCCTAGGCGCCTCCGAGGGGGCTCCGGGGAGTCAAAGCTGCAGCAGGGAATGGGGGCTTGATATGACTCACCACAGCAGCCCCTTGGTTTGTTCCGCTAGGCTGAAGGCCGAAATGCCTCCCGATAGCCCGCTCCACTCTCCGCTGGCCTCCAAGCCCGCGTGTGGGTTCTCCGTGCACTCTGGCTCCACACAGGAGGGGCCGCTGCTCCTCACAAGATGGCGCCCACCGTTCCGCCCCCGACCACCGCCGTCGTCGCTCGCCGGTCCAATGCAGCAGAAGAAGCCTCTGGGTCCAGCCGGCAACTCCGGAAGAGCGATGTCCCTCAGCGGTCAGGGACGCAGGACGCCAGCCCCCACAACCGCGTCAGCGCCGTCTGCTGCTGGATGCCACCACTCCGCCACTCGGGCCTGACTCGGGACCAGGGGCACGGAGCACAGCCACCGGAGCCCCAGGCGCCGCACCCGGTGAGTTGCCGATTGTGCCTGGGTGCTGAAGATGTAAATTCAGCCGCCTCCCGTGCGATTCGGAGCCAAAGGCCGGTGCTAGAGATCGGCGGGCGGAGGAGAGAAGGCAAAGCACGTCTTAGCTCTCCGCCATCTTGGCCACGCCCCTCGCCATAATACTTTTAATGTTGAACTGCTGCTGAATTCCTCACCTGTCCCTTAATCCCTGGTCCGCCGCGGGGGCTCCCGATTGTGCGGAGGGAGGTCTGGGCTAAATTCTCGGCATTGGACGCCATCTTGGGGCTAGAGAGTTGGCGCTTCAGTTGCTCGCCACTTCCGGGGCAATCTGATAAAACGCAATGATGGCCCGGACGTGCATCGGTCAATAGCTGAGGTACGCGCCGGACCGCAGGGGAGCATTGCTTGCCACCAAAGATTGTAATTTGCACACACTGTTTGCTGCTTAATTGTATTTTGCACAGTCTGGTTTTATTTGTTTTAAAACATTTTTAGGACCAATAATTGGTCGCGTTGCCATAATACTTTTAATGTTGAACTGCTGCTGAATTCCTCACCTGTCCCTTAATCCCTGGTCCGCCGCGGGGGCTCCCGATTGTGCGGAGGGAGGTCTGGGCTAAATTCTCGGCATTGGACGCCATCTTGGAGGTAGAGGGTTGGCGCTTCAGTTGCTCGCCACTTCCGGGGCAATCCGATAAAACGCAATGATGGCCCGGACGCACAGCGGTCAATAGCTGAGGTACGCGCCGGACCGCAGGGGAGCATTGTTTGCCACCAAAGATTGTAATTTGCACACACTGTTTGCTGCTGAATTGTATTTTGCACAGTCTGGTTTTATTTGTTTTAAAACATTTTTAGGACCAATAATTGGTCGCGTTGCCATAATACTTTTAATGTTGAACTGCTGCTGAATTCCTCACCTGTCCCTTAATCCCTGGTCCGCCGCGGGGGCTCCCGATTGTGCGGAGGGAGGTCTGGGCTAAATTCTCGGCATTGGATGCCATCTTGGGGCTAGAGAGTTGGCGCTTCAGTTGCTCGCCACTTCCGGGGCAATCTGATAAAACGCAATGATGGCCCGGACGCGCATCGGTCAATAGCTGAGGTACGCGCCGGACCGCAGGGGAGCATTGCTTGCCACCAAAGATTGTAATTTGCACACACTGTTTGCTGCTTAATTGTATTTTGCACAGTCTGGTTTTATTTGTTTAAAAAACTTTTTAGGACCAATAATTGGTCGCGTTGCCATAATACTTTTAATGTTGAACTGCTGCTGAATTCCTCACCTGTCCCTTAATCCCTGGTCCGCCGCGGGGGCTCCCGATTGTGCGGAGGGAGGTCTGGGCTAAATTCTCGGCATTGGACGCCATCTTGGAGGTAGAGGGTTGGCGCTTCAGTTGCTCGCCACTTCCGGGGCAATCCGATAAAACGCAATGATGGCCCGGACGCACAGCGGTCAATAGCTGAGGTACGCGCCGGACCGCAGGGGAGCATTGTTTGCCACCAAAGATTGTAATTTGCACACACTGTTTGCTGCTGAATTGTATTTTGCACAGTCTGGTTTTATTTGTTTTAAAACATTTTTAGGACCAATAATTGGTTGCGTTGCCATAATACTTTTAATGTTGAACTGCTGCTGAATTTCTCACCTGTCCCTTAATCCCTGGTCCGCCGCGGGGCTTCCGATTGTGCGGAGGGAGGTCTGGGCTAAATTCTCGGCATTGGACGCCATCTTGGGGGTAGAGGGTTGGCGCTTCAGTTGCTCGCCACTTCCGGGGCAATCTGATAAAACGCAATGATGGCCCGGACGCGCATCGGTCAATAGCTGAGGTACGCGCCGGACCGCAGGGGAGCATTGCTTGCCACCAAAGATTGTAATTTGCACACACTGTTTGCTGCTGAATTGTATTTTGCACAGTCTGGTTTTATTTGTTTTAAAACATTTTTAGGACCAATAATTGGTCGCGTTGCCATAATACTTTTAATGTTGAACTGCTGCTGAATTTCTCACCTGTCCCTTAATCCCTGGTCCGCCGCGGGGGCTTCCGATTGTGCGGAGGGAGGTCTGGGCTAAATTCTCGGCATTGGACGCCATCTTGGGGGTAGAGGGTTGGCGCTTCAGTTGCTCGCCACTTCCGGGGCAATCTGATAAAACGCAATGATGGCCCGGACGCGCATCGGTCAATAGCTGAGGTACGCGCCGGACCGCAGGGGAGCATTGCTTGCCACCAAAGATTGTAATTTGCACACACTGTTTGCTGCTTAATTGTATTTTGCACAGTCTGGTTTTATTTGTTTGAAAAAAATTTTAGGACGAAATAATTGGTCGCGTTGCCATAATACTTTTAATGTTGAACTGCTGCTGAATTCCTCACCTGTCCCTTAATCCCTGGTCCGCCGCGGGGGCTCCCGATTGTGCGGAGGGAGGTCTGGGCTAAATTCTCAGCATTGGACGCCATCTTGGAGGTAGAGGGTTGGCGCTTCAGTTGCTCGCCACTTCCGGGGCAATCTGATAAAACGCAATGATGGCCCGGACGCGCAGCGGTCAATAGCTGAAGTACGCGCCGGACCGCAGGGGAGCATTGCTTACCACCAAAGATTGTAATTTGCACACACTGTTTGCTGCTGAATTGTATTTTGCACAGTCTGGTTTTATTTGTTTTAAAACATTTTTAGGACCAATAATTGGTCGCGTTGCCATAATACTTTTAATGTTGAACTGCTGCTGAATTCCTCACCTGTCCCTTAATCCCTGGTCCGCCGCGGGGGCTCCCGATTGTGCGGAGGGAGGTCTGGGCTAAATTCTCGGCATTGGACGCCATCTTGGGGGTAGAGGGTTGGCGCTTCAGTTGCTCGCCACTTCCGGGGCAATTTGATAAAACGCAATGATGGCCCTGACGCACAGCGGTCAATTGCTGAGGTACGCGCCGGACCGCAGGGGAGCATTGCTTGCCACCAAAGATTGTAATTTGCACACACTGTTTGCTGCTGACATGTATTTTGCACAGTCTGGTTTTATTTATTTTAAAACAAATTTAGGACCAATAATTGGTCACGTTGCCATAATACTTTTAATGTTGAACTGCTGCTGAATTCCTCACCTGTCCCTTAATCCCTGGTCCGCCGCGGGGGCTCCCGATTGTGCGGAGGGAGGTCTGGGCTAAATTCTCGGCATTGGACGCCATCTTGGAGGTAGAGGGTTGGCGCTTCAGTTGCTCGCCACTTCCGGGGCAATCTGATAAAACGCAATGATGGCCCGGACGCGCAGCGGTCAATAGCTGAGGTACGCGCCGGACCGCAGGGGAGCATTGCTTGCCACCAAAGATTGTAATTTGCACACACTGTTTGCTGATGAAATGTATTTTGCACAGTCTGGTTTTATTTATTTTAAAACATTTTTAGGACCAATAATTGGTCGCGTTGCCATAATACTTTTAATGTTGAACTGCTGCTGAATTCCTTACCTGTCCCTTAATCCCTGGTCCGCGGCGGGGGTTCCCGATTGTGCGGAGGGAGGTCTGGGCTAAATTCTCGGCATTGGACGCCATCTTGGGGGTAGAGGGTTGGCGCTTCAGTTGCTCGCCACTTCCGGGGCAGTCTGATAAAACGCAATGATGGCCCGGACGCGCAGTGGACGCGCGCAGCGGGCGCGCTGCTGGCGGTGCGAAGGCGCGCCTAAGGCAAGCCAGTCTGCGCCCGTCCGCGCCCATCCGGGTCCAGGGGCCAGGACCCCTGCACAAGTTATTAGAATCAAATATACTAAAGAGGAATTGTATAGCCATAACATCTTTAGAGGAAATGACTGTGAAAAGGGATGGGATTTTGCGAGGGGCTTACCAAGAGTAAGGGATTGCCGGCACTGCAAACAAAGATGGATTACACCTCACATTACAGAGAGGATAAATAAGACACCGAGCAGGTTAGAAATCCGACAGGATTGGAATCTTGGACTGATCAATAGTAGATCATTGCCCAAACACACAACTGAACTCCGATTACTGATAGAGGACACTAAATTAGATGTCCTGTTTTTAACAGAAAGTTGGCTTAAGGAGCACTCATCCCCTGACATAGTGATGGCAATGCCGCCAAACTATGAGATACACAGGCTGGATAGGATGGGCCAGATAGGAGGGGGATTAGCCATTCTCCTAAGAAAGGAGTACAAATGTATAACAGAACCATTGGCTCTGAAAGGATGTGAATGTCTCCTTTTTCAATTCTGCTATCTCCCACCTTCACTCTATCAGGGCTCTTAATCTATCGACCACCAGGTCCATATGGGGAGTTCCTAGAAGAACTGCCTGAAGTGATGGCTAGTCTCTTACTTAAGAAATCTCACATCACTATACTTGGAGATTTAAATCTTCACATGGAGGATAAAAGCCATCCAAATGTAAAGAGACTATTATCAGACCTAGAAAGCCCACAACTGATTCAGCTGGTAGCAACAGCCACACATGTTAAAGGACACACTTTGGAAGTGGTAATCTCCAATGATCCCGACCTGACAGCAGCCATTCCTATACCGGTACCTTGGTCAGACCATCATTTTATTCCTTTTAATGTACGAAAGTTAGGAAATGAGTACAGAGAAGCCACTTCTAAGGCTACGATAATGAAAAGGTGCTGGGATAAGATCAAACCGGGAGCTTGGGGGGACGTCCTAACAGACACCGCGAGTCCAATTTCAGAAATTCCAGGGTCAACTGAAGAAGGATACTCGCGATGGGAATCCTGGATCACGCAATCCCTAGATGTAGTAGCCCCTAAGGTTGCCCATAAGCCCAAAACCAGAACTAGAGTAGAAGGTTGGTTTAACCCTCAGTTACTGGCGTTAAAGAAAAACTGTAAAAAAATTGAAAGGGAGTGGAGAAAAAGTTATGACCCCCAAATCAAAATGAAGTACAAATCAGCTATTAGAAATTATCACAATAATATTAAAATGAGCCAAGCTAAGTTCTTTGAGGAAAAAATCATTGGGGCTCAGAACTCATCAAGGGAGTTGTTCACAGTAATCAAGACCCTGACTAACCCACCCACTGACAGTGGTCCATCCGAAACGTCAGAGGAGAGGTGTAACAATCTGGCCTCATATTTCCTCTCTAAAGTAACGGATATCTACAGTTGCTTTAAAACGGATGGAGACCACACAACAGAGTGGGAAAAAGATCACGAACTAGCTCCTTCACAACAGGTTATCACCAACTTCCCGATTATGGAACAGAAGGATCTAGAAGCCTTATTGGAGATGGTGAAGTCTGGCTCGCCCCTGGACCCAGCACCTCTGCATTTTCTTAAAACAGTAACACCCATTATTGCACCTATTTTAATGGAGATTATGAATCAGTCACTAGAAACAGGCATAGTCCCAGTGGCCTGGAAACATGCTGTGATAAAGCCTCTATTGAAAAAAGCCAATGCAGATCAATCGCAACCAGGGAACTTTCGCCCCATCTCCTTGCTACCATTTGTCGGCAAGCTATTAGAAAAACATGTTAATAGAAATCTGTCAGAATTTCTAGAAATCAACCAATGCCTCCACCCCACACAGATGGGCTTCAGGGCACAACACAGTACAGAAACTGCCCTGCTGGTTGTGGTGGAGGAGCTAAGACAATCATTAGACCAGGGAAAACCAGCTGCATTGCTCTTATTAGATCTGAGCGCTGCTTTTGATACAGTGGATCATCGTATATTACGCAGAAGGCTCTCGGATCATTGGGATCAGAGGCATGGCGCTCAAATGGTTGACATCGTTCTTGAGTGATCGAACATTTCAAGTACAGGAAAATACCACTCTTTTCAAAACCATATCTCTGAAGTGTGGCGTACCACAGGGCTCGTCATTGAGTCCAACACTTTTTAATGCCTATGTTGAACCGCTTGCTAAGATTGTGCTGGAATTTGAAATATCCATGACTTCGTATGCCGATGATACGCAGTTGGTTATTTCCCTGGACCCAAAAAACAACAGGGATGGTGAGAGACTATCCTCCTGCTTGGTAAAAGTTAAAGAGTGGATGACGACAAGTTGCCTAAAGTTAAATGGTGATAAAACGGAGCTACTGCTCCTTGGAAATAAAGCAATACCCAGGCCAATTATAGACTGGCCTGCATGCCTAGGTAATCCACCCATTCCTGCGGAAATAGTAAAAAAGCTAGGATTCTGGCTAGAAACTGATCTCTCTATGGTGACACAGGCCAAGAAGGTCACAGCAACTTGTTTCGGACTTCTTAGAAGCCTGCATAAAATCATAGATAGAATTCCCATACAATTAAGGAAGACAGTGGTCCATTCTCTAGTCACTTCGCGACTGGATTATGGAAACTCATTGTTCTTGGGGGCACCTAAATATGTTACCCAGAGACTGCAGGTGACCCAGAATGCAGCCGCAAGGCTGCTGTGTAACATCCCGGTACGGGAGTCAGTAAAAAAGCATCTACTTAGACTCCACTGGCTCCCGGTAGAAGCCAGAATAAAATTCAAGGCACTGGTTATTATTCATAGAGCACGGCACAATAGAGGCCCAAAAAAAGTTAGGGGGCTAGTCTCTCCCTACATCCCAAAGAGGCAGTTGCGATCTAGCACGGAAGAACGCCTAAAACAGACAAAGGTTAGGAGGGAGAAATGGGGAGGAAGATCTTTCTCCCACCTAGCTCCCAAACTCTGGAACTCCTTGCCGTTGGAATACAGACTGATAGAGAACTACAGTTCCGCAAAGAGATCAAGACTTGGTTGTTCATGCAATATCTTTAAGACATGGTTGGCCCGCATTCAGTACCTGACCGCGCAGCGCTGGGAAGCCTTAGGGCAGCCATGCGCTTTACAAATCACAATAATAATAATGCTTGCCTTGGAGGAAATCTGTAAATTCTGGACCTCCTTAAAATTATGCTCCACTATAGGACTGTATTGGTCATACGTTTTAAATTATCTTGCACTGCTAGTCCAATTATATTGGAGCAGTGGAGCTGCTTCTTTTCTTTCCTCTGTTAAATCCAGAGCCAAGGTCAACAGTTACTTAATGTCAGAGCAGAAAATGGATAATTGTCTGATATATTGGGATTCCAGGTATCCAGCATAGGGGTACATTGCTCAGAGAAGTCTCCTAGGAAAGAGTTAAACTTCCCACTCTTGCACCCGCGATCCTTCTTTTTAAGTGTAGCCCTCAAATCAGCTGTGGGAGCACAAGCAAGTGGGAAGAGAAGGCATCTCTCTCCAGACTTTTGGATCAGCAAAAACCAGCCCTTTGTTTGAAAACAGTGCTACCTAAGTCACAAATTCTACTTGTGTGTTTGCAAACCTTACTCTCTATCCATAGCAGTTTTTGTGTTGACTGCCATTTGTCAATTTTCCATATTATATCGAAAAACATATCTCCTATACAACTCATGGAGTCAGACGGGCATTTGATTTTATTTAGCAATGGAAAATCAGTAAATGGATGCATAGAGTGACTTCCATGATGCCGCGGATTGGGGACTCTGCCATAATGATTTTATTAGAAACATCTGCTGTGTTTGACAGCCCCAAAGGCAATAGGAGTACAAAAACAAAAGAGCAGTGAGACACTCAGGATTCTGTTGAACTCAAGGTGCATCATACAGCACAAAGGCTATAATGGATCTACAACTTACAAATCTTCACAGCAGCCTAATAAACACACTCCACTAAAGGTACAGTGTTGTGCGGACTGCATCAGCAAAACACACCTCCCCAATTCACACACATGAATGTTCTTCCCCAAACAGCAATTTGTTATTGGTTCCCATGGTAAACTGGGTCACTGTTTGGAGGTGAATTGTTCTTCTACATACACTACCCACGCAGTTAAGGAAGAAAATATGTGTCTGAATTGGCAAAATTGAATGTGCAGTTTCTTCCTTTAAGCAATTGAACCCCGGTTGTTTTAGTTCTTCTTAATGCAGCTGTCCTAGCTCTTGGCTGCTAATATGGGTTTTTGTGCTATGTACATAGGTAAGACTTAGAATCAATATATTCATTTTATTATTTTGTTTTGTAATGTATGCAGGAATGTTTGACTCTAAGGAATGCTTTAGGGGAACATCAGTATAGGTTTCTCATGTTAAATTAAATACATTTAGCAATGTATGAAAAAAAATAACAAAATTACCTCACATAGCCCACCGTATTCGTTTCTCTTTCACTGTAGATCTGAATTTCAGTAATGTGTAGAAGAACAGCTCTATGATGTGGAACTATCGTAGGTTGAATAAACTATCAGGATTTGGTCATTATGTGGGTTGCTACTGCAATGCTGAGAAAAAGAGGAACATTTCGAGGTTCAGTAATCTTATATATGATATGTCTGTCATTCTTTATTGCTTGTATAAATTTATAATTCAGTAATTAATTAGCTTTAGTACTCTGTTCTAGTGTTTCAGGGTGCAAAATTAGAAACTGCCCTAAGGTCCCGGGCTTCTTAATTAATTACAGGCTGGTCTTCTTGTTGATTTCTTGGTGGTGGCCCAACAGACTCTTCTCACTTCTGCTTTGAAGACACAGCACAGTAAAACTTGACTGCAAGCCTGTCTCTTTACTGTTCACCACTCTTCCAGTATTATTATTTTTTTTTAAATCTTTTTATTTAACAAGCTCATGAAGTCACATACAGGTTAACAAGCACATACAAATAATCATTCAGGTATAAAGTTACAAATCCCATTGTCTCAAGGCCAGCACAACATTATTAGTATCGCCCAGCTCTGGCAGGTTGCCGCGATGTTAGCGTTGGCCCAGTTTACACAGTCTGTGTGGCCCCAAATCATCCCCATACACAGGACCCACTAGCGCCCCCTGAATCATCCAGCGCTGACACCTCACCTATGTCTCTGTATTTCTCCCAAGGGGACCATATTTTTTTTCTTCCAGTATTTCTGACCATTTGTTTGTGCAGGTGACCTTAGGCTAAATGTTAAGCAGCCTGTAACCCCTTGTTGGCAATGGACACTGGCCCAAATCAGTACGCCTAGGACTATCGTGAGTGATCAGTACTCTCTACTTACTGAAGTGTAGACAGCCATCACTAAGGATGTGCACAGAGAAACAAAGTACGTGGAGGACTTTGCTAAATGCAAAGAATATGGTAAAGAGTCCTAAGAACCTGATCTAAAGTTGTGGGCCGTATCGCTTAACATTTGCATCCGTTGTGATTGTGCTGTCAAGGTTGCGCAACCTCGGACTGGGGCGTTGCAAGCCCTGGCTAAGGGTGTGAAGGACATGGCTGCGTTTTTATGGGCGTTGGCTGACCGTTCTCAAGGCTCAGGTCAGTGAGGGAATGCAAAGTGTAGCTGTTTAGCTGTTTATGACTGAGAATATGTGTCACTGCACACAACTTTAGAGAATGGCTTAATATAGAGAGCCCATTGGAGCAAAGCTGAGGTCGGCAGTGTGTGTTAGACAATAGATGGAAAGTGTCTGTGACATTCAGGGTGTGCCACTCAAATTGGTGACAGGCTCATAAATAATTTTCTTAATAGTTTTTTCTCAATGTTACTTAACATTTTCTAATCTTGATGAAAACCCCTGAAAATGCAGGTGATAATAGTTCAGTGGTCTGTAAGTAAAATGAGCTTACTTTTGTTCACTGGCTTTTGCTGGGATTTTTCTGTCACTTAAAGGATCAAGCACGAAATTGAAATATCTAGACCGGAAATCCTTAGTAATAAAATGAAGAAATTGACACCTGCAACTGCATTTCTTCAAGTTCAAGTTCATCTTCATCCTTTTTTTTTTTTTAAACCTTTCATTAAATTTTATTAAATGAAAATTCTGTAGTCGGCGAGTTCAGATGTACATTGACAGTGAGATAGCTGGCGGCCAGTGTGGCTCCTTTATACTTATTATTCCAGGCAATTTGTAAATCGCATAGTTAGCATTTCAGCTTACATACACAGGCTGTGGGATCAAGCTTAGGTCTTGCTTATAGTATATTCAAGATTATAACTCACAAGGGTTCCACAGGTAGGTTCCCATATTTGAGTATCTATATTACCCAATACTCATCTAGGTCCTAAAGTTCCCCCAGATTTCCCACCCTTTTTGGGACACCCATGACTCTGGTATATCACCCTTTCCGCTGCCATATACCTGTCCATACTCGGGTCCAATCCTCATTTGTTGGTATAGTGGGGTTACCCCATTTTCCGGCTATGTCCCTCTGCTATCATAAACCCTTGACTCAATAAAACCTTTTGGTATCCATTTGAATATGTGGCGCATAGTCGAAGCCTTTACCTCTAGAGCTCCCCCATCACTCGCTGCAATTTCCCACTTACCCCTCTTCATTTAGTGGACATTGCCCCTTCTACATTTGTTAACCCTCTGTAGAATCTTGAGCTGAAACTTATGACCTCTTGCCACACATTGTCTACTATTGTGCCTACATTCTGATCTCATCTGATTTTCATCTTCATGGGCTCATTGCATATGTTATTCATGAGAGTGGTGTATGTCATAGATATTGCCTTTCAGTTCATAGGTGTGTCCAGTATCCTGTTTTCTAATGGTGAACGCCGCTGCCTTCCTTAGTACATTCTGTCAGTGCATGTTTGAGGTGTGTATCTAAAGGTTTGGGAATCGTACATGGTGTATTCTTTTTTTAAGGTGCATGAATGGGACTATACCGTCGGAGTCCCAGATGCCACCCAGTATTGATATCCCTGTAGTATTCCAATTTCTAAAGCCGGTGAGTATGTCACAAGAAAGAAGTCTTCTCCTGGCCATATCATTGCCTGGGGGGCGCATCATAAGCAGTGAGCCCTGGACTCTGTATGTTTCCCCTAAGGTTGGGGCAAGGGGGGGTAGGTAGACATTTATCAGAATTACTTTGTTGCCCTTTCACATGCTGCTGCATAACTGCATAGATCTTCTGTCCAGATTTTTGCAAGTGAAATGTCACAGAATGTTTGCAAATCCCCTGCATCCATTGGTGTATCTAGCCTGAAACAGTTTCCTGTATCTCCCTCACCCAGTGAAGTGGCACTAGTGGAATTCTGAAGGTAAACCAGGTCTACCCCTTGTGTAGACAGTGTTTTGTGCACTATTCCACTTTGAATTTTGTTCTCCCGCCTGTTGACTTTACACACCATACATTTGAGTGTATCATGGTTCGGAGTAGTGTGTGATTGCTTCTCTGCCTCTTCCTACCTCAGTCAGACCACCTATACCGAGCCTTGGTGTCCCACGTCTACCATTTGCCACCAGGGCACATGTTGCAAAAAAGAAAGCCCAACATAGCCCCCACCCTACAACATTGTTTATGGCTCAAAAACCTTCCACATCCCCCAACTCATGATGTTCCCTTTGGCCCAACCTAAAATTATAGAGGACTACAGAGAATTCTTACAGGCCAGTGCAGACAGAACACGTGGTTGGATCTATTCAGTAATTGATTTGTCTTATGTGGGGATCATTATTGATAGTTCCTCTGCTTTGAAATCTATGTCAGTGTTGTACCTGGCTGTGTACTTTTAATACTCCAGCAGCCAACTGATTGAAATTTTGGACTTGTTGTCCAGTTTTTCTTAATCTAAGTCAGGCAGCTGTCCCTAGCCTGTCATGTGTATTGTCTTGTTGGAGGATGTTTGCCGTCCTTTGCATGTTATCTTTCCCCATCATAATTGGTGCCACAGTCTCAGTTTGAGCTACAGTTGTGGAAAGTCAAGTGTTGTCCCTTGTCTATATTATATCTTTGTGTGCCTTTAGATACATATTGTTCTAGTTAGTGCTGCATTCAGTTTCAGGCGAGGCCCTACCAGACCTGTACAAGAAGTCAGAGAAACCAGACTATAGGAATAGTTAAAAAGCAAAACGAGAGGTGAAAATGTTTAAATCAGCCAGGGCTAATTGTAATTACTTTAGGTGCATTGCTTTATTTATTAGCTCCTCTATACCGAAGGGACCCTCCATAAAAAAGTAAATCTTGGTACTTCCTTCAAATGGACAGTTTGAACCTGCTCCATAATACATGTCTCCTTTTATTGGGAGCACATGCAAACCCTGGACATATTTGACGGTTATTGGACGTTGTCAGTGATACAACTTGTGATCCTCTTTGAAGGGATTGTTTTTATTTTGCTTCCCCCATCGTTGCTTGGTTTGAATTTGTTTGCCTACTGCCAAATGTACTTATCTCGTTTCTTTTGTTTGTGTTCTGAAAAATAAGCAAATATAATTGAACTCTAAAAATAAAATTTGCTTCATGCACTTCTGGGGGATTTTATTCACTTATTTCGGCAAACACAGTAGCTGATTGCATAAGGAGCGCTGTGAAGTAGCAGTCGCTGATTCGCTTGTCAACTTGAAAGGCCCACACTTGAGGCTGCATTCATAGGCGATCACTACATTGGACATATGAATATGATTTTAGAAATAATTACATTCCATATTTTCTTAGACTTAAATATATCTCCATTCCAGGCTTCTTGCGATGTGCAGTGGCGTGCACAAAGAGCTCATTGTCTGTTGTTTTTACATGTAAACATTATTAGTATTAAACGTGGCAAATGCACAAGTATTTTCCCAAACTTTTCATTTTCGTTCCTATTTGTCCTAATTGATCACTTTGACTCAGATTACTGTTGTAAGAGTTCCCAACTACTCCCCCGTGTAGGGAATGCAAAAGGCTGGATACTCTTGGAAAGAGGAACACCGCATCTGTGAACACTGCGTGCCTCTTGGGCCGGTCCACCCATACAATCTGGGTTTTTGTTGAGAAAGTGCTGTCAGTGGTCTTAGAAGAGGCCCGAGCCATACTCTTCCAAGCTATTGCTGACTGGACACTGTGACAATATTTTTGATTTCTATTTACTGGAAACAACGGTAGCACTCTTTATGACTCTACTTGAATAGAGTCCATGATTATACGTTTTTCTCCCTATAGAAAGTTTATTTTCATCACCGCATTACACAAGATGCCTTGATTCTACTACTTAATCCCATGACGCAGTATGTAAAAACTGTACTCTGACAAGGCCATCTTGCATGTCCCTTGGTATCCATAATTTAATTACTTATTTTAGTAGAACTCATGTTGACCTCAGATAATATCATTTCATTCCAAGTGCCATCACTCCTAGAACAATATCTTACTTTAATTTGTGTCCGCTTATTCATATAAATCCATACAGAATGTTTTCATTCTCATTACGTTTCTAAATTGCAGCTGAAGCTGCGCACAGCTTTTCCCCTCAAGTCAATAACTGTAAGGTGAACTTTGTTTATACTTGTGGGAGGAGATGAGAAAGTAGCTTCCATATGCAGTCCTCAATCATCACCTCAAAGACTGTTTCTTAGATAACCATTAGCAAAACTGTCATTAATGTTGGTGGAGTTTACTTTATTGAGCTTGTCTGATCTTCAGATTCAAATTTCATTTGGAGCTTCTAGAATTATTATGGTGTTTGAGCGCAAGGTTGATCCTTTCCTTTTTGCACCAATGGACCCAACATGCAGTGCAGTTTAATTTTTAAAATGTGCAACTCAAGACCATGTTCACTATTAATGGTAGGGTCTAGTGGCCTAGCAAGAGTGCATTGGGCCCTAAAGCAGGCAAGAAAATTGGGCATGTTACCAGCCTCGTTCATTAGTAAAAGATAGCCATGAATAGGGTGCAGAGAGCCCCTTGCACCACTGTGCCCTGGTGAAACCTGACCTACCCATCTATTGATAGCAACAGCACTGCTATACAAGAAGAATAAGCACAACTCTAGAAACTTACACACTAGAAGAGACAAAATGTATTGACTCCTTCGATTCCAAGCAAATCT
Source organism: Calotriton arnoldi (assembly GCA_963921515.1). NCBI lineage: Eukaryota > Metazoa > Chordata > Amphibia > Caudata > Salamandridae > Calotriton > Calotriton arnoldi. The sequence continues at coordinate 1,974,656 of CAWUFW010000867.1, forward strand.
AAGTCTTGCACTCAAGTCCTAGACACATTGAGGAATTAGACCCCCTCCGGGGATTAAACCCTTATAATTTGTGTATTTGTTCTGTTCTCCCTTCTTTCTAGCGACACTGACCTCTTTGTGGGGATGCAGCCTTTGAACGTAGACTCCTTGCTTCCCTGTAATCAGGCACTCATGTAGAGTTACACTAGTGTTTTGGAAAATGTCACAACAGGCTGCCTCTGAGAGGTTGGATATTCAGTCTTGTCAAGGTACAACTGACACATGGTTAATGAACTCTCAGTTCTCTAACAAGATGATGTCTATGCTCAGCAGGTAGGGTATTAGCTCAGAGCAATCTCTGTAGCCGAATGTGACTGAAATCTTCTAATTCTCGGTTTACAAACTGGTGTCTATGTGAGGCCAGTAGTTAATGGACTATGTGTGAAATTAGGCTGACTGGTCACATCAGAGGGTTTGTATATTTCTCTATGGGTCAGTACTATATGGGCCAGTATGTCACTGCCTTAGTGGAAGTGTATTATGTGCATCTTTATCTCAGTGACGGCCAACTGTGTCCAGGCTCTCTTAATATCGGAGTCACCTGTTGCGGAGGTAACACCGGTTGAGCACGGACTGACAGTGAAACAGGCTCATCCTGTTGGGCTGAAACTGCTTTCTAAATAGGTGATTGCGGCTGCATTCATCCAATTATAAACAAGCTCAGTTCATGACAACTTCAGAAATTATGGTAGTCGCTGCCTGCCTGCCTGCCTGCCCCCTGTTTAGGCCTATAACTTGGGTTCAGGGCCTTAAAAAACCCCTACAGTCCTTGGCATCAGGCTTTAATGCTATGATATATGCCTGCAATCCCTTTTTAAAAGTCTAGTAGTGGCTTCTCTAGTCACCTGTAATAAGAAAGTGACATAGCTGCTCAACTATAATACATTATTACAGTTGATTTGTGGAGATATAATGTCTCTTGTCAGCACCTAAGGTGACAGCTATGTCACAGAACATAAATACAGCTGCAGTTCATACAGTTGTAAGAAATTGTGTTATTGGTTGATGTGGGTGGAAGCCCCACTTGGGCAACAACCGCAATCCTTTCAGGGTCAACCACAAAAATCACGAAATTAACCTGTGCGTAGCCCTCTGGTGGCTTGGCACAAAAGCAGCCAGGCTTAACTGTAATGTGTAAAGTATGTATGTATGCAGCTAACAAGCAAATAAAGGGAAACCACAACACAAGAAAAATCCCAAACCATGTTAGAACAATAAAGTAAATTTAAATAATTATAATGATACCAGATCATCTAAAATCCAATCAGTGGAACCGGAGATATTGAATTTTCAATGTTTTAAGTGAAAATAGTACCTAAAAGCACAAAGCGCCATCTGTGGTTATCTAGTGGCACCGGACAAGGACAAAGGCACAAGTAAAGACCGACTGCGATGGAGCGTGGGCCAGATACAGGGACTAGGTTAGTCTCACTGAGAGTTGTACCTCATATCCTTGATGCGAGGCTTCGTGTTGGTTCTGATCAGGAGTTGCGTGTTGTTGCAATGCAAAGTCCTGAGTCGAGTTGCTTCGCAATGCATCTGTTCCATTCAAGAGCTGCAAGGGCTGTGATGCGAGGTCCTGTGTAGAGTTGCATTGCACTGGTTCCGATGAGGCCGCCAATCAGGAACTGCGAGGGCTGTGATGTGAGGTCCTGCATTGAATTGCGTCGCACTGCATTCAATTTAGATGGAATCCACAGTTAGGAAGGAAGAAGTACAATCTGATGCCAGCCGAGGGTCCAGGAACTAAGGAGGCTTCTCTTGGGGATCAAGTAGTCACTCCAGCAGAGGCAATCAGCAGGGCTCAGGCAGGTCCATTGCAGCAGGTCATCTGAGCAGTTGCAGGAAGGCCTCTGAAGCTTGTTGTGTCCCTGTAGACCACACTGGAGGTCAGCCAACGGACCCTTGGGAGTCACTTAGGATAGCCTGGGATGAAGGTAAGCCGGTCCAGTTTGCCTTCTCAAATAGCAAGGTAGTCCTCAAGCAGCAGGGCGGTCCTTATTCTATAATATCCACAAGCTGAAGTGATCTGATATTTATATCTGGTGCCTGTCTTTGTCTGTAGGGGATTCCCTCTCCTACCCCCACATTTGGATCTGGAAAGTTCTTCTTTTTCCCTGTCAAGGCTCTAAACTGTATGGGGTGACAAAAGACAGGGCAGGCCTGGTGTCAGGTTCCTTTGTGTGTGCAGGAGGCAAAGCATCTTGAAATGTAAGTGGAGCTGGGTACAGCCCCTTCCAGTCATCCTGCCAGGATGGCCTATCCTGTACATACACCTACACTCCCATTGTTTTATTATCTAGAAGCAATACACAAACCACAACAGCTGAGCCACTCACAGTTGTGTGACCTTGGACACAGGCAGAAGGCACAAATGGTTAGGACAAGAAAATGCCACCTTTCCAGAAGGTGAAACCAAATGCAGCAGGGATCTAATGGTATTGACCATTGAAACTGCACAAAGACTATCGCAACAACAACTAGCTGAAATTGGCACTTTGGAGCAAGAAATAAAAGACAGTCAAACGGTTAAGGAAGCGAAAAATGTATTGGCAAAAGTTGAGAAAGAGATTGTCGAATTCAAGGATTTTACAATAAATCAAAAAGGGACGAAATTCGAGAAAGACAAAAAAACTTCTCTTTGGAAACAACCTATCCATATCTACAACAGGATTTTTACACCAGACAAGATTCTAGAAGATTCCTTTCCGACTACCAAGGGAGATCACGAAATAAATTCATATCTTTCTCAGATACATCTTCGTCATCAGGAGGCGATTCGGACACCACAGAAAGCAATCAACAATCCAACCGGAGACAAAACAACCAACAGCAACAATCTTTTTTAGGCAGAGGCCAACAACGGCCACGGGGAAGAAACAAGTACCAAAATCAGTCATGGGAGATGACAACCAGACGACAGTATTACAAAAGTTAACACCTTCTGCTATTTTTAATCTGTCTGGTCGTCCCCTACTAGATGCAGAACATTCAATCTTTGAAAAAGGACTTACATTTGTCCCGACCAAACACACCGATTTTGTAAAAATGAAAACAGAGCTCATTGAATTTTTCAGGAAAGTAAGGCAAAAGTCCTTCTTTTTGGAAAATGAAGTTCCCCCAAACACTGAAACAACAGGTCTAAGAGAAAAATCTACTTTTTTCCCTCTAGCAAATAAAGTTCCTAAAGATATCATCACTTTTGAGCGTGCGGTCTTATCCGCTATTTCAACGATAGATAACAAGAGGGATTTCATAAAGCATAATATCTCGAAAGACGAAAGAGCAGCCATTTCTTCACTAAAGTCTGATGACTTGATTATAATAAAACCCGCTGATAAGGGTGGCTCTATAGTGATAATGAGCACCGTGAATTACAAAACCGAGGTGTTAAGACAACTGCATGATCCATATTGCTATAAGAAAATTACCAAGGACCCCACAATGGAAATTCAGGGCGAATTGATGTCTCTGCTAAAAGATGCTTTAGATCAAGGTATAATTGGACCAAAAGAGTATGGATATCTGAACAAAAAATATCCCAGAATCCTTCTCTTATATGTCCTCCCCAAAATTCATAAAAATGAAACCCATCCGCCAGGCCGCCCCATCGCGTCCGGGTGTGGGTCCATATTAGAGCCTATATCAAAGTATGTGGATTTCTTTCTAAAACCCTTTGTACAGGATGTTCCCTCGTAACTTCGGGATACAACTGACTTCATCAATAAAATGGAAAATCAAACATTTTCACCAGTCAACTTTTGGTAACCCTGGATGTAGTATCTTTATATACTCAGATACCCCAGGAGGATGGCTTAAACGCTATTGAAGCATTCTTACAGCTCAGACCACAACCTGTTCGAGTTCCCAGTGAATTTATATTACAGTTAGCAAGTCTGGCTCTGAAAAGGAATTACTTCAAATTTGACAACGACTTCTATCTTCAGACAAAAGGGACTGCCATGGGTTGTCCCTTTGCGCCGGAATTGGCAGTACTCTACATGGCCAAGTTCGAGGAACGATTTATCTACGACAACAACCCATTCTCAGCCCAGATTACCAACTGGGTAAGATATATTGATGATGTTTTTTTAATATGGAACGGAGCAGCGACTGACTTAATGGCTTTCCACACCTGGCTAAATGACCGCTCACCAGATATTAAATTTAGTCTGAACTACAGTGCCCACAGGATGACATTCTTAGATGTAGAGATTTATCCGTCAGAAGGAACATTAATAACTACCTTACATAAAAAACCTACAGACAGGAATAAAGCCCTGCATTACAAGAGCCAACATCCACGCAGTTTGCGTGATAACCTTCCTTATGGACAATTTTTAAGGATTAAAAGAAATTGTACAACAAAGAATGAATACATGGACCATGCCAACAATTTGCTGGAAAAACTAAAAACAAGAGGATATCCAAGGAAACTTCTTAAACGCGCACTAAAGCAGGCCTGGTGGACTCCAAGAGAGACACTCTTACAACAGAAAGACAAGAGAAAAATGGTACGCCTTGTTTGTGTTACCAAGTTCAGCCCCCGAACCAACTTTATGAAGAAGGTTATAAATCAAAATTGGCATTTGGTACAAAATGCCCACAAATCCCTCGACAAACCGCTATTCGCACTGAAAAAAGAAAAAAGTGTAGGCAACTTGATCATCCGTGCAGCACTACCACCACCACAAAAGAGCACTCTAAGAACACAACTTGGTCTACCCCCAGTTGTGGGACACCACAAATGTGGCACATGCGTGTGCTGCTCTCAAACCATTGAAGGTTCTTTATTTTCATTGAAAAACATCAAATGGAAACACGACACATTTTCCAACTGCAAAACCAAATATGTGGTTTATGGCATTTTATGCCCCTGTATGAAATTGTACATTGGCAAGACAAATCAAGAAGTCCTCCAACGTATTATCCAACATATGTCAAGGATCCGCAAAAAAACAGAAAACGCCCCATTGGTGAACCATTGGACACTTAAACAACATACCATCAACGAATTACGTTGGACGGTATTATCCAAAATTGAGCATGACCCACGAGGCGGAGATATGGATAGACAGTTGCTACAGAGAGAAGCCATGTTAATTGTGAAGTTTAATTCAACCGTGGATGGGTTAAACGAACTATCTGAAATCTATAGTTTATGACTTGGTTTTAACTGTACACTGAGATTCCCTTCATATATTGAGCAATGAAAAATGACACAAGAGAAAACATGTTTTAGCGTAGAGGGACAATTCCTTTCTACATGTCCCAAAGGAAAGACACCTGTTCCCCCAGGGATAAACTCTCGTTTAAACAAAAGAACAGCTTGTTAGATATATGGACTTTCAACAAGGACATTTCTTGCTCAATTGGCTCGAAAAAACATATTGCAACCCACTTTTTAATCGCTTGAACCATTTTCAATGACACCACATTTGAAACAATGCTGACAAAAATGTAGCAATAAAGCTGCAACATTCAACACGACACCCACGTGACCCGAAATGAAGCACACAGGCTTCCGTCTTCACATTTAAACGTACGTTGCAATCAGCGTCAACGACCCTTGGCGTGGAAGAGTCTAACGAAGTCACTGATCGAAGCCTTTAGGTAAGAGGAACCAACACGGGACTGCGCGCATTTGTGCCAGGTAGAATAGCACTAATGAGGTGGCGCCACTTTCTTCCTGCATGCATTTGTTTACGAACTCTGCTTTTTTAAGTAACCGCCCGAGCGATCTCGAGAGTTCAGAAAAGCAGGCAGCAAATTGTTACCATGTTATGCCAGTCTAAACAAACCTAATACAACCTATGCCGAAAAATATCTACATCAGTTTGCTCATTTTTTAACAGCATATATGCAAAAGAGAACACTGTTGAAAGTGCTCGCGTAGGAAGGCTTGAGGAAACCGCATCTGATACACATCTTGATCAGGTAATTTTAAAACGGCAAAACGTAAACCTTTGTTTTAAAGAAAAACTCGAGCTACGATGCATTAAAGCACCGTTAAACCCTCTCTTCAAAGAAGTACAGGCTAACCTGAATTGTTTTTCATGCCTATAAAACCACAGGATTATAAACCGCTGAAGCGCGAGATTTTCCCTGCTTACGCTTTTTCGATCTAAAACTCAGACAACTACTACCCGGCAGTAAAAAATTCAGAACCAAAGTTCATTCCCGTCCAAGTTGTGAAATATCCACCTCTTTCCCTCTTCCAGCACGAGTTTTCCAACAAAGACACTCACGTGTACCAAAGAAGAATCCATTGCATTGCCAGAAATAAATTTCTTTCACCAAGGACTTGTGCAGAATACAAGAGCTGTGAAAATGCCACAATTGTCACCAAAAAGTTCAGTAAGTAACTCCTCAAATTGAAAACAGCACGACAGCTCGCTCTTCAATATTGACAATAAAAATGAACCTGTCCTTCCCTGTTTTCCTTGTTTCTCTTTTTTTAAAGCACAAATAACAGCCTTCGAAAACCACCTGTCCTAATCAAGAGTAGGATACACCTTCTGGTGCAACTGTTCACACGCAAGGTAAACACAAAATACTAAGACAAAGAAACAAATGGAGCGTTTGAATGCACGAATGAAAGCTAACACGAGCACTTGTTTTCCCTTCTTTTTATTCAGTTTTTAGCTCGTTCCTGGTCCTGAGGAGAACCCCACCGAAAAATACCACTGGGTTCGAAACGCGTAGACCACCCCTTGTCCAAACAAATGTTCACAAAAACAATGTAACCAGCTAACCCTTTCTCTTGCAGAAGATATAATTGTTGAGTTATTTTGGTTACCTGAGTTACACAAATGTTTGGCAAGAGCCCGCATGGGGGTAATGTTATTGTTTGAAAAAGCCCGTGTGTAAACAGTTTGTATTTGCACTCTCCCCAGCCTGGGCTTTCTTTTCTTCTCTTCTTACTTTTTTCTTCTCTTTTCACCAAACACAATTTATTCTTTGGAACTAGAGCTAGTGCACCCTTTGTTTTTTTTTTTTCATGTCACACAAGTAATATGTCGTTTTTGTAATGTCATTTATGTGAACAGTTTATTAACATGAATGTGTAATGTTATTAGTCTGTGGTTCTCATGAACCAAAAAATGAGCTGAGAAGAAAAAATGAATAAATGAACTAAAAGAAAAAGTAAATTTCAAAAAAACATTGAGAAAATTAAAAAAAAATTTTTACAGTCACTATGAGTGTCACGTGTGATTGTGACTAAATAAGAATTTAGTAATCATCAGCACTGACAATCGTGTTGTTTTTCAAGTATTAGACTTGGCCCAGCCTTGCTGATTAGGGCCAGAACCCATTAGTGTTTCCACCTTTCCAGAAGTGCCATTTTGAGAATTGCGTCTTAAAATTTACAGGCCCTGGGTACATGTAGTACCATTTACTAGGGCCTTACAAGTAAATTTAATGTGCAAATTAGTTGTAGACCAATTTGACCATGTTTGAAAGAGAGAGCACGAGCACTTTAGCACTGGTTTTGGAGTCCAAAAGCCAACTAAAACGAATTCAGCAAAAAGTTTGGGGGAATACAAAGGATGTCAGGTCTACCAACAGTGTAAATGATAACTTGCTTTTTATTTTTCTGATCTATTTTTCTAAAATAAGCAGTGATCGGCAGAAATGAGATACTTATAGCAACGTGTACTTTTTGCATATCATTAAAGACATGAAAGAATGAATCTGCATGTTTCTCCACAATCCGAGCTACAGCATTTTATTATTTTGACTTGCTTTAAACTGATACTATCTTTTAGCAAGCAGTTATGAACTGTTTTATTGGTGTGTTCTGTTTCGCAGTACAGGAATCACTTTTATTCTTCATGTCTGCAACCATACCATTTCTTTCATATGAAACCTTATTGTTTTAGGTGGTTTGTGGGAAGACGGATGTGCTGACCATGTATTATAATGAATAAAATACTGTCCGCCATACAATAAAAGGGTATTGCATGCCACTTCGGAGTTCAAGTACCTTTTAAAGCAACTCTACCTTTCTATTTATTTCCTCTAAATCATCACAGAACTCCTCCGTTACTTGCAATATCTTTATAATTTACGGTAGGGGGTACTTTATGCTTTATGTATTAGAACATGTGAACATATAAATAGGTGTGTCAGCAGGCCATATTCGATAATAAAAGGCTGACTGCTTGAACATTTGCCTGCTGTCTCAAGGATATCTGCAGTGGGAGCTGAGGACAACTGGTTCTGGCTCCCATTGAGACTTTTTAGTGAAGATAATTGCTTGCCACCCTTGTTCAGGCCCTCGGCTTTGGTGTGGGACTGCTATTGTGGGAATCAGACAATTATTTCACAGTAATGCTCTCTGCCAAGTCAGATATGACTATATAGGCAAAAGGGATTAAAGAGACAATGTGTTACATTTAGCAACGCTTAAGCTGGAATTCGAAACTATACAATGTAAAATGTCCAGTTACTTTGTATTACATCCTATATTCAAATGAATAGTATCAGAAACCATTTTAAACCCAAGTTATGCACGTAAGTGAACGACAGAGTATGCGTTTGCACTTTGAGTAATGTGTAAAATGCTCATGTCATTAAGGTAAATAAATATGAACTGTTGGTAAAAAGACCATTAAACTTATTTATTGTGCGCTTTACCCTCTCATTGTTGTCCCCTTAGACCCTACTTGTTGTTTCTTCTTACTGTTATTGGTTTATTTGAAATGCTTGAATATTGGTCTAGGTCGCTCTCCTTCTGATGTTCCTGCACTGATTCCCAGTTTATGCATTGGTCTAGGTAGGTCCGTACATGTATCAATGTGAAACCGCCCACCATCTCACACAGAATCCCCTATATAAAGGCCCGCAGTGCATGAAAAAACAGATTGGAACTCAAACTGTGAAATCCTCCTACAATAGAGCACAAAGAGCCTTCTTCTATGTTCTGCTTCTCCACCGCTCCTACAAGGGATCCTAAAGCCACTTGTTCCTAGCCATCTTACAGTCCACGTGAACCAGCTTGGAATCTAATTCAGCTTGCTAGCCACCAGAAAACAATTTGCACACCCATCCTTTATTTAAACACCTAACTACTGCAAATGGTTTAACAGTCCCTACTCATAAAACCTTTGTTGCTCCACGTGTTTTTTGCTTTTATCATTGCACATGTATGAAAACTATTGCCTATGTTGAGTGGAAGGCGAAAGTGTTCTGTGTTGGTTAAATGATTGAGTTTCGATTGAGTTTCAATCGAGGAGCCTCGGGTTCTGGCAGTGTATGTGTGATCTGAAAGAGACAATTAGTTATAGATTCCTTACCTTAGAATTACCCCCGGCGTCAGACTGGATCCGGAGAATTTTTCATCAGCAGTACCCCTGCCTGTCGAAAGGTGGGGTCGGTCGACTCCGTGATCGTCGTTGGCTTCATGATGACGTCACGGTAGCTACTTAGACGCCACCCGTGCGCGCTGACATCAGTTCCGGAGAAAGCGGTACCTCCAGTCACTTTTTGACTGACTTTTGTCGATGTCGTTTTTGTGTCTTCGACTCCTGGTGACGAGGACTGCTCCGCTGCCACCTAGAACCCGATTGGAGGCCCTCAAGGGCGATTGTGAGCCGATCTTGTGAGAAGTGCCGGCGGGCGAGATCCTGCCAAACATGGCGTCGAGGCGGAGCTGAGCCGCTCCGGAGCAGCCCCGGGATCTGCACCAGGCCGTGGGGAGGTGAGCGCCCGGGGACTGGTTTCGGGGGGGGGGGGCTGCTGCCCCCTGTCCGAATTCACGGCTGTGGCGCCGCCCGGACTCCTGTGACACCGGAGAGGGACATTGCGGAGCCTGGCGCACCATCGGAGGCCGAGGTCTCCTCCGCCCCTCCCCTGGGGCGCCGAGCGCCCGACTCGGCCGCAGAGTGACCGCGGGGAGGTGAGCGCCTGGGGACTGGTGTCGGGGGGGGGGGGTGGGGGGTGTTGCCGCCCCCGTCCCCCTTCTGAATTCACGGCTGTGGCGCCGCCCGGACTCCTGTGACACCGGAGAGGGACATTGCGGAGCCCGGCGCACCATCGGAGGCCGAGGTCTCCTCCGCCCCTCCCCTGGGGCGCCGAGCTCCCGACTCAGCCGCACAGTGAACATCGGCCCGCAGGGCCTGCGAGGTGAGGAGTTGGAGCGGGACGCCGGGGCTCCAGGGGACGCAAGGAGAGCGCAGTGAGGCCCGACGGTGAAAGCGGCCGGGGGACGGATATCCGCGCCCCCTGTGCTGAAGGTGGATTATCCGGCCTTCCTCCTCAACGCTAAAGGGCCTCACTCCCACGCAGCACTGGAGACTGGGAGCTGCTCTGACTCTCCCCCGGCACGCTGGATGCCTGCCGGAGCCCTGAGAGGTTGGGGCTTCCGACCCATGAGGTGAGAGGACACTGCCCTACCCAGCCTGACTGAAAGCGCGATCCCTGGAGACAGGGCCTGGAAGCGGCCTGAGGAAGAACATCGTGGGGAATATCAGCCCCCGGCGACAAAGGCGACATACCAGGCCTCTCCCTCCTCTGTAAAGGGTCGCACTCCCCCCCGGAAACCGCTTAAGGGGCTAGGACGGCGGGTGACCGCGACGGGCGTGGAGACTCCGGGGCGGGCTGCATGACGGAGGCCCCGCTGGAGATATCCCGGGCGCTCTGCAGACACCTGAGGCCGACTGGAACACCCAGCTTGAGGAGCGGATATTCCCCTGGGTCCGCCCACGGAATGCAGACGGGGGAATAGCAGAAAGAACACTCTGGCCCGGGAGGCCAGACATAAGGGACCAAGACAATAGGGTGCCTAAGCCAACGCGGGACCTGCACAGAGAGAGACGGACCCTGAGTGGTGTGTTGCGTGCTGCGGTGGGAGAGCCCGTCGCAAAGAGTCGCAGGGGACAGGTGCGAACGACTGACCCTTCCGCGGTTTGGACTTGCCTTCCTTCCACCTCCCTGCGTGACCCCAACCAGGGAAATCGGCCATGGGCAGGGACAGGGAGCCGAAGCCTCCGCGCCAGGGGAAAATGGACCGCTATACGAAGGTCATCACCCCCCCCACCAGAGGAACGAACGACCGCCCGCTCCGACACGGACACCCTCCTCCAGGCGATCCACGACGGCACTCGAGGGGAAGATAGACGCCGTGGGCACGGAGGTGACGCTCCTGCGACAGGACCTCCGGAACTTGACCGCCAGGGTCACAGAGTCAGAGTCCAGGATATGAGAGGCAGAGGACACCCTCCAGGACCTGCGCAAGGGGGTGACAGATCTCCAATCATCGCATAAAGACCTACAATGGCGGGTCGACGATGCGGAAAATAGAGCACGCCGCAACAACCTCCGTTTTGTGGGCTTTAGAGAAGGAATTGAAGGGGCAACCATGGCGGAGTTTCTACATTCCTGGCTCCTGCGCACCTTCCCAACGGACAAATTCTCCACTTGCCTCGTCATTGAAAGGGCCCACAGGGCGCTAATGGCCCGACCACCCGCTGGAGCACAACCACGGCCTGTTATAGCACGTTTCTTAAATTTTCTCGACAGGGACATGATACTCAGGGAAGCTAGGAAACTCGGGGAGATCCGACATGAAAACTCACGCATAATGATCTTCCCTGATTACAGCAGAGAGGTGCAGAAGCAACGCCGCACCTTTGATTCGGTGAAGGCGAAACTGCGAGAGCATAAGATCCAATATATGCTACTCTTCCCTGCAAAGCTGAAAGTGTTGTTTCAAGAGAGGTCGCATTTCTTCCAGACCCCAGAAGAGGCATGGCAGTGGCTGGAGGAATGTCCTGCATTGAGACGGTCAGGAGAGACGCCGCGTAATCAGTCCCCGGAGAGAGCGACCCAGAGACATAAGGGCCCCCAAAGATCCTTGAGACCCTGACAACCACGTAGAGACCGACCTCAGGGGCCGACCCCATATGCACCAAGAGACACTGGCAGATCCCGGAGGCGCAGTGGCCGCTCACTGGACTCTCAACTTTCGGGGGTGGCGCACACCCTCCGCCTCCCCGACCATCCAGACCCGGACACAGAAGCCGAAACTAGAGACGCTACCTCTGAGGAGGAACCCGAGGGACCCTCATTGCATCCCCTGGCAGCCGAAATAGTGGCGATGGAACAAGATGGGACTACGGACGCCCTGGCATCTCCAGGAGAACTGCCGGACTCGCACTCATGAAAAAGGGCTTGTGTGGTTGACCGCGGATCTAGAATGGAGACTCCGGAGCCCAACTGCTGGACACCGCCCCCCCCCCCTTCTTTTCTGGCGGCTCCACCTGCTGAAGTCTGCGGAGTGTTCGAAGACCAACTTCAAAACCCGCAGGGGAACGAATTGGAGCCACCACAAACTGGGGCTGTGTGTAGCCCATCTCTCCTAGTCTTTCCTGCTATTCTATACTATCTCTCTGTTTGTCTGGCCTTTTCTCTTTTGACGCAGTGCCTTTTCCTATTCGGCCCTCCACTGTTGGGGTAGCCGCTGTTCCTGCGAATTTGTTGGGGTAGCCACAGGAGTTGATACTTGTGGCTTAAGTTGGGATCCAGGGAGGGCGATAGACATCCACCACCATGAGGCACATTCTCGAGCGACTGGCTGGGGATGCGACAACGGGGAGGAGGGAGGTGGGGTGGGGGGATGGGATTGGGGGACTTTCAACAGTTCATTTTGTATGGTTTTATTTGAGCATGTTCTGTTCCACTACACAGCAGTCACAAGCCTACACCAGCGTGCGTACTTCCCCACTTCCCACACCCGGGGCATGACATATCCACCCGTGTTTGAGTACAGGGATTGAGCGGAGACATCCTGGGCATGACTCGGACACCGGCCTCTTCTCCATACTCACCTGGAACGTGAACGGCATGGGGGATAAAATTAAGCGGGGATTGGTGTCTGCATATATGAAACGGGTCCATCCAGATGTGGTACTCCTACAGGAGACCCACCTACGAGGCACAAAATGCGGGTTCTTGGCGAGAGGAGCTTATACAGTTCTGGCACATGCTGGATACATTTCTGGCGCCAGGGTGGTGGCTATTCTGATTAAAAAGTCCCCCCCCCCCCCCTTTAGGGTGACATGCACGTGGACGGACCCTCAGGGTACATACGTGGGGGTGACAGGCACATGGGGGAGACGGAAGGTCACCATTGTCTCGGTATATGCCCCGCCCAGGTTACAGGCACGAACCCTCCATGGGTTAACAGATATTTTGCTGGAGATGCCGGACGCGTTACACATTGTGGGGGGCGATTTCAATGATGTTATGTTTACCCCTAGGGACTGTTCTGGGGCTCGAACTGACCCCCCCACTGATTACTCCTCTGGCTCGATGGACAGACACTATTGGCTTGGTAGATATATGGCGGAACAAGCATCCCGACACACAACAGTACTCGTATTACTCCGGGGCTCACAGGGTCCGCTCACGCCTGGATTATATCTTTCTTCCCAGAAGCGCCTCCGGGGATATTCATGAGGCGGAATATTTAGCCCGGGGAATCTCAGACCACTCGCCCCTGCTGGTTAAGGGAGGGGGGAGACCCCGGGGAGGACAAGGGAACTGGAAACTATCATCCTGGGATCTACAGAACAAAGAAGTGTTGCAGGGACTCCGGGCTGACACAGAAGTTTACTTCTCAGAAAATATAGGCACAGTGCAGTCGGGTGTTATACTATGGGAGGCTTATAAGACAGTGCTCCGCGATAGGGCCCATAACCGAACAGCCTGGGAAAAGCGGAAGGCGCAGGAAGAGCTGGTCACCCTGGAATCCCAAATCCTGGCCTTAGAACAGAGATACCTAGTAGACAAAGACCCACAGGTCCACCGATAGCTGACAGATGCACAACAGAATTATAGGGCCTTAGCTACAGAGGAGGCTAAAACGCAGGCGACCCTCCATAAGTTATATGATGTGGGGGATAAATCAGGGAAACTCTTGGCTTGGCTCGGCTCAGCCGTAGGGAGATGGAAGCCCGATGGGTGTGGAGAAGGTCGTGGACCGCATGGGAGGGGTGCAGTCGAGCGATGCACAAATAGTGCAGACTTTTGCCACCTACTTCCAGGATTTTTACAAAGCCCGGGAGCTGGGAACCTCGTCGGAAATCACAACATACCTGGAAAATATTCAGACCCCGAGCCTAGGCGAGATTGAGAGAGACGGGCTAGAAGCAGAGATTACAATTGACAAATTTAAGGATGCAATTGCGAAATTGCGTCCTGGGAAATCCCCAGGCCCAAATGGGCTACCTGCGGAATTCTATAAGAAAGGGGGCGGATCTTCTGGCCGTGCATCTTTTGGCCCTGTTCCGCGATGCGGCTCAAGAGCGCGTGCTGCCTCTGGACCTCCGACTGGCCACCATTATCCCCGTTTACAAAACGGGGCAGCCCCCTGACGACTGTGCCTCGTATCGCCCCCATCTCCCTCCTTAACATCGAGGTCAAACTCCTGGCGACCATACTAGCCCTCCGTCTCCGCCAGGTCATATCGGCACTGGTACATCGAGATCAGACCGGTTTCTTGCCGAGCCACTAGACACAACCTCCGGAGGACCCACAATTGGCTCATGCAGGTGCAAGATCGTGAAGACCCCCACCTGTTCCTCTCCCTAGACGCTGAAAAAGCGGTTGACGCTGTCCATTGGCCCTTTCTGGAGGTGACCCTACTCAAGTTTGGAGTGGGCCCCAAGTTCCGGCAATGGATCGGCCTCCTTTACACGGATCCCAGTGCTAGAGTCAAAGTTAACGGACTACTGTCCGATGATTTCCCCATCAGGCGGGGAACCTGACAGGGATGTCCGTTGTCTCCCCTATTATTTGCCCTCACGATAGAAATAGTGGCATGTGCGATCCGACAGACACCGGAGATCCGAGGGTTCCAAATTACACCGAATGATGAGGGCGACGAAAAAATCTCACTCGACGCTGACGATATCTTGATATACGTCACCAGACCGGAGGACACGCTCCCAGCCCTGTTTGGGCTCATGGGCAAGTACGGGTCTTTTTCGGGATACACCATAAATTGGCATAAATCGAATATTTATAGCCCCAGGGTCTTGGAGGCTTGGCCCTCTCTCCCAGGGGCCCTCCAGGTGGCACAGACGGGATTTACCTACCTGGGGATTTACATCACCACAGACAGCAAACCCTCGTATCAGCGTAACATTCAACGGGTTATTACAAACTTTACAACGGACGCACTGAGGTGGAAAGCACTTCCCCTCACAATCCTCAGCCGCGCAGCGATGTTCAAAATGATCACCCTACCCCGGGTCCTGTACGCCTTTCAAAACGAATATTTCCCTATCCCCAGACAAACATTTCGGAAGATAGACGCTGAGTTGCGCTCCCTGCTGTGGCTCGGGAAGCATCCGAGGATTGCATTGAGAACGCTACAGCGAAACCAATATAATGGGGGGATCTCTCTCCCGGACATTGAGGCCTATTACTGGGCGGAACACCTGACGCCGGTGAATGACTGGATCCATGCGTCGGCAGACCATCCCACTTATAGGCTGGAGAGGGACACTATGACACACCGTACATCCCTATATTTCCTCTATGGGGGGCGAGGCAGAGGCCGCCTACTCCCTGCCACACGCGTCACGCTGGAGGTTTGGGACAGAGCGACCAAAGTACTGGGATGGGTGCACAAACCTACGAAGCAGACACCGATCTGGCACTGTGCATGGTTGAGGGAGCTCCACAAACTTAGGGGATTTGGGGGCTGGGATGACATTGGCATCTCCACCATAGGTGACATAGTGGCTAAGGGCGAACTTAAAAGCTTCAGGTCCCTGGCGGGAGAGTTTGGACTGCGCCCCACCCAAATATTTAAATACGCGCAGTTGCGGCATGCCTGGGCGGCTGAAAGTTCGCTCTCCTCCCCGCTGCCGGAATATGCACCACTGGAAGGGTGCCTATTGCAGGAACAGATACCCCATAAGGCGGTTTCTCTCACATACCGGACCCTGAATAATAATATGCCGGATGGGCTGGGGAAGCTGAGGGAGACATGGGAGCAGAACCTGGGAGAGCTGGAGACGGTAGATTGGGAGGCGGCCCTGATGCACCATAGAGAAGTGGCCATGAAATCACGCCTTAAACTAATTCAATATAAGATATTACACAGAATATATTTCGACAGGACTCGCCTACACCGTATGGGCCGCGCCTGCGAACCGCATTGTCTGCGATTTTTGATACCCGCAAGGGGACTTCTACCATACTATCTGGGAGTGCCCAGCCATCCAGGCCTACTGGACGCAAGTGTTGGGAGAGCTAAGCAAGGTCCTGAGTGAAACGCTACCCCTAGATCCCAAATTTATTCTCTTGGGCATACCCGGAGATATTGACCTGGGGCGCCCACAGCTTATTTTCGCTCTGCTGGCACTAGTAGTGGCAAAGAGAGATGAGGCTCGCGCATGGGGGGGCGACACTGCCTCCCCAGCTTGGAGAATGGAGGAGAGGGATGGACATGTATATTGCGGCGGAAAGGGTTACTTATAAAGCGAGAGGGGGTGCCCCCGGAAGTTCCGTAGGGTTTGGGGGCAATGGAGGAAATATTATGGAATGGATGCAGGGTTGGGAGCCGACTAGATGGCTGCTGCTTAGAGGGCATATTGTATCCCTGTCTGGGGGAACCCCTGTGCTTGCTTCCCGGCCTATGGGGAGGAGAGGGGTGGCGGGGAAGGCCTGGTTTGCACTGTTATATTGCCGGGGAAAGCCTGATTTTCATGGACCGGGGGGAAGGGGAGGGAATGATGAGCCTTATGATGCTGAAGGTATTTCAATTGTCTATGCTCGACTGGAATTAACTGTGACATGCTTGTGGAGCTGTGTTGGTTTAAAATACAATAAAAATATAAAAAAACAAAAAAACAATTGCAGTGGTGGCTCACAAACCAGCATTAGGTCAATGGCAGATCCCTCTCCCTTCCCCAACCAGAGTTTACAGTGGTGGCGGATGCATCACTTCTGAGGTGGGGGGACCACATGGGAGAGGCGGAGTTCAGAGGCCTCTGGTCTCCGGCGGAATCCGGGCTCCACATCAACCTTCTGGAGCTACGGGCGATTCGTCTTGCACTAAAGGCATTCCTTCCCTCTGTCCGTGGAAGAGTAGTGCAGGTGTTCACGGACAACACCACCGCCATGTGGTACTGCAACAAACAGGGCGGGGTGGGGTCGTGGACCCTATGTCAAGAGGCTCTCTGCCTTTGGACATGGCTGGAACATCAGGGCATATCCCTGGTGGTTCAACACCTGGCAGGTTCTCTGAACGCCAGAGCGGACGAACTCAGCCGCAGGTGCATGATGGATCACGAATGGCGTCTTCACTCGGAGGTAGTGCAAGGTCTCTTTCAGCAGTGGGGAGAGCCTTGGTTAGATCTATTCGCCACCGAAGAGAATGCGCAATGTCAGCAGTTCTGTGCGTTGGAATTTCCAAAGCGGCACTCGCTAGGCGACGCTTTTCGTCGCGAGTGGAGTTGCGGTCTTCTATACGCCTTTCCGCCTATACCACTTCTACCCAGAGTGCTGAAGAAGATCAAGCGCGACCGGGCCCAAGTCATTCTTGTGGCTCCGGTTTGGGCATGAAGAGTATGGTATCCCGAACTGTTACACATGGCCATCGATCCTCCGATCAGACTGCCTCTTCGGGAGGATCTTCTGTCACAGCAGCAGGGGACGGTCCTCCACCTGAACCGGTCCAGCCTCCACCTCCTTGCGTGGAGATTGAGCGGCGGCAGTTGACAGCCTTTGACCTTCCTCCCGAAGTCTGTAATGTTATCTTGGCAGCCAGGCGTCCCTCCACTAAAACGGTATACATCTGTAGATGGAAAAGATTTGTGGCATGGTGCACAGCAAAGGCTGTGGATCCCCTTTCTGCCCCTCTTTCTGAAGTTCTCTTGTTCCTCCTATCTTTGGCCCAGCAGGGCTCTGCTCTGGGCACTCTTAAGGGCTATCTCTCTGCCATTTCAGCCTTTCTCAGGCTTCCTGATCAGCCTTCTCTTTTCAAGTCCCCTGTTGTAAATCGCTTCCTTAAGGGCATTACTCATGTTTTTCCTCCTGTTCCCTTCGTAATGCCTCAGTGGCACTTGAACTTGGTTCTTACTTACCTTATGTGCGCTCCCTTTGAGCCGCTTCATAACTGTCCTCTCAGACTTCTTACTTTAAAGACTGCCTTTCTGGTTGCCATCATCTCTGCTCGCAGGGTGAGTGAGCTCCAAGCTCTTTCTTCAAAGCCTCCTTTTCTGGCTGATTATCCGGACAAGGTCGTCCTCAGAACCAGGCCTTCCTTTCTTCCCAAGGTGGTTACTTCTTTCCACATTGGTCAAATCATCACTTTGCCCACCTTCTTTCCGCCTCTGCATCCTTCTAAGGAGGAAGAGAGGCTCCACCATCTGGATCCAAAACGTGTGCTTTCCTTTTATTTGGATCGCATCAAGCAATTCCGGGTGGATGACCAGCTCTTTGTTGGCTACGTGGGCGCCAAAAAAGGTTGGGCCGTGCACAAACGGACCATCTCTAGGTGGGTCGTTTTGGGCATTAAAGCTTGCTACTCTTTGGCAAAGGAGCCTCCAGTGGGACTGCGCGTCCATTCCACCAGGGCGACGGCAGCTACCACTGCTTTGGGACGGGGAGTCCCCCTCAGTGACATCTGTCAGGCGGCTACGTGGGCATCGCTGCACACGTTCACAAAACACTACTGCCTGGACAGCCAAGTCCGGAGAGACGGCTTCTTTGGCCGTTCTGTTCTTCAGGACTTTCTGGTGTGAACTTGGTTCGCAGACCTACCTCCGGGGTTGGTATAGCTGGGGTATCTATTCTAAGGTAAGGAATCTATAACAAATTGTCTCTTTCAGATGAACAAGTTACTTACCTTCGGTACCGATATATCTGTAAGAGACATAGATTAGTTATAGATTCCTTACCGTCCCACCCATCCTCCCCGTTCTGTGAACTGACTTCTAGGGTCGGAATCCCATTCAGGGCCCGGGTTTTGTGCACCAGTGGTCAGTGTCTTGCATGGCTCTGCGCTTCTGGCGTGGAATGTCGTGTAAAAGAACTGACGTCAGCGCGCGAGGGCGGCATCTGTCGCTACCGCGACGTCATCCCGGCGACCACGATGCCAACGACGATCGCGGAGTCGACCAACGCCACCTTTCGAAATTCCTAGATTCATGAAAAGGATTGTATGTTTTGCATTGTAAGTCAGGAACTGATAGCTCCTTCACAATAACTTATTTGTTTAGATAGCATGTCATAACACATTGTGGAGCAAATGTTACTATCATACACTTTTAAGGGTCAGGGTGTACATGCACTGGCCTGGTCAATAAGGCCCAGTGCACCACAAAGTCAGTACACCAGTACCTAAAAGTGGGAGTGAACCCGCTACAAGCCATTTCCTCACAAGTAGGTATTCTGGTGGATAATGAGGAATCAATAGACTGGGAAACACTATTACATGAAGTCCAAGAATTAGGCAAAAAAAGATGTTAAGGTGGATTTATTTTAAAAAAAACAGTGTAAAGACCATTTTTTTTTAAATAAAACAAACTTTATTGATCACCGCATAATCACCAGATTATCATATCCATTACATTGTGGTATTTTCTGTTTTCGTACTAACTGCATAAGCTAGTCTATTCGCATTTCTTAGTGCATGCATATATAATCAGGAAGGAAATAATAACTTCATTGTTGCTATGATAATGCGGATATAAACAAGATGAAGAGTAGTATTTGAGTAGGTAATCAACATAAAACCAAACAGTCCCCCTGTAATACACCCTCCCCCCCCCCACTTACTGGCCCGCCGGTTCCATATGCCTCTCGTGTCTAACTACTAGTATAGAGATCGCTCATTGTGGCTTACTGCTGATGTGCGGGTACTTATGCTATGGGGTCGCTTGACAATTGGTAAACCTAGATCCGCACAACATGAGTGTCACTGTGAGGTAGGATTGGCTTGGTGTGGGAAAAGGTCCAGTGTTTTGAATCCCTCCAGCATGATATCCCATTCCATGGAGATGGGGCGTTTTCGTAACCCACGTGCCTCTTCGCGCCTAATTGCCGCGCCTTCCGCACTACTCCAACGTACCACCTCATCTTGCCATGTAGATAGAGTGGGGCATCTTGTGGACTTCCATCGCATGGTGATAGCGCGTATAGCTAGTATAAGGGCAAGGTCTAGGAATCGAAGTTGAACTTTTAGGGTGCTTGTGCGTCTGCGGAGACCCAGTAGACATTCAGTTATGTTGTCCTCAATCTGTACCTGTGTAATCACCTCAAGCGCATTACGAACACCAGCCCAGTAGTCACGAAGGTGAGGGCAAGCCCACAGCATGTGAACAAAGCCCGCCTCCTCAGATCTGCAACGTGGACACCAGTGTTGGACGTCCGGGAACATGTGGTGTAGTCGCCGCGGGGTTAAATAGGACCTGTGTAACACCATGCTTTGTATGAATTTAAATTTGCAGGGCGCTCGCTTGGGGTGCTCCAGAATGCTTGCCCATGCTTTATTGGATAGTGCACCATCAGTAGTTTCCGCCCATTTTGTTCTCAGGTCAGTGAGTGGGACGGACGCCTGTGCCCGAATACCAACGTGCAACCATTTGATAAGGTGGCGTTCCCTCCCCCATATAATATAGAGTGCGGACTAGTTCATGTGGCGGAGGCTCTTGTCGCTGAGGAGCCCAAGTCTTCCTTACGTAGTGGGATACCGCAGCGTGGGTTAAGTAAAGGCGATCTGGTGCACCCGTGGCCTGCACAAAATTGTCGTGATCAAGGAGGGCGCCATCACCGAACAGCGACCCAACCGTGTCCACGCCAACTTCCGACCAGGCTTGTAGCCTAGCCCTCGTGAGCCTGCCACCAGGGGTTGGCATCCCCAATAGTGGGATGTTACCAGCGTAAGGGGCCGCACCTGACGTATAAAGCAGTGCTTTTTTCCAACAGTGGAGCGCCGTCTTAAGTAGCGGTGGCGCAAGCGGGGGAAGTTTTTCTTTCAGTAACAATAGAGTGTGTAGTGATCCTCGCTCTATGTCCTGGGCCGTATATCCTATTTCCTGCAAATTCCTGCCCGCCGTCCAATATGATAACCATTGAAGCTGACAAGCATAATAGTAAGCCCTAATATCGGGTACCCCTAGTCCTCCCTTGTGGGGTTCTAACTGTAATTTTTTGAAGCTCACCCTGCGGCGCCCGGTCCCCCAGATAAGATCCAGCATTAAAGTGTCTAGGGTGCGAAATGTGGACTGAGGAACTAGTAGAGGTAAGTTTACAAAATAATATAATAAACGGGGAAGTGGGAAGTACCACCATTTTGGAGATGGCAACCTGCCCCATCACCGATAGCGGCAGGGATGTCCAAAATGACACGCTCGAGCGCTTAGCAGTAATTGCCCTCGTCAAATTGCCGTCAAGTAAATCTGACTGTGATCTATATATATATGAATTCCCAGGTATTTGAATGTATGATGTGCCACCGGTAAGTTGTATTTACCAAACTTGAGTACATTTGGATGGGGCTGTCGTAGGTAGAATGCGTTCGCTTTCCCTTCATTAATAGCAAGTCCGGAGATACGTTCAAAATTAGAAAAAGTGGCAGGGAGGGGCTCTGACTGAGTAGTGAGGTCTCGTAGGTAGATAATTATGTCATCCGCGTAAATTGAGATTAGGTGAGTTGTGTTACCCATTGGTGTCCCTAAGCGATCAGCGGTCTGTCTCAACGTAATCGCTAATGGCTCTATGGCAAGGACAAATAATAAGGGGGAGAGGGGGCAGCCCTGTCTCGTGCCTCTGTGTACGATGTATTCTCGAGAGATATGGTTACCGGTGCTGGCTCTTGCAGTGGGGCCAGTATATAATAAGCGCACCCATTGAAGGTATTCAGGAGGGAGACCGAATCGGCTCAGGGCCATGAACATGTAACCCCACGTAATGGAGTCGAAGGCTTGGCGCAGATCTAATGCTATGCAGCCTGCGTTATCATATATCGCGGGGGTAGCCATCATGATATGGTGTAGACGTCTGATGTTTAGAGACGTGCTGGGAGAAAACCGCATTGGTCTTTGTGTATCAGCTTATTTAAATGGGGCAGGAGCCGGTTAGCTAAGACCTTGCTTAGTATCTTATATTCTGTTGCTAATAGAGACAAGGGTCGGTAGCTGGATAAGTCTGTCGTCTCGACCCAGTTTTAGGAGTGAAATTACCAACGCCTGCATGGTGGAATGTGGTAGGTGGCCTATGTCTAGAGCTTTCTTGTACAATTCTTCTAATTTAGGGACGAGGCCTTCCGAATAGGAGTCGAAAAATTCTACTGGCAGGCCGTCTAGGCCCGGGACTTTGTTACGTGATAGACCTTTGATGGCTGCCCGAATTTCTATTTTGGTGATGGGGCCTGAGAGATTCTTCTGTACATCTGCTGTAAGCCGTGGGAATGTTAAGCCTTCTAAGAAGCTGTCTACCAATGTGTCGTCAATGTGTGTGGGTTCGCTGTAGAGTGCACTATAGTAATTACAAAACGCATCGTTTATCTCGTGTTGAGTGCGGATCATGCCCTCGCCTGGTATATTAACACGATTAACAATGGGAGGTGTTGGGTTATCACGCAGTATCCGGGCCAATAGTGACCCAGCTTTGTCAGCTTCGGTGTGCTTCAATTGTGTAAATGCCTTATGGTCTATGACCCGGAGAGATTCTAGGAGTTTGGCATGTTGAATACGTGTGTCTCGCAGGGAAATCTGTTTGTTCGGGTCATTCACTGCTGCTTGCTCTAGTTTGGTCATTGGATTTTCTATTCTGACAAGGCTTTTATGTATCTCCTGCCTAGCGCCCACTGTGGATCCAATTGCAGTGCCGCGCACGACCACCTTAAGCGCATCCCATTCGATTAAATTAGAAGAGGCAGTGTTCCAGTTCTCTGAAAGATAATTAGTGATGGCAGTGGATAACAGTGCGGAAGGGAGCGTCTTCCAACAGCTGGGGCCTAAGCTTCCAAGTGGGGACCGGGGTAGGCACCCTGCCCCATGTAAGGGTAATCTCCAGGGGGTTGTGGTCAGAAAAAGTCTTGGCTAGGTACGTAGTATGCTTGATTTGGGCTGCGATATTAAGGGAACATAGAAATCTGTCAATCCTAGTATGAAGTTGGTGTACTGGTGAGAAAAAGGAGTATTCTCTGTGTTGGATGTAGTAGTCTCCATACATCTCCCAGTTCCCACCCAGTCGTCCAGTTCCGCAGAGCCTCAGCTTGATAGTGTAAAGACCATAACTGAATCATTAAGAGAGTCACAGAAGCTGAATTCAGGAAGAATGTATCTAGTGTCTACAGGATATTTAAAGTTAACAACCAGGCAATCCACTTGATAGATTTTAGGTGATGAGCCGACCCAGGAATTTGCCTCACAATCAAAAACCTATCATATATTGCAAAGTTTAAATTATTTTAGTGGACAGCCATTGCATCACTGTAAGAAATTGGGTAAAATGCTGAGAGGGGTGGAAGCCCCACTCGGAAAACAACCACAATCTTTGTTAGGCTGAACCATAAAAGTCATTAAATTAACTTCTGGTAGCTTGGCACAAAAGCAGTCAGGCTTAATTTAGAAGCAATGTGTAAAGTATTTATGCAGTACACAACCATCAATAAAGTGACAACTCAAACATCCCAAACTAATTTAGTACACTAGATTCAATTTTAATCAGTAAAATAATACCAGAATGACAAAAATCTGTTGCAGGGTGACAAAAACCTTCAAAAATAAAGGAAGACACGGACTCCTCTTGTCAATGCAAAGACAGCTATTTACTGTCGCGACACGGAGAACGAACTTCAACATTGTCAACTCAGACTGCTCCTCAGTCTTTCTGAGCTTGCAGGCAGCTCTTTTTATACACGTTTTGTATAATAGTTTATTGCAAACAAGAAATAATAGGTGACTTGCAAGTTACAGATTTTAGATGAAAAAACACTCAGACATGGGACACCATAACCCTAGATTCTGACCTAATCCATTACACATTCTTTATTGCACAATAAATATGCAGCATGCGTCCCGATTTTCTTTCATACCTCTCCTTGCATGGTTTTTATAAGGTCCAGTACTTAGCGATGCTGCATTACCATCATTCCTATGATACGTAGCTCTTCCTTTAAGGTGTTGAAGCAATCGTTGGTAGTATTTGTCACTTTCAAGGGCTCCCACCGTGTTATCTGGAGCCAACAAGCTGTTGCTTTAGCTTGAACAAATGGCAGAAGGCTCCCAAAGAAGAGCTGGGCATCGCTGAACAGGCGGTACTCTAGGGGAACATCTTTCCAAGTACTTGTGTCATTGTACTCTACAGTTCCGTTCCTTCGGTTATGGTGTAGCAAGGTCGTTGGACGGCTCAAGGGTGGTTCGTGCAAGGTCGACAAGTTGACGCCAGGAATTACTTAAACCGGAGCGTGAGATGTCACAATGGAGCAGACTCCACCCCAATTTGGTGGCAGCTGGGCATACAGCAGTTCTCCGCACTGCCAGAAATAATCAGTGCGGCTGGAGTTTCCCCCCACATGTCGGCGTGGTAAACTGTGATCTTGCAGCCAATATTCTGTCCTACGTCAACAGTGCCATTTCCTCTGAAACGCAAACAAGTAGAAGTTAGTCTCATGACAGTCTGAGAACTTTTTGGCCTGTCTTCCTCATACGTGGTATTTCATCTCTGATGTCCTGTTTATCTGTAAGAATGTATATTACTTCCGCTACTGAGTCATATTTTGTGGTGTAAACTAAGGAATACACTACTTTAACATGTGTCAACTGCATTTGGGCCTTGATCCTACTGAATTAGAGATGTAATAGACATTGAGCTGTGCTCGAGGGTACTTCTTTTGTTGAGTGCAGCCTATCTGATCCAGCAGCATGAGGAATTAGGGAGTGCACAAAGCAGGATTCATTAGTGTTTTCTGAACTGATGTCTGACATATGCTGATACCACATATTATCTGACAACTGAGTATGGGCCTTGCGGGTCACATTGTTATTAGAGCGCTCTCTTTAGACTTGAAAGACATTTAAAAAAGGTATGTTTCTATCGAAGAGCAGAAGGAATAGAATCAAGAGACAAAAAATAAAAACAAAAATACATATCTCTTTTGTTGTCCTTTCAAAAAACAGTCCAAAAGCGGAGGTGGAAGGGGGTCACTTTTATCCCCCTCTTGTTCCATTTACTTTGTTCATGATGTTTGGCGAGATGCTGGGTTTAGACGAATGTGGCTGTGATGGATTCAGGGCTTCTGGCATTCACCTTGAGGGCAGTTGCGTGATTGTGGTAACTGTGTAGTAGGGGCCCTTGAATCGTTTGTCTCGCCATTTTCAGACACAATTCCGTATAAACACTTGATCTCCCACGTATACAGGTAGGAGGTCGACCTCAGCGGTGGCACGCTTCTCCTTTTCCTTGGTTATCTGTTTGGAGATGAATCTTGCACATTTCATTAGTTCACACAAATGCATGTGCATCTCATCATTCAAGATCTCTGCTAAGCTTTCTCCCTGTACTTTACTTCTAGTGGCAGGGACTTGGATATTCATAGAGCTCCCTGTTACTTTTTGATGGGGTGTCAAGTGACGGTCTGTAGTGGGTGTATTCCTAAGGGCAAAGAGTGCTATTGGCAAACAGTATAGCCATTTCTTGTGCAATGTAGCACATAACTTACCTAATTACTTTTAAGAGGCCATTCAGGTGCTCAACAATACCATTGCTTTGAGGGTGGTACACGGAGGACAACTTATGCTTTATTCCTAACTGTGATGTAAAATTTTAGCAACACCAGATTTTCAGCTGTCCTTCGGTGTCAAGTGAAACACATAATGGTGCCTTCCAATTTCAAATTACCCACTATTATACAACACATGTACACAATACACAATCTCGCATGCGGGTACCCTTATGTCTCTTATAACCTCATATTTGCATCTGCGTTTAGCATTGCAAAGAAAATGACGTGAGTACATAACCAGGATTGTGATCCGCTCTGTCCTCACCTTTAAATGACGGCAGTCCCAGAATACTCGCTAAACCCCCATGCACAGGCTGAACTTCATTTGCTTACCTCATTAAAAAGTGTGCTCTTCTAACTCCTACTCTCGCCTCTTGGTCCCAGATCAACTGGCAGGACTGTCGGAAGTCGGTTCTCGGGGACCTACGAACCTGGAAACCTCTTACTCTTTCCTGGTTGGGGCGGCTCCATGCGATCAAAATGTCGGTACTCCCTAAAATTCTTTATCTCTTTCAGTCCCTTCCAACTCCCATTCCGCATCATCAGATCAGTAGCCTTCAACGCGAAATTAACAAGTTCATCTGGGGGGGGGGGGGGCGTAAGCCGCGTTTCTCCAACAAGATCCTCCTGTCACCTCATGATAGAGGCGGGCTAGCCTGTCCCAACCTCTTGGAGTACTACTGGGCTTCTCACCTTCGCTTTATATCGGAGTGGATGGCGTGGCAGAGTGAAAAGGTGTGGTTCCATATGGACAGGGCGGTGACAGGGAGATCCATTTGGGACCTTCCGTGGCAGCATCGGGCCTCGCGGTCGCGCAGTGCCTACATGGCCCCTCCCACCAGGACGGTTCTCGACATATGGGATAAAGTCGCCATCCCTAAGGGCCTCACCACTTTCCCATCCCCCTTCACCCCTATCGCTGGGAACCTCTGCTTCCCGCCGGCAGCGCGTCCTCAGGCGTTCTCCGACTGGCTCTACGGTGGATGTCGGACTATTAGGGACCTCTTCCGGGGTGACGCATTTAAAACCTTCGATCAGTGTAAGGCAGACTTCCAACTCTCGGAGGGGGCTCGGCTGCAATATATTCAATTGCAACATTGGATTCACGCCTCCTCCCTGGCGCCGGCGGCTACTCGACCACTCACGCCTTTCGAGCGCCTAGTCCTCTCATTTGGCGACGCTAAAGGGCTCATATCCCGCACCTATCATGTACTACAACACCCTCCACTCATTACTACCCATCCCTACCAGCGTAGATGGCAATCGGACATCTCCTCGGACGTAGCCCCCGCTCAGTGGAATCGCCTTTGGCAAGATATCCCGAAGTTCTACCGCTGTATTTCACAGCGGGAAACCGCCTACAAGACCATGACTCAATGGTACTATACGCCTACCAGATTGCACAATATGTTCCCCGCGACGTCCCCTCTTTGCTGGAGGTGTTCGGGGGCCCCGGGAGACTTTCTTCATATATGGTTTTCCTGTCCCTCCTTGACCTCATATTGGAAGGAGATCCTTAGCCACATAAAAGAGGTGCTTGGCTTTCCCCTGCCTGCTACTCCAGCCACAGCTATCCTAGGCCTTAAACCTGATAACCTGCGCGCGCTCACGCGCCAAGATTGGCACATCTCTCTTCACATGCTAGGCGCTGCTAAACAACTCATTGCCCTGTACTGGAAAAAGCCGGAGACACCCCCGATCAGTGTGTGGTTCACGCGCCTATGGCACACTATGTCCATGGAATTGCGGAATTGCTCACTGCTCGTCTACAGTCTTGTGACTCCCACTTCACCAAACTGTGGCAACCACTTGTCGCCCATCTCTGCAAAATGGAACATGCCCGCTTCCAACCCCCGAAACTCCGGGCCCTACGCCTCTTTGATGATGCAGTATACCCCCCAGATATAGAGTAGACCCCCTCACATTCCGCTTGCTCTCCCCTGTGGCCTAGCACGTCCCTATCTCTCCCCCTCGCCCACCTCTCCTTTCTGTTTCTCCCTCTTTTTCTTCTCTTCTTCATCCTATCTCTTTTTGGTTTGTTACTTGGTTTTTTCTTTTCATATTTGTGACAAGCATTTGCAATTGCTCTCTGCCGCGGCCGGCCCGTTTTGGGTTGTAGGCGACTTGCTGTGTAACCCACTTGTCTTAATGTTTGGTTGAGCTTACTATTGCTGCTCATTGTCTATTCTACGCGGCCGGCCCTTTACAAAGGGTTGTAGGCGATACGCTGTGTTCACGAGCAGCCCCTTTCTGTTCGTTTGCGGAAAAATAAATAGTTGGAAACTTAAAAAGTGTGCTCTTGTCTCTGCAGCGGGGGTAAGTGGTCATCTTGTGCCCGCTGTCAGGTGGGTGCAAAAAGGGATCTCCTATCTGGATCGCCAACTGTTGCTGGGTGACAAAAAAAGGAAAGACATAAAGGAAGACATGGACTCCTCTTGGAAATCGAAATACAGCTATATACTGTTGCGACAGGTAGAAAGAACTTCAACACATACAACATGGACTGCACCTCAGTCTTACCCAGTCTTCTCAAATTGCTGCTCGCAGGCAGCTCTTTTAATACACGATTTGTACAATAGTTTATTACAAACAGTGAATAATAAGTGACTTGCAAGTTAAAGATTTAAGATGAAAAACACTCAAATATGTGTGACCCCATAACCCTAGATCCTGGCCTAATCCATTACACATTCTTTATTGCACTCCCAACAATGCTTGGTAAGCGAAGCATTGTTCTGCACGTGAATGCTTGTGCGATCATGGAAAATGTAATTTAAGTGAACTGTGTGGTTTCAGCATTGTGCACCTAAACCTTTGTGTTCTCTGAACTAATTTACTTCCCTGCACCCTTTGTCTAATCATGCACCTTTAGACATCTGTATGCTATGGGCTAATTTGATTTCCTGAACCATTGTCTAATCAGGCCACGATCTGTTTGGAAGCATGAAGTGCGTGTTGCTGGACTTGTGTGTTAAAACCAGAAAAGCTTTCGGGTGTACTAAACTCGAGTTGGTCTTTAACTGAAAACGCTTTCAAGTTTCCTATTCCATTGTGCTTTCAAGTGAACTTTTCACCTTACTCGTGTCATTGCAGGATTTGGCACTAAACTGGTTATTAACCACGATCAGCTGCGTTTGTTGTTCCATCACATTCTTCTGTTATATTTTCTACAGTGTGTTTATTTTTTACATTTCCTACACCAAATCCAATCAGTACAACCAAAGATATTAAAGTTTTTTGTGAAAATAGCGCCTACAAGTACAAAGCAACAGTCGTGGTCATCTAGTTGTACTAGACAGGGGGAAAGTCACAAGTTCAGGCCGGCTGCAGTTGCAATTTAGGTCCGATACAGGGACCGGGTTGGTCCCCTGAAAAGTTACCTTCTCTTGTCCAGTGAGAATAGTTCAGTTTGCATTGGAGGAGGCAGAGTCTCTCGAATGGTCGTCACTGTATCGTGACGAGCTGGTCAGGCGTTGCGGACTATCTTCTCTAGTGTGAAGAACCGGTTGTGCGTTGCCGACGGTCTTTGCCGTAGTTTCACATTGGCGTCATTGTAGGCTGTCTTTGCTGTAGCACGAAGTGCAGCTCTCATGGAACCTATCACCACAAACAGTCGTTAGCAGTGCGAAGAGCAGGTTTTGTCAGAGCTTTGCATTGGCTGTCGTCGTAGGTGACAGAGTCTTGATGTGAAAGGGCCTGGTCGTGAGGAGCCCATATTTCAGGATTTCCTCTTTTTTTGCAGGAGGAGCTTGCACTGATGCCAGCCAATGGTCCAGAACCTGGGAGACCCCTCTTGGGGATCAGGACTCACTCCTGCAGAGGCCAGCAGCAGGGCTCAGGCAGGTCCAGTTGCAGCAGATCAGCTGGGGCTGTTGGAGGCAGGACTCTGAAGCTTGTTGTTTCACTGAAGCTCACTCAAGAGGTCAGCCAACTGACCCCTGGAGTCACTCTGGGTAGCCTGGGATGAAGGCAAGCAGGTGCTTTCTTCCTTCTTAGACAGCAAAGTAATCCTTCAAGCAGCAAGGCAGTCCCCTGGCGGCAGGGCAGTCCTTCTGTACTTTTCACGGTCCAGGAGCGTTATGATGAGTGGCTCGGGAGGTCCAGTATGTATACACCTGGTGTCAGCCTCTTTGTGGGGGGCGGATTCCCTGTCCTACCCCCACATCTGGCTTTGGAAAGTTCTTCTCCTTACACTATCGAGGCTGTAAACTGTCTGGGGAACGGGGGTGATAAAAGGCAGGGCAATCCTGGTGTCAGATTCCTTTATATATGCAGTAGGCAAAGCCCTTTGAAATGTAAGTGGGGCTAGGTACAGACTGTCCCTAGTCAACCCTCCCAAGATGGCCCATCCTGTCCACTCCTTATCCCCCTTTGTGTTACTGTTTTGGAGTGATACATAAATGCCAATAGCCGAGCCATTGTGACCCAGGACACTGGCAAAAGGCTCCGATGGTTGGGACAAGAAAATGCCAACTTTCTAAAAATGGCATTTTCAGAATTGTGTCTTAAAATCTGACTTTATCATTAAAGAGGATTTTAACCGGTTCCATGCTGAGGATGGAGCAGTTCCGACCTCAGCCACGGTGGTCATGTACTGAGGATGGAACCGTTCCATCCTCTGCACACAACAAGGACATCCCTCTGCTGTTTACAGCAGAGGGATTTCCTTCTTTCTTTTTCAGCCTCAGGAGCTGGGAAAGAGCTTCCCAAGCTGCCCAAGGCATTTTTTTAAATTCAATGTAATGCCGATCGGTGCGCTGACGTTGTTACATTGAAAGTGAAATGAGCCAAACGGCTCATTTCACTGTCACTGCCTACGTGCTTGTGGGACTATCTCAGCCCTCCGAGCACCTAGGCAGATCGAGAGGAATTGGAAAGGGGAGAATCTCCCCTTTCCAATGGTACCCTTCCCTAGTGCATCACTGTTTGGGGATCGCCACAGGGGGGTGAACCCCAAGCAAGGATCTATGACTAGACCCCAGGGAGAAGGGAGCAGCCCCTTGGGAAAGGGCCTTTGCTCTCCCCAAACCTTTATCGGCATACTTAGTCTTTCTGCCCCCCATCTGCTCCCTCGGGAGGGGGGCAGAAAGGCCACTAGGCACCAGGGATTATTGTTTTTTTTTAATATAAAAGAGAGGTGGGGGCTGCAGATGGGTTTATTATCCCCGATCTGCCCACTACGGGGGGCAGAAAGCCCACTAGGAACCAGGGTTTTTTTTTTAATACATAGGGGCTGCCCAAAATGGGTATGCCAATGCCCCTATCACCCAGAAACACGAAAGAGATAGTCTTTTTGCCCTCCTGGGGGGCAGATGGAGGTTATTACCCCCGATCTGCCCCTCGAGGGGGGCAAAGCGCCCACTAGACACCAGAGTTTTTTTATTTTTTATAAAAGAGGGGTGGGGGCTACCCAGAATGGGCATGCCAATGCCTCTACCTCCTAAAAAAATGAGCACAGCCTTTCTGGCCCCCCAGGGGCGTATGGGGGCAATAGCCCCCGATCTGCCTCCCTGAGGTGGGCAGAAAGCCCACTGGGCACCAGGGAATAGTTTTACTTTGTGTAGGGTTGGGGCTGTCCAGAATGGGCAGGCTGATGCCCCCCTCTCCCCTCAAAAAATGGGCACAGTCTTTATGCCCCCTCAGGGGGTTATTACACCTGATCTGAAAAGCCCAACTGGTACCAGGGATGTGTATATGAGCATGTTAGGAAGCGGCTCCATAGTCGAGGGTCGCTCCCCCTTTTTTTTAGCCACTCATTTTAGCCGTTTCTGCCCCCCGCAGATCAGTGATATTTTTAGGCTCCTCAGAAGAACACTAAATACCAGGGAACGTTTCTGTGTGTGTGTGAACTGGAGTTCGGCTTACGGTCTGCATGTACTGGCGTTTGAGGAGGATTCTGGGTAAGAACATGTTGGGGGAACCACACAAGCCACACCTTCCAGGAATCTCCCAGGTGTCTAGTTTTCAGAAATGTCTGTGTTTGGTAGGTTTCCCTAGATGGCCGCCGAGCTTGGGACTTAAAACGCAGAAGACTGCCTTGCATAACCAGGTCGTTTTGTGGATTGATAATTTTGAAGTCTCCACAGTAAGTATTGGGCCATTTCCTGTCTCGGGCACTAGGCCTACCCACACAAGTGAGGTACCATTTTTATCGGCAGACATGGGGGAATACTGGATGGGTGAAAGTTTGTGGCTTCCTGCAGATTCCAGAACTTTCCTTAACAGAAATGTGAGGAAAATGCATTTTTTTAGACAAATTTTGAGGTTTGCAAGGAATTTTGGGTTACAGAACCTGGTGAGAGCCACACAAGTGACTCCATCCTGGAGTTCCCTGGGTGTCTGGTTTTCAAAAATGTGCAGGTTTGCTAGGTTTCCCTAGGTGCCGGCTGAGCTACGGCCCAAAATCCACAGCTAGGCACATTGCAAAAAAAAGGGTCAGTTTTCAGTGGAAAAATGTGATGTGCCCATGTTGTGTTTTGGGCCGTTTCCTGTTTCAGGCACTAGGCCTACCCACACAAGTGAGGTACCATTTTTATCGGGAGACTTGGGG
This sequence comes from Calotriton arnoldi, assembly GCA_963921515.1. Taxonomy (NCBI): domain Eukaryota; kingdom Metazoa; phylum Chordata; class Amphibia; order Caudata; family Salamandridae; genus Calotriton; species Calotriton arnoldi. The sequence goes on from CAWUFW010000867.1 coordinate 2,006,995, forward strand.
GAACACAGAATAGTAGATAGAACAAGTGTTGTTACCAATTTTCTTCTGATGCATTTCTGCCTTCCAAATGTAAGACTGGTTGAAATAAAGAAGTCATTTTGAAAAATGCCTTTTCATTCACATGATAGTATGGGTGCGCACAAATTCAGAGATGAGCAAATATCCACTGCTTCTAAATTCCATATGTTGTTCCGAATTTCGGAAATACATAGGTTTCCTTGATACCTTTTTTTCACTCTTTATATTTTACCAAATGAATCCCTGTATACCCGGTACACTATGAAAAACCATTGCAAGGTGCAGTTCAGTTCTTGGCTCTGGGAATCTCTGGTTCTTGGTGAACCTACAAGTCCTATATATCCCTGCAACCAGAAGGGTCCAGCGGACGTAACGGTATATTGCTTTAAAAAATCTCTCATAGTTAAAAGAAAGTAAAGGTGAAAATCTAGGCACAAACTGCAGTTTTTTTCAACTCATTTTCAATACTATTTCATTTTAACTGTTACTTTCTATAGGAAAACCTTGAAGGATCTACACAAATGACCCCTTACTGAATTCAGAATTCTGTCTACTTTTCAGAAATGTATAGCTTTCCGGGATCTATTATTGGTTTCACACCCATTTCTTCCACTAACTGGAAGGAGGTTGAACGCACAAAAAATAGGGAAAATAGGGTATGTCCCAGTAAAATGCCAAAACTGTGTAGAAAATGTTGGTTGTCTGACAAAAGTGTGCCTGTTCCGGAAAGCTGGGAAGAATTTGATATTAGCACCACAAACTCTTCATTGATACCATTTGCAGGGAAAAAACAGATGCTTTCTTCTGAAGCACGTTTTTCCCAATTTCCCCCCCAAAAAAAACCAAAATGTAGCTGTATTTTGGCTAATTTCTCGGTCCCCTCTAGGGGAATCCACAAACTCTGGGTACCTTTAGAATCCTCAGGATGTTGGAAGAAAAGGACGTAAATTTGGCTTGGATACCTTATGTGGTCAAAAGGTTACCGGGCCTAGGTGCAAACTACCCAAATAGCCAAAAAAAAGGCTTAGCATGGGGGGGCGGGGGGCTAGCAGTGAAGGGGTTAAATTACAATTCATTTGAGTGTAAACAGCATGTTTCTATCTGCTCCCAATCTAAAGTTAGCACATTTTAAACATAAGAAGTTGATCCAGTGTTAAGCAATGGAAGAGATTGGCCTTGCAACAGTGAAAAATTACTTTAGGAGTTTTTATTGCCAGGACATGTAAAAAAAGTGCATATGTTCTACTTTTTCAATACAATGCACCATGCTCTGTTAGCCTACCTTGGGGGTGACTTATAAGTGTTAGAAAGGAAGGTTTAGGCCGCGCAAAAGTTTCATTTTGCCACGTCGGAATGGCGGTTTAAAACTGCACTACAGGCTGCAGTGGTAGACCTGACACATGTTTTGACTCCTACTTTAGTGGGTGGCACAATTAGTGCTGCAGGCCCACTAGTAGAATTTCATTTACAAGCCCTAAATATATGTAGCACCATCTACTGGGAATTCATAAGTACGTTAAATATGCCAATTACGTGTAGGCCAATTTTGCAATATTTGAGGGACAGAGCACAAACTTAAGCATTGGTTAGTTGTAAAGTGCGCAGAGTCCTAAAACCAACAAAAACAAATTCAGCAAACAGGAGGGGTGAACGCAAAACGTTTGGGAGAATACTACGCCAAGTATGTCTGATCTAACAATCACCTTATTCTTAAGTTGAAAGGTAGTCTCTGTAGTAATAGGGCACAAAACAGGAACATTGGTCAAAATTAGAGCAAGCTTTAGGAGTGAGGTGCAGAGTCAAAGGGGAAGAAATACATTTGTTGGATGAACCTACGATGTGACTAGTAGAAATAATAAACTTGAATGCGATCTGTTGGCTCTCATGACTAGAAGATTCAACAGGTTAGAAATAGAGGGAGGTGGAACAGTTCCCAGTAACGGGTGCAAAAGCACAGTCCAAAGAAGGTCCAGTGTTGGGTGCTTCGGAGTTTAGTAAAGCACCACAGGCATGGGTGGAATTAGGTATGACAGCAGTGGTAGATCCTGGTAGAGAAACTAAAGTATTGATAAAACACCTAATCAGTGCATGTTTAATACAAGACAGCCAGTCTTCAGCTGTTTTTAAAACGTGAATTAATTACAGAAGTAATTTTCTTCTATATGCTAAAACACCTTAACTACATGAGCTGACATTGCCTTATCTGAGATCTTGCAGTGGCATATAGGCGCTTTGGAGCGAGAGTTCGACACTTTTTCCTACCATTTGGCAGCAGGGCTGAAAAGATGGGAAACAGTAACCGCCTCTCATTAAGAAAGTGGCATTGAATCGGGGGCCTTACCAGAAAAGAACATGTGTGACGAAGGGCATGTAGTTGTAAGTGTTGAAAATCAGGATGTGGAGGGAGAGAGGGAACAATTTGGAAAACCCTCCACTGATAGACTCCTCTCTGCCAGTTCAATTTCTTTAGAGATTAGAGAAATAGCATGCTCAAATACAGTCAATGGAGGAGTGAGAGAGGTTGTTTTCAACCGACCTAGAGTTACCTGGTGTCTTTCGCTTCTCCATTGAACAGGAGAGTGGCGGGTGAGAAAGGGAGGACAAAAGGTGGGGTCCGAGCCCAGACACTACCAGGCTCTAAAGGATGCAGACAGGCCTGGTCTAGGGTCAGGCACAGCCTGGGCGTGTCCCTCGCTGTAGGAGAAGAGAGCACACTATGTAGCATCTAGCTCCTCCTTCTCCTTGTCCTCTCCGCCTTCAGGGTCCACAGCAGCAGAGTAGCCTGGGCAATATAGTTATGTGCTCCCTCACATGCAAAAAGTGCAGCAAAGAACAAAAGCATACCCACAGTCTTATCAAACCTCTTAAGCAGTATTGCCAGGGTATCCTATATGATGAGCTGCCCCACATGAGCAATAGGGCCACTTGTGTAAGTAAGCAGAGCAATGCTGCCTAGGGTGGGCTGGCTACAGAATACTTCATTGTAGTTTCTCCAGTAAATCTTACATTGTATAGCACTCTGAAAGTACTTCCTTGGTTTGCAGTCTCATTGTGAGAGGGTTGAGAAAATTTAAGTTGACTGTTGGGGAGCTCTCTTGAGTTCCATCTTTAGGAAAATTGTCAACATTAAAGTTGGTACCGTCACATCATGTTACAAGTTACAGTGTTTCTGGTAGGTATGGAAATGCTAATTCCATGGCATTGAACTAGGCTGCATCTCTCTCTCTCTCCACCTTCATCCCTCCTCATTCTGTGCCATAGATATTCAGAACCCCCTGCCCCGAGACAATATTATGTGGTACTGGTACACAGCTCCTGTTGAAGCTTCTTAAAGGGCTACTGTGTGAACTCTCAGCGTTTCATCTTTATAGCGCACCTTATACAAGATTGTTTCATGTTTTGCCTTACAATTGCATTCCACAATCACATCCTGTTCTCCCCTAACCAACTGCTATTAGCTGACCACCTGTAGGATTACCATCAGTTTGGATGCTCTCTATTGGTCCATTCAGGAGCAGCGCACTTCTTTACGATGGCTATTTCTACCTGCTGATTCCTCTCGTCTTTGAATCTTTCTTAGATGCTAGACTGGAACGGGAAACTTTGCAATAGCTCCCAGTGCTACTAGGTGTTACCGCTTGGCTCCGGTCCATCCTCTGACTATGATGACACAAAGCCATATGTAGCAGCACATTATGCACTAACATCAGTTCCTGTACTTTTTCCAATGACTTGAAAGGCAGAGATGAGACAAATGTAATCGTTGACAGAAGGCAATGTACACCAAAACTAACTTAGGACCTTATTACTTATAAACCGCAAGGCCACTCCTCAGAACTGGGAGGTGTGGATTGGGGGCAGTAAGGACTCTGTGAGTAAAAGCTCAATATCATGCAAGCATGCAACCTAGGCACCTGATATATAGGTTTGAACTCTGGCAGGCCCGACTCTTTTTTTTCTCATGATTTTGGGGTTGACTAAAACCAATACCTTTTGAGTTGGATTCTAAAAGCATTTTATTCTTGAGACGTTCAATTGTGATGTACACTGTCCATTGTTACTCTTTTATTCCAATCATCTTCTGCCATTCACAGACTTGTACGTGAAATGATATGAAGAGCTGGCTGTTGAATAATACCAATAATTATTCATGTCAATTAAAAGTATGTTGCCACCAGCTTAACAGACTGTGATAGGGCATTCTAGCAAAGGTCCAGAACGCCTGGATGAATGGCAAATTTTCGGAATATCCCAAAAAGTCAGAATGTGCAAGCAATTAAACAAGTTTCCATTGCTGTAAGTTACCATCAAACTCTGGCATGGATTCAGGACTCCTGACCCAACGTTACACTCCTGCTTTGATTTCAGCTCCATGCGACCAAAGGCAGTGGAAATGCACTGTAGGGTGTGCTTTTGAGCTTGTACTTTGAAGCAAAAGAAGATGTTAACTATTGCATAAATCGCATGAATGGCCAAATATTATTTAGGATTTAGCGCATCCCCTCTGCTTGCTGAAAATGGCGTGTGAGCTTGAATTCAGATACCCCATTGCATTAACAATGGGGCGCCCACAAAGGTGTGCCATCCATAAAGTCTTCTCGTGTACTTTGTACCCGTCTTGATTACATTTGCCTTAATGTAAATATCCCTGTAGAGGCGAAACACCTTAGATTTAGGAAAAGACTGACCACTCGGCTCTTTATGACTTAATTTGGTAACTTGCTTGGGATGCTGTTTGATGTTGTTGAAGTATGAGCGCAAGATGGCCCTTGTGCATGAAAGCCTGCACTTTATAAAATACACCATAAAGAAATAAATACATTAGTAACATTTATTGCAGCAGAACAGTAGCCTTTTGATAACAATATAAGATCCTTTGTTACTATTACAGATCAACTCCCAGGCTTGCCATAACACAACAATCTATACTGCATTTGGAACTGACGGTCAGTTCAGAGAGTTGATTCCTCCAGTGTCCTGCCGCAGTCTGTGCTGATCTCAAATCTCCCGAAATAATGTTCAGAGCTTTTTTGCACAAATGTAATGAAATGCCTCGCGTGTCGTTCCGTAATTATATATTCTATTTACATTCTAGTTGGTGATATTGTACACCGAGATGCCTGCTTTAAGAAGTTTAAAATATGCTTGCTCTGTTTTACAGTGATTTTCAACATTTCATTGGGCATTGAACTCAATAAAACAAAGGTAGTGGTGGAAACCGTGTCCTTCACTGCCAACACTGTCCCTAAAAGAAACGAAAAGGACAGGCTCCTTGGGGTGAATTGCATTCTTGACGGAGAATAAACGGATTTACTTTCAGAGTGCCTCTGTCCGACTATTCACTGTTAAAAATGCTTCTGGCCTGATTTGTATTTCAAACAAGGAACCAAATACACATGATAACTTCAAACTACATATCAAGGATGCAAATCAGAGGAAGAGCCACACTGGAAGAGAGTGCAGAGCTGGAGATGTACTACAACGGGGCTCTATTCAATTTACAACTGGAAAGAAAATAGTGCACTTCTCACATGCCAATTGGATACTGATTAAAAACAAATTAGGGTGACCTTACCGGATTTTTCTCATGGGTAGATGTCACATGTAATCTGTTTTCTCCACTACTGATAATCAATACAACTAATTGGGAATTGATTTTTGAAGGCCCATTTTTAAATAAGAGGCATTTTAAAGCACATCAGTTTCAAAATAAATATATGTTTGACTATTTTTAATGAGACTATAAGTAGCATGGAATGTGCGACACATCAGAGCGGGCTTCTTTCTCTGGCTGCAAGAGAATGCTAATTAATGAAGTACTGTTGTGCAATCATTTGTTCTAAAATTAGCTGAGAAGCACTTGCAGTTTATCCAAAGCATGAACAGCTGTAGTTTGGAAACTAAATGTTCATGCATCATGAATATATTCATGATTTTGTTGGAGCTTGATGGGCCTACTTTGGGAGATATTTACATATTTCTCAGGCGCCCTACAGGAATGGTGGCATCTTGTCATTTTTGTGTGTTAATGAAATATATTCAGTTTTGCGTTAATATCAAATGCCCAAATAAAGATCACATTTTGTGATTGGTTGCAAAATGAATGGTAAGTCGTGAGAGGATTTTAACTGCTCATGAAGTTTATACTAATTTGAGAGTATATTCTGCCAATAGTGAAAAAACACTGGGCTGCATAGCAACTCCCTGATCCCCGCGTAACACCTTCCTGTGCCTCTTTATTAATCTTCGGTCTAGAATTCCTTTCGTTGCTTCCCTTTCTCACCCCATTCTAAAACTCCTTGTCTTGCCTTACTCTTCATGTCTCCTTCTTCAAATTCCTGTGCATCCTGCTTCATCGTTAAGAGCCCTTTTGTTTTCTTTCTCTCTTCTTTCAAGTCCCTCTTCCTACCACCCCTTACTTCTGTTTTTCCCCAGCATTGGTTTCTGTCTCTTGCTCCACATCTCATCTTCAATAAAGATACATGCATAATTGTTGCTTTCTTAAAAAACGTCAAATTGCTTTTTAAATAGTATGCATTATTTCATGTTTTCCAGTAGTTTTCTTCATATTTCCAATGAGCTTACTGAGTGTCAAGAAAAGACATACTAAAATATAAGGGTTTTCACATGTACTAGGTAATCGCATCTTGTGACGTTTCTCATGTATGTTTCGGTATGTTGTTACAAACAATAACTTATTTGTTTTACAATAGAATTTTGATTCATGTACATTATCAAGTAAGGTTGCTAACCAAAACGTAGCAAGAATATCAGTCTGTGTATAGGCAGTCTGTTACAGTAACAGGAGAGCTGCATCATTTAAAATGTAATCCATTAACAAATACAAAAAGCAATACAGGTCAACAAGTGATGATTAAAGACTTGTGATTGAGTTGCAAATAGTTGACATACTGCATCTGGTGTAAGGGTTTAGTAGGGAAGGTGGCCATTATTTGGGACCTGCATTACACCCGTCTCAAGGGTGGTATCTTTATCTTTGGTGGAATAGTCCTCCAATTGTCTCAAGTGTTCCCATTATTTTTAGTCCGCATCTTTTTGCTGTGTTATGTTCATGATCTGACCCAGCATCTGATCAGAGGTCCGGGTTGAAGTCCCATCCGACTGCTTATGCATCAGACACAAATGTTAAAGTTGTTCCATTCCACTGTCTTGCTGACCTCCCCTTCATAAGTCGACTGTATGCATTTGACCATGGACACACTGGGCTGCCTCCCCGTCCACAGGAACGTCCTAAAGTTAGTCTGTTAACTGTCAAAGAAGGTTTGTGGAAATTTTTGTAGCACATACAAGTTTGGTAAGGGCAGTCCTTTTTTATCAGTGCGACCGTACCCATTATTGACAGAGAAAGAGCCTTCCATTTACATAAGTCATTGTTTATGTGGGTCATCAGAGGGGTATTGTTAAGGACCCATGCTAGGTGTGGCTGAAGTGCAATCTGAGTACCCAAATGTTTAAAAACTGTCGATTTGGATCTGAAGGTTTGGTTGCCATGTCAACCCCTACCCCCGCCGTCACCTCAGTGAGTGGATCCAGGACTAATTTGTCTCAATTGACTGGTAGGCTGGATGCATCATTATATAAATTAAGTATTCACACTATACGTGACCCCACACAGACTGAGGGAAAAAAAAGAAGCATATCGTCCGCATACATTAAAAAAAACGATCTTCCAGTTGTCCCTTCCTCTCAAAGAACTCCACCAACGCACCCATTCTGATCCACTCACCCATGGACTCTATCACCAAGGCGAAAAGAAGAGGTGAGAGGGGTTATCCCTGTTTAGGGCCCCTCTCCATTGGGCAGGAGTTGAAAAGGAATTTATTGACCGTGATTCGCAGTGAAGAGTAGAAGGTCCTGACACATGCCAAGAAACTGGGACCATAGTTCATTTTCTCAAAGACCTGTAACAGGAACTCCCACCCTGTGAATTGAAGGCTTTTTCGAAGTCCAGTAGGAGGAGAGCATGGCGGCCACCCAGTTCTTGCCACCTGACCAAGATCAGATGCAACCTTCCAATACAGTGGCAAGTACTCTGGCCTGGCATGTATCCGTTCTGGCCCTGGTGGACCAGGGAGGTTGGGTCATTCACTTGTCAGATAGCCAGAATTTTGGCAAACATTTTAGCTTCTACATTAATAAGTGAAATCGGGCAATGTAACTGTTCTGGGATTTACCTGGTTTAGGGATTACGGCAGTGGTAGGCCAGCGCAAGTCTCGGGGCAAGCAACAGGCTTGGGTTGTCTCATCAGATAAATACTGTAGATAGAGGGTGGTCAGGTATAAGAATGTATTTAAGAATTCTACTGGGAAGCCTTTGGGACCTGGTGTTTTCCCAGATTGCAGTCCCAATGTTGCTTCTGCTATTCCAGTAGTAATATGCAGTGATCCGATATACCTCTGGGGAGGACAGTTATACTCACAATGTCATGGATGACCGTGAATGGCAAGAAGAAATAACACTTCCATATTCCACCATAATGCGATTTAGTTATGCTCTTGTCATCCCTCAGCCAACCTGGTACACAGCTTTAATGTTACCTGCTTACTACCCAATTTGCATGTCATATACTCTAGTCCAGCTCATTAAAGCACTTTATTCTTGTTGGAGGTTTTTCTCCGCTTCCGCCATTATGTTACAGGAGTCTGATCATAATTCTTTGTTTCCAAGTTGTACAGATATTGGATCTTTGTTAATTTTATAGACCCTGGCCTGGTTTTCATACACAGTAGAAGCGTGAGGTATGTGGCCCCAGCTCCATGCGTTACACTCTGTCGCTCTTCTTGTTATATTTCTCTCTGTTTATTGTCATCTTCATACCCTTTTTCAGTATTCGTAAAGGGCATCAACCATAGACCCCAATCGATGCATTCTTGTGTTCAATATCAGGCTATTTATATATTCAGGTTGGTACTACCTTCCATTTTATTCAACCCTTATGTCTAGTGCCTCTTCCTCTTTTGACTACTTTTTATGAGGCATGTGGCCTCTTTGTATACTCTGTATTCTAGGCATCTATACGTATGATCTGGAGCACCATTCTTGGTAATGGGACTATGTGCACAAAACCTTACTCTTCTAGCGAATGGCCTTGTACATACACTTGGTGTGATAAGCTGGCTTGGTATATGGTGCACACTTATGTAAGTGGGCACCCTGCACCAATCCAGACAACCCATATGGTGATTTTAGTGGTCTTGGATAACCTTAAAAAGCTCTCTAAGTGGTAGCTGTTGAGAGCAGTCTTCAGGCTTAGTCCAGAAGGAGTGTAAAGCAGCTTGTTTTACCAGAGCATAATCTTATTGGTTTAGATTAAGTGAAAAAAACCACACAGTGTATTTATAAAACATATGTATTTATTATAAGACACTCGCTAACACATACAAATTTCTCCTGCCCGGAGATATACACAATGCACACAATACTTTGCAAATAAAACAGGTAAGTAGCACGAATACACAGTGGTTGCCAGGGGGAGACCAAACCATATACTAAAATAGAGGTATGTGAACCACAACTTAAGTCAAGACTATACCCAGAAGACGTAGAAGTGCCGGGGACCCAACGAACCACCCAAGTTAATCAATCAATCAATCAGGGGGATTGTAAGCGCATTACTCACCCGTGAGGGTCTCAAGGCGCTGGGGGGGTGGGGTCCGCAGATCTGCTTAGCCGAAGAGCCAGGTCTTGAGGGTCTTCCTGAAGGTGCTCAGGGAGGGGGCGTGTCTGATGTCCGCCGGGAGCTCGTTCCAGGTCTTGGCCGCAATGTGAGAGAAGGATCTTCCGCCTGCCCTGGCTCTGTGGATGCGCGGGGTTTCGGCTAGTGCGAGGTTGGAGGATCGGAGGTTTCTTTTGGGTACGTGGAAGTTGATTCTGTCGTTGAGGTATTTGGGTCCGGTGTTGTGTAGGCATTTGTAGGCGTGGGTGAGGATTTTGAAGGTGACTCTTTTCTCCTCGGGGAGCCAGTGGAGCCTTTGTAGATGTTGGCTGATGTGTTCGTGCCGGGGGATGCCCAGGACGAGCCTGGCGGCGGTGTTCTGTATCGTCTGGAGTTTGCGGAGTAGGGATTTGTTTATGCCGGCGTAGAGTGCGTTTCCATAGTCCAGTCTGCTGGTGATGAGTGCGTGGGTGACCGTCTTCCTTGACTTGGGGGGGGCGGAGGGGGGATCCATTTGATGGTCTTGCGGAGGATGCGGAGGGTGTTGAAGCAGCTGGAGGTGACGGCGTTGACCTGTCGGTTCATGGTGAGGGATGAGTCGAGTACGATGTCAAGGTTTCTGGCGTGGTCCGAGGGGGTCGGTGGGCTTCCGAGGGCGCTAGGCCACCAGGTGTTGTCCCATGCTGAAGGGTTGGTTCCGAGGACGAGGACTTCTGTCTTCTCGGCGTTGAGCTTTAGGCAGCTGTTGGTCATCCAGACTGCGACGTCCTGCATTCCTTTCTGGAAGTTGATTTGGCAGTGGTGGGGTCTTTGGTGAGGGAGAGGATGAGTTGGGTGTCGCCAGCGTAGGATACGATGTTGAGGCCGTGTTGTTGGACGATGGAGGTGAGGGGAGCCATGTAGGTGTTGAAGAGGGTCGGGCTTAGTGATGACCCGTGTGGGACTCCGCAGGTGATTTCCATGGGGTCAGAGAGGAAGGGTGGCAGTCTAATTCTTTGGCTTCTTCCGGTGAGGAATGAACGGATCCAGTCTAGGGCTGTTCCTTGTATGCCGGCGTTGTGTAGTCTGGGGACGAGTGTGCGGTGGGAGACGGTGTCGAAGGCTGCTGATAGGTCGAGTAGGATAAGGGCTGAGGAGTGGCCTTGGTCCAGGAGGGTGCGGATGTTTGTGGCATCGAGCAGGGCGGTCTCAGTGCTGTGGTTGCTTCGTAATCCGGATTGGGACGGGTCGAGGATGGCGTTGTCTTCGATGAATCGTGTCAGTTTCCTGTTGACTGTTTTCTCTGCAACTTTGGCCGCGAAGGGGAGGAGCGAGATGGGCCGGTAGTTCTTGAGGTCAGTAGGGTCAGCTGTGGGTTTCTTGAGCAGGGGCCTGACTTCTGCACGTTTCCAGTCGTCTGGGAAGGTGCCTGTTTCGAAGGTGGTGTTGATGATGCGATGTAGTTTGGGTGCGATGGCCGGTCTGTGGTAGATGTGTGGAGGGCAGGGGTCGGTGGGGGCCCCTAGTGGATGCCTTTCATGGTCGAGGCGGTGTCTTCGGTCGTGATAGGCGTTCAGGAGGAGATGGTGGGCTGGCTGGTGTGTCAGGGGGCGTGCCGGCTGTGGCGTCCGGTGGATGGTCGACAAAGTTGTCGTAGAGGTTTTTGATCTTGAGGTGGAAGTAGGTTCCGAGCTTATCGCAGAGGTCTTGGGTCGGGGTGATGTCTGTGGCTTCGTTGCGGGGGTTGGTGAAGTCCTGGATGACACTGAAGAGTTCCTTGGAGTTGGTGTAGTTGGTGAGGATTTTGTTGTGGATGAAAGTCCTCTCAATCAATCACAGAATTTGTAAAGCGCACTACTTACCCGTGAGGGTCTCAAGGCGCTAGGGAAAAAAGAAAAGGGGGGGTGCTGCTACTGGTCGAACAACCAGGTCTTGAGTAGCCTCCTGAAGGTCAACAGGTCTTGGGTCTGTCGTAGGCTTAGTGGAAGGGTGTTCCAGGTCTTGGCGGCGAGGTGGGAGAAGGATCTGCCGCCGGTGGTAGTTCTTCGAATGCGAGGGACGGTGGCGAGGGAGAGGTCGGCGTAGCGGAGTTGGCGGTTGGGGACGTAGAAGAGGAGTCGTCTGTTGAGGTAGGCTGGGCCAGTCTTGTGGAGTGCCTTGTGTGCGTGGATGAGGAGTTTGAAGGAGATTCTCCTGTCGACGGGGAGCCAGTGCAGGTTCCTCAGGTGGGGGGTGATGTGGCTGTGGCGTGGTACATCGAGGATCAGGCGTGCGGAGGCGTTTTGTATGCGTTGCAGCCGCTTGATGAGCTTGGCCGGGGCTCCCGCGTAGAGGGCGTTCCCATAGTCAAGTCTGCTACTGACGAGGGCCTGGGTGACTGTTCTTCTTGTGTCTGTCGGGATCCACCTGTAGATCTTGCGAAGCATGCAGAGGGTGTTGATGCAGGAGGATGAGACTGCGTTGACTTGCTTGTCCATGGAGAGCGTTGAGTCGAGGATGACTCCCAGGTTGTGTGCGTGGTCGGTGGGTGTCGGGGCTGCTCCCAGCGTCGTTGGCCACCAGGAGTCGTCCCAGGCTGAGGGGTTGGAGCCGAGGATGAGGACCTCTGTCTTCTCCGTGTTCAGTTTTAGTCGGCTGATCTTCATCCAATCGGCGACGGCCTTCATTCCTTCATGGAGGTTGGATTTGGCGGCGAGGGGTCCTTGATGAGGGAGAGGATCAGTTGAGTGTCGTCGGCGTAGGAGATTATGTTGAGGTCGTGTTGTCTGGCGATGCGTGCGAGCGGGGTCATGTAGATGTTGAACAGTGTTGGGCTGAGGGACGATCCCTGGGGTACGCCGCAGATGATCTCGGAGGCTTCGGATCGGAATGGTGGGAGGCGGACTCTCTGGGTTCTGCCGGCGAGGAAGGAGGTGGCCCATTCCAGGGCCTTGTCTCGGATCCCTGCGTCGTGGAGGCGTGTGCGTAGAGTGCGGTGGCAGACAGTGTCGAAGGCGGCGGAGGGGTCCAGCAGGATGAGGGCTGCGGTCTCACCATTGTCCAGCAGGATCCTGATGTCGTCGGTGGCGGCGATGAGGGCAGTCTCAGTGCTGTGGTTGCTGCGGAACCCCGATTGGAATGGGTCCAGGATGCTGTTTTCTTCGAGGTATCGGGTTAGCTGTTTGTTGACGATCTTCTCGATGACCTTGGCTGGGAACGGAAGCAGGGAGATGGGCCGGAAGTTCTTGAGGTCTCTCGGGTCCGCCTTGGGTTTTTTGAGTAGGGCGTTGATCTCTGCGTGTTTCCAGCTCTCTGGGAAGGTCGCGGTCTCGAAGGAGAGATTGATGACGTTGCACAGGTGGGGTGCGATGGAGCTGCTGGCTTTGTTGAAGATGTGGTGCGGGAAAGGGTCTGACGGGGAGCCGGAGTGTATTGTGCTCATGGTCTTGATGGTGTCCTCGATGTTCACGCTGGCCCAGGATGGCAGGGGGTCGTGCTCGATGGTGTGCGGCGGGTCTGGTGCATCGATCTTAGTTGGGGCTGTCTGGGTGTTGAAGCTGTCGTGGATGTCGGCGATCTTGCGGTGAAAGAAGGTGGCGAGGGAGTCGCACAGGGGTTGCGACGGCGGGATGTCGTTGGTGTTGGAGCTGGGGTTGGAGAGTTCCTTCACTATGTTGAAAAGCTCCTTGCTGTTGTGTGCGTTGTTGTCGAGGCAGTCTTTGAAGGAGATTCTCTTGGCGGACCTGATGAGGTGGTGGTGGTTACGGATGGCGTCTTTGTGGGCTGTGTGGCTGTCCGGTGTCTTATCACTGTGCCATTTCTTCTCTAGTTTCCGGCAGGTCAGCTTGGAAGCTAGGAGTTCCGAGGTGAACCAGCTGGCTCTTTTGGTGGTGTCACTGTAGGTGAGCTTTTTCAGCAGGGCGAGGGTGTTGGCACAGTCGTCCATCCATCGTCTGAGGTTGCAGGCAGCGTCGTCGGTGTTGGATGGGTCGGAGGGAGGGCTGAGAGCGAGGGTTGCCCGAAGTTCGTCTTCGGTGACTTTGCTCCAGCAGCGGCGTGGGATCTGTTGGGTGCGGTGGTGTGTAGTGGGTTTCTGGAAGGTGAAATGGATGCAGCGGTGGTCGGTCCAGAGGAGTTCCGTGGTGTGGCTGAAGGAGACGTGGGAGCTTGAGGAGAAGATGGGGTCAAGCGTGTGGCCGGCGGAATGGGTCGGTGTTGTGACGAGCTGGCTCAGACCGAGGTTGGCGAGGCTGTCGATCAGGGTGGTGGAGTTGCTGTCGTTGTTGTTCTCCAGGTGAAAGTTCAGGTCTCCGAGGAGGATGTAGTCGGTAGAGGTCAGGGCGTGCGTGCTGATGAAGTCGGCGATGGAGTCGCTGAACTGGGGTCGGGGCCCTGGGGGTCTGTAGACAAGGGTGCCTCTAAGGGTGGTGTTGGGGTCCGTGTGGATCTGGAAGTGCATGTGTTCGGCGGTGCTGAGAGTGTCGTCGGTGCTGGTCGAGACCCTGATGGTTCTGATTCGGTTGTGGTAGTCCGTCATGGCATCCTTGTGAGTGGCGTAGTTTTCGGGTGTCTTGGTGTTTCTCCAGTTCTTCTCCAGGCGTCTGCAGGTGCGTCTGGCTTCTTGGGAGATCGGTGGTGAACCAAGCGGCTTTCCTGACGCGCTGTTTGTCGGGGTTGCGTAGCGGGCGAGCTTGTCTGCACAGTTGGAGTTCCATGGCTGCGACGTTGGCGTCGGATGCCGAGGTGTGGTTGTCTTGGGTGAGGGCGGAGTTCAGTTGCTCGTCGGTGACCTTGCTCCAGTTCCTTCGTGGTGGGCGTTGGGCTGGTTTGGGAGTCTTGGGTTTGTCGACGGTGAAGTGTACGCAGTGGTGGTCGGTCCATGGGGGTTGCATTGTGTGGCGGAAGTGAACGTTGTTTCTTGCTGCGAAGATGGGGTCGAGGGTGTGTCCTGCTCTGTGGGTCGGTGTGGTGATGAGTTGTTTGAGTCCGATGTTGGCGAGGTTGTCGCAAAGGGTTGTGGAGTTGGGGTCGCTGTGGTTGTCGAGGTAGAAGTTCAGGTCTCCGATGAGTATGTAGTTCATTGAGGTGATGGCGTGGGGTGCGATGAGGTCGGTGATGGTGGCGGTGAAGGGGGCCCTGGGGTCTGTAGACGAGTAAGTTACCAGGAACCCCACGGAGGCCGTGTGCAGAGTGGGAACACGACCGAGGGCTCTGTACATGTCAGTGGGTAAGTCTCGGTTGCAATTTTAAAGAAGGACCCTTCCCTGTGGACCCTAAAGAAACCCAGTGGAAGATAGAAGGTTGGAAAGCCACCCCGACCGTGGATACCCTAGTAACCAGGATACCTACACCAGGGAAGCCGGGTGCATATGTGTGAAGTAGCGTCGGAAACCGCAGTCGAAACTCAATGGAGGACTTCAGGAAGATGTCGCTGCTGGAGAAGGTGAAAGGGTCGGGTGGAACCCAAAGGTGGATTCAAGATGTGAAGTACCTGCAAGCAGAGGGGACAGAGTCCATGCCACTCAGGGGTTACCAGGAGGCATGGAAGACGAATGCCCACTGATGTCGGGTGTTGCAGGAGAGCTGATGGTGACTTTGGAGCTGCAGCTGTGCGGACCAAGCGACGCTGTGGAAGACCAGGAGCCATTCACGAGCTGTCCCACGTTGCATGTCAGGAGTTGAGGGGTCGGTGTCCGTCTGGAGCACCAACAAGCCTTGGCAACTGCAACCAACATGGAAAGCGAAAAAGGTACTGTGTCGGGACCAGCAAAATCCAGGTGACTCACCACAAGCAGGGGAGTCAGAGCAGGTCCCGAGCAATCAGGGGAGCCCGCTGAAATTAAAGAAGTGCCTCACGAGGATCCACAGGCCCGAGGCACTGTAGTCGAAAGAGGACCTCGAGCAGCTCACCAAAGATGCAGGCCCACGATGCAAGCGATGCGGGGAGGACGAAGATCTTAGTCACAGGAGAGGCTTGAGGTTGGGGCTATTTCGAGCCCGAAGATCTTGGAGGAAGGAAGCCAACAATCCTTTGCAACGGCAAGTTGACACTGTGCACCTGGGTTCGGTTCCGGCGGCTCCGACGAGGGATACTGGCCTCAAACTTGGTGAGAGGACTGGGCAGGCCTTGAGGGATGTGAAGAACTACCACCTGTGTTGCTGAGCCTTTCGGAGTCTGTGGGAGCCCAGGATCAGCAAACCGGTCAGCTTTGTTGCGGTGCCTGTAGATGCAGGGAAGTGACTCCTTCCCTTCAAGGGAGATTACTTCAGGTGTCTTGGATGTCCACAGGCTATGGAAGGTTCCTGTATGGAGCACAGGCACGGACGTTGCAGCAGACGAGCAGGGCGACGAGATCAGGAGCAGCAGGAGTCTTCCCAGTTGCAGTCTTGGTACCCAGAGCGAAGTCCAGCAAAGTCCAGAGTGCCCAGACGGTTGAAGAAGTGGTGTCTTGATATGAATCTTGTCCCACGACGAATCTAGGGACCCGCCTACAGGTAAGCCCGTAAGTACCCTAAGGAAAGGGTTTGGACGATTCAGTGTTCCCTCCCGGGGAGGGGTTGGACAGTGGGGAGGATACTCTCATGTCCTTTGTCCAGTTTCGCGCCAGAGTGGGAGCCAACGGCTCCCTGAGCTGGTTTGAACTTGACTATGCAAGCAGGGCACCAAATGTGCCCTTCAAGCAGACTGAGTGCTGCTGACAAGCGCTCCCACCCGGCCCCAATACACTAAACCCTGTCTGGGAGGTGGTCACACCTCCCTGTGGCACAATACCTATTGTTCTGCCTTCCCCTGCTCGAGCTTGGCTCAGCAGCAGGAGGGCAGAATCGTGTCTCTGGTCGGCAGCAGCCATGTTGTGCTGTCCGGGTCTAGCAGACTGGTACCGGGAGCACTGAGGGCCTCCCGGAGGACCTTTACAGTGCGTGGAATCATACCTCCCACACCATTTACGGTGTGGGGGTATGATTCCAACATGTTTGATAGCAAACATGACAGGGTTAGTTACAGCCTGTTTAGAGATGTTCATCGCGTAAGGACGCATGGCCACTCCATGTATCGTAATGGCTGATGCACTTACAAGCCGGGAGAATGGACTCTGAAGGTTGTAGGGGCGTCCTGCTCATCCAGGGGCACCCTCACACTTCGAACCGAGCACCCTGCCTTCAGGATTGAAAGGCCTGCTTTAGGGGTGACTTATAGGTTTTAAGTGCAGTGACTTAGATATAGAAAAACCTATATCTGTCGTAAGTGGTGCTAGCACCAGCTTACACAGGCTGCTATGGCAGGCCTGTAGTTCCAGTTTGAGTGGTCTCCCATGGGTGGCATAATACATGCTTCAGCCCATGGGGAACCCCTGGTGTACCTATGCCCTCGGTATCTCAGTACCATATACTAGGGACTTATAAGGGTACACCAGTATCCAATCTGGGATGTACCTAAGTACTTACCATAACCAATTTAGGGGAGAAAGCACAGAGACTGGGGTCCTGGTTAGCAGAAACAGCATAGCACCAGGCAAAAAGTGGGGGTAACCATAAAAACAGATCCTACTTTCCTACACTTGGTGACTGTCTTTTCATGGTGACGACGTTTGGCCACTTTTAACAAACCATATTTTTAACAGGGGCGGCTCCTCCGCTAAGGCGGAGTGTCGCCCCACTGCTCTCAGAGCAGCGGAAAAGGGAAAAATGAAATGATGACAAAGTTATCATTTTATTTGTTGTTGCCGCAGGTCTGGGTTATGGCGAGGTGGAGCTGGTGGAGCTGGTGGCACAGGGAGGAGCAGTGGTTCATGCACTTAAGTGTGCATGACGGTTTAGCCGGCCGTCTTGGGCTGGCCAAACAGTCATGCGCACTTTGCATGTTCTCCACTGGTGTGCAATACACAGCCTGGGTGGAGAACATGCACAGGCTCCCTGTCCCTGTCTGAGCGTCGAACCACCGAGCCCAGACCAATCGCATTGCAGCGTTTTGATTGGCTTGGGGGAGCCTGTGTGCTTTTTGCTTCTTCCGGACTCGGAGTCAGAAAGAGAAGCGGAGAGACGACGAAAAAGGTAAGTGTTTTCAAAAAAATATATTTTTCAAACGCCCTCTCCCCCCCGCACCCTCATCATCCCCATTACCTACCAGCTGTCACCGATTTTTAAAGTCATTCTATTTAAGTTTAGGGCTACACTTTTTTTTTGTTTTTGTTTTTTATTATTGAAAAATGTCATTGTTAAACACAGCAGAGCGCCTACAACCCTGGGGCCGGCCGCCAATATCCATAGTACACAGTGTACATCAGCACTACCCACATCCCGGAGGCCGGGCAGCATCGTGCTTAGGTGTTATTATTCCAGGCCATGTACAAGGTGTAGTCGCCACGCTACCATGAAATTAAGTTAAAGCTCCATGAGTATATACATATATATATATATTGCAAAGAACAGTCCAGCCTTACTTCCGATTACTTCCACCTGATGGGGTTGGTGCTGACCGGCGGGCGCTGGACCCGCTATAATTTTTGAAGTATTCTCGCGCTGCCAGAGCGTAAGAAAAGGTCGCACTCAGGGTTTCAAAATTGGAGTAAAGTATTTATTGACTTGACGCGTTTCGACAGCACGGTATTTGCCACAAGGCTTACCAGCTCTGTAACCATGGCTGCTTTGTTTAAAATAGAGGATTAGTCTTAATTAATTTTTTGACTATACGAATTGCTATTTTTGCACAATGCAAGATTTATAATAACTATGTTTTCTTTATCTACCTATTATCATTTTATAATGAATCCATAAAGTTTTTAAGTCTGTTTTCTATTTTGCACAGTGTGTTTATGTCTATTGTATAACACAGGAAATGCTTAAAAGGTCACTGCCACTTCCGGGTCTTTGTATGACTTTTTGACAAAGACCGTGCTGTCGAAACGCGTCAAGTCAATAAATACTTTACTCCAATTTTGAAACCCTGAGTGCGACTTTTTCTTACGCTCTGGCAGCGCGAGAATACTTCAAAAACATATATATATATATATATATATACACTTTTTTTTTTCCCCCAACAAACAAACCAAAGGAAGTCAGTGCAGTCATTCTCAGTCAGGACATCGAACCTCGCATACGCACATTGCCACAAGGCCCTGATGTGGTCGCCTACTCGCCCCAACTCTTCTCCGTCATCGTCGTGTCCCTTCGCTGATCCCGCCCTCTAGACTAGTCCCTCCTGTCAACCTAAACCCAGCAGTGTCCCCAGTCCGCGGGGTCCGTCCAGATCCACTAATTAGGTAGAGTCTCTATGTCGCCAGAGCGCTAGTACCTTCCTCTGCCCCCGTCTCTGCCGTGGGACCTCCACCCTCTCCCTTCATATATGCGGTGTAGAGTCCCCAGAAATTTTTCGCTCTGTTCCGCGGAGGGAGCAGATCGCTAAAGTTTTCCGATTGAGTGCAGCAATAAAGAACATCGCGTGACCATTGCGATATTGTAGGCAATGGACCCCTAAGCCAACACATTGCCACTCTACGCTTCGCCAACAGCAGACCCAGATCCACCAGCCTACGAGCTGCCTTTGGCAATGGTTTAGAGTATCCCAGCAGTGCAATCGCCGGTTCCGGAGGAATCTCCAACTCTACAACCGTACTTATTTCGCGAAATAATCTTTCCCCAGTATTGGAAAACCCCTGGGCAACCCCATGCTAAGTGTACAAAGTCCGCCTTCGGGAAGCGGCATCTCTCGCATGTAGCGTCCTCCCTTAGACCGTACCTATGCAGTTTCTCTGGCGTGTAGTACACCCTGTTGATGAATTTAAAATGTATCAGTCTGTGCTTGCAATGCAGTGATATGCGCTTTGTGTTAGTGCAGCAGTATAACCACATATCATCACTAATAACCATGTCCAGGTCGCGCTGCCAGGCCAATCTGGCCTTGGTGTAGTGGTTAGCCCTCTGAGACATTGCCAATTTATATATGTTGGTGACTAGCTTGCGAGGAGATTTAGTTTTAATGAGATACGAAAGCTCTCGTACCTCGGGAGGCTCATCCATGTCCTCCCCAAGCTGTTGACGCAGCGCCGCATGCACTCTATGGAATTGGAAACGTTGCAGCAGGGTGGTTGCTTCTATCGTGGTCGTGACCTCTTCCCATGTTTTGGCGACGCCGTCCGAAAACAGGTCTCCCATTTTGCTAATGCCCAGTGCTCGAAGCGCACTGACGACACCTTTATCGCGACAGGGGGTCAGCCAGACCGCCATTCCACCAGCATTTCCGGTGAGTATAACAGCGCCCCCACCTGCTGTTGTAGTAAACAATGCCATGCATGCCGTGTCGCGTTTAGAGAATCAAGGATCCCAGTTCTACGGTCCGCCGTCTCGAAGATGACTGCTGGGAGGGGCATAGGGTCCGCAAACAACCTCTCTAGTCTGAGATATGGGATATTGTCAGCGCCATGAATCCAGCTATGCGCCTGTGCACCCTGCGCTGCCCTGTAGTAGAGCTCTAGGTCAGGAGCACCAAGTCTCCCCAGGTGATATGGCAATGTGAGGACCCGCCACTTAACCCGTGCCTGCTTGCCTACCCAGGCCAACCTCACCAATGACTTATTGAGCCTGGCAAAGAAAGAGCGCGGCAACACTATCGGCACATTTGCAAACAAGAATAGGAATCTGGGTAGCACTACCATCTTCATTATAGATACTCTCCCGACTAAAGATAGCGGTAGCCCAATCCAGGTTTCGACATCGTCTTCTAGTTTATCTACCGCCGTTCCGTAATTTTCGCTGAAAACAATTTCTGAATCCGTGTGCAGTCTGATGCCGAGATACCGGACCGCTTCGTCAGACCACAAAAGTGGGTATTCCATTTCAAATGGAGAGGTGGACGGGGTGAGCGGGAAAGCTATGGATTTAGACCAATTGACCTTCAACCCGGAGAGTGCTCCGAAGTGTACCACCTCTCGCAGGACCGGGGAGAGATTGTTTTCAGGGTCCCTTACATAAAGCAGGGTGTCATCCGCGTACGTCGATACCACAATTTCGTAGGTGGGAAAACAGACGCCTCTGTGGCCATGGTATTCCCTAAGTGCACATGCCAGGGGTTCCGCAATTAATGCATACAGCGTCGGTGACAGAGGGCAACCTTGGCGTGTTCCCCTAGCAATGGGGATGGCACCTGTAACCAGGTCCCCCAAGCGAATACGCGCAGAGGGGGCATTATATAACACCCCAATCATTTGCAAGAAAACCGGACCTAGTCCCATTCTCGTCAACACGAGCCGCATAAAGGGCCACTCAACCGAATCAAAAGCCTTCTCCATGTCTAAGAAGACAGCAATAGCCTTCGTATCCTGCCGGACATGTTGTATTGCGCCGAAGACCGTACGAAGGTTATAAGTGAGATTTCTGTCTGGGACAAATCCAGCCTGCTCCGGGGCAACTAATTCCGAGGTCAAAAGGGCCAGTCTGTTGGCCAAGATCTTCGCAAATAACTTAGTGTCCACATTTAGCAAGGAGAGCGGTCGGTAAGACCCGCAATCCTCCAGGGGCTTACCTGGTTTGGGGATGGCTACCAAAATGGTTTCCCTCATTGTCTGGGGCATCTGTCCAGCTACGCACATGTCGTCAAATAATTCTGCTATGTGTGGCAGAAGAAGATCTATGAAGGTCTTATAAAAGTTCACAGTAAGTCCGTCTGTCCCCGGGGCACTATTCGCCCTCATTCCCGACAGGGCTTCGAGTATCTCATCTCTTTCTATGGGAAGAGATAAGAACTCTCGGTGCGTGTTTGATAAGAAGGGTAACTTAATATGCTCGAGGTAATCTAGTATTCCCCCATCCATGTCAGATAAGCGTGAAGTGTAAAGGTCCGAGTAGTACTGCTTAAATCTATTAGCAATATCTTCTTCCTCCGTTAGTAGGCCTCCCTCCTCCGATCGTATCTCATTGATGGAGGTCTTACCCCTTCTTGCTTTTAGCATATTGGCCAGCACAGATCCCGGCCTATCTCCCTCCCCATACGTACGAGCTGTGGCGTATTTCCCCAGATGCTGCACCTCACTGTCCGCTGCCTCATGATACTCCTCCAGTAGTGCCTTCATGGTGTCGCTGGAGTTCTCATCCATACCGGACTGCTGATTAGCCTCCAACTCCCCCAATTTACGCTCCAGAGTCGACAGCCTCTGTCGGATATCCCGAAGCACCCCAGAGTGCTTGGACATGGCCTCCCCCCTGATGTACACTTTAAAAGCTTCCCATATCGTCTGGAAGCTGTCTACTGACCCTATGTTGGTGGCAAAGAATATTTCTATCGCTTCTGCCATAGCCTCCTTGAAAAGGGGATCAAGCAGTGAGTAAGGCGGGAAGCGCCACGTAAATGGTGGAATTGTTTTCTTAGGAGTGGACACAACCAACAATATGGGCGAATGGTCCGAGAGAGTGCGCGGCAACACCTGGCAGGAGCGAATCTGGGACCGTAGAGGCATCGACACTAGCCAATAATCAATACGCGTGTGCAGGTTGTGATCAGCAGAGTAATGTGTGAAACCGCCGACCGATGGATGAAATTCCCTCCACGCATCAATGAGGTCCATACTAATCATGGCACTCTCTACAGCTCTAGCTGCAGCCGCTGGTCTCCTTAACTGTCCTCCTGACCTATCCAAGCTCGGGTTCCGCACCAGGTTGAAGTCTCCACCCCAGAGTATGTGTGTCGCCCCATACCCACTCACGGTGTTTGCCAATGTGGCAAAGAACTCCGGACAGTCGTAATTAGGGCCATATACATTAACAAGAAGCAGGTCCAGTCCCCCACCCTGGCATCTAGAGAGCACAAACCTGCCCCCTGAGTCCGCCTTCAGCAAACGCAACTTGTAGTCCGATCTAGGGTTAACCCATGTCAGCACCCCCCTAGCGTGAGTCGTGAAGCCAGCAGCATTAACATTCCCTACTAGTCCCTTGGAGCGCATCATAGGGCTCTGAAGCGGGATGTGTGTCTCCTGTAGGAGTGCAACATCTACTTTGTGCCTAGTGAAATAGTTCAGCACTTTGCGAAGTTTGCGGTGGTCGTTGAGGCCCCTCACGTTCCATGACAGTGCTCTAAGGACATCTATAGGTCTGTGGCCTATGTCCTCCCTAGTCGTAACCATCTTGTCTATCGTGCGTAGTATAGTGTCCTGAGTCCTGAGGTCCATACATATATAGCATCAAACAAAACAACATGTCTGCTCTCTCTGACTTCCTTAACAAAAACAGCGCCCCCTCCCTTCCTCCCCCTCCCCCCACCCACAGCTGACGTCCCACAACTCACGCAGCATCCCTGACAGGGACCTCCCACACCTCCCCCCCTCCCGCTCCCAACTCAATTAACAAAAGTGGTGTTTGTCACTTGCAGGCGGAGGTCGCTCTCTCTCAACTAGCAATTGAACGTCAGGTCTCCACTGTCCCGACCCCTACCCACCGACAATTAGCATCTTACCCTCCACTGAACCACAGTCCACATCAAAGAGTTCAAGTGCGTAAGAGCACGGTCTGGTGTTGCGTACCTGCCGACCCCGGACATCCCGTTATAGGGCCTCTGAGGTGGACGCCGAGGCCACGCCAAGATCTCTAGACTGCTTGGAAATTTCAACATGCCTGAATACAGTGTGAGTTCTTGGAGTGGATATACAACTCTGAGTGTCTTTCATTGTCCGCCCCAACATTGCGTTATGTACATTTCTACCACACTCCCTTCCCCCCCCCGAGCCCCAAAACCACGTGCTACTTATCAAGTGCTTGCGGCCCGTCGGGTCTCAGTCCTGTTCTTCGAGTGATCCCCCAGCCGCTTCGTCCAAAAGCCGTCGCTCCGGGCTCTTCCGTTGTTCCCTTGTCCAGTCCCTGAGCGCCTTCTGTAGAGCCTTCGGGTCCGTGAAGATGTGCGAGCGACCTTGTCTGTTCACCCGTAGCTTGGCTGGGTACAGCATTGCATAGTCCAATCCCAGCTCCCGTAGTTGTTTCTTCATGGGCACAAACTGACGACGTGCCTCCTGCACTCGCGCTGTAAAGTCCGGGTAGAGCGAAATATTCGACCCTTCATATGGAAGAGTCTGTTTGTCCCTAGCTTTCCGCAACGCAGCATCTCTGTCCCGATAGTTTAGCAGTTTTGCTATGATTGGGCGTGGCGGGGCTCCCGGCTGGGGTCTGGGCCCCAGGGAGCGGTGCGCCCTCTCCACCACAAACATGTTCGAAAACACCTCTGCTCCTAGTAAGTCGATCAGCAGCTTTTCTACAAAACGTTCCATGTTGCCAGTTTGTGTCGTTTCCGGCAGGCCCGTGATTCGTAGATGACATCTTCTCGAGGGGGCTTCAAGATCCTCCGTTTTGTCTTGCAACACCTGCATGATCCTCCCCAGCTTTTTATGATCCGTGTCCAGTGTTGTCTGTGCTTCTTCGACTTCAGTAAGCCGACGCTCGGACATGTCAAGTCTCTCTGCGTGCTTGTCCAGCCGTTCCCCCATTTGGTCCATCCGATAGGAGAGAGCATCGATTTTCGTGCCTAGGGAAGAGATGCCATTCTGCAACCCCTTCTCCATAGATAACAGCAGGTTGCGAATGTCCGGCTCGTCTTCCGTAGGGGGAATGGTTCTAGTTGCCTCCTCCGGCGTGGAGTCATGTGACTTAGAGCGTTTTTGGGCGAAGGACAACTTGGACTGAGACTTGTCCGTTCTACCCATCTCTTCCTCTTGGGTGAGGCGGCTATGTGAGTGCATTCACGTAGTATCCCTCCAGCGAGCAGCAACTAGATGCCAGATTGCGGGTCCCCCCGTGGCCAGCTGCGCTCCAGATCACTCTCCAGGGACCGCTGTAGTGCAATGACACCATCAGGTGACGTTACAGGGTGCTTGACTTGCTTCAAAGTAGCCCTTGAAGTGTGCCGTGCTCGGTCCTTTCTCTCTTTCGGGGGTGCGTCCGTTAGCGTTGCGCCCGCTGGGCGTGTCGCTATTCGTGAAAAGTCCGAGGTCCCAACTGTGTGCCCCTCCGCAACCTTCGCCGTGGGTCAGCTGGGCATACCTATTCAGGCCCCTTCGTCAGAGGTCCGTCGCCCCCAGGGGTGCCCCTTTCCGCTCCGTGATACCCGGTCCCACACCACGAGCATCAGTACACACCGCTCTCCTCAAGATTGTCAGCTTCACAACCAGCACTGTCCTTTAGCCCAGCTGGCACCCCCAAGCTGGCCGGGCGCGCACAGGGGGGAAGCCTCTCCTGGCGCAGAGCTCCACGCCTGTGCTCCACGCAGCGTCTCCTGCAGAACCAGTGCAGCAGCCTCACTAGGCACCCTTCCTGCCGGGCACCACCGCACCGACGGTCACTCTGTGCCCGTCCTCTTCGTCACTGGTCTGCTGATTCAGGGTGCACACCACACCCAGCAGCCCCGCTCCACGCACCTCCGCTAGTATCTTCCTGCACAGTATGCAGCCAGCCCGCCAGCCGCTCACCCAGCACTTATACCACCGGCAGGCGACCCACTGTGCAATCTCGGCAGCCCCTAAAATGGCGGCAGCACTCAGGCACCAGCTTCAATATCCTGCACCGCTCACGTGTAGTTCCTCGATTCTTCCACCGGTCTTGGCCGCCGCAGCTGGGATCACATGCTCTGTCCCCCCGCAGCTGCTCACCTCATGGTCTTTCAAAGCGACTTCGGTCGCACTGCACTCACGGGGGGCCTTCACCTCCTGCACCGTCGGGCCGCACAACGGGAACTCCCGCTGCGCCGCCACCAGTGCAAGGACCTCCCCCGCCGCAGGTAGCGCCCCGCAGTCAGCTCCCGCCTTCTTCGCCACGGGCCGCTCGGGCCCGACTTTCGCTTTCCAACGGGCCGGTCCGACCCAGCCGCACCTCGCAGCACGTCCAGTGACGCAGCCTCGCCGCTCTCCTCACCCGAGCTCGGGGATCCGCGGCCTCTCGCCGCTCCACACTGCCAGCGCTGTATCTTAGGATCGGAGGGGTCCCGGGGGACCGGCAGAAGATCCGCGGGCAGCTGTGACACTCCGACGTCCCGGCAGCAATTCACTGACAACACTTCAGTGGAGGGTGAGCCGGATCATTTACGGATTGTTGGTCGGTGTGCCGGAGCTCGAGGCTCAGGAAGCCATTTCCTACGCGAGCCAAGCTTCGCCCCCCGTTTAGGGCTACACTTAATGTGTAATGTATTTGCAGGTACTCAATACTATTCTAATGTGAAGGTGGCTTTCCTGATGAAGGCGTTGCTATGCTGAAATGCACATACATGAAAAGCCACAAGAAGATTGAATATAATGCATCCATGTAAATCTATGCACTCTCAAAAATATCAGCATGATGACTGTCTATGTCAAAACTATATATAATTCCAGAATATTTGTTAGAGACTTCACTACTGCATAGATTTTGTGTACTCTGCTATTTGTGTCTTCGTGATATGTATGACTGAAGATACGAATTAAGTGAATGATATTGGATATGAGTGCCATATTACATTCTAGATGAATAAGCACTGTTCATGTATACCAACACAACAATGGTATTGGATATAATCTTGTGTGTCTTTTAAAATATTCTTAATTTTGTTGATTATTATTGTTACATAGTTGTTTTGTATTCACCCAACTTTAATGTTATTGTAAGCCCTTGATCTAGATACTACATTTATTTTAAAGATTGAGTTGCAATGGGTTATTGTACATTTATAATATTTAAAGTTAGAAATTGGGTTTCTGATTGGCTAGGGTATGCACCAAAGGCAGCCAGAACCCACCACTCTAGTCAGGGTAAGGGAGTTCCACACCCAATATAACCCCTTCTTCACCCCCTTGGTAGAGCAGTCAGGCTTATCCCAGAGGCAATGTGTAAACAAAGAAAGAAAAACACACCCACTCACTCGCTCACTCACCCACTCCACACCGTAAAAAATATCTCATAAATTGTATATAAAACTATAGACCACAATCACATTACTCAAATCATTTGCCAACTAGGCAATTGTCATAACATCATAGGTAGTGCAATAAAGTAAATACTTATAGGTTGCACACGTCATTAAAAATACCATCACTGTACATAATATGCAGTTCCTGAAATGATACTCATTATCCTGTCTTTACAAAGCATAAAACGACATAAATCATATTATCAGGGCATAAAATGCAAGTGGGGTTACAGCAAGCCCACATAAATTACTAGTTAATATCACACATGTGCAGTGTCGTAAATAAGACACCTCATCACCAAGCATGATCATAACTCGTTAAGCTTGTGATGAGTAATACACATAATCACCAAATATTGCAAAGTAACATCCAGTATCACTGTAAATTCATAGAGCAGAGTGCCTCTGTGCTGCTAGTACCCATAATACAGTAATCTTCCACAACACGTAGGTGGCAGGGCCCCCTGCCTACCTACAACAGTGAATTGGGTAGTTCCAGTGATGTTTCGTAAAGGGAGTGGGGGCCTCCGTTGAGGTTTTTACTCCGTGCCGCTACCACCATGGCAGCCAGATGCCCCCACAAGGTATGCACCAACACGAGGGTGGGGTGCAAAATGTCGAATCCTGTGGGGTGACCTCGCTGGGTCCACATCGTGTTAGGGAATGCAAAGTCAGCTGCTGCGACTATGCGAAGGAGTGACTGCTGACTAGCAAAGACCGGAGCTTCCCCCAGCTGGGATGAAGGACGGCTGGACAACTCCCTCCCCCCGAGACTCTCTACTGAGTCGGGAAGTAGTCCTCACATCCTGAGGGGGGCGCGACTCTCAGCCAGTGAAGGGCCTCTGCGTTTTCTCAGAGCGGGCCTACTCCACCCACTCCACAACGCCACCGGAGTTCCTCTGCTCCGGTTCCGGTTTTTGCCTCGAGGCTCCCTTTAAGCAGCAGGGTGGGAGGCGCTTCTCTCTGGCACAATGCAGATGCCGATGGGATGCTCTTTGCCTTCCGCGTTGGCCGGTGCTGCTTCCTGGTTGCTAGGCTTCCCTGATGACAGAGCCCTACCGAGGGATTTTTGGAGTGCAGCCGGCGCTTCTCCTGCAACGAGAACCTGTGGTGTGCTGAGGGTATACACAGGAGTGATCAGTCGGGGCTCACCTCGCTTGAATCTCACAATACCAAGGGGATTAGCCACACGCTGATCTTATAGGCATAAGTAGCGCTCACCACGCACTAACTGCAGGATCCAGAAAAAGTTAGCCTGCACTTGAATGAGGCATAAAGCGCTCACAACGTGCTTCCTTCTTTGATAAGATAAAGAACAGCCAAGTCCTTCTCCTGCTACAGACAGGAGCAGCAGCTGCAGGCCAACCCACCCCACACACATCAGGGCAGCACTCCTCATACAGCTCTCCCAGCTCTCCTTCCAGGCAGGTTACTTTTGGATCCAGCAAGGATCTTTTGAAGTCTTTGATTTCCCTGCGACTTCCAAGAGGAGGCAAGCACACCAGCCCTTGGAGATCTTTCTCCAGCAGGATACCACAGCAGGGCAAAAAGAGCCAGTCCTTTTCTTCTGCCCACAGATAGAAGCAGCAACTGCAAGCCAACCCACCCCTCACACAGAAAAGGCAGCGCTACTCACACAGCTCTTCAGCTCTTCTTCTTGGCAGGGTCCTCATGTTTCTAGAAGTGATCTAAATTCCTGGGGTTTTAGGTCCAATACTTATACCCCATTTTCTCGTTATAGTCTTTGTTTCAGAGTCTCTGAGCTCAGTACAAACTAGTTCTGTCCTCCCTGGTCCAGCTTGACTACAGGGGGTGAAAACAACATTGTGCAGAGAAGACACAGCCTATTCCGGTGCTAGTGAAAACTCCTCCCACCACTCTAAAGGCAGAAAGGTCTATTCAGCCTGGCTATGAGTCACCCAGGAAAGGCAGGACACATCTCAACCACCCTTCCGACTGTCTAGAGTGAATGCACATCCCCAGCTCCTGTCACTCCAAACCCAGACGGTGAATACACAAACAGGCAGAGGCACACAGAATGGTAAAGCAAGAAAATGCCCACTTTCTAAAAGTGGCATTTTCAAACACATAATTTAAAAACCGCCTTCACTAAAAGGTGTGTTGCTAAATTCTGAGTTCAAAGAGCCTAAACTCCATTTCTCTATCTTCTCCCAATGGAAGGTTACACTTGTAAGATATTACAAGTCTGCTCCCATGTTAACCTATGGGACAGACAGCCTTTCAACAGTGAAAAATGAAATGCACAGTATTTCACTATCTGGACATGTAACTACCTGAGAGGTGCCTTACATGTAAGAAAAGGGAAGGTTAAGGCCTGGCAAGTGGGTACACTTGCCCGGTCGACATGGCAGTTTAAAACTGTGCACGCAGACACTGCAGTGGCAGGTCTGAGACACATTTACAGGGCTACTCATGTGGGTGGCACAACCAGTGCTGCAAGCCCTCTAGGAGCATTTGATTTACAGCCCTTGGCACACTCAGTGCACTTTACTAGGGACTTACCAGTGAATCAAATATGCCAATAATAGATAACCATTCATAATCAAAATTTACACAGAGAGCATATGCACTGATCAGTAGTGGTAAAGTGCCCAGAGTGCTATAGCCAACAAAAACAGGGTCAGAAAAATATAGGAGGCAAAAGGTCTGGGGATAAACCTGCAAAAGAGCCAGGTCTAACAATCTCTCAGTGTAAGTTCCAGGATCAAACTTGTGCCATGGCCATGAATTGGACTGGGATTTTATTTATTCAAAATATTCCTCTGTGTCACCCCAGCACTGATACCACCAGGCCGCCATTCACAGCCACCAGGGACTGACCTGCCAGATGCCTCTACTCCACGACCTGCGCCGTGCCTTTCCAGTAGCAATAGGCAGTGGCCCTATATGCTCCAGGGGAGGACAGTTATACTCCCAATGACGTGGATGTCAGTGAATGGCAAGAGGCAATAATCAAGGCGGGAGAAGGAGCCATGTGCCAATGAGTGGAAGGTAAACACTCTTCCCCCTCGCACCAGACGTTTTCCAGGTCCAAAGAGCTCACCCAGTCTGGGAGCCCAGTGGAGTAGCATGTCTGCCATACATCCCTAAGATTGTCCATGACAGCATTAAAGACCTCTCTGATTATGAGTTTACTAGATGTCAGGTCGCTTAGGATTTTGATGAGCTTCTTCAGTGTGCTATGTTGGGACATAGGGGAGCATGTACATGCAGTAGCAACCCTCGTTGACTGTGTATAGATCTTGTAATCAGGGCATACCTGACCTGAGGGTCTCCTCCAGATTGAATAATTAAAATAAGGAAGGACCTGTAAATCAGTATCACCACTCCTGGGACCCAAACAAGACCCCTTCATGGTTTACACTGTCATAGCTGTATCGCCCGCTTGTGTCCAGGAGGTGGGTCTATTGTAGAAAGAGAAGACAGGGGCATGCCATTGGACAAATTGCACAACAGCTTCTCTTTTAATCTTACTGTTATGTCAGCTAACTTACTACAACAAGATTTTGTATGTAGTGAAGTGCAAGGCCTCTGCTTGATTAGCCATTGGGTGTCGTGTATGTGCAAGTAGCTCCATGTAGCCTGCCACAAACTGTGAGAAACTCCCTCCTCCATGAATAAAAGAAGGACTGAATTCCCTGCCCACCCAATTCTCTTCTCACACTTCCACCTCCGTTGTCCATAATCAACCTGTAAAATAAAACATTAATGCCAAACTACATGAACTAGCCCAAGGTTCAAACTGGGGTCCAAGTGTAGCGGGGAACCACAGCAGTCCAGTGAACACGCTGGGATGTATATCATGACATTTACAATCCAAACATCATTGGTATCCATTCACCCTGCACCCATTAATCTAATGCATTTCAGGGGTTAATAAGCAAGTGTTTTTCTTCAGCAGTCAGCATGTAGTGTTAGACTCCATCTGAGGGTTCATGAAGTTTGAGTTGAGTTGTGTAGCTGGCTCGATGATCAACTTGTGGGTCCTAGTGAGTGTCGACGAGCAAGACCAGAATTCCCCATTGCCTCTTCGTCCGGGCTTGGTTGGGCGGGGGGTGACCCTCCTCTGCATCCCAGCAGTTGTGCTCCTCCTGAAGTGTTGCATGCCTGCTATGATGGAGCCACGCCACCCAGATCTCGGCGCAAGATGGATGGTTCTAGGGAGGGCCAGGGACCGCTTGAGATTCTTCCTTTCTTGTAAACCATTCCAGGCTCATTTGGGGGTGTCAAAGAAGTGTTATTACCCATACTTATTGGCTAACTATACGTGATATAGTTTTCAGATTTTCCCTTGATAGACTCAATGTGATTTTATTCCCCTCTTTCCAGTTAGACTGAGGAGGACAACACACTATTGTGTACATTTGGGATATTCTCATCAACTTTTCGAAAAAGATCTTTAGTGACTGAAGAGTACCCTATACCTGGCAAGGTGGAGCTCATCTCAGCTGTGTTTTGCATGTTACATCTCCTCACTACCGTATTGGGAATAACCACAATAGGTTTGCACTTTGTATTTTTTATTGATATATTTTTTATATTTTTTTATTTCAACTGTCACAGGTGTCGGTCACAAGCACGACTTTTCTATTCTTCATATCCGGGTCTAATCGATTTGGGGATTACGGTTACACTATGGCTTGTCCTTTAATTCATCACCTCTCTGGACCGTCCTTTACTAAATTTCTCTCTATATGCTCTATATCTCTAATTCAGACTAACTGAAAATTGTAAATTATATTCCTAACTGTACATCCTTTGTGTTATAAAATTCACAGCCCCTGGCACACTCAGTGCACTTTACGAGGGACTTACCAGTGAATCAAATATGCCAATCATAGATTACTACGTGTTGGCTGTTTTTCTGAAGCAAGCACCTATTAAGAAATGGATTGTACAGATGAAAATAGTTTTACCTCATGTGTTGACTAAATCTTGTTTCCACTGCAATTACCTTTGTGTTCGAATTTCTAAATTCTTTTAATACAGCTTGAGTGCTTGGGTTGACCAGTTTTGCACTCCAGCCATAGTTAATGACAGGATCCCAAGAGGAGGCTGTGTTAAGGTGTCAACATTTTTCAACCCCTTTAAAGAGTCAATGCACCCCCCTGCGGAAAGCTGCTGCATAGTGTTGCCAGGTGAAGGGCACCAGAAAATCAAAATTTCAAAGGAGAGGGCCTCCAGCCATCTGTAAAGGCAGGGGCCACCCTCTGTCGTTTACTGATGCATGTAGCTTTCCAAGGACCCAAGAGGGAGGACTCTCCTCAGTCAGATGGTGTAGGGGTAGCAGCAGTCCAACCCTGTGCACCTTACTCGTCGGACCCTTCCACAGTTCTTTGTTAGGTTATCCTGTACTTCTCCCATTGGGGGAGCATGCGGCCATGTCCAGATCAGTGCAGCCTGCTCAACGACCATAAAGTCAATAGGTGGGTACGTTCAGCTCCAGGCAGCCCCAAATAAGTCCTGCTTAACCCGGTACTTGGGCGGCATTGTTGCAGCTTTGGTGTCCCACACTCCAGCTCTATGGGAGTACCCATAGGTGCAGATAAGTCTGACTACATAAGGGCCTTGGTCCTTCAGGCCTATGCGGTCTATTTGGTCTGAAATCCTTTTATGTCAGCAAAGCTTCATTCACTACTTAGGTATCACGTCCATAAAAAGTTTCACAGAAAGCATTTTGTTAAACATTATTTCTAAATTTTCACCTAAGTGTCTGAGACTACTCAATGAGAAATGCTCTGGTCCTCCACAGAAAAACTGTTGCTAAAAGTCCCACAATTTACACCAAATTCGGAGGCCCTACATTTAGGTACTAAGGTGTGATGTTGTAGAATTCTCTCCAGTTTTCACTAAAATCTGGCCATGTCACGGTACAAAAAAAAAAAAAAGTAGTGGGTGGAATTCCTGAATTAAAATCAGTCAGCGGTAATTATTCTAGACCACATTCCAGTCCCATGGTTTACACCTTGTTGGGACTTTACAAGGAGGTTCAGCCTTCGTCCTGTGGCACAGTGAGCATGCAACACACTTCTGGACAAACCTGTTGCACTTTGTTCTGATCAATAAAAAACTGATGGTGGAATGCTTTAATCTAAACCAGATAATAACCATTTTATGCAAATCGGACATGGATCTGCTTTGGTAGGAACAGTCCAGCTGAACTTCAAGGCTATGTACCCTCTAGAGCTGGTCTCCAACCAGTTGATCGCGAGCTACCAGTAGCTTGTAGAAACCTTCAGAGTAGCTCCCAGCCTTGGGTTAATTTTTCACTAAGAACTGCAATAAGTGTTGTGTTTTCCATTTAAAGTTTAGGCAAGGCTATGCTTATTTTACTTTATTATCAGGCTGCTGTTAGCAGAGCCTTATAATAAAGAGTCTTCCACTCAAATTTATGACCCATGTGGGCCACAGAGGTTCAGAAGTGAAGCTCTGAGGTATTTAACTCTTAAATTAAAGTGGTTTGCAGCTCAGTAGTGGAGCATGAGAACACAATGATATTTCTGAATGCTTTTAAATGAGAGACAATTAAAATGAAGTTAACTTAATGATTGAGTTAACTCTTCATTTTATTTTTCTCCCTTTTCAAAGTCTCACATTTGCAAACAGCAGTCATCTTGCTCCCAGTGGCTGGTAGACACAGTGCCATATTTATAATTGAAAAATACTGTCATTTTCTTTTAAATGGGAGAAATTTAAAGTGAACAAAAATGTTTCTATGAAACATTGCCTTAATGTTTTTCTCTACTTTAAATTTAGCCAATTAAGTTATGTTTTACGAAGCATGTTTCTTCACACGTGCATTCCTCCCTCATATTTAAGCAAATTACTGTATTTTCCTGTTATAAATACGGTAGCATGTCTATAGGCCACTGGCAGTAATATGCCTTCTGTTTGTAAAGACACTTTGACATGAGAGAAAATTAAAATTAGGTTTTGTAATGCATATAAACATTAAGTTAACTTTTGATTTGAATTTCCTCCCATGATTGTATGTTCATGTTGTACATGTAATGGTGCCACATATGGTGAAAGGTATGTCCTGTGCCACAAGTACTTATGACACAGGATCTCATTCACCCATACACATATATGCCATTCATTCACACACATGGTAATAACAGCCCCACAGACCATGCACTCACTGATGCACATGACAGCCCTATCATAGTCCCCCTAGTCACCGTATTTTGTTCAAACCACAGTATCAGGCTCCATAAACATTAAGTTTAAAGTCAATGAAGCTGGGCGAGGAGGTGTCTGGTAACAATGTGCAAGTTACTTGGCCTTCAGTAGCTCAAAACAATTATCACTGATCAGAAGTAGCTCTCATTACAGAAAAGGTTGGAGATCCCTGCTCTAGAGTTAGTGGAACATGCAGCCCTCGGCGTATTTTACCCCCACTCTTTCCATCTTCTATAAATGTCCAGGCGCGACTTGTGACAGGGAAAAGAGGCAGGTCGGGGGAGAGGGGGTGGATCAGGCATGGGCGGCGTAAAGGGGGTGAGGGAGACCAATGTAAAAAAATTAAATAACTTACCTGCTGCCCTACACCATCGCGTCGCGCTTGTCTGCTTCTCTCTTCCGAAGGCACAGGCTCCCAGCCTGCCCTGCGTCCAATCATGAAGCTGCTCTCACGCATGTGAGCAGCTTCAGGATTTGCCTGAGTGCCCTCGATTTGCATTCCAGGACAGACTGGGAGTCTGTGCCTGCTCTCTCCAACCCAGCTGCGTTACTAGGTTGGAGAGAACTTTCACTGCGCATGACGATTTGGCCGGCCTGAGACAGCGGCCAAAACATATGCAGTGAAGGGAGTGTACATACCACTCCCCTCAGTGCCTGTCGTCACTGTGGCCCCGCCCCCAAAACTCGGCACAAGGAAAAAAAAATGGGGTTTTATTATCGTTTTATTTTTCATGTTTTGGAGAGTGCTGGCAGAGGGTGCGACGCTTCTCCGACATAGCAGAGGAGCCGCCCCTGCTGAATGTCTCATAAACTATTTTGGCTCTTATCTGTTACCCTGTTAATCAACATGTGCTTTTCTGTCACTGTTAAACATGTTGTTGTTCACCTTAGTTATTGTTTTGACAAAGCATGACAATCCAGGTAAAATTCTAACCCACTGCCTCCAGTTTGGCGCCTTGTACCCTAATGCGTCTTAGCATTTGTGTGCACTTTATAAGCGGAATACAAAAAATAAAA
Organism: Calotriton arnoldi; assembly: GCA_963921515.1. Classification (NCBI taxonomy): domain Eukaryota; kingdom Metazoa; phylum Chordata; class Amphibia; order Caudata; family Salamandridae; genus Calotriton; species Calotriton arnoldi. Next base: position 2,041,777 of record CAWUFW010000867.1, read on the forward strand.
AAAGAAGCATCAAACGTGCCCCCGAACTCACCTTCTGAAACGTTGGAATCCATGCCACCTCCATAATAAAGAGATTGCCAGTGCTTGTTGCCATTGACATTGCCAACGAGGGGGTAAAAAGGCCGACTATATTGTTCGCAGTACTGCGCCATTGTTCCACGTATTTGTTCCAGCGGCCTTTTGTGCTGTCTGTGTGGAAAGGATATTGTTGATTCATCTCCTGTCACAATTACACCCGCTTGATCTTTTCCCAAAGCTCAGAACTTTTATTTTTTCGGACTTCTGGCATCATTGTTTTTTCTTCTGTGATAAGAAGTGTATTTGTTACTTCTCTATAATTTTATTCTGACATAACTATGTCTTTTTTAAAAAATACTAAAATGTACTCTTCAGTCGAAACATATCCTAAATGAGTTTTGTGTGTGTGTGTTTTTAAAAAAAGTATATTTGTGATATAATATTGCGCTGGGTTGACTCAGCTGTTAAGGTGTTGCTTCTACATTGGAAGCGCAGTAGGTTAACACGGGGTTACTTACTAATGGACTGTGTTTATGCCTTTCTTGGCGTTAGCGCCGCCTCTCTGTCATCGAGATTTCTGATTTATGGTTCTAACTTTGGTGAGGGAGCACTGTGTTCTATGGTATCAATGCAATGTCTCCTTTCAAGCGCCGCCAATGAAAGCCCAAGTAAGTAAAGGATTTTTTTATGCAGCAGTGCTGAGTGTTGTCAGCTAAAGTGCTTGGCATAATAATTCTTTAAATAGCAGAATTAGTAAAATAAAATACATTAAAAATTAAAATGCAAGATTGGCTTGGGCAGCCTTGTTTTGTAGTAGAGAGTAGATACTGTGTCAGAGATGATTAACCTCAACATGTCACATCAGATTAGAGTTATTACTCAGCCTACCTTGAAAAGCGACTCCAGCACGAATCTGTCTAGTATGCGGAAATAATATAAATGGGGAGAACATTACTGTTGTGTGGGGAGATGAGTTGTACAAATATCTCCCGGAGGCTATAGCTGTTGGATATTGAAGAGGAACTCTGTTCAACTAATATATCGAGTGGTAAACATTTCTTAAGAAGGCTCGCTTAATGGCCACGGTACTGCAGTACTGACTGTTCCACATATGTGTAGCCGTCATATCATTGCTCTGTCTTTCATTGATGTTTGCTTTGATCTGCGGCGTTTTAGGGCTTATGTTAACACGAGATTCCAAGGGAAAAAGAAATTAGGCCTTGAGGGCAACATTTCAATATGGAAATTAAGATGGTCCCCCAACGAGCGTTCTTCAGTTCATTAAAGCCAGCCCTGAGTAGAGGTAATGACATGTTTTATGTCTGCCTTAGAGAATTGATTTCAAGGGCATTTTTAAATTGGTAACAGGGAGGGGCGGATTAGGTTTGACAAAGACACTGTGTAAAAGCCATATTTAGCCAATTCCCTCAAGCCTGCATCCTAGGAAATGCAGTAGTAGCCATTGTTATTATTACACCAACATGCTCTTCTTGCCGTGGCTGACATTTTTTCTTGAAACTGGCCGCATGGTGGCTCACAATATTTTAGTATATATACATCTTAAAGACTCTGTCACTCCCAAGTGCAAGGTAAACACTATGTATATATGTAACCTGATTTATTTTAGATTTCAGATTACTAATTGCCTTATTGTAAGCTTACCACACTGGGCCCCAATGTCAGTCAGTGACGTCATAACCTATGTCTCTGTGCAGTTGATCTACTTCTGTTTGTAACATTCTTTTTGGTGTCTTGTAGTAGCACTTAATCTAAAGAGTGGTGACATTCTTTCTGCTATTATCAGTTTTGCAGTACATAGCAGCTGATTATCATCTAGCTACGTTTGGAATTCGGGTAAGACTGAGGTGTGTGTGTGTGTGTGTGTGTGTCTGTCTGTCTGTCTGTCTGACTCATTAAACTGATTTTATCTCCAAGCCTGATACTTTCCTATCGGCGGCCAGCTCAGATACTGTCTCAAAATATTTGAGGGGTGTGAACCAGAAGTCCCCAAAAAGTAAGAAAACTATAATTATGAGAGAAAAAAATAATGTAAAAGACAGTTTACACACCACCGATCGGTCTAATCCTGAGCCAGTACCTCTCTAAGGAAATGGCCATTAGCAGTGGGTCCCTGAAGGATCAGTACTACTGCCCATTCTATTTAACATTTAGCCCTCCTCATTATTTCACATTTTTCCCATCAGCCTGTCCTTCTTTGGTCCTATATTGGTGACAGTTGAGTGAACATCAGCTTCTCCAAAGATCAAAGCATCTTGGAAGCTCTTCACTTAATGCTCACTGGAATTGAAGAGTGAATGTCCAAAATTGCGTTCAGCTCAATAGTGAGAAAATCAAGTTTGTCTTTGTGAGAAGAGATCTCATTTTGCCTCTGTCCCTCTTCCAGAAAGCTGATTTTGGTAATCTGCAAACTATGGCCAATCTTTTCTAAGTTGTCTAGGTGGCAGATCACCTTGGTTGTAGATCCCACTATCAAACTGCGCTTGTAACTACCACTTTTCCCCTGGGATGATGTCTCATGGTGTATGTCTTAGAAAGTCAGCTTCTTCCTTAAGAAAAAATGTTTACAGAGCCATCTTGAAAAACTGAAATGACTGAGCACAATGTAATTTGATGGGGAGAGAATTCCTGAAGTTCTGGCTTTGATCGAAAGTCAAGGTGACACAAGGGATTGTAAGGTGGTGATGATCACTGCTCCACAGAACACTCACAAGAGTGTAGCAATAGATTACATCTTTTAGGTACTTGGAAAACTGGCTGTTCAGATACCTTTAGAATAATGCCAGTTTAAACAAATATATCCACCTGCACTATGATCTGCATCCTTAGCATTCTACAGATCTGGTGTGCCATACGTCTGCATATAAAAGGCTAATATAAAATAGCCTTCATTTGTAATGATATGAAATGTCCAATATGGGTCTTCCCTTAGCCCGTCATTGTTTAATATCTATGTTGCCCCCTTGGCGAGTATTCTTAAGTCCTGGGGCTTCAAGACATTTTCTTACGCCGATGACACCAAGCTTATCATCTCCATCGATGAGAGTCAGCCAGGAACTCGTGGAAATCTACTTGGCTGTCTCTCTGACGTGTCTAGCTGGATGCGATCACATTGTCTGAAGGTGAACGTATAGAAAACTAAAGTTCTGCTGTTTGGAGGGGCTGATAAAGTGTGGAATAACACGTGTGGCCCACCGCTCTTGGCATGTCATCGCTACCCAAAATTGCTGCCAAGAACCTGGAATTCGTGTTGGATGACTCTCTTGCGATGCAAGATAAGGTAAACCTGGTGTGTGGGGGATGTTTTGGACTCCTACGCATGCTGAGAAAGCTATTTAGATGGATCCTTCTAGCCTGCCAAAGGTCGATTACCCAGGTTCACATTCTGAGAATACTATATTACGGCAATGCCCTATATTAAGGTATGACTGATTACCTGTTTAACCGTCTGCACCTCATACAGAACGAGACAGCCAGACTGATCTGTAATAGCCCCAAAAGAAGCTCAGCATCAGCCTGCCTCAATCGGCTGCACTGGCTTCCAGTGTGGAAAACAGGCAGGTTTAAACTACTCTGCTTCGCCCCTAAGTCATTCCATGAGTTAGGGCCAGTGACACTGCATGGCAAAGTTACTTTTTATAAACCCCCTTGTGCGTTGTGCTCTTCTCATCAAGCCTTGATCCGCAGTACACAAATCAGGAAAGCCAGAATGGGTGTCTGCTCGTTTGGTCATCTTACGGCACAACATTTGAATTCCCTACCTTTGAAAATTCAACTCACGGAGGATCTCCTTGCGTTTTGTAAGTGCTTCAAGACCTGGCTTTACCCTCTCTAATGGCATTGATTTTGAAAAGCCTCTGGGTGTTTGATCTAGAGCCGGAATGTCCCTATGGGGATGATGGCTGCGCTTTATAAATAAAATAAAATATATAAAAAAAAAAAAATGGAGCAGTGATCGCCAGCCAAAATACGATCAACCTAAAAGAGAGCTATCTGGAGAACTAGAGACATATTGGCTTTTCCCATGTGTAGGTAGTTAGGAGTACATGTTTTGATTGGGCAGAAGTTGTGTGCTTCCACACAAGAAAGCGCTTCCCTTCCACACAGCTGTGATTTTGTTTATCCAGCTGCCTGAGCCACCAGCAGTATGTCTGTTTGAGCTTGAATATTTGAGGGTCACACAGATGACATAATAATGCCGTTAAAATGTCTTTCATAGCTAGATAATTTATGGTGTTTAGTTTTCTTTAGCAGAAGTACGAATGAGAGAAGTTCCAGCATCCTCACCTTCCATCATTAACATCAGAGTACAGTTTTGTGCTTGAGAGCAGTATGGGATGCCCAGGGTTACACTAATCTAAATGGAATTTTAGGCTTGGCTTGACAGTGCAGGTGCCACTTTACCTTATGTGATCAACAAAAAAGAGCTTTCAGAGTACTTTTGAGAGAGGATATTTGGCTCCACCCACCTGTTGGGTTCCTTGTGTACAGAATTTGATTGGGCCATGTTTATGTGCTTCCACTAAAAATACAGCTTGTACTGCACCTAAAGGCTTGTGGCAAAACTTACACTTGATAGAGCAGGACTGAGTGAGTTATAGTGGTAAGCCATTGATCATGGCTAGTTACCTGATCTGTTTATTAAAAAATACGATGATAAAGACAGTATGCCTGCCGTTCTTATTATGAAAAGCATATGTTAAAGTTAATAGTCATTTAAGTATGGATTGTTATTACTATACTTTAAAGCTTATAGATGGGTATTTTATTACTTGGGGTCTCGCAGATTACCCTAGAAGGTAAGGATTTTGATGTTGGTGATCCACCCTATTAAACCGTGGGAATAGAAGATATGCACAGCATTAACCATTGTTTGGCGGCTTTCTTTGGAGAGACAGTATATTGCTTTGCCAACTGTAATTTTGTATAACATTTGTAATTTTTTGACTGTATGCTTGATAGCTGCCTTTTGGGGAAAGCTTATGCTCAATACAGTAGACTTGAGTTGGTCTTTGACCAACTGGCAGTGTGAAGGGTTCCTGTTCGTATTGTCTCAATTCTCCAAACAGACGGAGACATGTCTGGGTCGGACTCCCTGCCCCCATCTGCCCTCTGACTACCGGCGGCATCCTATATTTAGAGCCGCAGTGGACGCCATGGTCAAAAGATTTGTGCCCTTAAGCCCACAGAACCAATTATTCTTTGCCTTAATCCGGTGGGGGAAGACATTTGTCTCCTTGCTCTTGTTCCACTCGGGCTTATCTACTTGGACTGTTTTTTGGCTGTCGTATCTACTCATAACGAGTCCTGCAAGTTTGCAGTGGTATCTTTTGGATTGTCTACTTCTCTTTTATACATCAAGTTTGCCATCGGCCTTAATCAGTTCCTTTGGTTTCTAGTCCAGGTACATCCCACAACCTCTTATCCGGATATACCCGCCCTGAGGAAGGTGAGACCTTCAATAGGTCGCACACCGAAACGCGCATCGGCATTGTATATAAAACCTTCTGTGGACCATATAGAACCTATTTTTTATATCTGTTTATTTCTATTGTTTAATTCTGAATACCAATTGGATGACACACTTTATTATATAAAAAAAGATCTTTGTATATCAAAACAGTGTTATCTATGTAATTACTGTCTTTGATAATTGTGGTCCACTGTTTTCAAGTATTGCCCTTATTGCTGCTAGTATGACTGGATTCCTGAGTTTCAGGACGGACGAGAATGTGTGGTTATGAGTCTGTTGGTATGAATGGCTGAATGAATGGATTGTTGGGATGTTATCCATCTGTTTGTCTATTGACTATTTATAACAATACTATGTGAATCGACTATTAATACATTTTTATATGTTTTGAACTTATGACTTTTGCATGCCTTTGTCTATAGGCCAGCTTCTTGGGAGGTTATCCATTTGCGACGTACAGCTCTTTTTGACCCATCCAGGTAGAGAATCTCTGTACTATTAGTTTGAGTTGGTTATGGTGACAAGGCAATGATAAAGACTATATAGGCTTGGTTGGTGTGCAGGGAAATGTTATACAAGATGCCATAGGTCTACTCTGTTTATTATGACCAGTTATTACAAAGGCAGTAGGCCTGGCTTACTTATTGTGAAAAGCATATGGTAAAATCAGTAGGCCTCTAAATGTGGATTGTTATCGCATTATGTTACAAACTGTAGAAAAGAATTTGGTTACATGGAAACTCACAGATGACCATAATAGGCAAGGGTTATGGTGAGTCGCCCAAATAAACCATCGGGGGGAAAGACGAGTTGCACTATGGTAATCCTCATTTGACTCTATTATGAGGGATTTTGTATTGTTTTGACAAATGAGTTTGTACGTTTGTAATTTTAATACAATATACTCAATAGTTGCCTTGTGAGGAGGCTTATGACCAAAACAGTATGTCTGAGTTGGTTATGGCGACAAGCCAATGATAAAGTTTAAAGTCTGATTGTTTCATTTCAAATTTTTGTGTGGTTAATTAAAACCATTACAATTAACAAAACCATATACAGTGTTAAAAAGTTCCAAGTCAAGGGGAATACACAACATTTTGACAATTAGCAGTCTGATTGTTCATAATGGAATGTTACGGTAAAAGCAATGTGCCTGACATATTGATTTTGAAAGGCGTTTGTTAAAGTCAATAGGCATTTAAGGGTAGATTGTTATTACTCTGTATTAAAATTTATAGATAGGTATTTTGTTACATGACAAGTCACAGATTACCTTTGTATAGAAGGGTTTTAGTGTTGGTTACTGCCTCTGACAAGCCCCAGGGAGAAAGAATTGCACTTAGCTGTCTGCCAGGATCTTGTAATAAAAACAAAAGCATGAAATAATACATACACCCATTAAAATATATATATCCATTCAGATACATAGAGGGCTTTTGGCTCTGTTCAGCCATTGGTCTGCCTGAGTGTCATTTACAGCGTACTGCATGGGGTAACAGTTCCATGCACATCAGGCTTTGGCTCTCTGGCCCTGTGAATGATGGCATTTTCTTATCACATGTGTAAAACCACCTTAAAATGAGTGTGATTCCATGTCAGGGTTGGTTGGCAAGCCCTTTAGTTTTTAGTTTTCTCTTTTGATAACTCTTAATTTCTTAACTTTGCCTCATTTTATTAGAATGTTTTTAAGAGGATACTACACCTCTCCAGACAATGCAAAAAAGTTGCTTGCTTGCCGTCCATTCTATTTCGGAATGCTGTTGTCCATAGTGTATCATTGTTTTACCATTCCAAGATGGCCAACACTTTGGGTCTAACTGTGGTGGCCACCCTGCGACTTTAAAACAATGATAGACTATTTACAATACTTATGCAAGATGGACACCTGCTGCTAGGTTTAGTTTTGCCGGAGCGGGAAATCTCAGGCTTCGAGTGTAATCATTAAATAACACCCGCCATTGGTTCTATAGACCTTTGTTCATCAACAAGGAGAATTGAGAAGGAGCAATCAGTTACATTATACACCATGTACAGTAAAGCCCATTTAGGGCGTCACAAGAATTATTAAAGAGAAATGGTGTAAGTAAAAGGGTGTTATTGACAAATTAATTCAGCTTGAATTATTTAGTCAATAAGTATTAATATTTAGTCATCAGCATTACAGAGTCAAATAATCCATTAGTCAGTATTTCAATACAAGATAGAATACAACATTAATGAGTATTACAAATAAAATAGAGAAAATACAGCAAGTGTGTTCCATAAAGGAATTCCCTAATCTAGTTTAATCATGTTTATGAATAAGAGTGGCAATTTCTTATATAAACAAAGGAAGGTGTCAGCTCAGAAAACCAAATAAAGAGTTCGGATGAGAGAACTGGAATGCTGAGGAATTAAGCCTTCGCATTTAGGCAATAGAGAGTTTTGCTAGCTGGAAAGTATTCTCAGATATAAATCAGCAGACATTCTGGATGAGAAAGAGTAGGGCTCAGAGGGATCTCTTCCGAAAAAAGAAATCCCTAATTCTACTACCCTGCTCTAGGAACACATACTAATATAAATCTTCTATAACATAATTTCAGCAACTGATGCATTTCCCGTACCCAACGTCCAATCCGGTTTCAGCAAACCTTGGGGGCAGGTGAATTCGCTAGTTCTTTACAAAGGACTGCAAAATCATATCCTTGAAGAGATCCATCATCCACATCTTGTGGTTCAAACAGTCCTTCCCAAGAGTCGCGTTTCCTGCTATTTCCTCTTTTCCCCGTGATAACCTCATAGTCCGCTTTCTAATACATAACAGATGCATGATCACTAACTAATAGAAGGCTTCTGGGAAGTTACAGCATCTGTAGTGGAAGAGAAAAACATCTTGTGCAGGACAACAGTTTAAAGCGAAAACAGGTCTTTTAAGCCTAGCATGTAAAATCAACAATAATGTGACATCAGTGGTCAGGCTAACCAAAGTCAATACTACAAATATTGCCTTTATTATATGTGTGTTCTGTAGCATAACATTTTGCACTTTCCAGTTAAATGTGTTTTGTTTACAAAATGTGAACGTTTGCTCTATCAAGTCCCCTCCCCTCCCCCGATGGCTAGAATAGCCATCACAATTTATCACAAATGAATCTGTAAGGTGCACCTTCCTTCTTTGCCGAGTCATCTATCATACTCTTTAAGAGCTGCATTGCTTTTAACGATTTGTAAGCCTTACTCTTTCTTTCCTCCATTTCTTCCCTCCTTTGCCTTTTGCTTTCTTTATTTCTTTTTGTTTTTAGTTAACATCTAAATCCTTTATACATAGCAAATAAGCATGTTAAGCAAGTGCGAATGATCAATATAGGTTTTAATGTAATCCCTAAAAATCTACTACAGGTATTTCCAAGCCAGCTACTTATAGCATAAGCTCCTTTACCTAATGTTCCTAACACCCTGGTTGTTAATAAGGTTTCTAATTTAGGTTTTAAGTTAGAAATGTTGTTTGCAGATTCTTCTATCATCTTACTCTTATCGGGTATATATGAATAGCAGTGTTGAGCTTTTAACATCTTACATACTCCGTCTTTCTGTGCCAGCAGTATATCTAAATCTAATTTATCTTAAAAAACCTGATCTAATAGCTACTAATCCTGTATTGAGTGCTAGCAAATCACCATATGTACTAGTGATTAACTTATCTACTACTGTGGTAAGCGTTCTAATTTTCTCGTCATTTAGAACTACTCCAACAGGGGAATGATTGCATCCAAAATATCTACCACTAATTGTGTCCCATCAATTGTACTGATTTTGTTTGAGATTTTTTTTAATTGTTAGAACATCTATGTTATTTACACGATACATTTAGGGAACTTTAAAGCTAAATAACAAACAATATCAGCAGGTAACAGGAAAAAGGCTCCAGGGATAACCACTTTCTCCCCAGCAAGTATTTGGACATGCCCTCCAAGAACTTCAATAATATGTTCACAGCTTTTATCCCTATGTGTCTGGTTCTAATGTGATTTCTCCTTTTGTAAAAACATAGTTTCCCTTCCTGTTTTCTTTTCTAATTTCAATATGAAATATATCATTTTCTTTTTATACTCCTTCTTCTTCTTCTTTCTACACATTCTTTAAAACATCATCTTGTTTTGTTGCCTTATGAAATGTGTGAGCTCTCATTTCCTCTAATGCCTGAAATAATTTATTTTCTAATGGCTTAATTAAGCATGTCAAATTTTGTTCATATGCTTTATCAGTATCTATCGATTTTAGAAAGGATAAAATCATAATTAGAAAAATAATATTCAAAACAATTCTGTCCCTAAAATAAGCTAAGCAATATACTACATGTAACTGCATATGACATGGGAATATGATGGTATGTTACATCCTCAGTAGCTAAAACAGGTAAATGTGCATGGACATAACAATCCTTAGCATCTAAAGCGTGTGTGTATTCCTGAACTAATCTAGAATAAACATTGGATGTGAAGTCTCCATTCTAAGCATCTATAAATTAAGTTTTTAATTTTCTCTCATGTTTTGTATGTGTACGTGATGTAAGTGCAGGTGTAGATCTCAGTGTTTCTATCTCTGAGGTAATACTCATACCTACTAAAAGAATTATGAATGTCATTGTAATGACTATTAGTGTAACAGCAATCGCTATTCTACATCTAGCCGTGGTAAGGAAACACGTTTGCCTACAGTCAGACAATCAGTAGAATATGGCAGAATGCATATTTAATATTCTGCTTTGATTTCTACTTGTGCAAAATAAGTAAAACCTTCAATGATCTACTTGCACATATTTCATTCAGTTTATATATAATAGACTTCGTAAGGCATCCCTAGCCCTACTTCATCTTCTTTTAAATATGTCAACCCTACTATTCTACTGCAACCTTGGCCCTAGGGAAATGTTCTTAATTCTTTTTGATTGTTTTATTTTTTTTACACAATAATGGTCACATTCACTTATCAGTTGTTCCAGTCTTTAGTTCTATTTAGACATAATCCATTATTTGTAAAACCAGGTATTGTTGAATTGAATTAACCAGGTGTCAATTGCCAAGTATATGTTATGATTTTGCCCTTGATAAGCATTGGTACAGTAAGTAATGCCATTGACCTCTGGGTCATTTGTTGGTGTATTTATTCTTCTTTGCTAGTAATGTAGGGTTATCTCGCCCAAGTTTTCACAGTGTGTGACCTTTGATCCCAGCAAGCCATTGCATTTTGTTCCATGAGGCCTGGATAATCTTCGTTGCCACTTATGTTCCCACCTAAAACACTAGGAGCCAGATGGCTTACATTAATATATTTACTCTCCTCTTTGTGTGCGAATATGTGATGCACTGTGTGAATACACTTGGATAATGAGATTCCTGCATGATATTTTGAACACTAGCTGTTCCAGGTCACTAACCCTGGTTTATAGGTAATGGTATCTCTAAGGTTAGAGATCTCACTGTTTTAGAGGGTGTAGTGCAGTGCTCAAGTTCGATTGTTTAATCTTATTCTAATACAGACTTATTTTCGTTAGTGTTCCTTCTCATTTTCTAGGATTTTCAAAGTGGATAATCTCCAGTTTTCAATCAACTCACCCTGTATAGAAGGGTTGAGTAACTATCTTTTGATCTTGCATGGAATGCGTGCAAATGTATAACTCCTGCTCAGTATAGGCTAGGAGAACAAGGGTCTTAGAGGTCCTTATGAAATCTGCTCATCTTGTGAAGCAGATGAAACATGTCGACCTAGAATAGACACATTTGTTCAGTAAATGCCTCTTTGTGTCATGTTATGTTTTTAACTATATCACAGGGCCCCTCTTACTAAAGAACTGGGTTAGGATTCCGTGGAGATATTTTTAACGTTTTATTTCCTATAATCCCACTAAGAACATAGAGAATATCAAAGTGCTCCTTCCCACTGCGAGGTTGAGCACACCTGGTGGTGAGTACTTCACTAGGTGAGGACCTGATCATGAAGAATGCAGATGATTAGCATGTGGGTGAGGGTTCTATAAGAACACACGTAGTATGCCTGATGAGCACTAAGGAACAGGGTATAGTGACTGCTTGTTTTGGGAGACACCCTCCACTTTTGGTTTACGTATATCAGTTCGGGGAAACTGAGGGGCTTTCCCACATAACAGTTCCCCTCTCCTTTTATTGATTTTGGTAGTACAAGAATCTAGCCTTAGATCACAGAAGCCCTTCTACACCCTGGTGGGTGCAACCTCCCTTGGTCATGTGAACCCTAGAGCACTGATTTAAAAATCCAGCCGGTCTATGCAGTCATTTCAGATATCTTTTGTTGATTCTATGTCTCTGTCCATAAAAGACTTCTAGCGAGGTCTATTATTTACTGTCCTGGTTCCAGCTAAGTCATACACAATATTCAGGTGACAGCAGGAAGGAGGGGGAGCCTGGGAAGTTCTCTCTAAGGGTCCCGAAAACACCAGCACACAAAGGAGGGAACAACCTTCACACTTGTCAATCAGCTAGCCTTGTCTGTAGCAACAGTGGGGGTCTTTATCAGGGTTTTGTAATTGACATAGCAGGTCTGCAAGGTGACCTCCATCCTCCTCTTTGTGTACAGTACTCACACAGTGGAATCAAAATGGCTAACATGGTACACATCCTTGTACACTTCTGACATACATTGAAAGAATGCACGCTTGAAAACACACTCACTACAATCACACACGCTGAGATGTATTGTAGGACCCAGTTTTATTGAACTGAACAGTTTATTCATGGAGGTGGTTGGCCACCTGCCTCTGTAGCAATTATGGAAAAGGCCTGTCCTACAACTAACACTTCACACTGCCATCACTAGCAGTACCTTACAATCCGATGAAGGTACAGTAGTCTCCTTCTGTATGGAAGGTATACCTGGGGGCCTCCTTCCAAGCCACAGAGTCCTCTCTGAGTTCATAGCCCTTTAAACTACCTAGCTACAGTGGAGCTCAGCTCACATGCATGACTGAGCCTAAAACAAAAATTGTAAACCTGCGCAGAAACGTGGGTCACACAGAGCCGAGGCTTATGCTTGCAAATCATGCAGGGGACATTTCATGTTCCAATACTAAGTAGATGTATGTTCTTTTTAAATGTGTTAAATGTACGAGTGTCTGTAAATCCTAAGCTATCAGACCATATATATATTTTTTAATTTACTGTATTTTGTTTTTTTATAAGCATTTGTTCACATTTATACAATAGCTTTCTATTGATCTCTGCAATGCATAAAGTTGTTTTCCATTTTATTTATTTTTTATGCATAGGTCTTTATGTTGTTAGTGGTGTTCCCTGTCTTCACTCATTTAAGTGTGATTCCCTTGTAGTTCCTGTGAGTGGCCCTGAGTGGTGTGTGACTCATTCCAAGTATTGAAGTAGATTTGAGCCTGTTTGGGTTGTAGTACTACTGTATTAGATGTGGGTGTAATATTTATGAACTGCAACCGAACATCCCTTTGTACAAGTGTTTTTGTATATGCATGTCCCTCCTTTTACCCCTCTTTAATTTTCCCCTTACTCCTCCCCCCTCAGTAATAGATATTCCTTATTTTCCAGCCACTCCCACCTATGACTCCCACTTCCATATCTGAAACGTTGAGCTGTGTGCGCCAAGTTGTATGCACTCTTGGAGAGAACTCCATTCATAATAGATAAGACCGTCATACCTTTGTCAATTACATGTAAGAGTACTTGAAATAGGTACTGCAGGAGTACTACTACTCGTACTGGTGTGATTGCCTTTTTGACAGTATTTACTGAGACCAGTGGAACCATCTTTCATCTCTAGCTCTTTGAGAACAAGCATTGGCAATGCTAGTAAGTCTGGCTTTAATGTGCTCCACCCTACACTGGCAAAAATGTGCAGCACACTCTTTATTCATATGGTCACGTCTCTTACTCTCCACTTAAATACACACACCTCTCACCTTGCAATCACATAAATACACCGTTCACTCTGTACTCACAAACTGCCTAACCTGCAATCACAAACTTTCTACCTTGCACTCAAACTCTTCTCACCCACCACTCTTCCAGCACTTACCCTTAAGTCACACACCACTTACCCTGCACTCTTAAATCACTCACCCTGCACCAGATACCGCTCACCATGTACTAAACCGCTCAAACTCCACTAAAAATCACTTACACCCATCGCTAACCATTCAGTTGCACACCTCTCACCCTCCACTCATCACCGTACTGATCACTCACACGCACACACACTCACCCGCACACACACTCACACACACACACCATTCATTATGTACACACACTGCACCAATATCACTCACCCTGCATTCAGACCCTGCACGCACACACCGCTTACCATGAACACTCATGCATCACTAACCTTGCTCTTACAGACCTTATTCTACACTCAGGCACTACTCATTCTGTACACTGACACTATACTCAGATATACAGCATTCATGCACCGTTTACTCTGCACAGACAGCACTCATGCTACCCACCATTTACTCACACATCTCACCTAGCACTTCCAGTGCTCACACTGAACTTACATCTGACACGCTGCGCTCATGCTCCTCTCACCTTGGATTTATCCACAGCTCACTCTGCACTCACCCACCGCTCACAATGCACTCAAGCAGTTTTCACACACCACTCTCCCTGCACTTACACACAACTCTATCTTCACACAGGCAGACCACTCTCCCTGCGCACACACACAGCTCACTATGCTCATTCATACATTGCTTACTCTAATACTAATACACCGCTCACCATGCACAAGCACACTGCTCACCCTGCAGGCTCAGACACTGCTCACCCTGCAGGCTCAGACACTGCTCACCCTGCAGGCTCAGACACTGTTCACCCTGCAGGCTCAGGCACTGCTCACCCTGCAGGCTCAGGCACTACTCACCCTGCAGGCTCAGGCACTGCTCACCCTGCAGGCTCAGGCACTGCTCACCCTACACGCTCAGACACTGCACACCCTGCACGCTCAGACACTGCTTATCCTACACGGCATTCATACTCAGAACAAGAAAAAAAAAAACATTCTCTCAAGGAGTGCCATGTTAAGGTATGTGAAAATTGCATGTAGATTAACGTAGACTTGGAAATCCCATACGGATCTCGAAAACAAAACTACACTCTGGACTTGATGATAAGGGAGGGGGTGAGACTGCTATACAGCAAATACCTCCTCCTTACTGTTTTCTTCCTATCTCTGCTGCTGCCAGAGAAGACCAAACACCATAATTGTCTGATTATGTAGGAGACCTTGGTTAAAAGCATGCAGTGACATGTCTGTGACTGTAAGAAATTGGGTTATTGGTGGAGGGGGGTGGAAGCTCTACTCGGGCAACAACCGCAAACCTTGTCAGGGTGAACCACAAAAGTCACTATATTAACCTGTGCTTAACCCTCTTGTAGCTTGGCATAAAGCTGTCAGGCTTAACTTTGAGGTATGTGTAAATTATTTAAGCAGCACAGAAACAGTAGTAAAATGACCAAACCAATTTAGAAAAATAGAATAAATTGTAATAAATAAAATGATACCAGAATGAGAAAAATGTAATTAGTAGAACCAGCGATATTACATTTTCAAGTTTTAAGTGAAAAGAGCACCTAAAAGCACAAAGCGCCACTCGGTCATCTGGTCATGCTAGGCCGGGGGAAAGTCGCATGTTCAGGCCGAATGCAATGGAGCACGGGTCGGATACAGAGACCAGGTTAGTTCTGCTGAAAAGTTACCTTCTAAGTCTGGCGCAGAGAGTTCCATTTGCAGTGGAGGAGGCTGGGTGTTGCGGACGGTCATTGTTGAGGCTTAGCGTTGGCAGTCGTCGCGGGCGGTCATTGATGTTGCACAAAGTGTGGGTCTCGCATTGCTGGCGGTCGCTGTCAACGTGAAGAGCAGGTCTCACCGGAGCTTTGCATGGCGGTCTCTCAGGCGGCAGGGTCTTGGCGTGAACTGGCCCGTTTATGGTTATGAGAAGACTTAACTTTAGGATTTTCACTTTTTCTTTAGGGGCAGTAAATTGTGATGCCAGCCAAGGGTCCAGAACATAAGTGGGGGGCACCGCTTGGGGATCAGGGACTCAATCTAGCAGAGGCCATCGGGCTCAGACAGGTCCAGTTGCAGTTCCAGGCAGGTCCAGTTGCAGCAGGCCAACTGGGCGGTTGCAGGGAGGCCTCTGAAGCTTGCTATGTCCCTGTAGCTCACACACGTCAGCCATCTGACACTTGGTGTCACACTGCTTAGCCAGTGATAAAGGCAAGCAGGTCCAGCCTTCATTCGTAGACAGCCAGGCAGACCTTCTAGCAGAAGGGCAGTCCTCCGTCAGCAGGGAACTCCTCTTTCCATAACTTCCACAGGACATGTCCAAGAGTGTTCTGATGAGCACCTCTGGTGGTCCAGTATTTATATCTGGTCTGTCTGTTTGTGTGTGCAAGTGGATTCCCTGACCTACTCCCACAACGTGGTCTGGAAAGTTTTTCCCCTTCTAAGGCTCCAAACTGTCTTGGGGTGACAAAGGCCGGGCAGGCCTGGTGTCAATTTCTTTTGGGTGCGCAGGAGGCAACCCCATTTGAAGTCGAAGCGGGCTGGGTACAGCCCCTCCCCAGTCACCCTGCCAGAATGGCCCATCCTGACCGCACCGAAACTCCTTTTGTGTCATGGTCTGGAAGGAATACACAACCCCATTCACAGTCGTGATCCAGGACACTGGCAGAAGGCATAGTTGGTTGGGACAAGAAAATACCAACTTTTTTAAAGAGGATATAAAATTACAGTTCATTTGAGTGTAAAGAGCATATTCCTATGTGCTTCCAATCTAAGGTAAGCACTATCTAAATGTAATAAGGTAACACAGCGTTGGTCAATGGGACAGATAGTACTTACAGTGAAAAATAACTTTAGTATTTTATCCCTCCTAGGGCATGTAAAACCTAAACACACGTCCTACTTGTCCTACTTTTTAAACACAATATACCCTGCCCTATGAGCTGCTGGGGCCTACCTTAGAGGTGACATAAGTATTATAAAGGAAGGTTTGCAAAAGGTTTATTATGCCAGATGAAAGTGGTAGTTTAAAACTTGCGCTACAGACTGCAGTGGCAGGCCTGAGACATGTTTTAAAAGGTTTCTTTAGTGGGTGGAACAAGGAGGGCTGCAGGCTCACTAGTAGCATTTAATTTATAGGCAATGTATAAATGTCAAATGCGCCAATTTGGTGATGGACAATTTTTACCATGTTTTAAGGAGAGCGCACACGCACTTTAGCACTAGTTAGCAATGGTGAAGTGCACAGATTACTAAAGCCAACAAAAATGAATTCAGCAAACAGAAGTGAAGGCAAACTGTTTGGGAGAATACTACGCGAAGGATGTCAGGTCTAACAGTGACCTAAAGGGCAGGCACAATACTGGCCAACTTAGTAAGCCACCTTGTCACGATGGGCCGCCCCTGGACATGGAAGAGGGAGATAGCGACCCCTTACCTCCTTACGTTTCCCCTGCGTTCTTCTTACAGTCACCCACAACCGAGGACGGTGTCGAGCCCTTTAATTCACCGTACTTCCTGGAGACTGCCCCGTCTCATGTGACCCCATCACATGCTCCAATGGGTGTCGGCGTGACGGAGGAGGCCGGCTTTTTAACAGGACCTGTACAGGAAGAAGTCGTCCGTTGCGAGGCTGAAGCAGCAGGGAGTTCCTATGGAGCCTATCTGGAGTGGAGGAGCAACGGGTATACGACGCGACCTGTTACGCCGGTGGTAGAGAGCGGAGAGAAGACGCCATCCGAAGCCGCGGGACGCCGGGATCCAGAAGAGCAGAGCAGGGAGCCGGACCCTATCCGGCGCCACCAGCTGACCAGCCGTGCTCCTGGAGGAGCGTGGCTACCTGAGGTACGTGGCCGTATCCGGGAGTGGTTCGGGAAAGGGAGGCCTGCTGGTAGAGGTTCCACAGGCAGGGAGGGGGAAGGGTGACCGGTCTCCGCACAACCGGTTCTGAGTATTAGTCAGCTTAATTCAATCTAATAGAAACACTCGGTGGTGGTGTGTTGGTGTCCTCCCCTCACCCCTTTTCCCCGGTTGTCCAATAGATGAAACGTATCGGTTCCCTAAAATTTGTGTTTCTTTTCTTTTATTTATTTCTATGTCGGGCTAATTCCTGAGGTCCCTCAACCATCAGAACGGGCAAAGAGAAGTCCACGCCACTTCCTCTGAAGAGAAGACGGAAACTGCAGAGCCTTTTGTGTTGTTATTGAGAAACCGATACAATAAAGACACCTTGTGTTGACCGAAAACCCTCTCTGTCCCTCTGTGCCCACTGACACATGGTGGAGAATGCGGGCAAAGCTCCATTGAACTGTTGAAATGGAGAATCTAATACAACAACTGATACGGGGACAAGAGAAACTTGAGTGGGCAGTAGAGAAACAAATTACTGCGGCCCAAGCCGATAGGGAAAAGTTCACTACTTCCATCACCCAACACCTGGAGAATCTCCAAAAGATATCTGAAAGACAGGACCTGTCCTCTATTACCAGGGTTGGAACCCCGGGTAGTTTTCCCACTGTAGCACTGCAGAAATACGTACCCAGAGACGACCTGGATGCGTTTCTTTTAAATTTTGAGCATGCTGCCAAAGCGTCAGGACGGCCAGAACAGAAATGGCCTTTCTTTTTAGCTCCACTACTAAGCGGTGAAGCCCAGGCGACTTATCAAGTTGCCAGTCCCCATGGCAACACTCCATACAAAGACGTGAAGGAAATCATCCTAGAACACATGGGAATGGATAGTGAAGCTTACCGCCTGCACTTCAGAAAGGAGAAGGGATGTCCAGGGGATAGTCCCAAGACCCTGTTTTTTAAACTGAAGACGGCTGCGGACAAATGGTTACAACCCCAAGAGAGAACCAAAGAGGAGATAATGTCCCTCATATATCTCGAGCAATTTATGGAAGCCCTTCCTTTTTCTACACAGAAATGGCTCCGGCAACACACCCACCTATCTGTAGAGCAGGCAGTCGAAATGGCCACCACATACGCCCGGGCTCAACCAAAACCTGGCCTGTGGGAAGCCGATAAAACCCTACGATCCAACCCAGCAAAACCAGAGAAAAAATACCCAAAGGCCCTTATTGAAACACAGAAACCCCGCTTTGTTAAACCTGAAGTGGTTGCACCTAAAGGACCTCAATGCTTCGAATGCGGGACCTGGGGACATATCGCCCGTCTCTGCCCCCAGAAGAAAAACACGGAGGAGCCGATGGATGTCAGCTACCTACCCAAACACGTCTTATACACAGAAGAACTTGGCACATGCTTCTATGTAAGTCTGGTGATTAATGGGATACATGTTAGAAGTCTACTCGATTCCGGCTGTAGACAGTCTGTCATCCACTCAGCCTTGGTCAATCCCACAAATATCCTCCCAAGACAACAGGTGCCCATTCGTTGTGTCCATGGAGACGTAAAGAACTATCCCCTTGCTAAAGTTAAGGTCAGGGTACCCGAGGGGCAGGAATTACAGGTCACCGTGGGGGTCCTTCCTACACTGCCAGAAAAACTAATACTCGGGACAGATAACCCCGACTTCATATCTCTCCTCACCCAGAAAATCAACAGTGCACTCAAGAAAACCCCTGTTCTTCTCACCCAAGCTCCCTGGCAAGGAGACCGCCACTTTCGGTATGCCCAGAAGAACGATCCCACGCTTAAGATAGCATGGCAACAAGCGTTCACTCCCTCTCCTGCTACTTATCCCGCCTTCATGGTGGAGCAAGACCTACTCTATACGAAATGGGGTCCCTCAGACACAAAACAGCTACTCGTACCCCAGTCCTTTAGAGACCAAGTGCTGTTTTTCGCCCATAGTCAGCTCCTAGCTGGTCATACCGGGGCCCAGAAAACGAGTCAGACCATATTGAAACATTTCTACTGGCCTGGCATACACGCTGACATCACTAGGTACTGCCGAGAGTGTGAGATATGCCAAAAGAAAAACCCATATCGCCCTCCTGCCGTGCCCCTACAGCCCCTCCCCATTATTGGGAAACCGTTTGAACGTGTGGGAATGGACCTCATAGGACCATTGCCCAGATCAAAGAAAGGGAATGTCTATGCCCTGGTTATCATTGATTATGCCACCCGGTACCCCGAAGCCTTTGCGATACGCACCCCCAATACCACCACCATTTGCGAGAAATTAGTAGAACTATTCTCCCGAGTGGGGTTTCCCCACGAGATCCTCACGGACCAAGGTATCCCATTCGTTTCCCGTCTGATGCGACAGGTGTGTAAATCCCTCGATATCACCCAGATGAGAACATCTGTCTACCATCCACAAACAGATGGTTTGTGTGAAAGGTATAATGGCACCATCAAACTAACCCTAAAGAAAATGATGACAGCAGAGGGAGCCGATTGGGACGCGCTTCTCCCCTTGGCCTTATTCATTAACCCGTTGCCAGACCCAGAGCAGCCGAGGATGCTCTCCTTTTGAGCTACTGTACAGGAGGCAACCCCGTACCCTTCTTGAAATGACCAAAGAAGCGTGGGAGCGAGAAAACCCCGAAGAACATCGATCCCTCTTGGACTATACCCAAGGTCTGCGCTCGCGTCTCAACAAACTACGCGACTTCGCCCATGCCAATCTAGAACAAGCCCAAGTACGTCAGCAGACCTTTTATAACAAAGGGAAGAGGTGGCGTCACCTTCAGGTCCACGACTGGGTACTAGTGCTCCTACCATCATCCCTCCCAAAAACCCGGTCCGAATGGAAAGGTCCCTATGAAGTAATAGAGATGATAGGACTGACCACTTATCGATTACGACTAAGCAAAACGAAAAACCAGATCTTCCATATAAATCTTCTAAAAAAATGGTTAGGCCCTCCCCCATCAGCGGTCCTTCTGGGTGCCCCGGTTATCAAAGAGATAGTCACCACTCTCCCCGATTTAAACATCAGCGAAGCCCTTTCCTGCTCCCAACGAAAAGCCTTAGAACCAGTACTGTCTTCCTTTACACATATATTCACCGATAT
This sequence comes from Calotriton arnoldi, assembly GCA_963921515.1. NCBI lineage: Eukaryota > Metazoa > Chordata > Amphibia > Caudata > Salamandridae > Calotriton > Calotriton arnoldi. The sequence continues at coordinate 2,062,316 of CAWUFW010000867.1, forward strand.
TCCAGGCCATACACATTTAGTGGAACACTCCATCCCCTCAGAGCCCGGGAGGGTGATTAGACAGCGTCCTTACCGTATACCTGCAGCTCGGAGAATGGCTGTTGAAAAGGAAATCACCAAAATGCTTGCTATGGGGGTCATTCGCCCCTCTCATAGTAACTGGTCGTCGCCCATAGTGTTGGTGCCCAAACCCGACGGCTCTGTGAGGTTTTGTTTTGATTTTAGGGCGGTAAACGCCATCACAAAATTTGATTTGTATCCTCTACCGAGGGTTGACGAATTATTAGAGCAGCTAGGTGAGGCCCAGTATATCACCACATTGGACCTCATCAAAGGTTACTGGCAAGTACCCCTGTCCCCAAAAGACCAAGCCAAGACAGCCTTCACGACTCCTTCAGGGTTATACGAATTTACTGTCCTCCCTTTCGGCCTCCACGGTGCTCCAGCCACCTTCCAAAGACTCATGGATGTGGTTTTACGGGAACACCGGGGATATTCCGCTGCCTGTTTGGATGATATAATCATCTATAGTCCGAATTGGGAAAAACATCTAGAGCACTGTCGAAGTGTCCTCCAGGCCCTTGCAGACGCTGGACTTCATGTTAACTCCAAGAAGTCCCGGGTCGGCTACCAAAAAGTCCGCTATTTGGGATACCTCCTGGGAAACGGGGTTATCGAGCCACAGGAGGAGAAAATCAGGGCTATTACCAACACCCCTTTCCCCACCACAAAAAGGGAGATTAGGGCGTTTTTAGGCCTCTTGGGGTACCATCGTAGATTCATTCCCCGATACGCAGAGATAGCCTCCCCTCTGACCGGGCTCCTCAAGAAGAACATAGGGACCAAAGACCTACACAACCCCTCCCCCTTGGCCCGTCAGGCTTTTCGGGACCTCAAGCAGGCCATCACCTCTAGCCCTGTTCTTGTGTCCCCTGATTTCACAAAACCATTCATCCTCCAGAGCGATGCCTCAGACTCGGGTCTGGGGGCTGTATTGTCTCAACTCTCAAGTGACGGTCTGGAACTCCCTGTCCTCTTCATTAGTAGACAGCTATTTCCCCGTGAGAAGAATTACCCCATCATCGTGAAGGAATGCCTTGCCGTCAAATGGGCAGTGGACAAGTTACGGTATTATCTCGAGGGCACTCCCTTCGTACTATATACGGACCATGCCCCTCTCCTTTGGTTGAGCCGCAATAAAGGGAATAACCCCCGTATCCTACGGTGGTTCCTATCCCTCCAGTCATTTTCTTTTGAAGTTCGGCATCGGAAGGGCACCCACAACAGGAACGCAGACTTCCTTTCTCGAATTTCCCAGTTCCCCGATCGTGAACTGGCTACAGGGGGGATGTGTCACGATGGGCCGCCCCTGGACTTGGAAGAGGGAAATAGTGACCCCTTACCTCCTTACGTTTCCCCTGTGTTCTTCTTACAGTCACCCACAACCGAGGACGGTGTCGAGCCCTTTAATTCACCGTACTTCCTGGAGCCCCGTGTCATGTGACCCCATCACATGCTCCAATGGGTGTCGGCGTGATGGAGGAGGCCGGCTTTTTAACAGGACCTGTACAGGAAGAAGTCGTCCGTTGCGAGGCTGAAGCAGCAGGGAGTTCCTACGGAGCCTATCTGGAGTGGAGGAGCAGCGGGTACACAACGCGACCTGTTACGCCGGTGGTAGAGAGTGGAGAGAAGACGCCATCCGAAGCCGCGGGACGCCGGGATCCAGAAGAGCAGAGCAGGGAGCCGGACCCTATCCGGCTCCACCAGCTGACCAGCCGCGCTCCTGGAGGAGCGTGGCTACCCGAGGTACGTGGCCGTATCCGGGAGTGGTTCGGGAAAGGAAGGCCTGCTGGTAGAGGTTCCACAGGCAGGGAGGGGGAAGGGTGACCGGTCTCCGCACAACCGGTTCTGAGTACTAGTCAGCTTAATTAAAGCTAATAGAAACACTCGGTGGTGGTGTGTTGGTGTCCTCCCCTCACCCCTTTTCCCCGGTTGTCCAATAGATGAAACGTATCGGTTCCCTAAAATTCGTGTTTCTTTTCTTTTATTTATTTCTATGTCGGGCTAATTCCTGAGGTCCCTCAACCATCAGAACGGGCAAAGAGAAGTCCACGCCACTTTCTCTGAAGAGAAGACGGAAACTGCAGAGCCTTTTGTGTTGTTATTGAGAAACCGATACAATAAAGACACCTTGTTTTGACCGAAAACCCTCTCTGTGCCCACTGACACACCTCTAGAGAAAAAAAGTAGCAGACAGACTCGCACAGCTTGATAAATAAAAAAAATAAAAATACAATGATCACAGCTCCTTGGAGGGAACACACTTTTTCTGTAGAAGAACACAGCTTTTACCAAATTAAAAAGTGCTCTCAGGTGAACAAGCCAACTTTAGGGTGAAGCACAGACCCTCTCTTTAGTACCCCTGAAAGCTCTTTTTTTGTGACATTCGGTTTGGTGACACCTGTCCAGCCTCCCTGCTAGTCCCTCCCACCTCCCAAGACTACAAATGCAGGGCGCAGCGCTGCCGCGCCAAAGGCAAGCCAGTTCACGCCCAGTGCCAGGACCCCTCCGATACACCACCAAGGAACCCCTGGACCCTGGATACCGATACATCAGCTGCCTCTCCGCCGCACCTTGCTCAACCAAAGGACACTTCACATGCTGACATTGCCGCTTCTCCAGCACCACTACTGACGAGGTTCCCACGCGAACTCTGCTAAGAAGACCGCAAACAACCCGTAACCGCTCCAATGTATCCTGCTCAACGCATGCTCCCTCTGCAAACGCACCACGGAACTCTAGGACACCATCACCACCCTCTCCACAGACATCACCTTCATCACTGAGATGTGGCTCAACACCTCTTCAAACCCCGACATCACCACCACCACTTCCGAAGGCTACAAAATGGTTCACAGAGACTGCGCCAACAAACAAGGCAGAGGCATCCCCATCATCTTCAAGGAAATTATCAGATGCACCATCACCAACGATGACCCCATGCCTATCTTGAACACCTCAACTTCCAACTACAGACAGAAACAAAGACCACGATAAGGGGCAGCCTCGCCTACAGATCCCCGGGACCCCAACCAACTTTCTGCGACACCATCTCCAACGTCATCGCCCCCCCCTAGCCATCGACTACCGCAACTAAGTCCTACTCGGCGACCACAATTTCCACATCAACGACACCCAACTGGTCACTGAACCCACGAACAAGGCTGGACACACACTGAACCCCATTTTCACCTCCAGCAACAGAATTTAATTCAGCCACACCACATAAATCACCTGGACGGCCCACGCCATCGTACACTTCACCATCTCTGACGCCCAGCACACCATTACTAAGCGCCACACCTCCTCCCACCGCAGCTGGAGCAAGGTCACTGGATCTCAGTGGACCCAGCCGCTCACCACCACCCAACCCGAAGCCCCAACAGACCTCAACCAGGCCATCCAGAATGTCTCTACCTGGATCACCAACTGCGCCAACAGTGTTGCCCCTTTGAAACCTACTAAAGACCACAAAACCACAAGACAAGCCAGCTGGTGCACCCCAGAGCGCAGGTCCACCAAGCACAACTGCTACCAACTGGAGAAAAGATAGCGCAGCACTAAGAACCCCACCGACAGAGCCGCCTTCAAGACAGGCCTCGGCAACCATCACTGGCACATCAAGGAAGTCAAGAAATCAGCCATCACCATCTGCATCAACAAAAACTCTTCAAAATAATCAAAGAATTCTCCCACCGAAACGCCACAGAGAACACCATCCACCCCTCCCAAGAGCTCTGCGACACACTCTCAGACTACTTCCACAACAAGATTGCCACCATCTACAGCAACTTTAGCAACCCCCAACTCACCACCCTCGACCTCCACAACCTCAACCAATCAGCGAACACCAGTCAAAGAGTTGCCACCTGGTGTCCCTTCACTACCCTGACCACCACCGCTATCATGTCTCCATCCACACCCGGGCTCCCACCGACCCCTGCCCCCACCACCTCTTCAACCTCAGAGCTAACCCAATCAGCACGGAACTCACCAGCATACTCAACTCCTCCATCTCTACAGCAACCTTCCCGAACAAATGGAAAGATGCCAAGGTCAGACCTCTACTAAAGAAACCCACTACCGACCTCAAAAACTATCGACCAATCACCCTGCCCCCCTACCCAGCCAAAGTACTTGAGAAAGCCATTAACCACCAGCTAACTGAATTCCTGGATCAAAGCTACCTACTGGATGCCTCACAATCAGGATTCCGGGCCGACCACAGCACAGAGACCGTGCTGATCGCCGCCACAGATGACATCCGAACTCTCCTCAACGGCAGAGAAACTGTGGCTCTGATCCTTCTTGACCTCTCTGCAGCTTTCGGCACCATTTCCCACAGCACCCTCATCAATAGACCCCACAACATCGGGATACAGCAAGACGCCCTCAAGTGGATCGCATCCTTCCTTACAGGACGCACACAGGGCATCCAGCTGCCTCCCTTCTCCTCAGCACCCAAGAACATCTTATGCGATGTACCTCAAGGATCTTCTCTCAGCCCTACCCTATTCAACACCTACATGACCCCCTCGCAGACTTTGTCAGATTCCACGGCCTCAACATAATCTCCTACACGGACGACACTCAACTTAATCCTCTTGCTCACCGAATACCCCACCAATGCCAGAACCAACAACTTCAACACCATGACCAATCTAACCAACTGGATGAGTGACAACTGCCTCAGACTAAACTCTGACAAGACAGAAGTACTGATCTTCGGAAACTCCACCTCCGCCTGGGACCACAGCTGGTGGCCAGCTGAACTTGAACCCACTCCCACACCAACAGACCATGCGTGCAACCTAGGGATCATCCTCGACAGTCAGTTATCCACAAAACAACAAGTGAACGCGGTTGCCTCCTCCTGCTTCCACACAATCCGCATGCTCTGCAGAATCTTCAGTTGGATCCCTGTCGACACCAGAAAGACCGTCACTCAGGTCCTCATCACCAGCAACCTCGAATGTGGCAACACTGTCTACGCCGGCATCCCCACCCAACTTCTTAAGACTCCAGACCATACAGAACGCTGCAGCCAGGCTCATCCTGGACCTTCCCAAACAGTGCCACATCACCCCCACCTCAGAAATGTTCACTGGCTCCCCATCCAGAAGAGATTCCAGTTCAAGATACTCACACACACCTACAAAGCCCTCCACGACCGAGGACCATCCTACATCAAACATCGACTGAGCTTCCATCAGCCTTCTAGACACCTTTGTTTATCATCTCTAGTCCTTGCACAAATTCCCCGCATCCGCCGCAGTGGTGGCCGTTCCTTCTCCTACATCACCGCCAAGACCTGGAACAACCTGCCCCTCTTCCTCCGTACTGCACCCTCGCTGGTGGACTTCAGAAAGAGACTCAAGACCTGGCTGTTCGACCGAGACACAGCTTCCTCAGCGCCCAGATACCTCTATGAGTGACAGTGCTGCGCTATACAAATAGTGTTTGATTTAATTTGATTTAATGCGGGAGTTCCAGCATTCTCCAAAATTTTCTGCATAAGGTCTGGGGGCCGTGGGACGGGGGGAGAGAAAGTATTGTCGAATATTTTTCATGCAACGAATAGGTCAGTTTTTGTGACAAATTGATTACTTTAATATACTAATTGATTCTTTTCTGACCCCTCAAATTATTTTCTTTGCAGGTGCTAGATTAAATTTGGTGTGCCAATTCCGCATTTCACACTTAAAATATAATTGTTTTGCCTTAAATTATTTATTTTGCGTGACAGTGGATTTTTTTTCTGTCATGCCCATATTCAGTATTTCATTGGAGCGCTGCTTTCAACCTTAGTCCTCTATCTGATTTCTGTGTTATGGGACAATTCTTCCATACAAAACAGACAAATTCTGCTAGATTAGCCAATTGAATTTTTCTTTCTGATAGTCCCATGGAAAATGTTACTTTTTTACAGTGACAGACTACATTTTGCATGAAGACGTAGCGTAGGGTCCATTGTGGTGCAATGATTTTCAGATGTGTTATCAAAATTATATTTATCTGTTTGGATGCTCTCTTGCTCCTAGAAATGACCCTTTTTGAGACCATATGTTGCAATTCTGTCCGTCTTGTGGCCATTTGTGGTGGTGCCACAAGGCCACTATCTATGACTGCTTTAATGTGGCTCCGGCCCTGACTCTCCACCACTGTGTCAACTAGTCAGGAAAATTGGGAGTGGATTTTGAAGAGACTGGATGCACCTTCAGAGTGCCTGAAGCTAAACATTATTGTTTGTCTGCACTCTGAGTTTAGCAGCTTTAGCGTCAATATCTGAATCCTTTATGGTTCGATTGTGACTCATGTTCTTTGGCTTCACGTCTTTACCTTCTGATGGTTAGGATCTTTATAATGTTTGAAACATTATTGTGAGTTCAAGCAGGATAGAATGTTCTGAAGTACCCAACACGCTCATGAATGGTATCCTTGGGATCGTACTCCTAGAGACACACTGTATATTTGGTCATGATTGATTTGTGGCCTTTGTTCTGAGCTATTATGTCTCGGCAGGTTAGGACTGCGATCCCCTCTTAGGCAGCTGACATCTTGCGTCATCAGGGTTCCTAATCCATCCCATCATGACAGGCTCTTCTGGCACTATTGAACTGCTAAAAATCTTCAGCCAGTGCAGGATGACGCAGGGTTGTTAAAAGGACTCGTACCCTAACATCATTGCCACATTCCTGAGATAAGTGCTGCGGTAACAAATGATGGACGTAATGCTGAATGAATCAAACATTCACCCCCAGTCAAGAGATCCGGGTTAAATCCATTGTTATTTTGCTCATATTCCACCCCAGTTTGGACCCAGCCATATGCAAATCAGTCTTGACCCTGCTCCTCATGGGAACAGTCAAGCCCAAATTCCAAGGCTGGTATTCCATGGACCGGAAACAAGCATTCTGGTACCTGTTTTGGGGCAGCACCCTTCATCAGCCAGGCTAGCTTGAATCCAGTGCACAGGGAGCAAGAGGCCCACGTCTGGGCATACCCATCTCACTTAGGGTGAAAACAGCTGCGGCAACAAATGATGGATGGAATGCTCAAGAATCAAACATTCCAAAAAAGAAAATAAAAAAACAATGGATTTAGGCCCAGATCTCTGTACTGGGGTGAATGTTTGACATTGTTCAACATTCTGTCCATCAATTGTTCTTTTTGTATTCCTGAGATACAGCATGGTCTGCTGACCCTGATAGGATTTCCTCTGACCCATCAGTGCTTTCCACATCTCTTCAAGTGATCCATATGCCATTACCCAACCGTGGTACCTTTCATTCTCGCTATGCTTGACACATCGGTGGTGCCAAGGCCAGCATAAGTTGCCCAGTGCAGCTGCAGCTTCCTGGGCTAAAGGTTGCACCCAGAATAGATCGTCTGAGTCAAGGGTAGGAGATGCCACCTCTCACATGCCTGGGCCCTGCTCTTCTACTTATTTCTTCTTTCCTTCCTTTAGCTGTACCATAGGCATGGTATATAGAGATTTATGTGTGCATCAAAATGCTGTGCTTCCACTGCCTGGTGTGTTACAGCATTCTTACTCTCGACCTAAAGGTTAAAACCTTAACCCACCATGAAAAGGTATCTAGCCTTGGTTCTCCCTAACCTGCCAAGTGGTAGGAGACTCGTATTGATACCTTGCAAGACTTTACATACCACAAAGCTTCTCTGTAACTTTGCTTATACATGATAGCTTTTCATTCTTACCTTGAAGACATGTAAGGGGAAAGTAGTAGTAGAGTCTCACAGAAATTAGAATCTAGAAGTGGGTTCCATCCTGAGAGAGTGTGGGTTATTTTCCTGAAATTTGGTGTCGTGCAAGATGTTCTTACTGTTCATCCCTACTTGATAGGAATATTATTATAATTCTAGCAGATAGAGCATTTGCAGAATGCCAGAGTGCCTTGGCTAAGTATTGTATGCCCTGCAAGCAAAATCAAGAGCCTTACTTGCCTTACTTTCCAGTGGTGCGCTATTGTGAGGCCTGGTTTACACAGACTGTTCAACTTCAGTGTTCTAAAATAGTGTAACACAGTCTTAGAGTGTTTGAACTAGGTAAGTATTGTCCAACTGAGCCGTTTCCCTTTTAGTAAGAAAAAAATGTTGAGCAGGAAATTCCTCTTCATTGGGTTAGCACTGGCTAAATGCAGAATTCTTATGGGGTGGTTGTCTCTTCAAAGCTCGAAAATAGACGACTGGCTGAAAGACATGGCGGAATGGATTAATGCAGAGGGGTGTCATATGAAGCTAACAAGAAGGGATGAGAGGCTAGAGGAGGACATGAGAGCATAGGCAGCGATGCTCACCGAATTGCTGACACCACCGGATGAAGTACCTCCATAGGCTGTAGGGTCACGTGCTCCAGCTGAGTCAGTTGTATGGTATTGGAGAGGGACACATAAGGCCGATAACTCCAGGATGAGTTCGGGGGGGGGGGGGCCTTGATTGCCAGGAACACGTGCGCTCTTCTCACCATAATACTGTATTGAATTGTGAAACTCACTCTTTAGGGGACCTGAGCAGCGGGGTGGGAAGGGAGGGGGGAGAGAGTTGATTGATTAACGAAATTGTGCAAACTAGGTGCGTTCGCACCATCAGCTATAGTTTGTTGTATAATGTATGATGTATTCTTCAGGGAAATGCTAATAAAAATGATACTTTAAAAAAAAAAAAGTAATGTCCAACTGGAGCATTTGTCCTCAAGGGTGCATTATCAATGGAATCAATGTAGGGACTTCAGCCATAACTTGGGTGATTCCTGAGATATGGAATCTAGACAATTTCTTATAAAAACCCCTTTTACATAAGCTTGTAAATGAGAGGGCCTGAAAATAAAAGGCTTTGTATGTATGGTAGTAATGCTTAAGGAATTCCGGCGCATATAACATTGTATTTCCCGTTGTTAGTTCCCTAAGACAGAATTTTGTTGGGAAAATGCTCAAATATGGAGGGAAACTAACAAAGTTAAAAACTTCAAAATTTATGAATCTGAATTCTATGTCCTGACCAGTGTTAAGACCTACATAAATTATGTACTTCACCACAAACTACTAACCCTTTCAACACTGATGAATAATATTGTATTAATTATAATATCTACATTAATGAAAAATTTCCTAGCGAACGTAACGGAAAGTTTAAATTCTATTAAGGACATGGTGGCGAGGATTATGCCTTAACTTTCTTCACTTTATTTTTTAACAGCCATTTTTTCAAACATATAACAGACATCATTTCCCATGAATCCTTGAGAAAAGTCAAACAGTAAACTGCCCAATCAATAACCAGGGACCCAATTATAGTCCATTGTCCCTCTTGTTGCCTCCTTTTTCTTCCTGCGACACAAGCCGGTCAATGACATCCTCAGTCTTGTTTAGACAAATCATTTCCTACAGAAACCGATAGGTATCTGATAAATTTACTGAGCCGATTAAATTCAGAGATCATAGAATGCAAAAGCCATAGAGTAGACATAAACATAGCATCATGGTAGTACATCAGTTGTGATTAAAAGTGTATACCTGGGGCGTGGTCTCGCTACCGATGGAGTGAGACGCACGCCGTTGGAGCTCCGGGCTGCCGCCGGTGTTATCAGCATATTTACGCGGCACTGCAGCCTCGGGGGTGCCTTGGCTGGAGGTGACTGACCGGCGGAAGAGCCCAGGCTGATGTCCAGAGGCCCGGCGTCCCCCCAAATTGGCCGGCGGCGGTGTGAGCGGAGACGGAGGGGGAGCGCTCCGGCCCTCGGGAGCGCGTCAGCCATCTTGAGGAACCCGGCCCTGCGCGCTCCTGGGAAGGCGAACTCTGTCACTGGCCTGCAACCCCTGGCCGGGGATCAACAGCGGAAAGAAGCCTGAGCCCCTCGTGGAGGTACGGGGGCTGGGGTGCACCGGCGCTACTGTCCCTCTGACTCGGCCGGCAGCGGTGTGAAGGGAGACGGACTGCTCCGGCTTGCGAGAGCGCGCCCGCCATTTTGAGGATCTCGACTCGGAGCGCCTCTGAGTGGACGAACCCCAGCACCAGCCCGCAACCTCTGATCGGGGATCGCCGGCGGCAGGAGGACAGACTTATCGGCAGAGGTACAAGGGCTGGGGGGCACCGGCGCTGATATCCGGGGGGTGCCCTACCTGCCAGCACCCCGCCTAGCTGCCATTTTGGGCCTCCATAGTGCTGGTCTTTCACGGGGTCTGGCTGGCGCTGCTTGTCCACCCGCGGAGACACTTCCCATCCGGTTGGATCCCCGGACCTCGCATGCCGCCGCAGCTGGAGGTGCTGATCTGCAGGCTGGGACGTCTTCACAGGCGGCCCTCTCTGCCAATGTTCGGCCCGGCGGCCGTCTTTGACTTTCACTGATCCCCCGCCCTGAATCCTTGTGGGTCCGGACACATGCTTTCACCGCCCCGGCGAGGCCTCCCTGACTGTTGCTGGACCCTGGGGCACCCCTGCTGACGCTACCGGGGGCGTAGAGCACCGCACGGCTGGGCGTTGGACACTGCCGAACTGTGCCTCGGCCAGGGCGCGGCGCTAGACATCTCGGGCCTCCACAAACATACGGGGCCTAGCCGGCATCTTTACTGCCCCGGCGGGGCCTCCCTGAACACAGTGGAGCCCCGGAGACTCCCCGCTGATGCTGCCGAGGGCCTTGGGCAGCACACGGCGGAGTGTGGGGCGGCATCAGATTGTGACTTGGCTGGAGGTGAAGCACCGGCCATCTTGGGCCTCCCGGGCCCCTGGGGGGTGTCTGGTGGATTTGGACCCCCTACACTGCTTTCACGCTGCACTGGGGTGCTCCTTGCCAAGTTGGAGGCCTGGAGTGACGCCCCGGGGACCAAAACACTTACAAGCAGCCTCTCTGGAGACATACGGCCACGCTACTCTCACCGCAGCCTTTGCCTCCAGTTACCGGACTGTGGAGTCTGCTGCTCTGCCCTGCTTCTCCGCTGTGGCGCAGTGACCTCGCTGGAGCACCCCGGTGAGTGCACGCTGCGTATGGCTGCCTGATTGCTCCTTGGGGGAAGTAGACGCCTCGCCATTCAACGCCACAAGCACCCTTGTAGAGCCTGACGGATCTCCTGGGCTACCACCGAATGCCATCCCAACTGCGGACTCTATTGCCCGGTCAGTGTGAGCGGCCCTCCCTATGTGCCCTGGTAGAGGGGTGGCGATATCAAACGCTTACCTGACCTGGCCTCTGCTCTTTCGCCGGACCACCCTGTCCGTGCTTCACACCCTCCCAATTGGCTGGTGGAACACTCGGGGGGGCCCTGAGGAACTGACCTTCGGCTGCTTCCGTGTCACATCGCCTGCGCCGGACCTCGCCTCAACGACATCCTGACTCTGTGGGCGGGCCTCCCCTTCTCAACCGGACCGGGCAGTAGTCTGTACCTGTGTCGCGTCTTTTCGCCTGGGGCCTCCTTCTCGCTGCAACAACCCCTGAGGGGACATGACTCGCTCACGGACTGGGAAGGAACCTCCCGCGGCCCCTAAAGATAACCCGGTCATGGCCCTGTGGAACAAATCGGGATCAGCTTCTGCAGCAGACATGGCATCAGCAGCCGGGGGACCCTCTGACCCTCTCACACAGTCCTTTATGGCCACCTTCATGCACGAACTCAAATCTGAAATCGGCTCTCTTAGAACAGAGGTTCAGGCCTGCGTCAAGGAGCTCTGGAGGGACGTGGTGGAGCTCGGAGGGAGGGTGGACCACCTCGAAAAGACAGTCGATGCCCGTTCGGAGGATCAAGAACACCTATGGCAGCGCTTGGCCACCCTGGAGGAACAACACATTGAGTTGCAGATCAAGCAGGAGGACTTGGAAAATAGGGGACGCCGAAATAACCTGCGCCTGAGGGGGGTCCCGGTTGGGGCGGAGGGTTCAGACATTATGACTTTTGTGGCAGACCTGTTTCAGGACATCAGGGGGGACGAGGATGCATCTCCGCCTGCCAATTTTTACAGAGAAGGAGGCCATCCTCAAGGCAGCTCGAGACAAACCGGAACTCACCTTCAAGGGTACTCCCATCAAGCTGTTTCAGGCCCTTGCACCCACAACGCTCCGCCGCCGCAGAGATTTTCGACCTATAACGGATAAGCTACGGGAGATGGGTGTTCGCTACCAATGAGGACACCCGTTTGCACTTATCTTCCAGTGGGAGTCAAAGCGCCGAGTGCTGCGGTCCTTCTGAGAAGCTGCCCAATTGCTCCAGATCTCCGACTCGCCACCCACGAGTCCCTCGCGCCTACCTTCCAAGATCCGCGAGCCGGCAAAACCCCAATGGACTAAGGTACATCACTCCAGACGCCCTTCCTCCCGGGGAGTTTACACTTCATCCCAAGAGAAGCAGGACATTATACAGCACATCCGCTCCCTGGAGGGTGGACATTCGCCTTCAGGTTCTCAGCCATCTGACAAATAGTTGGTTAATTCACCCGCCAGCTGCCTGCTTTTTCTTTGCTCCCTAAGCCGGCCCCTTGCGGAAGTGGGACTAGCGCCCTACTCCCTTATTGACATCCCGTGGATATGGCTGTCTTGTGTCTGAACTACGTCCCGACGGCAGTTCCGGACTACACTCCTTGAGGGCGATACTGATCTCCTATGACCCGCCTCCACCTCTATTCCTTGGAGAGTGACATCTCTGGGATGGCCTGTGCCTTTGCGCCTGGCTTATCCCCGGACTGGAATAGACCTTGTTGGCCATGTTGGCCGTTGTTATGTTCGAGATACCATGCCTTTTCTTTCTTACCTCTCTCTTTTCCCTTTTCCTACTCCCATCCCTGGCGGGGGCAGCCCTGATAGTTTTGGGGGCTCTCTTTGGGCAGATTATCCTTCATTCACTCAGCACTGCGATAGGTCCTGCAGCGAACACTACTGCCTTTGTGTTATTTGGAACTACATTGGGGGGGGAGGGGAGAGCTGCGCTGCATCCCACTCTCACCCCTCTGCTTGTGTTGGCGCTCGATCCTGGTCCACAGATATCATGACCTCTGTACCCTGTCTGAAACTCCTCTCCCTCAATGTGAAGGGTCTTAACTCCCCCAACAAGCGTCGCCAGATATGGCAGTATCTCCTATTGCAAAATCCGGACATCATATTTTTGCAAGAAACCCACCTCCTGAGAGAAGACGTCTCTCGCATGGCCCATCCTCGATACCCTCTTCAATTCTGGGCATCTGCGCCCACTAATTCTGCGGGGGTAGCAATCCTCTGTTGGGCAGGTATCCACCAGGGGGATTCCAGGGTAGTTCGTAGTAAAGATGGCAGATTTCTCAAAGTGATGGTCAAGATTGGGCACCGCACTCTCACCTTATGCAACACTTACACACTGAATCAGGCTCAAGACTCATTTCTGCGGGGGTTGTTGCGGGAGCACATGACACACGATGATCCTGGTCTCATTCTGGGGGGGGGACTTCAATCTGGTATGGGAGGCGGGACTCGACCGTAGCGAAGGCTCGTTCCACGGGACGGGGGCTATGTCCGCGGCCTTAAAGAGGCAACTAACTGCACTCGGCCTCATAGATATTTGGCGATACCATTCCCAGGACGTCCGCGATTACTCCTATTACTCTCATGTTCATCGCTCCTATTCGCGCATAGACTACCTTTTCGTCTCACACTCCCTTGTTAAGGACACCCTCTCGGCGTCTATGTCTGATATTTCAGTCTCTGACCACGCTCATGTGGAACTTCTCATTCATAATCGCTTCTCCCGCCCCAAACATCCCTCCCGGTGGCTTTCCCCCCTCATATCCTCAGAGACCCCGTGGACACGGCGGAACTTCGAGACGCTATCGCGTCCTACTTTGAGACCAACGACCTCCCAGAGACTCCACTCCCTGTAGTCTGGGATGCGTTCAAGGCCACAATTCGCGGCAATATTACATCCATCGCTATCGCTCGGGCTCGGGAAGCTCGCCTGTTTGAAGACAAACTTTCTCGCGACATAAAGGCGCTTGAGAGATTAGATCAGGAGCGTCCCTTGGCGATACACAAGAGGCACCTAGCTATGCTTCGAGGCCAGCACCGGGCACATAGAACCAAAAAGGCCGAACACGCTCTCTTGGCCCTGCGACAACGGTACTATGATGGGGGGGACAAGGTGGGCACGGTCCTGGCACGCCGCCTTCAAACGCGGGCAGCTAAGGCGCACATCGCTAAGCTTAAACTGGGAGACGGTACTTGGGCCACTACTGAGGCTGCCAAGCTACAAGCATTCCAGAACTATTACTCGTCCCTTTATGCCAAGGAGTCGCCTGACCCTGGCCAGGTATTGGCCACCTTGGAGACCTGTGAGTGGTCTCCGATTAGCAAGTATCATTCTCAACTGCTGGAGGAACCTATCACTCCGGAGAAGCTCGCCGGCGCTCTAAAGGATCTCCCTCTCGGCAAAACTCCGGGCCCGGACGGTCTACCTGTCTCGTTCTACCGCGCCTTCCTCCCGGAACTTCAATCTCATATGCTCCGCCTCTTCAATTCTTTCTCGGACTCGGAAGGGCCTTCCACGGATATGGCTATGGCTGAAATCGCCCTAATTCCCAAACCGGGGAAAGATCTCACGCTCTGTTCCTCCTTTCGCCCCATGGCACTCCTAAACACAGATCTCAAACTCTACACTAAAATACTAGCTAAACTCCTCAGCTCGCACCTCCCTGGCCTTATTGAGCCAGATCAGGTCGGCTTTATTCACCAACGCCAAGGGGCAGACAACGTACGACGAGTTGCCCACTTAGTTTGCCCTCTTGCTTGTTATCGCTCGATGCTGAGAAAGCATTCGACCGAGTAGATTGGGTATTTCTCCGAGCTGTCTTGCAGAAAATAGGGTTGGGCCCGCAGATGATCGCTAGAATCATGGCTCCTTATATCTCCCCTTTGGCTCGGGTGCGGGTCAACGGTCAGCTTACAAAGCCCATCCCATCCACAGGGGCACCCGACAGGGGTGTCCCTTGTAACCTCTCCTATTTGCTCTCGTAGTGGAGCCGCTAGCCATCATGATCTGCCAATCCCCTGACATTCACGGAATCAAACTTGGGGGCCTGGACCACAAAATAGCTTTATTCGCGGATGACCTCCTTCTCACTCTGTCACTCCCACGCTCTTCTCTACCTGCCTTGCATAAGTTGCTCCAATCGTTCCAACGGGTCTCGGGGCTTAAAATTAACCATGCAAAATCATGGGCTCTTAACCTCACGATCCCTGCGGAAGAGGTTGCCGCACTCCAAACTCTTGTTCCTTATCAATGGGCATCACACTCCATTCGGTACCTGGGGCTCAATTTGACCCCTAACCTTGCCACATGGTCTCAGGCAAATTGGCAGGAGTGTAAAAATGCTGTAGTAACCGACTTAAGAGCGTGGAAATCCCTGCCACTTTCCTGGTTGGGGCGCTTGAATATGGTCAAAATGTCGATCCTTCCAAAGATACTCTACCTTTTCCAGACGCTACCCACGCCCATCCCGGAGCATCAGATTCAGGGCCTTCAGCGTGAGCTCATCACGTTTATATGGGGAGGGAGTAGGCCGCGTTTCTCTAGTAAAATACTCATGCTGCCGCGTGACAGGGGAGGGTTGGCCTGCCCCAACTTGTTGGAATATTATTGGGCGTCGCACCTCCGCTCCACCTTGGAGTGGATGTCGTGGGAGAGTGGGAAAGTTTGGTTTCATATGGACAGGGCAGTGACCTGTCGCCCCATCTGGGACCTTGCGTGGCTCTCTCGGGAAGCCCGCTCCTGCAGCGCTTATATCGCGGTTCCTACTAAGACGGTACTCGAGATTTGGGACAAATTAGCAACACGCAAAGGCCTCACATCCTTACCGTCTCCCTATACTCCCATCGCTCGCAACTCCCACTTTCCGCCTGCCTACCACCCGCCCTATTTTTCAGACTGGACGAAGGGGGGATGTCGGACGATTTAGCATCTTTTCCTGGGGGATACCTTTAACACTTTTGAACAATGTAAACGGGACTTCCAGCTATCGGAGGGGGCGAGATTTCAATATATTCAACTTCGACACTGGGTCCAGGCGTCTTCTCTGTCACGGGCGGCCACTCGGCCCTTCACCCCATTCGAGCGGCTGGAACGCTCCTTTGATAACTCCAGGGGATTAATATCTCGTACATATCAAGTTCTCCAACATCCACAGCGAGCCGCTCTACACCCCTATCAGCTGCGGTGGCAGTCAGTCTCCGACACTGCTATCACACCCACCCAATGGGAACACCTATGGCGAGACATCCCGAAGGTCTTCCGTAGCATACCCCAGCGGGAATCCGCGTATAAGGTTATGACACAATGGTATTATAATCCTCACAGGCTGCATAAAATGTTCCCCACCACTTCGCCTCTATGCTGGCGTTGTACCGGTGCCCCAGGGGATTTTCTGCACATTTGGTGGACGTGCCCACTCTTGACCATCTATTGGAAGGAGGTTCTCAGTCACATTCGACTGGTATTAGGCTACCCGCTACCGGAGAACCCGCTTACGATTGTCCTAGGCCTCCGGCCGGTGAACCTGCGTGCCATGACCCGCCGCGATCGGCATCTCAACCTCCACATGCTTGGAGCTGCTAAACAAATCATTGCTCTTTATTGGAAAAAAGCTGAAACGCCTCCGATCAACGTCTGGTTCACCCGCCTGCGGCATACAGTGGCAATGGAGTTACTCACAGCGCGCTTGCAACTGCAGGACACTAAATTCACCAAATTATGGAAACCACTGGTGGACTATCTCTGCAGACTGGAGCATGCCCGACTTCAACCACCGAGGTTGCGGGCTTTACGCCTCTTTGAGGACACAGTATACCCCCCAGATGCAGATAGTCTCTGGAAATCCACCGATGGACCTATTCGAACTGTACCCCGGGCGGCCCTTCCCCTTCAGAGTCCGAAATCCCCAACTCTCCTTTCGACATAGTCAACCCTGACCCTTACTCGCATGCCACCAGCGACCACTAACGGCTCTGGCTGCCACAGCGCTTGTACTCGCATGGGTCACATTCCCGGCAGTGTTAGAATCCCCCCACCCTCCCACCATACCTTTCGCTGTCCTTCCCTTCTCATCTGTCCCTTCTTCGCTCTCTCTTTCTTTATTTCTTTGTTTTTATGATGGATATACTGTTCTCAGTTGCAATTGTGACTCCCACGGGGAGATCCGAAATGTGTGTTCCTTGGACTGGGCTCTACTGGGTTAGAGTTCAGTCTTGAGCATTGGTAGCTAGGTAACAGTCTCACGATTACCAAAACCCAAGGCTGCATCCACGGGAGGCCTGACCTTGATGTAGTGTCCCTCCTTACAATCGCTACCCTGTGCCGCACGTAATGCTTCTGACGCCAACCTTGTTGAGCTAGGCAGATGACAATAATGGGCAATGTACAATGGTCTGTGACTACTGGATGGACTGATATGGTGTAACAATGTGAGAAAATGGTTGATGATAATAATATTGAGATCTGCACTGTGGGATTATTTTAAATGCTAATAAAAACAAGTTCTAAAAAAATGGGAACACATACACACAATCCAAGAGGGAGTGCGAAATGGGAAAATATGATAATAGTTAAATAATGTGTATATCCAACTCCTGGAAAACACAAATACAGCTAATGTGCATCACACAACGCATGTCCAACTTGCTGGAAGCTGAGTTCAAATGGAGTAGAATACCATAGACTGGAAGTAAATAAAAGCCTTGAACTCAGAATGTGAAAAGCAAAACTTGAAGAATTGAAAATATAACTCATATATTTTGCATGATATGTAAAATATTATTGAAAATACCAATAAACAAAGTTCGAAGGAAAAAAAAGTGTATACCTTCTCTTTATCAGAGAATGATTTTCCTTTGTGGGTGGGAATGTGCTTCAGCTTCTGGGAGGGCTAATCCTCACCTCCGTGTCCTTATAAGAATTGAAACTTTCCATTACGTTAGCTTGGAAATTTTTAATTCTAAGTGAGAACCAGAGGCGGGGATTATGCTAGTTTAAAGCTTATCAACCACCAATGAGGAGATATTAGGGACTGGCTTAAAGTAAAACCTTTTAAAAGTAGAATTTGAAGACCAGTCTGCGGAATTGAGGATATCCTCCAACCGTGTTTCCAAGAGAAATGCTCTCAATGCCATAGCTCCTCTCCCTGAGTGATCTCCAAATATCTTGGTATCGATGCCAGCCTCCTGCATGGCTCATTTAACCCATCTAGCGATGGTAGGTGATGAGACAGATTTATATGGCTTCTTGAGTACAATCAAAAGTTGTTGTTCGCTTTATGGGCGGATTTTCTCCATCATAGATTCGTACGCTTTGATACATTTGACCACACATATCTTGGGGAAATCTGCAAAGGAAGGATAAGACACTACACATGAATTAGATTTCGTCCTTCGTTAAATATGGAAAGTAACCCCTTCTGGGGTAAATACTCTACCCGTTAAATCCAATGCTCTCACATCCAAAACTCATCTACACGATAGCAGGAATAGCAGAGTGACCTGTTTGGCTGATAGTTCCTTCCTTGAGAGGTATTTATTGGATTTCCAGGACAGAAACAAGTTCAGAGCCTTATTTATTTATTTTTCTTTTTACGGAGTTTTATACAGCGCGAACTTGACCCGAAGGTATCGGGTATCAGAGCGCTTTACACGAGCACCAGTTGCGTTACATGAGGACACATTAATTTTTTTATGTTAGGCATGGGGAGATTAAGTGATTTGCCCAGAATCACAGGATGTTCAGCGTCATTGCCGAGACTCGAACCCGGTTCCCCAGATTCGAGGTCGACCGCCCTAGCCATTAGGCCAACTCCTCTCCCCAAAGTTCCAAAGGGCAGAATATCTCGTCTCTGGGGGAAGGGGCAGTCTAATGACCCTTAACAGTTTGCAAACCAATGGCTGTTCCCCCACTGGATGATCTCCACCATGAGAATGACCAGCCAAGATGGCTGACCTAAATGTATTGATTGACAGGTAAGCTAGGCCTTCCGACGCGAGTGAAGCTGGAAAATTTAGGATATGGATAGCATCTGTCCCCACCGGATCAAACCGTCTCTGGTGATACCAGCCCAACCATCGAGACTAAGCCGATCGGTATTGTTTAATGGTACTGTCAGCCCACACTTTTGAGAGGAGGAATGGAGCCTGTCGTGAAAGTCCTGGGACTGTCCAGTGTTCCCGGTAAGTCTCCACGCCATAAATTGTAAAGATTCTTCCAGGATTAGATGACAGCAAGTCCCCTCTGGATAACTGATGAGTCTTTTGAATCGTATTCAGCTGACAAATCCTAACAATTTTAAACAGTTGGATGGCCCTCATGAATGCTTATTTGGGGGTGTTTTTTTTG
Source organism: Calotriton arnoldi (assembly GCA_963921515.1). Lineage (NCBI taxonomy): Eukaryota > Metazoa > Chordata > Amphibia > Caudata > Salamandridae > Calotriton > Calotriton arnoldi. Next base: position 2,081,719 of record CAWUFW010000867.1, read on the forward strand.
TCCGCGTTGCCTCCGCTTCGCGCTCAGCCATTAGTCACACTGTAATGGTGGTGGATGTTTTGTGCCTTCAAAAATTCTTGCTACTGTTTAATATTGTACTTTTTGAAGAGTTTGAAAAGGTTCATTTGAAAATCAGGCTTACCTGGCAGTGCTGAATTTGAGCCAGTGTAGGGCACCAGCACTTATTTTTGGTAGAGGTGGGTGTAATTTGCGAAGTTTTATTCTGCGGAATTCCGCGAAGTTACATAAAAACGCCACATGATTCTCCAGAGTTCAGTCAACTGGCAGAAATATGCATGTCACGCTGCAATTTAGCACTAGTAATGCAAGTGTGAAAATCAGTGCTAACGGCACCATGCAGTTCAGTTCGTAAGAGTGAGCGGCCATTCAAGTTGATTTTGCTGCCGCTCGAATAGAAAATCTACTTGAGCGGCTGCAGATCTACTCAAGAGGCAGCCCTCTGACCGCTCCCAACCGCCCGCATTAGAAAATGGCGCTAGGGGATGCCACATCTCACCCAGTCTCGCATTTCTGGAGCCTCGCAGTAAAGAATTCCTCCACACTGGGTTTTGTGAAATTTGGCCGAAACTCCGCATTACAAGAGTAATGCAAAGTCGACAAAATCTGTAAATTCTGCGGACAAAATTGAACATTCCGTCCACCCCTAATTTTTGGGGTCCGGCACATTTCTTTTTGTCTTAGATATTTACTGAGCGCAAGAGAAGGAATAACACACAGGAAGAGAATGACGGAAAAACACAGTAAAGGGAGAAAGCAGGAACATTTAAGAGTGAAATAATAGGGCTAGGGAGTGTCTGGTAGTGGATTAAAGAGACACAAGGTGGATTTAAGAGTACCAGTCGTGATATTTGGTGCACCAACGTTTAATTGCATTGGCTGCAGGCTTCTGAGCAGAGGTTTGGGCACCAGCAATCTTTCTTTCACAAATTAAGCACTATTGGCTGGCAATTTATGGGTTATGGGGGGGTAGGGTTTCATGGACTGTTTCAGAACATTGATTTCAGGGAAAGCTGCTGTACCAATTGGGCTTATCGATTTGGAGTCTGTGAAGGGGTCCAGTAATATATATAGGGGCTATTAAGAGTAGATGCCTATATTGCTGGGTTGCAGTGCACCTTTTTATATTCCTTTGATATGACGAAGAGTGAGAGTTCTTCACATTGCTACTCAGAGGCTATTGTTACTTAATGTGTGGGCTTCTGAAACACGTCTCATGCAATATTTAAATTAGTTTTTTCCAGGTTACTCACTCCACAATGCTTTTGACATAGTGAATTTTCCTGGTTTGTTTGTCACCAGTGTTAGCCCTTTAAACAAGCATGTGTAGGGATCAGTCACATGACTTATTTGCCTCTCAAAGGCTAGTTCAGATTGCTTTAAGATCTGTGACTCTGAAAGATTATTTGTGCTGGACTCAGTCAGCCTGACAGGGTATGAGGAAGAGTCAGCCGTATGCTAGTCTTATATATGAAAATCACCAATAGAATTTGGGTAATCAGCCATGTCCCAAGCACCTTCATTCATTTGACTGGCTCCACACAAGCATTACTGCATTAAATGCTGAAAGATAAGCATGCAGTCATTTTTCCAAATATCACTAAAATGTATACATAATTGCATCTTTAGGAAAGCGAGGCTGAGTGGAGACCTTGTAAAATTAGGAACTATATTAAGTTACTTAAATTGGGTGTCAGTTGAAAATATTCAGATTTTATTAGTAGCAACAAGTAGATCCAAAGCAACACATTTTAGTTTTCAATAGACTTCTTTACCGCCTACCCAAGTTTACTTCGGTTTCCAGCATTCTTCTTGAACTACACTGGCTTACTGTGCCTAACCGTGTCAAGTTTAAAGCATTATGCTACATGTTCAGGGTCAAATCTGGAACTGCCCCTAAATATCTTCTGGACTTGGTCCACCTTTACCATCCTTCCCGCCCCTTGTGATCCTCTCTGCAGACTCAGTTTGTTGTACCAAAAATCCAGCTGGCTTGCATGAAAGGCCGATCTTTTTCTTACTTAGGGCCACGTCTGTGAAAGTCCCTGCCAGCTTCTTTGAGAGATTCAACATCCCCCTCGACATTCCGCTGGGGTCTAAAAACCTGGCTTTTTTAATTCGCTAAGCAGATCATCCTTTTATTCTTCCCTACTCCCGCCCTGCCCCGGGAAACCCCCCAGGGTAGCTGTGCGCATTATAAGTTCCTTAATAATAATATTAGTGTTCCTTCTGATGGTTCTGAGAAAAGGGGCTGTATTCATTGGCGACCACATCAAAGCCATATTTAATTTTAAATTGAGCTGAGCTCTATTTCAGCCTTTTGCAGAATAACCATTTTAAATGTGGACCTGAGCTTTGGAGCATGGGATATTTCTGTTTGCCACTTGTCAGAAATCAGGGTTATTTAATTGGGAGACGGTGACCCCCTACCAACTATATAAACACAATTTGGTTAAGTCAGAGGACAGTTCTGAGAGAAGCTCTTTTCAATCCCTTGTAGTTATGCAACAAGCAGCAAACAATCCCAAGAGAAATGTGCATTAAGTTCAACTAGTACCAACAATTTCTGAGTGGTACTTCTTACTGCGTATGCCTTCCCTTAGAAAATTCTGCAGCCATGAGACTGGATGTGGAAATGTTTTTGTAGCAGTGCTCCCACGTGTCGGTAGTTGGCGTTGTGCAGCTTCATGTTGGGTCCATATCACCGGGGAAGTTACAGTGCTGAGCTTTATTCAAGTGATTCCTTTCCATGTTAGGCAATCTACAACTGTAAAAGCGTTCTTTTCTCCCACTTATTTCTCGAAGGAGAGGTTCCGCTATTTGTATCACAAAAGGCTTTAGGCTTGTATATAGATTGTACCAAGAATCATTGAGTGGACGATCAGCTTTTTATGGGGTTCTCTGGAGCAAAGAAAGGGATTCTGTTCAGAAGACAACTTTGTCTTATTACTTTCAAAGAGCTTCTAGGGGCGTCGCTGACTGGATGAATGTCAGCTTTCTCAAATTAAATTTGGATAAAACAGAAATTTTATTTTCTGGGTCAGTGTGGGCCTGCCCCAAGTACTTGGTAGCTGGAGGAACTCAACCCTCCCCTGTTCTCACCTTCTTGGCCAGAAATGTAAGAATAATATTTAATTCAAACCTTTTATTTTCATCGCAAATCCAAGAAGTATGGGACGACCTGTACGAAACTAGAACAGCAGGTGGACAGATGGATATGGTTACCTCTGTCACTAGCGGACCGTATAGCCCTTGTAAAAATGGTCGTCTTGCCTAAATTACTCTATTTTTTCAGTACCATTCCGATACAACTCCCCGCCGCACTGTTTAAAACGATCCAGACACTGATAACCAGGCTGATATGGGGGGGGGGGGCAAGCAGGCACGGGTGAGTCTGGAAACCCTCACCCTGGATTACAGCAGGGGGGGCGTTGGTGTGCCCGATATATATCTCTACTATCTTTGCACTCAAGCCCAATTTGCCTACTACTGGTACAACGCTCACGCTTTCATACCGCATGTGGCTGTGGAGGATGGAGACGCACATCCTATCCCCTTAAGCTCCATGCTGACCCACACGCGCAGAGGCACGCCCAGCTCTGAAATTAACTCTATAGATGCTACAATTGCAGCCTGGCAGGCGCTGGGTCGGCGTGCACACAAGTTGCCGTTATATGCTCCGCTGCTGCCGGTGGCACATCATGCAGACATAGCGGCCACACATGACTTGGGCGTTATCCGCACTCTGAGGTCTGTTGGCATCAATAAGATGCAGGACCTCTTCCCTAATGGTAGTTTTTTAACGCAAGACGATCTCAGCTATGTCCAAAATCAGACGCCTTTGTTTATTTTCACCATTTATAGACTGAAGAAGGCACTTCAAGCACATTATCCAACATTCCCGTTAGAGCCCCCTACGCTGCTGGCGTTGCAAACCCTACTTGCTAGCCCAACGCAACATAAACTGGTTAGTAAACTCTACCGGGTTGCTAGGGAGGACACCCCACTACCCCACAGCAGGAGTCTTGAGAAATGGAACGCAAAACTGACTCAACTCACGCAGGCTGACTGGGAATACTGTTGTAAACTAATCAGTGCGCTTACATCCAATGGTAATCTTCGCATTCTCCATTTTAAATATCTCCACCAAATGTATTACACGCCACACAGGCTCCTTAGATTTGGCCTTAGAGACACGGACGTCTGTGTGGTGCCCCTGGAGCGGATTTCTGGCATCTGGCATGGGAGTGTGTGAATGTTAGAGCTTTCTGGGTTACTGTCAATACCACATTACAAAAGATGACTGGTCTTGTATTGGACTGTACCCCACAAATATGTTTGCTGGGACTGACGCCAACCTTGAAGGGGGTTGAGAGGAGATTTATAACTATCGCTCTATTATTGGCAAAGCGCAGGGTGGCTATGTCCTGGGAGAGTCGGGTGTGCCCCTCCTCTAAACTATGGTTGAAAGATATGGTCTACTGTCGTGACACCCTGGCTCTGTATGCCGAAGAACTCCCGGCTACCTCTAGGCCCAGGGACATTTGGGCTCCTCTGTTGCAATATCTCCAAGCGAATGTTGAGGAGATGCCATCTGCCTCTGTTGTATAGCCTTATTGTGTGTTGTTGTCGCCATAGCCTGTTGCCCTGCATTGTATGTAAAGATCTCAGTACCGTCTACACTATTGTACCTTGCTAGCCACAAACTGTTTAGCTGTTTGTAAGATTCTAAATGTATGATGCATACCTACATTTGTCACGTAATTAAGTTTCAATAAAACTTTATAAATAAAAAAATAAAAAAATACAAGAAGTATTAGCGGTCTGTTTTGCTATTCTTAAATCTTTGAAGAAGATGTTGCATTTGGTACCGGAGGACACTCTTAAAACGATTGTTCACACAATGGTAACATCTAGATTATGTGAATAGCCTCTACTTAGGCCTTCCTGCTTTTCTAATCCAAAGACTACAGATAGTACAAAATACGGCAGCAAGATTGCTTAGTTCCTTAGGCAATCCATCTAGCCATATCTGAAGAATTTACATTGGCTGTCAAAAGCCAACCGTATTAAATTTAAAGCACTTATGTTTGCTTTTTGAGCATTCTCAGGATACGGTCCCCACTATCTAAGGAAAAGACTATAGCCTTACTTGCAATGTAGATCTCCCAGATCGAACAATCCTAGGCTTTTGCAAGTTCCAAAGTTTCCGAAGGCCAGATTAGGGGGCAGATCTTTTGTATATCTGACGTTCAAACTGTTTAATGCGCTGCCTGTTAGGTTTCGTAGGGCTTCTTCTGAGACAATTTTAATAGAAGAATTAATAACCTTTAAAAAAAAAAAAAAAGGCCTAGATCCTGCTGCACTCCTACCGCTTAGGTCAGTCTCTCTCACAGATAGTGCTGGGGCGCTTCTTAAAATGGTTTATGATTGATTGATTGTTGAGGTGGATAGTCCTCTGCACTAAGATGTGCTCTGCATTGGCAAAGAAGCAGCACTAAAAATGTCTGAGAGCCCACTCCAACAGGGCAAAAGCTGCTACTGCTACGTTAGTGCGATGAGTACCTGTCCTTGAAGTCTCTCAGACTGCGACGTTGGCTTTGATCTATATGTTTACTGAGCACCTACTGCCTTGACAGACAGGTCCAGCAAGGACTACATTTCACCTGCTTGGTTCTGCAAGTCTTTTTGGTCTGAGTCAACAGACCCTCCACCGAGGTACTGTTTTGCTATCTATTCTAAGGTGAGAACTCTGTGGCTAGACTTATCCCTCAAAAGAACAAATTACTTACCTTCTGTAATGCTCTTTCTGATCAATACTTTATCTAACTGCAGTTCCCTTCCGGCTCCCTGTTGTGTGGAGTGGCATCTTTTTAGAATCTAAAATTGGCCCAAGTTAGATGTCAGTGCAAGGTTGCCAACACGTGTTCACGCTTATCGTCTCAGGGCGCAGAAAAGGAAAAGGCAAGAAACTGATTTCAGTGTGAAGAGGTGACTCTTATATGCAGCTTTGCTCCGGGGTGGTATCGAGCCATACAACACCACCCAGAGGCACATGGAGAACATTGCTACAAATATTTCTGGAGCCAACATGGTACCTGGTGAATATTCTACAGTAAAGAATCTGCGTTAGGTAGAGTATCTAGCAGAAAGTGCGTTAACAAAGGTAAGAAACTTATTCTTTGTACTACAGAACACAATAACATTTCCAATTTAGAAAATAGAGAAAAAAATAATGAACAAAAAAACACCACTATCATCGAAACTGGATAAAAACTGGAGATATTCATTTTTTTAAATTGTAAGGCAAAAAGCGGCAAGAAAAAGTAATGTACCACTGAAAAGCATCATTTGCAGTTGACTATGACCTAGGCTTGATTTCAGGATGACTGCGATTTTGTGGAGGTTGGATACACCAAGTCTCTGAAATGGAAGTAAGAATCTTTCAGCTGGATAAGGTCCAACCCTGTGACCAAGTTCCAGCTTTCACCAACTGTGGAGGAAGTTCCTTCCGGTCAGTCCTGCAGACTCTAGCTCGTGAGGTAATTGTTTTAGGTATCGGGTGTCTCTCCAGCCAAGTCTCCTGCAAGGTTCAGTCCTCTGTGGTCAGCTGGGCCCTCTTGAAGTCAGGAGTCTTACTGCCTTTTGTGTCTCTTAAGCAGGCATCCGATAGCCTACCACTTGACCCTTAAAAATCAGTTCCTCTCCCTTGGTGCCAGAAGGAGCAGTCCTTGATTAACTTACCTCTTCCAGCCAGAGTCAGTAGGGCCTTCTTCTTCAGGTGTAGTTCTCCCAGGCACAAGAATGTTCTGAGGTGGTGGTGGTGGTTGAGGTGCCAGATTTACCCTGTACAATAACCTGTAACTCAACTCATTATGTCACTCAATCCTAATTATTTTCTCAATGTTTTCAACCTCCTTTTGCCTTTCTATAAAATTATTTAGGAGTCACTGCTTCAAGATGACATAACCCTTCTGCTACAAGGGAGGCCAGCTTCTTAGCTTCTTCCCTATTTAAATAAGCTCTTCCACCACTTGACAGTGTTTAACCTGGTTCTCTCTCCAACTGTGACCTCTGCCTGGTTGTCAGTGGCAGCACTGATTCATATGCAGCTCCTGCTCAAACAGCCTAAAATACATCAAATAAATTTTTATATAGTTAATTGTCCACTCAAGTTATCAAAAATCTGATTTCACCAGTAAATCAAATTTTTAAATTTGTGGCAAATAACATTGAGTGACTTTTCTAGCATTTTTTCAGGCGTTGATGCAGAATTAAATATTTTAACCACATCCAGTCCTTTTCTTTGGAAAATATAGATGAAACTTCACAGTGAAATAATTTTTAGGCCTACAGGCACTGTAAGGACACACTTTTTAAATATATAGTGTTCCACTCTTTTATGTTTTAGACTACCTGCCTTGTGGGCTTACAAGGTACTTTTTAGACATGACATAAATATATGAAATATGTTTTCTACATGCAAAGGCACTTTTCTTTACCATGTGTTACTGTTGTACCTTTAAGCTGCAGCCAGAAGATAGCAGTGATCCTGGCAGACATATACTTTTGATGGCTACTTCTAACCACAGATTCGTCATCTTGTGAGCCCCCAGGCTCCAGAGATTTTTTTCAGCATTGTTCCAGAGTACCAGCAGGTGGCATTGTGCAGCTCTGAATCTACTTCATCCTGCTTTAGAAGTAAAATCGGAGCCCAATAGAAGTGCTACCCTTGCAAAACCACGTCAGTGCCTTTCTTTTTGTGCCATTTGATGTAGATCCGTGGCTCGCTGCCAAACATTTTCTTCATTTCTGACGAGATTATTTGCTACACTGTGCATGCAAACTTGTCCCCGCCTAACACCACAGGGTTTAAGGCTTGTAGGGACTGTCACAAACATATGTCTATGACATCCCCCATGAGGTCTGTCTCTGGTGTCTAGAGTTATTGCATTACTCCAAGGCTTGTGAGGATTGTGCCCGGATGAACTTTTGGATGAACTTCGAGGCGAGCTGGGACCATGAAGTCAGCACTGACAGAAAGTGCGTAATACCTGCTCCTGCTCTCAATGCCGTTTTTGCATCAGATCCTCCTCCCTTTCAAAGTCTTCAGGTAAGTCGAAGAAAAAAGCAAGAAGTCAAAGCAGCAACCATTCTCTTCCCGCATTTTTAAGCAGAAATGTTGTGTGGACATCAAGATGCTGTTTGGTCCCGGAATCTTACTGAGGAACTGATTCCCCCCCCAACTTTTTTCAATGCACCCAGAGTTTCCAGGTGCATCAGTGACATCACAACAGTTAGAGGCTTTCAGAGATACAATGCTGCACATATATGGCACCATTCTTGCTCTTTCTGGCACACCTTCAGGCACCACGGCTCCAAGGAGGTCTCCACTCAACTTTCCATTTGCAGATCCCTCCTTTAAGCCATCTGTACCTCTTGATCCTGCTTCGGGGTATGCCCTGACTCCAGAGCCTATGCTCAAGTGGACTTAGATCACAGTGCCAAGACCCATGCCGGATCCTGCCACATCAATGTTGGCTGTGATACTGACGACACTGGAGTAGGACCTGATTTTTTTGTCCGACTCCAAAACAAATCTGACTTGACCTCGATCAAAGTCACATCATCCGCCACAACTAGGCCGGCATCATTCTGACTCGGGTCACTTGCTTTTAAGGAAAATCATTCACAAGCTCTCCACAACTTGTTTTGAGCTGGCTCTGACCAAAGTCAGCATAATTTCTCAGATGATAATGGAGATGTGGGGGATGATGCGCAAAATTATGATAATCTGTTCATAGATTTGCTGAAGCCAGGGTCTTAGACACCTCCCCTGACCCTGACAATGTGTTGAGTTCTCCCCCGGCCACTCAACGGAGGAATCACCCTCTTTGCTGTGGTCATCTGGCATGCATTCAAAGTTTTGGAGCTGCAGCTACCATCCATTAAGCTCAAGACCAATATGCTGACAGAGGTTCTGAGGCCCGGACAGGCATCTCCTGAGCTGCATCTCATTTTTAACAAAGCTCTCATTGATACATTAATGGGCACCTCAGCCAATCTTGCTTTTGCCCACCTATAAATAAGCAAGCGGCTAGACATCACAGACCTGCTCCAGAAAACCCTACCTTCTCTACCCAACACCCTTCACTGGAAAGTCTGGTTATTCAGGCTTCTATAAGTAGGCTTAATCCAAACCCATTTTCTGTGACTCAACCCTAACAGGGAATTCCAACATATGGAAGCATTTCGAAAGCAAGAGTATTCTTCTGCTAGTCTCACCCTTCACTCTCAGTGCTAGATGGCTCGTATGGAGACACTCTTACGCATTGCAGAATATGGTCAGCAAGATTTTGCTGACAGTCCCTGAAGAAGTTCACGCCAAGGTAGTCCAGATCATCCAGGATGACCAAGCTGCAACAAAGTACTTTATACTGGTGTGTACACTACTAATTGTTTAAGCAGAGCAATTGGAATCAGCGTGGTGGTTCAGCGCCATGTGTGGATGAGATCCACAGGTTTTTAGGTGACATCCAAGCATCATTATTGGCTATGCCATTTGACTGCGTTCATCTCTTTGGAATTAGGGCAGACTTGGCACTCGGGCGCTTTAAAAAAAACTGGTCCACAACAAGCTTCCTAGGCCTTTTTTTACCTGTGTGGCAGTGGCCCCAGCAATTTCCCCCTTTCAAGACTTAGGTGCCAAGGCCCTCTGACTCAGAAACCTTTACAAGGTCGGGGTTGAGGATCTAATCAACAGCATCCAGGCCGGCAGGGTCAGTAACCTCTCCCTCCCTTCAGATTCCAAGTGCTTCTGTTTGCCCTTTGCAGTATATTGCCATGTTGTAGGAGGCAGGATAAATTATTTATCTCCAAGGGTGGCAGAGCACCACATGTGACAAATGGGTGCTCCAAATCAGTGCCCCAAATCATTCAACAAGGATACGCCCTGCCATTTCTGTTAGACCTCCTGCATATCCCACCCATATCAGAGCAGCTTTCAGGAGACGATTTATCCATTTTACGACAGGAAGTCCAGGCTTTTTTGGATAAAAGAGCCATAGAGAAGTTGCAGGCATTGGAAACAGGGACTGAACGCTACTCCTGTTCCTTTCCAGTGCCGAAGAAGGACAGAGGCCTTCATCCTATTTTAGCTGCTCACCATCTCAATTTCTTCCTGACAAAAGGACAAATTCAGTTTACTCATATTGGCCCATGTTCCATCTGTCTTGGATCCAGGAGACTGGATGCAAGCACCTGACATGCAGGAAGACTATTTTCCCTCAGGTGTTACTATAGTTGGCCAGGAGCATTCTCAGTTATCTGTGCTCCCCTTCGGCCTCATCAATTCCCCTCAAGTGTTCACAATAGTGATGGCGTGCTCGCAGCACACCTTCGCAGGGTAGTTATACCAGCCTTCCTATACATAGACGACTGGCTATTTAAGGCGGCCTTGCCACTGTCAGTCCTGTACCACCTTCAGGTGATGGAGAATCACTTCAAAATATGTGTAATTTTCGATCAATGTGCAAAAGTCACACCTGTGTCCTTCGCAGAGGCTCCTGTTCATCCGAGCCATTCTGGAGACAGTGCAGTTTCGAGCATTCCCTTGTGGTGGGATCAAGTATAAGACATTCAGGCTATGATCTCTATGTTTCAGCCTCAGTCCTGGGTCTCTGAGAGAGTGTCTCTGAAACGTATTCGTCTCCTGCATGTGACACATGTGGATTAAAGGAACCTGTTGGATTCCATCCAGGTTTCGGAGGAGTAAGCAAAAAACCTGCAGTGGTGGCTTCTTAACTGTAATTAGACCGTTGGCAGAACTTTCTCCCTACCCCACCCAGACTTGAAGGTGGTGACTGATATGTTGCTGCTGAGTTGGGGAGGCCACCTGGGAGAGGTAGATATCAGTGGGCTCTGGTATTTGGCGGAGACCTGCCTCCATCAATCTGTTGATATTGGGGGCCATTTGCTTAGCTTTGAAGGCCTTCCTGCAAATCATCAATGGAAGCCTGGTTCAGGCTCTCAAGAACAACACAACCCCACGTAGTACTGAAACAAGCAGGAAAGGGGTGGGGTCTTCGGTCTTGTGCCAGGAACCTCTGAAAGTGGCTTAGCCCTCAGGGCATTTTCCTGGTTGTGAACCACCTGGCAGGATCCTTAAATGCCAGGGTGGACAAACTCAAACGCCTAGTAGATCATGAAAGGCAGTTACACTTGGAGCTGGTGCAGGGAATCTTCTAGGAATGGGGAGAGCCCTGGCTCTAAGTTTTTGTCACCGAGAACGTGCACTGTCAACACTTTTACGCGCTGAAGTTCCCAAGATTGCTCTCTCTTGGAGATGAATTGCAACTAGAGTGGAGCTAAGGACTGCTCTATGCCTTCACATCTCTACCTCTCCTGCCCAGAGTTCATAAGAAGATCAGGAATGACTGGACCCAAGTCATCCTACTGGCTCCGGATTGGGCCAGGAGAGTGTGGTACCTGAAACATCTGGGTCTGAACTTATGATCAGACTGCCTCTTCGGAGAATCTTCAGTCGCAGCAGCAGGGCAGGTTAGGGTCCTGAACCTGGGATTGTGCAGTCTACACCTCCATGCGTGGTGACTGAGCTTGAGTTTGAGGAATCTGTGGTTAAATAAGGTACCCACAAGAAAAAGCATTACCGAAGTTAAGTAACTTGTTCTTTTTTCATATTTTTGAGTGTTGTAAATGCATACTGCAGCCCACATATTGCATTTATTCTTCCATGCCATAGGTGAATTTAGGAACTATCAGAAGTTAAATAGGCCAATGGGAATTCCAATACAATGCACATGTTTTAGAGGGGAAGCACAAACACCCTTAGTACTGTTAAGCAGTGCTAAATTTTCTCATTTCATAATTCATCCAAATGCTTAAAAACGCTTGCCTTGTACAATGTGCTAGGCACACCTTTCCAGCTAAACACATCATGGTACCAAGGCATCAAGAACTGGCCTGTGGGGGACCTTGTCCCATCCCAACTGTTTGAACCACATTCTCTATTGATATGCTAATCAGTGTTGGTGCCAGCAGCTCTAACTTAATGGTGTCCTAATTTGATGGATGGAAAGGTCGTAGCCAGCAGTTAGTTTGATTTTTGCCACAAGTAGATGATACTGCTTATTGAATTACTGATGCATTTATATGATGAGGCCCTTAGACCTTTGGTTTCTCTTGCCAACTCCATAAACTGTGATCTATCTAACTCCAGGAAAGGATATTTCCAGTGCCTCATTTGGCTATTGGAATATGCTCGTCATGAAATATCACTTTGGAGAGCCCCTCAGTTAACAAACTTGTCTGGTTTGATGAGAGTCTCTCCTTTTCGACACATATTAAGAAGTTGGCTGGTTGTTGTTTCCGTCTTCTCAAAACCCTTAGAAAGTTTTCCCTCTCCTACCCCAGGCGGCGAGGGAAACGGTTACTTGTGCACTGATTCTGTCGCGGCTGGACTACGCCAATGCCCTCTATGTTGGTATTCCGGGCTACCTGCTGAAGAAGCTCCAGGTGGTTCAAAATACGGCAGCCAGACTTTTATTGGGCATCTCGGCCAGGAGCAGCGTTCACCATCAGTTGCGATCACTTCACTGGCTCCCCGTGATGGATAGAGTTAAATTTAAATCATTGGTTCTGGCCCGTCGTGCTCTTCATGGTTGTGGTCCTCTCTATCTGCAGAAACGTTTTTCCTTTTATGTTCCTTCGCGACCCCTGCGGTCTATGTCCCTACGCTTTGCTCAGGTTCCTCGCTTTAAGTATCAGAGGTTAGGGGGCAGCTCTTTTGTTTTGAAGGCTACTGTTGCTTGGAATGCCCTTCCTCTCGCCTTGTGCAATATTCAGGATCCAGTGGCTTTTAAGAGGAAACTGAAAACACATTTCTTTGCTTAAAGTTCATTTTCCATACTCCGCTAGGCTCCGCGCCGGGACACTCATGAGTATCTGTGCGCGTTACAAATTTATGTAACATAACATGTAACATAACATAACGAAAACCCATTGAATCTGCCTGGCTATCCTCCAGCCCCTATTGCTGATACGTAGTCCTCCTCTGTTGATACACTGGACCCCCCCTGGTATCTCCTTGCTCTACCACATCCCTTATCCACCTGTCTGCCTTGATGTGGCTCAACTCGCAGTCTTTTACCCCCTGACTCTGCTGCCCTCTTAAGCCTTCTTCACCTGGCTCTCCTTGTCTCTTCTTACTCCATCCCTTTTGTAGAGCACGCCATTGTTTTCAGGTCTATTCCTGCTATGCAAATACCTACATATTTCTCTGTGAAAACCCTCGCGTACTAATTCCGTCCACTTTGAACCTGCAGGATTGCATATTCAAGTAGTTAGGACTATAGTCAGTTTAGAGAGTCCTTGCTGATGGGCAATGTTTGCCGAAACCATATGGTTCCAATATTGTTTACTTCCTTTAACACTTGTAAAAGGATGTAGATGGCAGAAGGGTTGGGGATGTAAAAGTAACAGGAGTACAGTAACCATTATGGTGGGTAACTTGTAAGTTTGAATCCTACACTACATGATGTAAAAGATAATAATTTCTTGTTTGAGTCTGGAACTCAAGAGTCTTGAAACTTACAGTTACTCCATCTGTGAAACTTGTGGCAAATATTTTAATTTTTATAGCCAAGGCAATGTTATCATTTGATCACACAAGGTATGAATGGTTTCTGATTTTCTAATCTGGCTATAATTGACGTGAAAGCATGTACATATTTGTCATTAAGAATCTAAAGTAAAACATGTTTTGCTGTCTCTTCCAGATCTTTCAAAAACAGATTTATTGAAATCCCTGCTGACGTTTGCTTGTTTGCACCACTTGAGACCTTAAACCTGTATCATAACTGCATCAAATGCATCCCAGAAGGTATTAGAAACCTGCAGATGTTGACATACCTAAACATTAGGTGAGTGACGATATTTTATATTATGATTTTACACAATAACTTGGAGTGCATTCGACATAGAGATACTGTGGTAAGGTATTAAGGAACACCTTAAATAATAGGAATTACATTGGAAGGGTACCAGAAAGGCATAGACGAAAATAGCTACTTAAGATATAACAAAGACCATAGTAAAATATCTGCCTGCAAAAATGTGGACATACAGCTTATCTCACCATCTGTCACTTGCCCTAAGAATGCTAACATTGAAGTTAAAACATGAGTTTCGTTTAGTGGGGTTTATTGGATTTTGGAATGAACAGCTCATTAGATGTTTTTTTTTTGATAAACAAATTTTATTGTTTTACATCGTATGAAACAACTCAGCAAGTACACGATGGACCCAAAATCAGTGACATTTTGATAGTGAACGTATCCCACACTCCCGCACTCCATGAAACCTGCACAGATAACAATGACGAAACAAATCATTCCGAGCCTTCTACCGTACCCAGCCATTTCCCCACACCCGTCGATATTTCTTCGGGCACCCTCTTGCCATGTAAAGGGCCCTCTCCTGGGTCGCACACCAGTCCACCCCCGTCGCCACCTCCCTATGTCCGGCGGTTCAGGATTTATCCATGCCGCCGCTATGTCCCGCTTTGCCACCATCATGGCTGTATTGAAAAATAATTTGTCGTTCCGGGACCCATCCAGCCCATCCAGGATTCCCAGTATGGAGTGCCGCGGGTCATGAGGAACCTCCCAACCCAGGACCTCCGTTAGCTCCCCTCAATTGCCCCCCAAAATCTCTCAGCCGGGGGCAGGACCAAACCACATGGAAGAAGTCAGCCGGGGCATGGGTGCATCTCGCACATGACGCATCAGGACGCAGGCCCGCTCGATGCAAGCGCAGGGGAGTAAGGTAAGCGGCGTGTAAGTAGTAAAGTTGGATCAGCTTAAGTTTAGCAGAAGTGGTGACCGTCTTGGGTGCCATAAGTGCATCACGCCAGTCCACCTCGTCGAGGGGGCCCACCCATTCCACCCACTGGTCCTTCAACTTGTCCAGGGAGGGAAGTATTGTTGACTAGGGTGCGGTATATGCGGAAATGCCCCTTTACCTAAATCTCCCAGCATTGTCTGCGCCTCTGTAGGGCTGTGTTCGGGGAGCCGTGTGTCGTCCGCAATGTGTATCCGGAGTGCATGTCTCAGCTGCAAATACTTGTAGAATTGAGAGGAGTGTAAGGAGTAACGGGCTTGGAGCTCCGGAAAGGAAAGCAGGTGGCTTGTAGCCCATACATCCCCCAGCTGTGTAATTCCAATGAGATCCCACGATTTAAACCCCTGCAACCCACTAACTTCCCGGAGCCAAGCCCCCTGCCAAAGGGGTGTACACCGAGTGAACCTATGCGTCCACCCAGTATGACGCAGCGAGGCCCGCCAGGCCAGGAACACGGAACGTGTGACCTCCGGTAGCTGGTTTGGGATTGTCTTCCCGTACAGCATCGATTGAATGGCGGGTAGACCCAGCTCGCGCCTGTAGGCCGGATCGGACCAGCCCCCGTTGAACCAGTCGTGAACCACCAGGAGACGCGCAGCCAGGAAGTAAAGGTATAGGTTCGTCATCCCCATTCCCCCGTCGAAGGAGGGGATCCGACAAGTAGACAGAGCCAGGCGTGCCCTACCCCCGTTCCAAAGGAACTTGGTGGTTATACTGTCCAATTCCCGGAACCAAGGCCTGGGGAAGCAGAAAGGAGTATTCTGGAGGACGTAAAGAAATCTGGGGAGGATCATCATTTTAAACAGGGCGACCCTCCCCAACGGGTTGAGGGGAAGAGTCTTCCACTTATGGAGATCTTCTTTGGCCTTTTTAACAACTGGGGCAACATTGAGCGCCCAACCCAGTTCGGGAAGGAGAGTGATCCACAGCCCCAAGTACTTAAAGGATTGTCTCCGCAGCGGTATGGTGGATTGCCAGTCATAGCATTCCCTAGAGAGGTGCAGAGGAACCAGGACGGACTTCCCAGGGTTCAGTCTAAGCCCGGAGGCCTGCCCAAAGTGTTCTAGGGTCTGGAGACATCGTGGCCCCGAGGAGGCTGGATCGGCCAGGAAAATCAGAACGTCGTCCGCATAAAGTGCGATCTTGTCCGCCTCTGCACTCGGCCACTCCCATCCCCGAATACCGTCCTCGGCCCGCACCAGAGCGGCCAGGGGCTCCATAACCAGGGCGAATAGCAATGGAGAGAGAGGACATCCCTGTCTAGTGCCTCTGTGAATAGGGAAGGCTTCTGACAGTACACCGTTGACCAGCACACGCGCTCGCGGGTGGGCGTAAGGACCTGAACCGACGCTCTAAATCGAGGCCCAAAACCCAATTCGGTCAGCACATCCTGCAAATACGTCCAATCCACCGAATCAAACGCCTTTTTCAAAATCGATGGACAGGAGAGCCAAGTACGGAGTTAGCAAGTGCCTGTGGGCTAGAGCCAGTTGCAGCCTCCGGAGGCAGTGACGGGTCCCGCGTTGAGGCATGAAGCCACATTGATCTACGTGGACCAGGGAAGCCAAGTAGGGCTTCAAACGCTGAGCCAGAATGGCGGCGTACAGCTTAATCTCCATATTGAGGAGCGAGATAGGACGATAGTCCGCACAATGACGCGAAGGGGCTGGGATTTCGGGAGGACCACAATGGTGGCAATGTCAGTTTCTGGCGGGAAGGAGCCCCTCTCCACCGCCTCCTGAAACAAAGCGGCCAGACGGGGCACTAAAATTTCACGGTACGCCGCGTAATACTCCTGGGGAAGGCCATCGGGGCCCGGAGTCTTGCCCGAAGAGGCAGAGGAGATGGCCCCTCGATTTCTTTCAAAGAAATGGGCCGTTCCAAATCCTTCTGGGCAGCCGTCTCCAGGTAGGGAAGACGTACCTTACCCCGGTCAAGGAGATCAGAGAGCGAGAGGGCCGGGACACGTGCTGCATATAAACATCGGTAATAGGTGGCAAAGGTGTTGGCCATCGCCGTAGGGCGCAGTGCACCATTCCTGCCTCATCCGACACTTCTGAGATAATGCGGCTCGCCCTGGGGTAGGTGGCTAGCCTGTGCAGGATCGTGCCATTCTTATCCCCCAGCCATAGATTCGCGCTACCGACGACCTCCATAGGAGCTTGGCAGCGTCCAAAGATAGCTGTTTAATTTCATCCCGCAGATGAGCAAGTTGTCGGGCCTGGGCGGCATCATTAGACAAGGATACTAGTTGTTCCAAGCGAAGCGCCTGCGCTTCTCTTGAGGAAATTTCTTGCAGTTGCACCTGCCTTTGGTTCTTGAGCTGTCCTTCGCGACCCCCGGATAGTCGCCTTTCCGGCCTCCCACAAGATACCCGGCGAGGCCACGGATCCGTCGTTGGTGCGGAAGTAATGCCCGAGTTCCGTCCCCACCACCTGTTTAAAGTCTTTGTCTTGGAGGAACCAAGCGTTCATTCTCCATGTTTGACGGGCTGAAGGAGGGGAGTCCCTGTACTAAGAAGCACTGGAGAATGGTCAGAGATACCTCGCGGTAGGATGCGGACATCTACAACCCCTGAGCACTCAGGTGCAGAGACAAAGACCGCATCTATGCGTGCCTGTGTTCGGTGGGCCGCGGAGGTGTGTGTAAATTGCAGGGTGTGGGGATGCCATATACGCCATGTATCGCAGAGTCCCAGCGATTCGGACCAGTTCTGGAGTTGCTTCGCCTGCGTTTTGCGGGCGATGGAAGGAGGACCTGTGGTGTCAAGGGCCGGGGAGGAAACAGCGTTAAAATCGCCTCCCACAATCATGGTGCCCAATCATTAGATGTTTTTATGGTCTAGTTTTTAGGTGTGTTTTTGAAATCTGTATTTTAACATGGATACTTGAATTGAATGTCCCATGTAAGTAAAATTTAAGACCACAACGAAAAGGATGCAGTTAAAACAGATTAAGGTTGGTCATTATATAACTAAAGTTGAAATATGTATTTTTCTATGTTTTTTGTTGAACAAGGCCTGTGAAACCTGTGATTTCCCCCCTCTTTCTCAAATTAACGAAAGAACAGATAATCGTGTCCCAATATTGCACTCACAAAGTAGATATTCAAACAGAAATAAAAAAAGCTTTATTTTTTACTTGATTTCTGTCTTGAAACATTTTGAACAAGCAAAGGTGCGCATTAACAAAAATGTTTTTCCTAGTTTACAAAAGTTGTTTTATTTGCTCCTTTCTCTTACATTGTTCTTTTCTAGTAGACCGTTTGTAGTTTGGCTTGGCTTAACATTGCTTCAACAAAGATTATGCCTTACTGCTTAATTGAGTCATAGTAAATTAGTGCTAGATGTACGAAGATCAAAATAGCGATTTCCTAATTGCGATTTTTTGCGAATCACAATTAGGAAATTGCTATTCCTAATGTATGAAACTCTTTTGAGTTTCGTAGTGGGTCACAAATAGACCTACCTCATGAATCTTCATGAGGTAGGTAGCTATCTCGACCCACTACAATTCGCTGTCATCATACGGATGGTGGCCTGCTGGGGTCAGCAGACCACCATGTCTGCAATTGCTTTTAAATAAAGCAATCTTTTTCTTTTTTAAACAGCCTGTTTTTCTTAAAGGAAAACGGGATGCATTGAAAAAGAAAAAAATGAAACTTTGAAGTTTTATTTTTAAGAGTAGGCAGTGGTACTAAAAAATATATTGTCAACCATTCTCAAAGGGGAAAGGGTCTCTTGGGGACCACTTCCCATCTGCGAATGGGTTGCCACCATTTTTCAAATGGCCATACTTAATGCCGTGCAATGTCCCTTTTGGCAACCAAAAATCTCGTGGCAACCAGAAGCCTAGTACTCCTTCTGCCCGCCCCACTCGTCCATTAGACCCAGTAAAATCAGCTTGGTTTTGTATTATTGGACATTCCCAGATAGTGTGAAAGAACGTGCCCATTGCCGTTTGCACGGTAGGCAATGGGGATCGAGATGCTGGTTCATCTTGTGTAGTGGTGTAGGGCTGTAATAGACTCTGTGGAGGTCTTAATCGTACAGAGATTGCTAGCATTCTTGGTGCCATTTTTGTCTCTGTCCAGTCCTCTTCCTCTTGTGTGCCTATGTCCTGTTCCCACCGTTCCCTCAATGCCTTCATGGTGTCAGTTGTGTTGTTTACCAGTGTGCTGTAGATTTTTGTGATTCACTTTTTGTATTATTTTAGATTGGGTGGCCTGTACTTCAAATGAGTTAATTTGTGTTTGGCTCTGTGTCGGGGTTAGTGATGCCTCAAGCGCATGCTGAAGTTGCATTTGGTGGTAGAGTTGAGTGTTGTGCATCTCGTAAGTGTCTCGTAGCTGTTGAAAGGAGCAGATAGTTTTCACCTCCTGCACATCTCCCAGGTTAGAGATGCCTATGGTGTCCTCGGCCCGGAATCCTTTTAGGTTGTTTGTGTGGTGTAGCCACGTCCCAGGCCACAGCGGACTTTCCACTGTTGGCACGCCATGCCATTTGATCCATCACAGTGCCTGGTGCAGACAAGCTAGGGATGCGTGGGTCACAGGAGGGAGGTTGGTGTCTGCCCTAGAGCTATAGAGTAAGTGGAGGATGATGCATTGTTCTAGCACACGCATCTCCACTGCAATTACCGGGTCATTGTGGTCCACATGGAGCCAGTCATTTATAGGTATGATCTGTCTGGCCCAGTAGTAAAACGTTATGTCTGCAATTCCTAATCCCCCATCATAGGTGTTGAGTACACATTTATGATAAGAGAATTGTGGTTGGGTTCCGGCCCAGAGAAATTTTACTAGTGCTGATTGCCATCCTTGAAAGAACTGGGGTGGTATAACATGAGGATAGTTCTGCAGCATGTAGAACAGCCGCAGTAGGGAGATCATTTTAATTAGCGCTCCTCTGCCCACTATATAGACCTTCCCATGTGTCCATATCATGCCTGTTACACAGCAATGTTTAGATCCCAAGCCTGTTGCTTTTCCCAGTCTAAATGCATGCCTAGGTACTTGAAGTGACGGTTCACCCATTGTAATTGGGTGGCAGCCCCTATGTCGTCGTGGTTCCCGGTCTAGGGGAAGTAGGTGGCTTTAGCCCAGTAACTTTGAGTCCAGAAGCATTTGCATATACTTGCAGCATGTGCATCAGTCTAGGGAGGGAAGTTTCGGTATTACTAGTGTAGACAAGAATGTCATCTGCATATAGCGATACCCTGCTTTGGGTCATTTTGGCCAATTAAAGCCGTTGAGTTGCCATCGCGTCTAATCCACTCCGCCAGAGAGTCAATAGTCAGGGCAAAGGGGAGGGGTCTCAGGGGGCATCCTTGTGTGGCTCCTCATTTGAGCTTGGGGAGAGTTCCCCATTGATTCTAACTTGTGCCCATGGTCAGGAATATAGCATTGAAACATATCTACAGAAGCGTGGTCCAAAGTTCTTCCAGCCCAATAAGTTGAACATGAACTTCCAACTGACCGAATCAGATGCCTTCTTGAAGTCTATCGGTTTCAGCGGTTTGCGGCATTCCAGTCATTGCCAGTGCAGTATTAAGGCATCTCAGGCAGTGTTATGTGCTGCTTCCTGGCACAAATCCATTCTGGTCCGGGTGGACCAACATGATTACCTCAACTAACCGTGTCACCAGTGCTTACGTTAGGATTTTGGTTTCTATATTAAGTAAGGAAATGGGCCTGTATGAATCACATCGGTATGAAGGTTTCTGAGGTTTAAGGATGACAGAAATCATGGCTCCCCGCAGGTAATGTGGCAATGCTCCCTATTTCAGGGCTTCTGTGTACATGTCTGTGGTGAGGTGAATCTCTTAAAACATTTCAGTTTTTAACCATTGGTGCCCGTGTTTTCCTGTGGGGAGTGCTTAAATGGCTGCCAATATTTTGGCCGCAGTGAGTGGTTCTTCAAGACTATGTCTGTTTCTTTGAGGTGTTGTAAGAACAGGTGTGATCGCTCCTGTGCCCTTGTGTGTCACTCCACATAGAGTTGCTCATAGTAAGTTGCAAATTTCTGTGCTATCAGTTTGTGATCATTGATAGTATATTGTGTCTATCGTGTGATGCTAGGGACTAAATGCAGGGCTTGAGCCCGGCAGCAGTTTCCCTTCTTTACCTCCGACATCATATTTTTAATATTGAGTCGCCCCATGGGCCCTCGTGGTGGTGGTGTCTAACAACTTGTAGCAGAGCATCAGCCTCATCTTTTCTATTTTGTGCCTAACTTAGTACGACCCACCGACCGCCAATTGGAAAGAAATCAAGAGAGGTATGGTCGAAAGCAATTCACGGAAAAGACAGGAAGAGAAATCACCAGGAAACGACTGCTTCCACACTAATTAAGATTAAAAATTGAGTTGTGGAAGAAAATGTTCAGCTGAAGAAATGAGATGTGAAATCACCAGGCCAATTGCCGCTTTCACATAAAACAACTTGAATAATTGCAAAGAAACAGACGTGTATAAAGAATAGGAAGGAACCAAGATACTGAAGTGAATTGTCCTTCAGTTCTGGGTCCTGAGGAGAACCCTATTTTGATATCGGGTTTGAAATGCGTCGACAGCATAAAAGAACCGGGGATGTGCTGAAAAAGAAAGCATAGGCACGCAGGGAATCTCTCAGTGGAATATTTTAGTGTGTGGATCCCTGATTTAGGCCTTAGATTACAGAATAAATATGCAACCCCTAGAGTTGGCCCAAAAATGAGGGGCTTCCATGGTTATCACACATTGGCCCCCTTATGTTTTTTGAATTTCAGAGCTAGTACATTGATTTGTATGTATTCTTATAATGTTTGTTCTCATGTTTTGTGTAACAATTCGTTGTTGTGATAATGTGGTGTTGTTTATGTGATGTGAGTTACACAACAAAAAATGTGAATTGATGAAATTCATGAGCATTGTTGGTCCTCTGTTTATCGCAGTTTCATGAAATACTATCTCAAAAAAGTATTGCATAAATAATGATGTAAATAAATGGTGATCAAAGCAATTGAGTTGTGTGATCACAAATATAAATCATTGTTTTGTTAAAGTAAAGCCGGTACTGGAATTGGTACGTTCGAAGATAACTTTGTCATCTGGCATTACCTCTAGCTTCCCTTCAGCCTCCACTGTGTTGTTTTCTAGCTCTCCTACTTTGCTATGTCTTTTGTGTTTAGCTGCTGTCTGGTGACATTGCCTGCCCTCTCAGGACTATTTTCAATGCCTCCCACAGGGTGACTGAACTCTTGACTGAGTCTTTATTGATGTCTAGATATTCCTCCATGTGGTGTTGAAGAAAGTTGGCAAATATCCCGCAGTCACTAGGCGTTTAGCTTCCAGAGTCCAAATTGCCCCCGGCTAGGTCATTTGAGTGTTGTTGTTATTAGAGCATGGTCAGGTAGGTCTTGGGGAAGTATGCTTGCAGAGGCTAGCAGGAGGGTGTTTGATGAATATAGTAAGTAGTCTATTCTTTAAGAGGATCTATGGGGGTAGACGTAGAACATGTATTCAACTGCTTGAGGGTGTAGCAGGCGCCAGGTATCAGTGAGTCCCGCCATTTAGTATAGTGGAGTTACGGGTATGGGCAGAGTTAATATAGGCCTCTAGGGCCATTACCGCGTTGAAGTCACCCCCACGGTTGTCCGTCCTGTTGGATTGTAGCAGAAGATTTATTAGTGTGCAAAGGGTGTTGTCTATTAGTGTTGGGGGAGCCTCTCCTATGTGTCCTTTTATCGCTGTGAATCTTCCGACATCATCATGGTATGTGTTTGTCATGATGGCGGGAAGCGCTTGTGCCGTAAGGTGGCATTGCCTTCTGGGTGTGGTGGTATAGCCGGTGTGTGACACTCTAGTGTATCAACCTTCAAATAGTACAGGGCATTTGTTTCCTAGTAGATGCGTTTCTTGGAGTAGAACCATTGTCGGTCAGTGCCCCTCAAGGTATTGGAATATAGCGCCTCTCTTGATCTTAATGTTGAGGCCATTGACGTTTCAGGAAAGAACTTGGAAAGTGTCATGGCCATGTCGGGTCTGTAGTGTGTGGTGTTGTTTAGTACGTGCTTGCTCGCTTGTACAGTTGTTGTGAATTCGAACATAGCACAAGTGAACTAAGTAAATAGAATGCATCCCAAGTCCCTCCCTCCCTACACCTCTCAACGTGAAGTATCTTTTCGCCCTTTCCCAACCATAGGAACATGTGCCAACAACAAGAAAACCAAAATTCTGGCGGTTCGTTCTTCAGGGCCCAAGAAATTGACATGGTTTTTAAATCTGGAAAGAATAGAAGCAACCGGATGCCACAAGTACTTAGGAGTCTTTTTCAATAATAATGGCAGATATGCAAACCAACTGGGCGAACAAAAAAAGAAAGGAATTGCGCTGTCTTTTGCACTCAGCTCCATTCAAAAGAAATTAAATGGCCCAACATTCGCTCCAATTCTCCAGGTGGCCCAGGCAAAGGTGATTCCAACTCTAACTTACGGGAGCGAGGTGCTAAAAGGGCTGGACAGCAGCCAATTAGATAAAATAGTTGCGAAAATTTTCAGAACGATCTTCCAGCTACCTCCATACACTTCACCAGCACAAATCAGGCTGGAATTCGGCATCTGCAGACAGTCATTGGGCCGAATGGCGACTTTTCTAGTAAGCTGCTATAAGTTGAGGGCATCAAAGGAGGGCAGCCTGGCTCACCACTTATGTGTCCAGCTAAAAACAAGCCGATGGCCGTCGGGCATCGCTATTTGTCCTGCGGCCTTAGCACTCTCGGCCTGAGCGAGCTCTGGGACCTACATGCAAGCCAACATGAGTTCAAGAGGCTAGCAAAACTCAGCGCTAAGCTGACTCTCTTCAGTAGAAGACAGGGCCAGCCTTTCGGCACGGAGTCATGGCTGGATGACCCTTCGCACTTATGCACAGTTGAAACCCCAGAGCTACTTAACACTCACCTTCAACGCACGCACTAAGCTCTGTTTTTTAAAACTGAGAATGGGGGTGATCCCAACAAACTGTTATCTCCCTAAATGGAAAAGAGACTGTGCCCTGGAAACGCGCCAGCTCTGTGGACACCATAGGGAAGACATAATGCACGTGCTATGTTTGTGCCCTAACCTCTTAGATGATAGAAAGGCTCTACTACGAAGGGGTTGGATCGAGAAGGAGGTAAGATCTTGCAGAGGCGCAGTGCTGGCTTGTTTCGACTCACAAACACCACCTTAAATTGCGCCTTGGTCAGGTTCATGGAACGCTTCGTAAAAAAGCTAGCGGAGGTGAGATGTCTACCGACTTCTCGGTCCGAGACCTAGCCCTCCTGCCTATTAGCATCAGCCTGCTTTGAACCATCTTTATTTGCAGATTGGCTATGCACACGAACAGTGGTGAACAACAAAAATGCCAATAGAAGGGGAGAGGCGTACAAGTCAGTCGGCCTGGGTTCTAGACGTTTATTTTATTAGGACTGCCGTCTCCCTCTGGAACACAACTATAGGAGTTACGGATAGTGTATTTATAACAGAGTCCCATTTGTCATGATGAAGGGAGTTTTTTTAATAATACTGTAAAAAAAATGTTAATCAATTTTATATATTATAATGATTTTTAATGTTTGTCGAGCGTTGCAAGGGTTTTAACAAATCATGCAATAAAGTTTCTATTACATAGGAACATGTGTCACAGGGTATGTGACTTAATTCTCGCTTCAGGGGATCACCCTTTTGGATTATGAACAAATGACTGTGAAGCCGACCCAGCTTATGTATCTGATGCATGCCATGGTGACCCCCTCCCGGCCACTCTGCCTCCCAGGACCCAGGTATGTAGACGAGTCCTTTAGAAAAAGGTATAGCAAGTTCAGTTGGTGGCAATCTGTGTGAAGGTCTTGGGAGAGGGTCCCCTCGGGTCTCTATAAATCGCGGTAGGGTCTCTTGCGTCGCTATCGTCTTCATCCGTTGCGTGAGGTCAATGGCAGTGGGTGGGTGGGTCCCTCCATTTGGAGTGCTGCTGCCGGTTTTGTGGGCCTCCCAGTCTAGGTCGTCGCTCAGTGCGAGGGGGCAGCTGATGCGGATGATCCTCTCCGAACTCGTATTCATTTTCAATAAAAAGCCACAAGATCTTTCAGTAGATTTTGTTTTGTAAAAATACAGTTTTTCTTATATAAAGCATTCACTCTCTTCACTATAAGGGGTATGAATATATGTTCTAATTTTTTATGTGTTTCAGAATAGCACATAGTTTCTTCTCATCTTTCTTTTTCATAAGTGCTGCAGCTTTTAAAAAGTCCCAAGTTATATTCATAGATGAATCATATTTATTATATTGAAAAAAATTCAGTCACAAAAGTATCTTTCAACAAAAAATTGTTAAAACAGCATCTGCCTGGATTGGATTTACCCAGTAAAATCACAAGTCCACATTTACAGTGGTTTGATCTGAAATTCAAATAAACCCAATTTCCGTATTGAATACTGGGTAAGACGTCTAACTTTGAAGAGTATAGTCAATGCTCTATTAGGAATTATGTGTTGGTTGTTTTGCATTCATTTAGGGATTTATTGGACACTGGATTGCCTATCAACAAAAGGGTCCATTAATTGAGTACAATCATCACCCACAATAAAGTTGTCATTTGGCTAAATCATCATCCTGACTGAATTACTCTTCCAGGAATCAATATCTGTGTTATTAGGGATGTTATGTTATGTTAAAAGTATTTATATAACGCACGTTCACCAGCCGGTTTCTTGGTGCTCAGTATAGGAGCAGAACTTGCAGCACAGTATCTCATTCGTGTGCTTGTGTAAAAAGCCATGTTTTCAGAAGTTATCTGAAGCTGAGACCATCAGTCATTCTGATGTTAGGTGGAAGAGAATTCCAGAACCGAGGGGCCTATACAGAAAATATAGAACCTCCTAGTCTTTTCTTGCTGAAAGGGGGGGATAGCCAGAAGGTTAAGATGGGATTACCTCAAGTTACGAGAGGGTATGTACTTTTGAATTCGGGTGGAGATAAACTCAGGACTGTTGCCATGGAGGGATTTACAAATTATATATCTAGTCTTAAATGCTGAGCGCTGTTTCACCGGCAACCAATGAAGTTTCCTCATCGGTAATGTGGCACCTCCTAGGTTGTTGGTAAACCAGCCTTGTTGCCTGGTTTTGTACCAATTGCAGACTCTTGATCAGGTATTCTTGGAGGCCAATGTAGATTGAATTCACATAGTCTATGCATGAGATAACTAATGCGAGACAACCTGAATGAGGGCTTCAAGGGTGAGAAATCTACCAATTTTCTGAATCATCCTGAACTGCAGAAAACAGGATACTACTTGAGGCTTCGTACAACATTTTTTGTCAACAAGAACTCCAAGACTCTTAACTGAGTTCTTTGGCTGAGGAGGGGTACCCATTTCAGCTGGCCAGAAATTGGAGTTCCATATGTTTTGTGTGCCTCCAGCCAGTTCAATCTCAGTCTTATTGGAGTGTAGTTTAAGGTGATTGCTCTTTATCCAGTCATGGATAAATAACATTGTATTTTGGAAGAACATTTTGGAGTCTGAATTGTCGATAGCAAAAAGAAGTTGCATATCATCTGCATTATAGAAGATTCTCACCTTCATTTTCCTCAGACTTAGCACTAAGGGATGTATATACAATTTAAAGAGATGAGGGGACAAAGATGACCCCTGAGGTACACCGCAGGTGAGTTGGACCTTAGGAGAACCAAAGGGAGACAGATGGACTGACTGAGAGTGGTCTTTTAAAAAAGAGACAAACCAGTCAAGCGCCGTGCCCTGTGTAACCGCTGCTCCGACACGGTCTACCAGAAGCTCATGGTCGACTGTGTCGAATGCCGCAGATAGGTTGAGAAGCACCAGCGCCTGTGTGGTACCTTTTTTTGGCCTCTGCCCTCATCTCATTCAGCACAGACAATATCACTGCTTCGGTTGAATGGGCCAGGTGAAAGCTCGCTTGATGGGAATCAATAAAAAAATGGCCTTCCTCAATAAAGGTGCAGAGACATTGGCAACATATGCTTCCAGAACTTTAGCCAAGTAGGAAAGGAATTAGACGCGTCGGTAATTACTCAACATGTGTGGATCAGCACCAGTTTATTTTAATATTGGCACAACTATTGCTTCCTTGAAGGAACTAGGGACTATACATTAAATTAGGGAGTCATTATGTGAGAAAACACTTCTTTTAGCACTTGTGGAAGACAGATATCAGAGTGAATGCCTGATTTTACTTTAACCAAGAGGTCAATGAAATGTGCCTTACTGATTGTAGGCAGGGATGCTGTCTTTCATTACTTTAATTTTTCAACAAAAATGAATTGAGTGCTTCACAAAGGGTTTGAGTAGGAGGTATTTTTATAGTCACTCTATCAGGGTTTGATAGTTAGGACTCAATAACAAATATATCCTTAGATTTGCTAGATGAGTTCAAAATATTTCCAGAAAAGAAGACCGCTTTGGCCTGATAGACTTCCCTTTTATCCGGTGAATAATTTCTTCGCCAGTTACGTTCAGTCCGGGGAAGAGCTAATTTGGCATGTTTGAAATCATCGGAGAACCATTTCTGGGCATCATGACGCCTGGCAAGCCTGACTTTCCAAAGGGGAGCATGTATATTGCTGGCATCTGCTAGCCATGCTGTAATATTTTCCTCTTGTTGATCAATGTTAATCTGTTTTGTAGGCAAAGTCAAGGCCAAGGGATAAAACACTTAGAAATGCCATTTTTGGATCCCATCAAGCGTTATATCCAGTAAATCCTATTTGATCTCTAAATCTGTTTCCTGGGATAAAACCTTCAGCTTCAAGGATTTATGACAATGGATTACCACAACATTTTTATTAATAACAGCTGGAGAAGGTTGTATTACTAACCCAGGTCTCTTTAATTTGTTAATAGGATCATCAGATAGATGTTTCTTGTAACAACACAATTTGACATTTCTTTTTGGCGAAGTAAAAAAATATTCTATGTCTTTTTACTAGATGATATAACCCATTGACTTTCCACATAACTGTACACAAATTATCCATTTGATACAATACTAAGTGAATCTAAAGACCTGCATAATACAATATGAATAAAAGTGTAATTTTTAAAATGAATGTTTTAAACTGCAGATATAAACGTAGTATAAAAAGTGTAGGAAGATAGCAAAAACAAAAATAAGCATTATAATTCTCTAACAGAATCCTTAACAGGTAATGTAGAAAATATAGTAGGAGGCCATTAAGTCCATAACCAGGAAACAAGAATGCATAAAGTCAGCTGAAAATGAAAGTGCTGAGATGCCTAAGCAGAATGATAGCTTTCTTTGTCTCCGAATACAGCATATAAAGAATAAGTTAAATATATACTATATGAAGGCTATATATAAACAATACATTAGACTATACTGACATCTATCATAAGGATTAGAGACAAATAAAGCAAATCAAACAAAAGGAATTACAAACAGAGAAAAGAAAGCAAGCCGTGTATTGTCAGAGAAAAACTCATACTCCAAAGTAAAAACAATTTAATCAACAACAGTAGAAAGCAGCACTGACACCCTCACAAGAACACATAGGTCTTCATTATGAGTTATTTTATTACTGTATGTGGTAACCACCATGTCTTAAATCTGGGCCTGGGAGATGGGATAATTTATTTCTGGGTCCCATGGCATCAGATTTACCAGGAGTGGAATCACAACCTGTTTAAGCACATCCGATTTTAGCGTAACAGAAATTCCCAGCCACATCTTAAATTACCACACATGTTCCAATTATACAAATGACATGATCAACAGGAAATACATTATTTTTGTGAGCCTCGCAAAGGAAGTTCGGTCATATGACACCAGTGATTGGCCATTTAGAAGCTTAAGTCCCACCTCCTGCATCCTAGTGTGGAGTAATTAACCGTCAGCCATTTGCTCATTGCTTTTCAAGGGGAAAATGTGCTTGTTCACCGACAACCATGTACTTACTAGGAGCCTTTATGGATCAAAATGTGTGCAGCATCCTCACACCTTGTCTTCAAAAGAAAAAGGAAGCACACACATTTTTAAGAGGGAGCGTCCGGTTTATCAAAGAATTGTAAAGATGACCCATGCCTCTTGGTGAAAGCCAACCCCTCTGAGAAGTAAGGACAAGCCAGTGGCAGAATATTAATGCAAGGTCGGCAGTTTCCACCCAGCCAAAGTCAGTGGGGGATTGATTAAATGATCTGAGAGCAAGGGAAGAGACCTCCTTTCCAAACACCAGTTTGTAGCACTGGGACTGGCAGTGCGTTCATTTATTAACCTCAGCCGCCTTGAGGGCATAGCACGAGCCGCAGAGGTCGGGGGAGCAGAGGAGTCTGGTAAGGTACAATAAATGTACATTTTTTTAAATGTAAAACTAACTAACAAATAAATTATAAAGCCACATTTTAAAACCCATGCATCTTATAATGCTATGGAAATCGTTTCACATGGCTTCACATTATATGGGCTACTCATAACATATTATATATGAATTAAAAAGGGCGTGAATTTTAATGTTTTGTGACAAATGTGGTCTTCACGATTTCATTTTTAAAAAAAATTCAAATAAAAGGTTTGTATTTTTTGAAGATGTACCTCTAGATAAATGTATAGGACGCAATTGTTAAATTAATATGCATTTAAGTATTATATACAAGGTTAAAAAGTTATCTGGCTTTACCTGTGGGATTTGAGTGTACACTATTGTAATACAATTTTGTTTATAATGTAACAAAATAGTTAGCAAAATGTAGTAAAGTGTGTTAGTTTGGCAATGATAGCATTTTGAAAGCTGAAATTTCAGGGGAAATTGTAGAGAAGGAGGAGGGGCAACAGGGTGCAACTTCAACTAGCCGTGCTACACTTGCCAAACGTTCTACCAGAAAGCTGCAATCACCTCAGTGTAACCCCCCACCCCCTCCTTGACAACTACTACCACTACAATTCCTACCACAAGTACTGGAGCTACTACAACTACTATGGTAACTTTTCCCTCCTCTTCACAAACAGTATCTTCTTCAGATACAGTGCAGGAATCACAACTTGAAATGGGTGCTTCTATGGAGTCAAGGCAATTGACATCTGAGGTTTAAGATGGTACTCTGTTTTTGATGACTCTTCAGAGCATAAGGAATGGGGCATAGAAGGTGAGGCAGCTACAAACAACGTCTGCTTCTCTCAGACCTGAGCCACCAAGAAGTGCCACACCACGTTCTGAGAAATCTGTTGCTCACCAACAAACTTTGACAAACATTTAAGGCTGGGAGCAATGGAGGCTTCAGAAACTGTCCTGAATCAAACCAGGGAAGTGTGTAAAAGCTTAAGTGAGATTAGAGACACACTGAGGAAGCAGGTCATATAGCAACAGAAGCAGGCATGTTCAGCAGTGTTTTATCACATTTACCAGAGAAGAGAATGGCATTCTGTTCAGTGTGCCAGAGCCATGGCCACAGAATCTGAGAGGGCCAATAGAAGACTGTATCAAGGATTTGCAAAACTTTACAAATCACCCTTGTAAGAGATAGTTGCACTAATGCGGGATCTTAATGGAATTTGTGATTGTCCAGAATGGCAGAGCATCCCTACTTTACCAACCCATGTCACCTCAAGGGACAGCTGCTCCACTACTCATTCATACCCACCTCAAACATCTTCCCCTTCACAGAATTCAAAGCAGGCGATAAAGGTTGATGCTCCCACAACTTGTAATGAGGGCCAAAGTCTGTAAAACAGAGTAGACAAGAAACATTGTTACATTAGTGAATACTTTTAACTATCAATACATTCTAACATAAACTAAATTCACAATCATAAAGGAACATCAAACAAAAGGAATCATGAGGCATCATTAAGCTTCAGTTCTGCCAATGCCCTTCTCCTCTCCCTTAAGAAGATGAATAAACTCCTGTAGTCTAGCAGGATTATCAGAAGTGGTTGTTTTAGGTTTATACGGCACCTTGATAACACATGGATGTATCAAGTCAAACCTTACATTAAAAGATCAGAAAGCTGTATAAAAAGGAAGAAATTCCCTTTTAGGTTTAGCCTAATTGAAAGTCTCTTGTGTACAATACAAGAAACTTAAAATGGACTTAGAAACTCATCCATTGCTTACGTTGGTTGGCTTTATTGTGACTCATTTGCTTGCTTATTAATTGGATTGCCGTCCTCTACATGTGGTTCTCCCTCCCATGGACTATATCTTCTTTATTATCCTTTTGATTGACTGACTTGTATCCTTACACTGCTCACATTTAGCAAACTATTAGTTTCTTTTCCTGTAAGCACTCCATGAAAATGCACATGTCCTTGCTCTCTCTTGTTTTGTGTTGCTTCCTCCCCCTCAAAACCTGCTCTGCCTATTGCTTCCCCTTCATCAACCCCTAACCCACTCTTCTGTTGTACCCTATAAGTTAGCTATATTTCTTCTTTCCTTTGTAGGGGATTGTTGGTTTCTACCACAAATGGCTAAACATTTTTCATCTCTTCCAATGAATCCTGTAATTTAAGTGGCGTTGGTGTTTTAGAAGTCAATTAAGGCTTTTTTTTCAGTCTCTTATTAGATTCCCCATAATTGTAATTTCAAGCAACTGCTGTGGCAGATTTGAACCCCGAGGTATAGCTATGCCTTGTAGGAATCGGACTTTTTATGTAGTGTACCAAAATGAGGTACAATATGTACAAAGTCCAGAATGAGGTGCAATATGTAGAAAGTCCAGAGAACCCCTATTGGCTTACAGGGCTTAAATTAATAATCCCAAATACTCTCTTTGTAGTAGTGTAGGCAAGTAGTTTAGGCTTATTAGAGGGTAGTGTTAAGCATTTGCTGTACGCACAGAGCCAGTAAATGTGACATTCACTCAAGAAGAAACTCGACCAATTTAGAAAAATTATACAGATTTTTATATAATGTTAGGCACCAAGATTATCGTAATCAGGTAAGTACTTTAGACGTTATCGATTTTTTTCTTTTTTTTTTACTGTAAAACAGTAGAAGATGATAGCTGTCATATTTGAGGCATGAGCCTTGAACGCGGTAATATTATACTATGGGAGAAACATTCACTGCATAGGTTTTTAATTTTTTTAATTTATTTATTTTATTGCATTTATGAGTAACAAAAAACAGAGACATGTCATTTATGCATCAATGTACAGAGCATCCAATATCACAATCTGCCATACATTATGGTTGCCACTTAAAATATCATCCTAGAACAACACGTTGCAGCACACATGCAGAATTTCTGGAAAACAGTTCAGCATGTCGCAATACCAATAGATAAAACCAGCATCCTATATCGTCTACTTGCCCGCTAGATTTATGCGAACCTGCAGTCGGACATTAGGACCCCAAGGAAGCGACCAAACTGTACACTTCATTCTCAACTACGCATCCTGCCATTACTCGACTTGCTCTTGTTGAGGGGTGGCTGCACACATTGTCTCATTATCTTTAGTAGCCAAATAGGTTTGATATAGTTCCCAGAAGTTTTTAGGACGATTACGAGGGGGAAGCAGATCACTGTAATACTCAGTTTGTGTACTGAAGTACACCATGTCTCTTGACCAGCATGTCATAGTGGGAGTCGGGCCACGGGACCAGCAGATCGCTACTCTGCGCCTAGCTATCAATAGCCCCATATCAACCAGCCATCTTACTGCTTTTGGCAAGTGTAAAGAATACCCCAATAGGGCAAGCAGAGGGTCAGGTGCCACTGTCGTAGCTGTAATATCCTCCAAAGTTTTAAAGGTCTGGTCCCCGAAGTTGGCAATCCCTGGGCATAACCAGGCTAGATGGAAAAAGTCTGCCGAGCTTTCACCACAGCGTTCACATTCTGCGGTATCCTGTAGCCCATACCTGCACAGCCTCTTAGGGGTGTAATATACCCTGTTTAGAAATTTAAAATGAATCAGCCTGTGGCGTCCGTTCAAAGAAATACGTTTTGTGCTCTCACAGCAATAGCTCCACGTTTTATCATCAATAACTTTGCCCAGATCTGCCTGCCAAGACAGTCTAGCCTTGGTGTAGTGATTTTCCCGGTATCCTTGTGCCATTTTATAAATTTTAGAAACGATCTGCGCTGGCGAGACAGTTTTTATCATGTATGTAAGAGGAGCTACAGCAGGCGGTTCCTCTAAGTCACTGCCTAAAATATCCTTCAGCGATTGCCTCGTTCTTTGAAACTGGAAACGTGTTAGCAGTGTGGTGTGCTGTCCCGTCATCTCTACCTCGCCCCATGTCTTCACTTTGCCTTCCGTAAACATATCCCCTATTGTTTTAATATTTATTGAGTTCAAGGCCCGAATCGCCCCTCTGTCTTTGCATGGCGACAGCCAGAGGCACCATTCCAACGGAGTCTGTGGGGAATATAAGATAGCCCCTGCTTGTAATTTCAGTAGGTGTTGCCAAGCATGTACGGTTGCATTAATGGAATCCAGGATTCCAGTTCTGCGGTGAGGAGGATGAAACAAAAGTACCGGCAATGGGAGAGGATCCGCTACCACCTGCTCAATATGAACTTGAGGGGTACCAGTGGGGACGTGAATCCAATAGTGAGCATGTGCGCTTTGTTCCGCCCTATAATACCAATCGAGGTCCGGAGCACCCAGCCCGCCCATGTGATATGGTAGCGTGAGTATATCCCACCTGACCCGAGCATGATTCCCAGCCCAAGCCAACCTGATTAGCAGTGTTGTAATCGTCCGAAAGAAAGAAGAAGGGAGGACCATTGGAATGTTTGCAAATAAATACAGGAACCGGGGTAGGACCACCATCTTCATAATCGAGACCCTACCCGCCAGAGACAAAGGCAAGCGGATCCATCGGTCAACATCCTCTTCCAATTTACTGACTGCTTTTCCATAGTTCTCCTTGAAAACCACTTCTGAGTCTGTGTGCACCTTAATTCCCAGGTATCGCACCGGTTCGGTCGTCCATCTTAACGGGTATTCAGGGGTAAAGGGAGTGGTAGCCAGAGTGAGCGGGAAGATGATCGACTTCGTCCAATTGACCTTAAGGCCTGACATCGCTCCGAATGTAACTACTTCACGCAGCACTGGTGACAGATTAAGGTCCGGGTCTCTTATGTATAACAATGTGTCGTCTGCATATGTGGAAATAATCAAATTATAGCCCGGGAACGTATTCCCCTATGACTGTGGTACTCACGAAGAGCGCAGGCCAGGGGCTCCGCCACCAGGGCGTACAGTAACGGGGAGAGTGGGCACCCCTGACGCGTTCCTCTAGTTATTCTAACCGAGTCAGTAACCATGTTACCAATTTTGATTCTGGTAGTGGGGGAATTGTATAGAACTCCTATCATTTGTAGAATTATGCCTCCCAGCCCATGTCTCGTCAGAACTTGATTCATGAATAACCATTCTACAGAATCAAACGCTTTTTCCATGTCAAGGAACACAGCGACCGCCTGTATATCCTGTCTAGTGTGTTGCATTGCCCCGAACACCGTTCTCAAGTTGTATGTCAGATTGCGACAAGGGACAAACCCAGCTTGCTCCGGCGCAACCAATAGAGGTACCAGTGGAGCTAGACGGTTCGCTAAAATTTTGGCATATATTTTTGTGTCAACGTTCAGGAGCGACAGCGGGCAATACAATGAGCATTCAGTCGGCGGCTTATCTGGTTTTAATATTGTAACAATTAAAGCTTCCCTCTTCGAGGGCGGCATCAGTCTGCTCTCACTCATCTCCTCAAACAGCATAGTTAAATGCGGTGTTAGTAGCTCTCTAAACTCTTTGTAAAAGGAGACCGTTAGGCCATCAATGCCTGGTGCGCTACCGGACTTCATCCCGGCAAGTGCTGCGGCTATTTCCTCCGCCTCTAGAGGTCGCATGAGATATTCCCTGTGCTCGTTCGTCAACCAGGGTAGTTTGATGTGCGCCAGATAATCAAGGATTTCGGCGTCGTTTCCCCCACCCTCAGAGCTGTATAGTGACGAGTAGTACTGCTTAAATCTGCCCGCTATTTCCTGTGGATCAACTAGAGATTCCCCTTCCTCATTGTTAAGTTCAACAACACCTGTCGTCTCCCTGCGTTTCTTTAGTAGTGAGGCTAGAACCGAGCCCAGACGCTCTCCCTCCTCATAATTTCGGGCCGTCGCGTATTTACCTAAGTGTTTGATTTCTGAGTCGCCCGTATCATGGTACTCTTTCAGCAATGCTTGAAATTCCTCTTTCACACTTTCATCTGTGTCGTGTAGAAACATTTGTTCTAGAGACTTTAGGCTGCTTTCCAAGTCCGAAAGTCGTTTTCGGAGCGTACGGAGAACTCCTGAGTGTTTAGCCATAGCGATCCCTCTGATGTATACTTTAAAAGTCTCCCATACCGCAGAGAAGGTGTCGACTGATCCTATATTGATCTCAAAAAAAGTTTCTATGGCTTCCGATAGCTCAGCTTTAAATACAGTATCGAGTAGCGAGTAAGGAGGGAACCGCCAAGTAAAGGGGGGGATATGTTTATGTGGACTATCCATGACCAGCAGCACTGGTGAGTGGTCAGAGAAGGTACACAGGATGACGGCACATTCCCGGATCTGAGTATACATAGCCCTCGAGGCAAGCCAATAATCTATCCTAGTGTGTAAATCGTGATATGCAGAATAGTGGGTGTACCCTCCCCTCCCGGGTGATCACGTTCTCCATACATCACACAATTCTAGTTGCGTCGCCGCATCGACAATAGATCGCGCAGCGGCAGAAGGGCGTCGCTCTGGGCCTCCTGACCTATCAAGCCGCGGGTCTAATACTCAGTTTAAGTCGCCCCTTCCAGAGTTGGTGGCCATTCTCATATCTGCGCATTCTCTCCAGTAAATCTGCATAGAAGTTTGGATTATCACAATTCGGGCCATAAATGTTCACCAGAACCAAATCAAGCCCCCTCCCGCTGCATCTCGAGATAGCCAATCTCCCCTCCGGGTCAGAGTCGAGTGCCTCCAATTTTAGTTCCGATTTCGGATTAACCCAAGTAATCACTCCTCTGGCGTGAGACGTGAACCCTGCTACTTGTACGTTTCTCTGCAGCCCTCTGTTGTGTAACATTCTGCTGGAAAGGGGCAAGTGCGATTCCTGCAAAAGAGCGATATCTATGCCCTGTCTAGTGAGATAAGCTAGAACCTTCCTCAGTTCCCTATGATCGTTTAGACCGCGGACATACCAAGTTAAAATGTTTATCCTACTGGTATGCGTCTGCATCATGTACCGTGGTAAACAACTTCACTGCAACTTGTACGTTTGTTTGGGTGACACTTCGTTCTACTGTGCTGTGTAGTATGTAATGTATTGTCAGCTCCGGCAACATCGCATATGTAGGAACAAATGAATTAGGTCTCTGAACTCCCTTCCCCCACCTACGCCATGCACCCCCAACTTTATATCCCGTCCATGTTGCGTCGTTCCCAACTTGACACAATCGGTTATCCCCCCCTCCCCAGAACTCAAACAAAAGAGGCATAGTGCCTACTGGTGGAGCACACACAGGGGCGGATGTTGCCTCTCCGCCAGCGCACTCCTGGACGATGCCAAGAGTACTAGATCGCGATATATAGGCTATAATGGCAGATAGCTGTAACACCAGGATTGAGTACGTTCTCCCAGACCTCCCAGGAATCAGAAACCCAAAGTCCACCCTTCAAGCTAGATGTATCGCTCCATCCATCTCCAACTTTAGGGGCATCAAAGCGTCTGCCTAATTCTTATCTGACCCTGCGAGACCCTCTACTAACCATAACATGATGGGCTTTATTTCAAGTGCGAAGACACAAACCCCATCCTTAAGGCAGCAGTTCCACAATAAGCTCAGTGCAAACGCATAACCACCTCCAGGCCGAACGAACGCTCGCACCTGGGGACGTGCAGCAACAGAGCGCCTGCCCATAATTTCTAACTTAATGACATAGACATAGAAAGAGTCTCACATTTCAGCGATAACATAGAACAGTCCAGCTTCGCACCCAAGTAGATTATCCACTATCTTAAGAGCTGAGCCATCCGTATTAGCTAACAATCTTAAGCGTAGTCACAGAACTCTAGCACTGATCAAACTACTATAAAGAGCGAGGCTTGCGCTATATTTTAGTCATTTTCATCTAGGGTACCTCCCTCTGCCCCTGGCGATCGATCCGAAGGAGCTCCTCGTTGCTGCTCCTTAGTGTATTCCTTAAGCGCTTTCTGCAGGGACTTGGGGTCCTGATAAATCTTTGAAACACCATTCATGGTAACTCGCAGCTGTGCAGGGTAAAGCATAGTGTAGTCCAGTTCCGGGCTCGTAACGCCCTCTTCAGTGGGGCAAACTGTCTGCGCGCCTCTTGGACCCTGCCTGTAAAATCGGGGAACAGCGAGATCGTTGAACCCTCATATTGTAGTGTCCCAAGTTCCCTGGCTTTCCTCAGGGCCGCGTCCCTATAATTCAAGAACTTTGCGATAATTGGGCGCGGGGTGCACCCGGGGGCGGTCTCGGGCCCAAAGAGCGATGCGCCCGCTCAATAACAAACATTGCAGAAAAAGTGTCACGGCCCAGCAGTGAGACCAATAGGGATTCAGTAAACACTTCCATGTTCCCGGTGGAGGTCGATTCGGGCAGGCCCGTAAGACCTAGCTTCAAGGTCCTCTGCTTTATCCTGCAGTTGCGTTAAGGCTTTCCCCATCTGCTTCTGTGCAGCGTCCGTCTCCATGTGTGACTCCTCAACTTCATTGATGCGCCTCTCTGCCATATCAATCCTCTCCGTGTGTTTGTCAAGGCGCTCCGACATGCGGTCAACGCGATAAACCAATGAGTCTATCTTACAGTCTATGGAGCTGAGACTGGATTGTATGGTGGCCAGTATTTGACAGAAGTCGGCAGGTTTCTCCCCGCCCGTAGCTCCCTGCTCAGGAAGGGACTGAGTCTCATCTAGTTCTCGATTTCTGGTTTTGCGCTGCTCAAACTGGATCTTGGGTTGAAGTTTGTCCACCTTCCCCATAACTGCTAGGGAAGTGCCCCGAATGAGTCGCCAGAAGCAGCTGAAGTAGCAAGGTCCCAGCAGCCACAAGACAGCCTGGCGCAATCAATCCTGATAGCCTATTGATACGCAGTCTCCGCAGTCTGGGTAGCACAACGGGGGGATCCAGTGAAGGGCCCAGCAAGACCAGCCCCACTATGGTGAATGCACTGGTATACTCTATCAGAGAGTAATCACAGTAGATGCCTCCGGCTCTCCAACCTCATTCAACGTCTCGGTATGTAAGGATATAGTTGTCTAGGAATGGTAAGCACTGGGTTGCTGGGCCGTACTGTTGGGCTAATCACTCCTATGGGCGCTGTTCACTGTGGTGCAGCGATGATGGCTATGCAAAGCGTCTCTCCTCTCATCCGCGCGGTCTCTCCAGGGTCGTTCCCGGTCGTAAAATCGAGCAGGCAGGGGCACTGAGTAGACTTAGGAGTCGCGGGTCAATGTTGCGAAATGCAGCCTCCGCAAATGAGATACGTAGCAGGGGGGAGACAATGTAGGTTCAAATATGTCCAGTCATCCTGCGGAGTGAGCACTATCATATATTATTAGAGTGTGTCTTCAATAGGTGCCTGCGGCACTCCAGTCTCCCTCAGACTCACGTGTATGGAGGGCAATACCTGACTGGGAATGTAAACCACGGGTCCGCTGGGCCGCTCCGCTGGGCCAGTCACTTCAAGGAGCGCAGCACATCGAGGCGCTACGATGATGTTTATACGAAGAAGATTACCCCACAGACGCGTAGCCTCCTCAGGGTCGTCCCCAGTCGGTGAATCCAGAAGGCAGGGGCGCCGGTGAGGCCCGGGGGCAACGTGCCGCCGCCGCACTCAACCCTCTGTTGAGGATGCGGCTGCACGCAACTCAGCGGGAAGGCCCGGCCGCTCCGCCAACGCTGTTTTCGGGGAGAATGAGGGAGTTCCGCAGCTGGTCGTGTAGGCCACCCCCGTCACTCACAGCTCAGGCATCGGGGCAGTCAGTGATCTCCAGTTGCAGTCCGGGGAGCCAGCCAGCCAAGGCACCTTCATTTGTCAGGCCGGGGCCGAGGTCCGGGACCACCACAGCAGGCCTCGTAACACCCTGCCGCCGATCCGCCAGGTCAGTCACGCTGATAGTTACGGTGACACCGTCGTCCGGCCAGCCCTGTCACGCCGCTTGCCAGCGGGAGGCAACCGTGCCTTCGCGATCTTCAGGTGGTCGGGGCGCCCCATCACAACCGGAGCACCGCCCCAGGCCCCGTCAGCGCAGCTCCGCGCTTCACTGCAGAGCGTAAGGATCGCGTGGTCTCTCAGCGCCGCAACAGCTCTGATTTTCAAGATAGACGTCTCAAATCAGCTCCGATCTGTGCCACAGAGCCTCCAACACCATAGGCGCCCAGGTGCGTTCGAGTCAGAACACTGATTCCGCCAGGATAATTAAGGATAGAGTTATGGCGTAGCGGAGCTCAACTAACAAGCGGCCATCTTGTTGAGCCGGCAAGCACCACCCCCCCCACAACATTCACTGCATAGGTACTGCACAGCACTGTTCTTCTGGACTAACGGTACGTAGGGGCCAAGGTCCAAGAAAGCACCAGCAGCTCAAGTTTCCCTGCCCTGAGGTGTATGGGTGCAGAGGTGCCGTACGCGGTGGTAGCCTCGAAGGCTACACACTAAAGTCAATGGGGAAAAGTACCTGTAAGAAAAAGGCTGCAAGTGGGGACTGGGGACCAGTCCGGCAGAACCCGGGGGGGGGCTAGGGGGTGGAGAGGTGGGTTAGGCTCGGCTCTTGAGGGTCTCAGGACCACAGAGACACCATCGGCTTACTTGAGCCCGGGCTGGGGGGCTCGGATGCAGAGGTGTTTTGTCTGGCTGGTGAGTGAGTTAGAGGCTCTCATGGTTCTTGGTGTACCTACAGAAGAGGGAAAAGAAACACAGCAGGGCCACTCTCGGTGTGGAGCTGACCTCTTTTGAAGTCATTCGAATTGCAGGTACGTTTTGGCAGTGTTGGTGTTCCGACTGAACACAAACAAGTCTTAGTGCTTGCAACTGGCTCCTGTACCCTGGGTATTGGTCCCGGGGGGCTAATGGAGGGTCTAGCGGCTTAGTACTTGCTGAGGAGCTGGGGCTAACCTCTGGGAGCCTCCAAGTCCTTCTTCTGGGGCGCTGTACTGGGGAGATGCAGTCGGTGCCTGCTGGTGCAGGGAAGTAGCTTCTCTTTTCCAAGGGAGATGTTGCTGGGTCGATGAAGTGCTGGGCAGACCTCCAAGTATTTGGGGAGGCTGTTCCGCTTCTGGACGAGTTGGTCTCCGTGATTGTCAGGACAGCAGCAGCCAGGCAGGGTTTTGCACCAAATTGGTGCTGGTCCACAGTTCTCAACTCTTCTTTGTGCTTCTTCTTTCAGGCAGACGAATCTGAGTTCCTGGTGTCAGGAAGCCACCTAAATATTAGGAGGGTTAAGGGGAGTGAAGGATAGAAGCCAATGGGCTACTTACCCCTGGGGTCACTACACCCCCCTACATGACCACTTCCTGTGGGGAGTGGGCAGAGTTCCTAATTCCACCAAAAACAAGATGGTGGAACCCTGCTTCCGTGTAGCACATCAGGTAGCCCACTTTAGGGGTGTGACTAGCCTGGAGGAGCAACACGCCTACTTGCATAGCTAATTTCCTGCCTGTCCTGGTGCCAAATGGGCCTCAGTGCAGCGGGTGGCATTCTCCAGGTCTGAAGGAAGCTGGGGTCGCATATCAAAGGCGGCAGAGGTTTTGAAGCCTCTGGCCTTAGTATGCAGATTCACCAGCCATCCTGCTGGAGGAGGCGATAACACATTCTACGGCGCAGACATTGTTTCCTGACCTCCGAGAGTGCTAGCTCTCACGTACGGGGGGCCCAGAAACTCGACTATGGTGGCAGGCTGGATGATATGAGTCAGCCAGCACACTAGAAGACTGGTAGGGTTCAGGGGTCCCTCTAAGGGGCCCTCTGGGTGCCTGCCATAATAAATCCAATACTGGACTCAGTATGGATTTATTAAGACAAGGTGTTATATACCGAACACTATAGGTTTCAGTGAAGCCATTATGTAGCTGGGTAACTCTTAATGACCAGTACATACCTTAAAATAGCTTCCCTGTTTACTTGCAGGGTCATTTCTGCTCAGTGCCACAGTTTTCCAGTGTAGTACCTGGAACCTAAACACCTGATCAATAGTAGAGGTGCTGTCCCGAAAACCTGCTTGTAGTGGGGGTAAGGATGTCATTAGACACCGTCCAATCTTGATGTCGATCAAGAATAAATCTCCCAAAAACGTTTGTGTACTATCTATAAGGCTAATAGGCCTGTAATTGGTTGTTAGAAGAGGAGTTCCCTTTTTATGAACCAGTAAGATTTCAGCCCCCACCCAGGATCGAGGAATAGGTGTCCCACTCATTACAGCATTAAAAATAGTGTTAAATATGCACCCTAAACATCAATATGTGCAAGGAACAGGTCTCCCGGAATTTTATCAATCCCTGACACTTGGTTGAGGATAATCTTCTGTATTGCTAAGCACACTTCTCGATTCGTAATGGGAGGAAACTACGCACAACCAGAGACATCACTGGAACCTACTACGAGGGGGCCCGACTCAGCTATAATGAAGAGGCTCTCTCCTACCGGAAGGGCATACAGGCCAGAAAAGTGTGCTATGCAGTTGGCAGCTGTAATATTGTTCTCTAAAGGGCAGTAGCCCTCTTTGCTATCTGTGGCTACTAGCTTCTAAAACGAATGTTGGTCTCCCTCTGCAGCAGCTTTCAGAAGGCCATCCCACCTCCCTTGATCCCATTTCTTTTTTGCATTGAGGACAGCTATTTTATGAGTTGCCCTCATGAGAGGTATCATCTCCCTATCCTGTTGCTTAATAGAGGTAATAAGTGCAACCTTCGCATATCTACAGGTTTGTTTAAACCATGAAGCTTGCCTTCTCCTGCCTATCACAGGCTTTGATACCACAAAAAAGTAATTCTTAAGGCCCTCAAACAGTGACTTATGAACAACCCCAATCTTCTGAATGGAATCTCCCTGATCCAGACCCAGGTTGAAACAAAGCAGTTTCCCAAGGATTCGGTCCACAAAACTATACATAGACCTGACCTACTCTTGTGAGCGTGCCATAGAACTCCATTTAATTTTACGCCGGTTGGTAGATAATCCGATCCTGTTGTCAAGCGGATCTCACTGGCCATTCTAGTATGACGTTTTAACATTATTTCTACACCAATAGACATAGACTGTCCTGCTTCATATCACTACACCTACTTACTGTCTCCGATGTGGGAAAACATAATCTAAGGTGGAGTCTGTTGTGAAGCAATGCGTATTTTGGGAGGAATCACAAGCTACTTTGAAATGTAAACTTCTTGTTCAGAGAGACAACTTGCAACATCAGTGCCCAACGCTAGACGGCAGGGGTATGCAAAGCATGTGATCTACAGAACTAAAAGCTGCAAACTATTTGTTATAAGTATATAATGTTCTCCTTCCTCCCTGCTGTTATTGCCTGGTTTCTTTGTGACCAGGTAGCTGTAGTGATTTTGTAGGATGTTTTTCATTACCTTTTAAATGGGGGTCTTCACTTGGTTACTGACTATGCTCAAAGGATGTGTTATCTGATGGATTGCGTTTTTCGGATACCAGGCTGGGAATATTTTTACACAGAGGCGCAGTTCGTGTTGTATTATCTTCCACACGGTCCTTACGTTCACATTTGCTGGTGCATCTTTTGGGATGTTAAATTTGTGTTTTCCAGTATTGAACCTAAGAGGGGCCTTCTTGAATATGGTTGTGGGTTGGGTTTGAAACTGCCTACTTTGAGCCACGTTATAACTATTCTGATTTGTTCCAGTTCTTTCTGGACTTTCGGGTCGGTCGGTGTTCCCAATCTCTTTTGATCCGGGTGTGAGAGAGCTGCTATGTCGGCGACTTTCTGCTTCTTCAGTGTATACCCTCTCTACCACTGGTGGGGAGGGCATATATTGAGGGAAGGTTCCAGCCAATGTTTCCAGGTGTTGTGTGTGGTGTTGTATATCTTTATGGTGTAACAGTTAGAGAGTGTATTATTGCATACTTTGCTGCCTTTAGGTATTGTTGGCCTATCTCAGATCGTTTTACTCTGCATTTTTTTTTGTTTAAAAAAAACCCACAAACAACCTGCATTGTACGATATAGACTTTCTGACATCCTTTTAATACGTGTTTTGTGCCACCTGGTTGCTTGTCGGAGTGAGATCTGTTTTTTTCCATTATCCTAACTGCTGACAGCAGGAGTATGCATTGGATTGCTGAGCAAGGTTCGTTCTGTTCCTTATCGTATGTCATTAATTGCAGCTTGGGCTTGTTGGCTGTTTGCCTTCATGGGTCAATATGGCGCAGTTCTTGAGTGCATTTCTCGCCAGACCCTCCTCGTGGAATTATTGCTTTGGTATTTAATCATAAGTTGGAGAATTTTCAGGGAATCTGCAGGTAGAAATATCCAGCAGAAGAATAGGTTACTTACCTATAGTCATGATGTTTCTGTTGGATACTCCATCTAGTGAATACTCTATCTACCTGCATATTCTTTACCTCTCACCCACCTCCCCTTTCTGATGAGAATTGTTGTATGTTTAATAAGCTTCCAAATTAGTTTTTCTACACTGCATTTCTGTAATTTCCATCAATATCATCTTCGCTTCATAGGGTGAGGAAAAAAGGGGGGGCCTGACGTCCGAAACTCTGGGTGGCACCATATACTGCTCTGTGGCATCTCATGCAGTGAGGCACCAGAGTAGTAGTGGAGCCATGGCGCCGTGCAAGAGAAGTATTTAACTTTCTGGATCCAGCACAATGCCTTAGGCCATTCATAAGGTGGGGAAACAATTAGTTGGTAAATTATCCACCAGAAACATCATTACCAAAGGTAAGTAACGCATTCCTCTTGCATTTATCTTTCATACAGATAATCACAAAGCCCAGAACTCCTTAGACTCTCTCCAAAAGGATCTAGCATATAAAATATTTGTTCTTATTAACTTAAAACATGATTAATGTTACTAACTTCAGTTAAACTACTTTTTTTTCAGTCGTAATCTCTTATCAACGTTGCCAAAATACCTGTTTGATCTGCCTCTTAAAGTATTGGTCGTTAGCAATAATAAACTTGTATCCATTCCTGAAGAGATTGGAAAATTGAAAGACCTAATGGAACTGGTATGTATAAAGACTGTCTGTGCAATTTTGATGCTGTATATTAGTTATGTTTGATGAATATGATATTTGATACACGCTCATTTAATAGTAACTGGAGTGCTTGATGCATTGTAAGCTGAAATATTTGTATCTTTGGAATGCACTCCTTCTCTGATCATGTCCTCCTGTTTTTCTTTCATCCCATAACTCCCCTGCCCTAACATTTTACATTTCACTGCATCTTCCCCATTTCTGAAATAATTTGCAGGATCAACTAGTTTTTTTCTATAAGTGCCAAATGCCTACTAGGAGCAGTCATTAATTGACTATGACACAAAGTGCCCAATGTCCCACTTTATTGTGAACCTAGGCGGCGATTGTGCAATATAAAGAGATGAGAAATTGAAATAATTTAAATAACGATTGGTAATCAGAGCATATACACATTAGTTTTCCTGACTGCCCTTGATTACTTGTGGTTTTCATATGGATCATGTAATGCACTCTTTATCTCTGTCATGGTTCAGTAATGTAAATCATTGTATACTTTCATCCAGTATGTAGAGAGATTCGCCTTCCTGTTTGGTGTCCCTAGATTTTACACATTTTTGAAGACCG
This sequence comes from Calotriton arnoldi, assembly GCA_963921515.1. Taxonomy (NCBI): domain Eukaryota; kingdom Metazoa; phylum Chordata; class Amphibia; order Caudata; family Salamandridae; genus Calotriton; species Calotriton arnoldi. The sequence continues at coordinate 2,126,468 of CAWUFW010000867.1, forward strand.
CCAGAGAGTTACTGCAGCAGTTAATTCCAAACTGCTGGCTTCCTTTCTCTCCATTGGCAGCAATTAAAATTCAAATGAAGTGTGAAATATTTCTCAGCCCAGAGACAGCATTGGGCATGCCTTTTGACGTGTATACAAAACAGGTCCGTAGCGTGAGGAGGGCTTTTGAACTGGAATCTCTCCCAGCCATCTTCTCTTGGTTCAGGCTTGTTGTAACCTGTTTCCAGAACCTGTCAGGAAAGGTATGACAGTAGCAGATCCTCATTTCACTAAAGCAGACCTATAATGGGGTTTAGCAGCGCTGTATCTTGGGCAATTGTCTTGCCATCTTAGAAGGCCCTAGGGCAAGGTTCTCTACACCATTTTGCCCTAAAGCAAACAGAATCTACTAAATGTTTATGTAGCTGGACTGTGGGAATTCTGTTATGATCAGGAGCTGTCACCAATTACTAGATAGTGAGCATGACAAACAAAGCTTACCACCACACGATTGCTGGATCTCAGTTTGACTTGTAAAGACCAGGAGAAGAGCTGTCCGTCTGCTGTACCACCCAGGCGTAGAGCTGCCCCCCTTTGTTTCCAAGCTCTGGAAGTGTTTCCAAGGATTAGAAAAGCTGTCCTCCTGTAGATTCAGGGACTGAAAAGGTTGTAGTAGGGCGCTCTCTTTTTGCAAGGACTAGCTGACCAGATGGGAATGGGCTGCACGGAACTGTGCTGGAGATCTGGGTAGAGTTAGTAGTGTGTCTCCCTCCCACTTTTGAAATGTACTGGGGTCTTGGTTGGAGTGAGTGGCTGAGTCTGCCTCGCGTTGCTGACAGTGGTGGAGCCATGACTGAAGTGAAGTTTTTGAGCAGGTGTCTCACTGTTAAAATGTGGCATGGACCCAAGAGGCCTCTCGAGCTGTTTGGGAGCTTTAAGAGTGAACAGCAAGAAGCCATCTGATAGGTTTGAATGCATGAGAGTTCTTAATCATGGAAAGTTACTGACTGCCACTAATCTCCTGACCTGTGTAAGGCAGAAGAGTTTGCAGGTAACTTTTTCCTGTTTTCACTTTGGTGTAAGAATGGGCTCCAGTGCTCACTTTTTGTAATGCACATTGATTAACATTGTCTCTTACCATCCTGTTTTTCATCGGATTGCCTTAATCAATATTTGTCATTTTTGTTTTCTCTATTTTACTAAAAAGGGTCTTGGATTTTTGCTGTTTTGTTTCCTGATATAGTATGGATTTGGTGCTGCTTAAATACCTAACGTCAATTTTCTGGAGAAAAGCGTAAAGCTTTGCACCACTATTACCAGAGTTTTTTTTTTATTTTGTTATTTTTTTAATTTCTTTTTTATCGGATAATAAAGACAATACAATAACATTTGACGTTAAAGTAGCACAGTGCATTTGTACAGTTGTGATCATGTTGTTACAATAGACCAACACCCTCATTACATTATTTACAGTCGTCACTGCTCTGTGAACGCCTATAAACAAAATATGCACAATCCTGCGGGGAAGAATCGTTAAACGGTGTACACAGCATCCCTCTGCTTTTGTTCCATGCCCCCCAAATCTTGGTCCACTTGTGTGGGTATCCTCTACCTTCGTATATCATCCTTTCCGCCTGCATGCACCAATCCATATCAGTCTCCCAGTCACAAAACTTGAGCCCAGGGACTCCCTTCCAGGATTTTGCTTTATTGTGCTTTGCCACCACACATCCGAGGGAAACCCAGGTCCTCTCTCTTTCCGTCAGGTCAGTTGCATCCCATATGTTGAGGAGGCACCATCGGGGCGAGACCTCCATTGTCTTCCCGCAGAATGCCCACATTTTCGATGTAATTTTCCCCCAGTACGTCTGCAGAATCGGGCAATCCCACCACTGGTGTAAATACGTCCCTACCTAGCCGCACCCCCTAGGGCATAGTGAGGAACTTAAGGTACCCATTTTAACCAGCGCTACACTGGTATAATATGCTCTGTGTAGGAGCTTAAGTTGAATTAATTTAAATCGGCCACCTCTCGGGGGGATGCCAGTGCCTCCTGCCATTCTTCGTCATTCAGGTCACCCACCTCTGCCGCCCACTTGGCTCAAGTTTTCCCCAACGCGACAGGTGTGTTGTTTACTATCTTCCTGTAAGTCAGAGAAATCACTTTCTCCTTCAGGTTGTCATCGAGGAGTCTGTCCTCTAGGGGCGGTAAGACCGGAAGATCTGTACCTTTGGGGATTACCTTATGTAATGCGTTTCGGACTTGAAAGTATCTAAAAGTTTCCCTCACACTCAACTCATAGTCTCGTTGAAGTCAGTGAAGGGAACCACCTTCCCCCCTGCCCACACATCCCCACCCTCCAGAGACCAATCAGTTCCCATTTGTCGAATCCGGAACATTTTGCCAGGAGCCCCAAGCGGTCCGTCTCCAGAAGGGGGGTGGCCTGTGTAATCATGTTTTTCCATCCCAAAGGGGCCGTCGCCAGATGCCATAATGAAACAGTGGTTTCGATTGGGGTATACACCGGCCCATTCTTCCTCCCCCTGTAAAGTGCCCTTTGGTAAGACCCTGGTGTCATATTATATCTGTCCATCCTGTAGGCTGGCTCTGTTACTGGCCATTGTACCCAGTGATTGGTGACTACTAGCTGAGAGGCCCAATAATAACTTTTAATTGCTGGAAGGGCGATCTCGCCATCATATCAGCTTTTCATGAGTTTAGTCAATGAAATGCGGGGGATGCCGTTATTCCAGAGAAGGGTCCGGACTTCTGACTCCACGGCCTGAAAATACTTGGCTGGGACAGGGTATGGTGTGTTTTGTAAAGCGTAATCGAAGCGGGGCAGGGCCATCATTTTGTACAGAGACGCCCTGCCCAGCAACTTGAGGGGCAAGGTCTTTCAATGCTGCACGTCGTCTTGCAGGCGGCGGAGCGGGGGGGCTAGATTGTTATCGTAGAATGCTGCGGGGTCTGTCGTGATATAGATCCCCAAATATCGAAAGCCTTCGGTGACTATCTTGGCTCCGCAATGTATTGGCAGATTGGAACCCCTCCCGGACAATATGTAAATGAGTGATTTATCCTAGTTGATTGTGTATCCAGAGTATTTTTGAGAAAGGGTGAATATGTGTAAGATTCTATGTATTGAAGAATGCAGTTTGGCCAAATAGAGTAAAATATCATCGGCATAGAGGGAGATTCTATCTTCCCACTCCGCCGTCCAGTTTAGTCCCCTAATAAGGGGGTCTCCTCTAATCCAGATTGCCAAAGGTTCGAGGCCTAGAGCGAATATCAGCGTGGAAAGTGGACACCCCTGTCTTGCCCCTTTTTGCAAGGTAAAAATTGCTGACCGGCCACCATTTACTGTCACTCTTGCGAGGGGCTCTGAATAGAGGAGCCGCACCCATGACAGGAATTTCCCTCCGAAACCATAGCGTTCAAGCGCCGCGAACAAGTAGGGCCATTCAATCATATCGAATGCCATTTTGGCATTGAGGGACATTATCACTGCCTCCTCCCAATGGTTTCAGCCCTGCTCAATACACCATTAAGATGCCGAAGGTTAAGTGCGGTATTCCTGCCTGGCATAAATCCGGATTGATCGGGGTGGATCAGTTTATGGAGTAGGGGTGACAAGCGCGTGGCCAGGATTTTGGCCAGGATTTTCACCTCTGGATTTAACAGGGAGATAGGCCGATATGAACCACAGCACTCAGGAGGTTTCCCCTGTTTGTGAATCACTACCACATTGGCCAGCCTTTGAGTTTCAGGGAGTATCCCGTTAATGCCTTTCTTCATACATGTCAATCAAGTATGGGCGACTGTGGATGCGTTTGCTTTAAATAGCTCAATAGGAAGACCACTCGGTCCCATCGCTTTTACGGATTGTAACGCCCCAATTGCCTTGACCACTTCCTCTTTGGTAAGGTCTAAGTCTAACTCTTCTACCTCTGTGTCGTCCAGAGTAGGAAGTTTGAGGGTGGCCAGCAACTCCTGCGCTTCTTTGTAAGTGGAGGCCCCTGATGGCGCATAGATCTGTTTAAAGTGTTCTGCAAAGGCTTCCGCTATACTGTTACTATCTTTAAGCCGGGCCCCACATTCTGTCTCAATCTCAAACACCCATCTTGTTGCCTTTTCTCATTTGTCCAACCACGCCAGCAATTTACTCGCCTTATCGCCTATCTCATGTACACGATACTGAGTGGCACGGTATTGGGCTTTAGCCGCCTCCTCAGCAATGTCTCTGTATTCTTTTTGCTTTAGCAGCAATCTATGCTTGGTATCCGGTGCGGCTGAATTTATTAGTTTGCGTTCTAGTTGGGTAATTTCCTATTCTATGGCGTGTAACTGTTTTCGCTTCTCTTTCTTGTACCCCGCAATCGCTGAGACTCCCTGCCCCCTGATCACCGTTTTGTAAGCTTCCCATAACGTGGAGGCCGAGTCCACCGACCCTTTATTCTCTTCAAAGTAATTGACTGTCGCCTCTGTAAGCCCCTCTCGTATTGTCGGCACTCGTAAATACCATGGGTTAAGTGTCATCTCATGTCTCTTAGCAGAGGGGTTGCCTCCATAATTTTCTATAACTGGGGAATGGTCTGAGATACCCCTGGGAAGGTGTGCCACAGCCCCGAACATAGAGAGCTGGTCGGCTCCACCAAATATGTAATCTATTCTGGACAAACTCTCATGGACTCCAGAGTGGAAGATATACTGGAGGAATGACGGGTTGTAAGCTCTCCAGACATCCATCAGGCCCATTGCTCTTAAAAATTCCTACAGTCCCCTCCCGAACGGTTGCCCCTGTTTCGGTGGTTTCCTATCCAAGTCTCCATTAAGGGCCGCGTTACAGTCCCCCACAATCAACGATTCACCCTCAGGCAATTTAAGTATGTGTGATCCTAAGTCAGCCAAAGCCGAGGAGTGTAATCGCGGTGGAACGTAGAGGGACGTAATATTGAGTAATCTGCCTTCCCAGTTGCCCGACAGGGTCACAAACCTACCCATCGTGTCATGCGTCACGGATTGGACCTGGAAAGGGAACGAATTACGGAGGAGAATACCCACCTCCCTCGATCCCTTGGTGTACCCAGCGTGGGCCACTAACTTATGCCCCCATCTATTCAACGCACAATAGGAGGTACCCTGTCTCTTCAAGTACTGCAATACAATTCCCCTTTTTATTCTATCTCCCAACCCATTGACGTTCCACGAAAGTATTTTAATGTGGCCCAGCCGTTGATCCACGCCTTGGTCATCATTCATTTGGTTGGTGTGCAGAGTGCCTCCGATTTCCCGAGAAAGTGTACACACAGATCCACATCTTCACCCCCCAGTGTGTAACCAACGGTGTAGCGATCAACTGTCTAAACTGTCGTGATATTGGTCGTTCTACTGCTAGGTCGTGTACTCTCCATGCACTGTAAACAAGTTTTGCTATATGCCACATTAAACATTGAACATTACCATAACAATCCCTCAGGTAACTCCCCAGACCCACCCCCCTCCCTGCCTCCCTGCAATGTGGACTCAGAACTGCCCACCCCCCAACTATGCAGTGCGCCTGTATACCCATACCCATCAAACACTGCGTAGGGGAACGCGGCCTAGTCGGGACCCAGCCAAAGATCCTAGATCCCCCCAACTCACTGTCATTTAAGCCCTCATATTATGTCCGTATCGGAAGCAGTAGTACCGAACACACATCATGTGATTTGTCTATGTATGCAACTCCATGTTAAGAACAAGGAGTTGGATGGTCCAACATTGCCCTATTTTGCCTCCCCACTAACAATTGTTATACTTAGCAGTCTTCGACATCTTCATCAGCCACCGAACAGACTCCTTCAGCGCCCAGTTGGGCCAATCGCAGGTCAGTGATTGTCCAGAGACCCTCGCCTCTGCTTAGCTGTGCCATTGTGACCCATGTCCTTTCGAAGGCAGACTTTGAGTCCACGGGTGTCCTGCCGACTTTCTTGCCCCTGCGTGCTCCTTTGTGAGTTAGATCTTTGGGCTCCAGGGGTTTTCCACCCCTCCAGCCATTCCCAGGTCTCCTCCGGGGTCAGGAAGAACCAGGATTTACCGTCTGCCATCACCCGCAACTTCGCCGGGAAGAGCATTGCATATTTTATGTTTCTTTCACGAAGCGCTCTTTTTACCTCCAAAAAGGAACGTCGCATTTTCTGGACCTTTACCGTGAAGTCCGGGAAGAAAGTGATTGTAGAGTTCTCAAGCTTCAGTGTAGGGGCTGTACACGCTGTTTGTAAAATTATGTCCCTGTCCCTGTAGTTGAATATTCTGGCCAGGATAGGGCGCGGTGTGTCTCGGAGCTCTACTCCGGTGCGGCCATCTTGGTTGCCGGCCGGCCATGCCCCCCATTATTACCAGAGTTAGGCCTAAGTTTGTTCAGGGAAAGATGTTCACTAGTAATTTGGATATCATCCCATGACATCAACCTTGCCACGTTATAAATGTGACTTTTATCTTTTTATAATGTCAGTTGCCTATTAATAAAACATTTCCTAGAGAAATGTTGTTTAAATTCCCTGACCCCTACCAAATACCTATTTGTTCAGAACATATTGCCTAACATCCACCACCTTTCTTGTAATACGGTGTCTCACAGCTCCCATAGACATTCTCTCATGGACACTTAAATTAAGTAGCTCAATTGCCAACTTTGCTAATTTAGCTTGCCTTGAGGCATTTACCTTGGTATCTAACGCAAGGTACATTTACCCTCCACCTCAGGATTATTGCGTTAGCAGCAGGGACTCTCTACTCCACTAGAGTTGCTTTTGATCTCCAGACATAGTAATTGTGGCTTCAGCAGGCCAAGTACATTTTTAAGTAAGCCTTATTCTAAAGAGCAGATTCTTGCCTCAACAAAGCTAGAGTGTTATTAGTGATCTCTGAGTAGCAATACTCATGCTCACAGCTCATATTCTTCAAATTTGCACTCTGCACTTGCACCACCCAGTATATTTCTCTTTCTTCCAACTATCATGATCCACATTCCACGAGGAGAAGTCTGAGGTTCTTCTGTATGGGTCTTTTCCTCCGCAGTTTAGGAAAGCCTTCTGGCCGACGAACTGCCCTCTACCTAGCTCTGTGGGTCAGCCAGTCTAAAACCTAGGTGTTTGGTTTGATGAGGACCTTCGGTTCTCCACACAAATAAAGAAACTGGCCGGGCAGTGTTTTGGTACACTGAAGACTCTCAGGAAGTTTCTGCCCTTGCTACCCAGGGCAGCCAAGGAAATGGTCACGAGGGCACTGATTCTTTCACGCCTAGACTATGCCAATGCACTGTATATAGGCCTGCCAGGCTTCCAGCTAAGGAAGCTACAAGTTGTACAAAATGCGGCAGCCAGAGCTCTGCTAAACATCCCCGGAAGAACTAGTGTGAAGCAACATTTGCTTGACCTACACTGTCTTCCCGTGGCCCAACGGGTCAAATTCAAGGCCCTCACCCTGGCCCATGCAGCCCTCCATGGCTTGGGTCCTCCGTATCTGAGGAATTGCTTCAGCTTCTATGTGCCACAAAGACTGTTGCGTTCAGCCTCCCAGCGACTGGCAGTGATCCCTCGGTTCCGTCTGGGACGAGTGGGGGGCAGCTCCCTCTCTTTCAAGGCGGCTCAAGCCTGGAATTCTCTGCCCTACACACTACGGAACACTACTAACCCAAGGTTGTTCCAGAAATTGTTAAAAACTTGGCTGTTTGCCTAATGTGCCGCTCTGTCCAGCTCCTTCCCTCCATCATTTGGCTTCCGCGCCGGGACACTCTTGAGTAGCCGCGCGCGCTATAAATGATATTAACATAACAAAACATAAATGCTGCCCATTATGTGTGCAGCCTCTTTGCAAACTAGGTATGCATCTCGTTTTACAATGAAGAACTGTTGTGGCTGCACTCCCGTCAGTTCAAGCTCTTGCTCAGTTAATGAACAGATGATTGCCCCTCTTGCAATCAAATCAAATATTTGTTCGTCTAATGTTCCCCTGTAGCCCCAGCCAACCCTCTGCATGTTCAAGGAGACAGATGTGGTGTCAGAACCCATGTCAGATGGCCATGGGGCAAGTAGGAGCTACTGGTCCCACCCTTGGGGGTTGAGATATTTTTTACTCCTGATGTCCCGGGGCTCGACCTACTGTGGATCCTGAACAACTGGGCCAAGAACCCCTTTGGAACTCGACTTTCCTTTGTAACGAAGTTCGAACAGTCCAAGGTTTCTCAGGGAGGAGGTAGACACAGGGAGGCGATATCAGGACACAGGATCCTCAGGACCTGTACCCCCCAGAAGCCCACCTTCCAGCAGCTTTGACTTGGATTAGAAATTCCACAGAGTATCAGAATGGCTAGATGATGGGAAGGGAATTAGGAAAACAGTAATAAATAATATATATAGCTTAATAGTTTTCTAATTCCAGTGGACAATGCCTTATCATTTGAGCTTATGCACAGGAAATAAACAATACACCTTGTTTAAGGTTCTTGGGAATAAACGCCAAGAATATGTCAAGAATAAAGTGGAATCAATTCTCTTTTCCTGATTCAGAGCCTGTGTTACATCACACTACGTATCACAAGTATCCCCCCTTTGTTACATCACACTTGGGTCACAATTAATCATTGCAGCATCAGCATAGCGCATTAGTAAGTAATCCGGTCCATGCAGTATGTCTTTCAGAACTTGTGATAGAATTCTCACAATTCTGTTAGTAGTGTAGGTTGGTTTCTTTAGCACCAGCCTCAAGATTCGCAGTGGTATTCAACTTGTCCTTGAGTTCCTGAACGGAAGTCCTCACTGCGTTACACACTGTCAAAAGATACAGTCGTTAAATAAAAATGAACCGTCCTACCAGATCCCTGTGCTCTACAACTCCACCAACCTGCCGCTTTTGTCCTAGTGCCAGTACACAAACTCTTCTCCTTACTCCCTAGCAATAAACTCCTTTGGTTGCTCTGTCTCTGCTGCAGACTGCTCTGACTGCTGCTTCGCAATAACAGGCAGTTATTGCTCGTCACAGTGTTCTTAAATAGAGACTGATCCAAGATGGCCACCGAAAGTTTGCGTAGTCTTGCAAGAGTTCCGCTATGGCTGTCATCTTGACCTAGTCAATTTTAGAAGATGGCCATTTTGAGTTGAGCAGAACAGTTTAGTTGATGGCTGTCCTCTTTGAGTGGACAGGGGCGAGCTTGGTAGTTTTCAAAGAGATAAAGTGGCTGCAATGCCACCACCAGTGAGGCCACGGTGAATGCCGCTTCCCACAGGGTCCCTGACCGGGACTGGTGGGCAGGTGGGCTTGGCCCATGATGGCGAGGGCAAGATGGGCACCAGATGGGTTTATGATCTCACCCGCCTCCTCTAAGCACAGGTCGCTGAGGTCAAGGGGGGGTGAGCAGGTTGCGACTTTTGACTCGCTGAACACATCAGCAAATGCTTGGTATTGTGATGGCAATGTAAATTCCTTTTCAGCAGCCGTATGATCTAAATGACGAACACCATCTTCCCTACGGTTACTAATGTTCTTGCAAAAGGATGAGCTAAATGCTATATGCCACTGTTCCCAGTTAATTTCAGGATTGTGCAGTGTGAGCCACGACATTCCAAGGATCAACTGGAATTGAGGAGAGTCAATAACATCAAACTGTATAGTTTCATGAGGACAAAAGATTACTTTGGTACACCAAAGCGTTACAAGGCCTGTTTGCCGAATGATGGACCCAAAGTTAACATAGTTCCATCAACACCCCTCACTGCCTCTGTTTTTTTGTTATGTTGGGTTTCTTTCCCCAGCTGATCCAAATGTTCGTCATCTATGAAGTTACCTGTTGTGTCCGCCTCAATTATGGCTTCTACCACGACTGACTCTTGATTTGAAAGTTTAATTTTGGCTTTGAGTATCAAATGAGGTACTTCAGTGTGTATGGTATTGGCTACCGATTTGTCAGGAGAAAGTATGTCAGGTCCCGAAGTAGACTCCTGATTGCACAATGGGACTCTTAGTTTGCAGCTGATTTGAGTTTAGTGAATTCTGGTTTGGTTGGACATTCCTTAATGAAATGCCCTTTATTTCCACAGTACATGCATAACCCATTTTTTCACCTTGTTTCGTGCTTTCCTTGGACAGTGGACCCCGGACAGTCCCTATTTTCATGGATTCAGCATTGTCTCCAGACTAATTTACTTGTTCCCAGGATTTTAGAATTGGTTTATCAAATTGTTTGCATTCCCCTCGCCTTTTAGCGACAGGGTGGTCTAGTCTTAAGGTGAGATTAATGAGGTCCGTACAGGTACGTAGCTGCGGTCAATTTGCGCTAACACGTCCTTCATTTCATCTTTTAAGCCTTGGTAGTACATTCCTGCCATCTTTGCTTCTGGCTACTTGGTTCCAGCAACTAAACGATAAAAATGGGTAAGATAAGTAATTAAGCCTTTAATACCTCGCTTTAGTTCCAGCATTTCATGATCAGCCAATCTAGTTATACGCCAATCAGAGATTTTTCAAACTCATTTTTGACTGAGTCTAATTGTGCAACAAGGAGTCATCATTGTTAACAAATGGAATTGCCCAAGAGGCCGCATCTCCACTTAAATAAGAAATTAAAAATGCTGTGCGTGACTTGGCATCTGGAAGGTTTAGGGTCGAACCATAAAGTGTAATTAAACTTGAGTAAGAAAGACTTGCACCTTGGAAGGGTGCCTTGAAAAGCATTCTGGAACCGTAAGGGTTACTGAGATGGGTAAATAAACAGAAACCATGAAAGGATTTGGCCATGGTGCAGAAGTGGCTCCTAAAGTTGGTCATTCTGTACTGCCATTTGAGGTCTCTATTCAGGATTGACGCAGGTTCACTCCTGAAAGCCAGAGGGGCAGTCTCATTTGAGAAGCTACTGTTTTCCTCTTTACATCCACCATCGTAGCACATAGATTTTCTAATGCATCCATTGTGGTAGGTATTGCTCAAGACGATCATAATATGTAGGGCTGTTATTTTGCCAGGACACTGGATCCTCCGGAGCAGTACCTTCAAGAAGCCCACCTTCCAGCAGTTCCAACTCTGATTAGAAATTCCATAGAGTATCAGAATGGAATGGCTAGATGAGTATTGCAGGGAAGGAGAACTGTAAAGGAAAATACTTAGCACAATGATAACAGTAATATTTGACATATATATCGTGCATGATGACCACCGAGGTGTGGTTATCATATTATGGGGTACAGTGACTAGCAGTGTGGTGGAGGTGTAAGAGACAGACACACAGTTTATGGATTTCAGGATGCTGGCAAAATTGAACACCTCTGCAAGTCCCTTTATGAACAGTTCTGTTCTTTATGAAATTACCTTTATGGCATTTCTTATGATTATAGTCTGCTTAGTTAGTTATTGCACTGGGTTGTTCAGTCTGAAATCTTGTTTATTGTCGTGGTCTTGAGCTGGCATGGTTTGAGGGAAAGAGAAGTAGAGAGATCTGCTGGGATGGGCATTGTTACTATCATATTTTATCTGAGTGTCACTGTGAAATGTAAAGAAGTGTTCATAGTGTATAGATATTTGGGACATGCAGTGCTGGACTGGATCCTCTAATTGGCCAACAGTGTGTGACAGATCTCTTAAATTATTCTATGCCTGTTCATTTGGTGAGCGCTGGTTTACTGGCTGTACAGTACTGGCGATGGACAACCCCCGTAGCAAATATGTCATGTGAATGTAAGAGGTGTAGGTTACAGTTGGCTGCTGACTGCGGATTGTTATGGTATCACAGTTGGCCACAGAAGTTGTGTAGGAAATTACATAACTATGTAATACCCTGGTGAACCATAGGTCAGCACTTCTAAGCTTACCTGCATATGAAAAGTAGTTAGTTGGTTGACTTGTTTCCAATCTGTGGGTTATAATCTGATGATTGAGCCTAAAGGAGCGACTGTCTTTCCAGGTTCTTTCGCTGGGATGTGGGGTGCGTGAATGTCATTTAGGGGTCGCCAGGGATCACAGTTGCGACCCCTGGCTTACTTCTTGTGACCCCTGGCTTGCTCCTTGCGACCCCTTCACTACCTTTGCGATCCCTGGCTTGAGCGATCACAAAGGCAGTGGCAGAAACTGAAGGAAAACGGGGCTCATATAAGCCCTGTTTAGTTTTTTGCGCCTCGAAGGCTAGGATGCTTTAATATAAATCTAACTCTCTCTCTCTCTCTCCCTCTCTCTCTCTCTCTATCTCTCTTTCTCTCTATATATATATCACTGATGAAAAAACTCCAAAATAACAACAACATTATTGTGAGACAATCAGATAAAGGGGGCAATGTGGTGCTGTGGCCTCGTAATCTATATATGGAGGAAGCGCTAAGTCAATTGAATGACATTGAGTGCTATAAAAAGAGTAACATGCACATGGTAAAATCATCGTGGAATGAACACTACTTGAAATTACTCGCATGGAAGAGTGGAGGACTGTTAAGCGAGGACGAATTCCGCTTCCTGAAAAAAGTATACCCAGTAATTCCTGCAATGTACTTCATTCCAAACATTCACAAAAATGCAATTAAACCTCCTGGTAGGCCGATACTTTCTGCAATTAATAGTCTCATGGAGAACACATCTAGATATGTAGACTATTTCTTGCAGGAATTCGTTAAGAACTTGCCGTCGTATTTGCAGGACACTACCGACTTCCTGAGGAAGATCAGTGAGATTACATGGAATCCAGACTCACTACTAATAACGTTGGATGTAACGTCACTGTATACGTCTATTCGCCATCAGGATGGTATTAAGGCTATTGAACATTACCTCAGTAAAGACCAATGTGTTTTTATATGCACAACAAAATGTTTATCAGTATGGTTTCAACATGTTTGGAACAAAATTTCTACCTTTTTGACAATCAAGTTTATCAACAAACCAGGGGTGTTGCAATGGGGGCCTGCTTTTCCCCTAGTTATGCCTGTTTGCACATGGGGCTGTGGGAGGAGCAGGTCCTCGGGGTGCAATTTGCAGGCATGATGGAACAGCATGTGCCTTATTGGTTTCGTTATATCGACGATCTGTTCTTGATTTGGAGAGGTCCCGAGGCACGGGCCCTTCAATTCATCGAACAGATTAATAACAATGACCTGAATCTCCACTTCACTGCAAATATTAGCAGAACAGCAGTGTGTTTCCTTGATGTGGAGGTTTTTGTTAGGAATGACAGTCTTGAGACTAGAATGTACAGGAAACCGACTGCTGGAAATACAGTGCTCCATGCAAAAAGTCATCACCCTCGACATTTGATTCATAGCATTCCCTGCGGGGAAATGCTGCGCATCAAACGGATTTGCAGCACTGAGGAGGATTGCAACATCGCACAGCAGGCAAGCAGGGAAAGGTTCCTGGACAGGTGTTATGATGCAAACATCATTGATAAGGCCATTAGCAAAACCAAGGCAATTGACAGAGGGTATGCCCTTGTAGAAAAATCGAGCCAGCAAGTACCAGGTTTGGAACAAACAGTCCAACCAATAAGAATGATTCTCACCTATAATAGGCAGCATCAAGCCCTGCGTAAGATACTAAATAGAAATTGGGGTCTAGTACGTAGTGACCCCATTTTGGGAGATTGTCTACCTAAGAAACCTGATCTGACCTTTAGGAAGGCAAGATCGATGAGCAATAGCCTGGTTAAGAACAGTCCAGAATTAAGAACTACTGGGAACTGGCTCACCTCACACAAAGTGTTTGTCAAATGCCCCACATGCAAAGCATGCAAATTTGCTCAAAACAAAACATGCTACACAAGCCCATTCAAATCGGACCGTGTACCCATTAAGAAAAGGCTCACATGTAAGACTGAATACGCTGTGTATGTGCTGGAGTGTCCCTGTGGTTTACGCTATATAGGCAGCACTAAGCTGCCAGTACATAAGCGGATACTCCAGCACATAAGAGCCATCATTAACAGCGATCCAGCTTATCCAGTGGCTAGACACTTTGGGGAGATACACAGCGGTAGCCCGGAACATCTAAAATATTTTGTTATCGATACCATCCCCCCATTGAGGAGGGGAGGCCACCGCGAGGCCCAACTTCGTCTTTTAGAAACGATGTACATTCTAGAGCTCGATACAAAAACACCTTTTGGGCTCAATGCAAGTGAAGATTTCTTCACTTGCTTATGATAGGTTTCTCCTTTAATGAACTGTACTTTATCTGATATTTGAAATAAAAAACTTTTTCCTGTTTTAGATACAAATATACATATAATTTTTGCTTTTAGCTATTCTAGCCCCTCACTCACATGGTTCTTATCTGTACATATATAGCACTTAGCACTTTTTTAGAATCTATGTAGATTCAATAGGGTGACGCTAAATGCACTTTTTCACTCAATCACAGTAAGGTATGGAGGATTTCCTAAGCTCACTAAGGGCTTAATTAAAGGCATCAGCACTGAACAGAGAGTAGACCATCCAGACACAGTGAGAGAGTGTTTTTTTAAATCTATGATAAACAACATCTATGTACTTATATTTGGTATTGTTTTTATCATATTAACACTTCTTTTAACAATTTTTAACACTTGTATTATATATTACTATTTTACATTGTGTTTTAAATTTACAGGTTGCACACAGATTGTTGCACATACTTGACTGATTTTATGTGGTCTCATGCAGTGGCGAGTGTTATTTCTTTTAATAACTCTTATTCAAGAAGTATTGATTGATTTTAAGAGCCACAAATCCGTGTATTCAGTTACATATATTTATCTATATGTATCTTTACCTGTATTTGGTGCATTTTTTGTTACTATGTTCTGCTGTAATTGACCTCAGTGATTCTTCTTTGTTTATGAATTAGTCATCTGTGGAAGCACGTAATCTTTGCACTGGCACTTTAAATGTAGGTAAGGCACCAAGCAACGCGTCATGTGATCAAGGCCTTTGGAAGGCCGAAACGCGTTATGGCGGCGGTGCAGGGCAGCGAATAAACTTACTTTGCACCAGAAACCTTGGGTCCGTGTTCGTCCTTTCCGGGAAAACTGGATGTCAGGAGGCGAAGTCAGTTATATATATATATATATATATATGCCTCAGGTGTCTAGGTTTGGTGTTCAAGTGTCTTTAAATAGTCCTGCTCCTCCCTTCATAAATACATATATATATGTATATATATGTATATATGTATAAATCTAAATATATATATGTATATATGTATATATATATTTAGATTTATACATATATATATGTATTTATGAAGGGAGGAGAAGGACTATTTAAAGTCACTTGAACACCAAACCTAGACACCCGAGGCATTTGAAAAAGGCTTTCTACCGAAAGGCGTCATGCCAGAAAGGAATTAAAACAATCTCACTGAGCCCCACTGTGTCCCTCTTGTCTTCTTACAAAGGAGGAGATTCCAGGTGATGTGTGGCGTGTAGCCATTGACACGCAGGGGGACCCTTCCGTGAAGCGTTCTTGGTCTGCAGTGGCAAATCAAACGAAAAGGATCCGAGGTATCGGAATACCAAGAACCGCCACCCGACCCAATCAAGCAGAGGTACTGCTGTCCATCGACAGTCCATCACTGCATGGAGAGACGCGGTCACTGTACCGGCGTCTCCGGTCATGCTGTAATTGGGAAAGTGCGGCTGGAAGTTGGGGCAAGTGAGAAGGTTTTACCAGCAACAACACCGGTGTTTATACCTGACCATGCTCGAATTCAGCCTTTAACTCATTGTGAGTTATTAAAAATCCAGGCTTGAGGTGACATTCATCCCGGCTGAACAACAAGCTGCATGATGGGAGTTGCAGTTTTCCATCCCAAACTGCACGAGTGGCTCCGGAGCGAATTTGAGTCAGGTGTGCTCCCGTCATTATGAAGGCAGGAGCAGGACTATTTAAAGACACTTGAACAGCAAACCTAGACACTCGAGGCATTTGAAAAAGGTTTTCTACCGAAACGCGTCATGCCAGAAAGGAATTGAAACAATCTCACTGAGCCCCGCTGTGTCCCTCTTGTCTTCTTACAAAGGAGGAGTTTCCAGGTGATGTGTGGCGTGTAGCCAGTGACACGCAGGGGGACCCTTCCGTGAAGCGTTCTTGGTCTGCAGTGGCAAATCAAACAAAAAGGATCCGAGGTATCGGAATACCAAGAACCGCCACCCGAACCAAGGAAGCAGAGGTACTGCTGTCCATAGACAGTCCATCACTGCATGGAGAGACGCGGTCACTGTACCGGCATCTCCGGTCATGCTGTAATTGGGAAAGTGCGGCTGGAAGTTGGGGCAAGTGAGAAGGTTTTACCAGCAACAACACCGGTGTTTATACCTGACCACGCTCAAATTCAGCCTTTAACTCATTGTGAGTTATTAAAAATCCAGGCTAGATGTGACATTCATCCCGGCTGAACAACGAGCTGCATGATGGGAGTTGCAGTTTTCCATCCCAAACTGCACGAGTGGCTCCGGAGCGAATTTGAGTCAGGTGCACTCCCGTCATTATGAAGGGAGGAGCAGGACTATTTAAAGACACTTGAACAGCAAACCTAGACACCCGAGGCATTTGAAAAAGGTTTTCTACCGAAACGCGTCATGCCAGAAAGGAATTAAAACAATCTCACTGAGCCCCGCTGTGTCCCTCTTGTCTTCTTACAAAGGAGGCGATTCCAGGTGATATATATATTTATATATTTATATATATATATATATATATATATATATATTCACTGAAAAAACCATAGGTTTCAGTGACGTTATAGTTAGAAATTAGCATTTGAAAAACCTTAGAAATTGACTGAAAAAACCATAGGTTTCAGGCACGTTATAGTTAGAAATTAGCATTTAAAAAACCTTAGAAATTCACTGAAAAAACCATAGGTTTCAGGGACGTTATAGTTAGTTGGACATTTCACTTGTACAAAACCAGAGAAATTCCGCCGTTATAGTTAGTTCAGTTAACTATAACTCGCGCCCCCGCAATGCACTACTGATGACGTCACATATTACATCATTCATGACATGGCCAGTGACATCACTGATGACATCACTGATGACATCATCCAGTGACTGTGTGTTTCTTTAAAGTTTAAATATGTTTTATATATATGCCAAGGTGTATTGAAGAATGAGTGGGTGTATAAGTGTCTGGATGGAGGATTTAGTAGGTGCGTGACTGACTGTTTAAGTGAGTGATTAAATGTGTCTTACTGAATGCATGGGTTAGTGACTAAACTGTGTGAATGTCTGTATCAGTCTGTCTGTTGTTGTATAAGCTGCTGCATGGGTTGGTCAGTAGCTACATGAGTGTCTATATGGGTTATCGATTGGTTGCCTGAGTATTTGTATGGGTGCCTTAGTGTGTGTGTGGGTGGGTGAGAGGTGTGTGATTCTGTGCATAGATGTTTGAGTGGTTGATTCACTGGGTGTATGGGTTCAAGAGTGCATGTGGAAACAGCTGTATGGGTGAGTGAGTGTGTGTATGGGTGTGTTAGTGAGTGAATGGATGTCTCAGTGGTACATGTCCATGTAACTACATATGTAAAAGGCAGTGTATGTGAGAGTTGGAGTATATAAATGACTATACGTGAGAGTCAGTGATTGTGAGAGTGGCTGTATGGATGAGTGTGTACTTGTATCAGTGATTGTATAAGAGAGTAAGTATGCATTTGTTTCTGTATGAATAAGTGATGTGGTGTGTGTATAACTGTATAGGTGAGTAAATGGAAGTGTGATTGATTCTTTGCATGACTGACTAGGTGAGTGAGTAACTCTGGATGAGTGGTGGATTGTGAGTGTCTATATAGGTGTATGAGTGCATATGATAGTGTTGTATTGATGAGTGACTGCATGTATGAGTGATTATATGGGTGAATGAGTGGATGTGTGTGTAGACCTAGGAATCAGTGAGTGCGTATGTAGTAACTGGTATTGGTGTGTCGATGGTTTCGAAAATGGTAGTCTGTATTTTACAGTGGGTGTATCAAAGTTTATATTAGGGTGTGAGGAAATGCATCAGATTTTCACGTGGATGATGTCATCAGTGATGTCATTTGAGATGTCATCAGTGATGTCATCAGTGATGTCACTGACCATGTCATGAATGATGTAATATGTGACGTCATCAGCAGTGCTTTGCGGGGGCGCGAGTTATAGTTAGCTGAACTAACTATAACGGCGGAATTTCTCTGGTTTTGTACGAGTGAAATGTCCAACTAACTATAACGTGCCTGAAACCTATGGTTTTTTCAGTGAATATATATATATATATATATATATATATATATGCATCCGCACTCACATGTAGCTACAACAATCTCCCAATGAAAACAAGGGCTCTTTTAGAGCCACTCAATAACCCAACATATAACCTAAGTTTATATGGAAAAAAATATTTTTGTTTGCTTGTAATCGCGCACCCAGTGCGACTAAGAGAACCGCGCACCCCTCGCGTGCACACCAGGGGGCCGCGCTGAGCGCCGCGCAAGGGTCGCGACTCCAAATTTTGGTGAAAAAAAATAATATAATATTATTAATTTATATTCGCCCCGGGGATCCCATCCCCCGGGACATGCCAATTGTTTTTTTTTTTATAAAAAGGAAGGGGGACCGCGTGGCCCCCCTCCCAGGCCATTTTTGGCCCCGGGGACCCCATCCCCCGGGGCATAGCCTCACAGTTGGGGACCGTGGGGGGAGCCCCAATGCCCGCACGGTCCCACCGGCTCCCCGCCTCCTGCGGGAGCCGGCATTGCTTTTCCACAACGGGAGCTGCTGCTGGCTCCCCTTGTGGAAAAGCAATCCTGCTTTGCTTCGTAGAAGCAAGAGCAGGTTTCCCTGCTCTCGCTTCCGTGAAGCAATGTAGGAGTTTGCAATGACAGGGCGGGAGCCCCACGGCTCCCGCCCTGTCATTGCAAACAGCAGTGTCCCGGGGGTGGGCAACCCGGGACACTGCAAGAGCCGGCCCTGGGGGGTGGCGGTCCCCAGGGCCTTCGAGGGCTCCTGGAGGGGGGCCGCGCGGCCCTCCTCCCTACTTTTCATTGCCCTGGGGAGGTGGTGGGCCCTGGGGCCCGGGGGTCCGCAACGGACCCCCGTATTTAAATATTAACTGCCCCGAAGAGGAGGCGGTCCCCGGGGCTGCACATTAATTCGCGATTGCCCCCGGGACCTGGCCCACCCGGGGGCTTTTTGAAAAAGACAGTCCACGCTTCTTTTTTAAAATTTTTCTCGGCAAGGGTCGCGACCCCAACGCGACTTCTGCCGTTTAAAAAAAAATATATATATATTTTTCTCCCTGGGGGTCCTTGTGGGACCCCCTAAGCAGCCCTAGGGGGTCAGGGTGTTTCTACCCTGCCCCCTTTTCTTCATTTTACACTTTGTTTTACTGTTTTCCTGTGACTCGATTCTACCGAAGTCACAAGATGGCTGCCAACAGTTCCTGGTTTGGAGTGTTGGCAGCCAATTAGAATGAAGCTTGTGGTCGGGAGGGTTCGCGAACCCACCGCTGCCCTAGATATCGATATTTTTTGATTTTCAAATTTCTCAGGAACTACTGAACGGATTTACACCATTTAACAAAAGGACTCTTTCTGAACCAAGACCTACCTTTTGCCAAATTTGGTGTAATTCCGTTCAGCAGTTTCGGGCTGTAGCTTTGTCCAAAGTTTCCTATGGAAAAATACATGGGAAAACACGCTTTGGGACCCCCTCTTTTCTCGGCCCTCGCTTGGCGAATCACCCGAAACTTTCAAGACAGGAGCTGACCGGAGCTGATCACTAGTTTTGAAAATTTCGCGAAGATTCGTCAACCGGCGCCAGTTATTTGGAAAACAAAAAACGCTTTTCCTATGGAAACTAGGTCCTAACTATAACTACCTACTGGCGACCGCCAGTAGGTATATATATATATATATATATATATATATATCACCAACTCCGCAGCTGAGCAGCAGCAACTTCTCCTCGCCACCTCCACAACAGGCACGGACACGGACCAGCAGGTAAGTGCAAAAATTATTTATTAGCTATATGCCGCCATAACGTTTCGGCTCGTCCGAGCCTTGTTCACATGACAATGTGATAGTGGCAGATCACAGCTTTTAAAGTGACAGTGCATTGTTCAAATTCCACCACGTGACAATAGTTACAATGGAAATGGTAAAAATATTGCGGCCATATATAATCATTAAGCATAAATATTTCCACATTCTTGTACTACATATCTCAATATTTGCTGGATAAAGTGCATATAGTGCTGATATGTGCAAAACTGCGTTCATGTAAAATACATTGTTAAAATATCACAATTTAAATGATAGAAGTTGGTGGCTGGGAATGTCCATATCGAGATCCTGCGACAAATTTAAACACATACTCAATGTCATTATTCATAGGATAAATCCCTGGAAATAGTAGACCACCAACAAACCTCAGATAACCTATATGTACAAACCACGCTATATTTTTAAAAATTCACAGTCCATTCTATTACTGCATATATTGTGCATAATATAATTAGCCTTCCCAGTTCCATAGATGTATCCACCAGTACTGGTTAATGATGTATCCACAGGCATTAGTGCAAGGAATATCGTTATCCTTACACTTGTTGGCTTTGATATAGACTGCAGAAGTCCATCTGCCCTGTTATCAAACCAATTTTCTAATTTAAATAATAAAATACTATTTGTCAGAAAGGATTATGGATCTCATTCCCCAAGGGTGTACATACATTACCGATAGATTATATGTATTTTTCTATCGTGAGAATCATTATTGTTAATGCCTGGTATGTATCATATTAAACAAAATATATTCATGCTATGGAACAAATATGGGGAAACTCAAAACTAATGGGATAAATCCCTATTTCATTTTATTCAATGGTATGTCGTCCTTGAATTGCCATTTCCATATTCCAACTTACTATGTGCAAACTAGTGCTGTGCAAAGTATTTAGTGATGATTAAAATCAGTGATCCATCTATTATATTTTTTCTACTACTGGTGATTCCCCTTGTTTCTTTTAATATTATCCACACTTTTTATAGATTTCTTTTATTCTTTTACCATTTTTGCTCTTAATTTTCCTTGTTATTCTCCTTGTCTTCACTTGAGTTTCACTTAATTATCTTCATCTTATAACATGATCTAAATTTTGGCTCATCAAAATGTTATGGTTTTTCAGAAGACGATATACTTCGCTTAGGTAAAAAACGGCTCATAGCTAAGAGGGTACTTAGAGGCTGCATGTAACAAAATAATTATATAGCACATATATTCTTATTGAATCAAATATAACGACTCGCACGACTAGTTCTAAAGGCATGTTAGAAAAATGATATTGATGGTCTCTATGAGGTACACTTTGGCTACAATACAGCAAGGGTAAAACAGAATAAAAGATGTTAAAAAGATGTTAAAATTCATATAGTCATAGAAAAAAGGGGGGGGAAAACAATAAGACATTTTTAAAAAATATTATCTAAAATTTATTGTACCTTTTCCTATCCTTTAAAAAAACAGTATCTCTGTTTCCCTCTTTCAAATTTACCTATCTATCTATCTATCAGTTTTTACACCAAACATGTATGTAGATCCTCCGTGACATTGAGTCCGTCAGGATTCTTAGTATCAAGCTGGAGAATATATCTAGTTTCCAGCTTGCGAAGCTTGACTCCTATCACCACCTCTCCTGCTTGCAGTCACTGCATCAATAACAAAGTACTTTAAACCCTGGTTTTCACTATGATGTAGCTCCTTAAAATGCCTAGCCACCGGATATGTATTATCCTGATTGGCTATTGCCCGAAGATGCTGTAGTATACGCTTATGCACCGCAAGTTTGGTACTACCAACATATTTGTATGTCTTCATGTTGATACCATGCGTGCAGGATTTACATGTTCTGCACTTGTAGAAGCCGCTATTTGTTTGGAGCCATGTCGTTTTTTCAATGGTCTCAGGACTAGTGTTGACCAGGCAGTCCTTCATAGAGGGCGCCTTGCTAAAAGTGATAGAGGCCTTACGTGGTAATGTTGGACCTATGCCTGGATCATTTGGTATAATGGGCCAACTGCGATTGATAATTCTGTATAGATCAGAGTGTTGTTTGCTGTAGCCCATAATAATTCTAAATGTGCTAGATGGGGCAACTTCTTGGTCCAAATCGCTTTTGCTGGTTACTAACGCTACAGCCTCATCTGGCCTGTATTTTTTGAGGAGCTCACATAGGCTACTTTTCATAGATTTGATTATAGCATTATCAATAATGTTTTCTGTGTAGCCTCTTTCTAAAAACCTGAGCTTACTGGCCTGTTGTGCTACTGTCAAATCTAAATCATTGCTGCACACCCTCCTGAGGCGAAGCATCTCCCCATACGGTATGCTTGTTATCAAGTGTGCCGGGTGTGCACTGCCTGCGTGTAGGATTTGTGTTGCCAGAGGTACTTTTTCTGAATAACCTAGTCTCCATTTTATTGTTTTCAATATAAACCTCTGTATCTAAAAATGGAACAGCTGACTGACTCAATGTTGCTGTGAATTGGAGATTTAGGTCATTCTCATTGATGTCTGTGACAAACTTCTCAGCCTGTTCCCTGGTACCTCTCCACACTACAAACAGATCATCGATATAACGTAACCAAACAATTACATTCTCTTCACAAATAGATTTAAACCGGACTTTGAGGACCAGTTCCTCCCAGCTACCCATGTGTAAACAGGCGTAGCTGGGGGAAAAGCTGGCCCCCATTGCCACTCCCTGCACTTGTCGATAAGACAGGAGCTGACCGGAGCTGATCACTAGTTTTGAAAATTTCGCGAAGATTCGTCAACCGGCGCCAGTTATTTGGAAAACAAAAAACGCTTTTCCTATGGAAACTAGGTCCTAACTATAACTACCTACTGGCGACCGCCAGTAGGTAATATATATATATATATATATATATCCTCTCTCCTCCATACTCAGGTTACAGCCGCCGCTGCTCCATACCAGAGGGTGCGTCGTCGTAAATGGACCACCCAAGCACGGTCCAATAATAGTTGCCACTACCTCGAACACCAAGGAATGATCGACGCCGTGTACTGGCCAAAATTCATTTATTCAGTCAGCTGATAGAATAAATGACTGAATAAATGAATTTTGGCCAGTACACGGCGTCATCTATCTATATATATATATATATATATATTTATTTATTTATTTATTTATTTATTTATATACATATTGTGGCTACACCCTCTCTAACATAATCAGGGTCAAAAAGTAATGTCATGTCATCAGTGGCTAACCATTTAAATGATGTCACCTTTGCTACCTCTGCCATTTTGATGAATCAGTGCCAATGGTGGGTTGATGTAGTTATCTTGGAAATAGCCCCGTCTTCTGAAGTGCAGATGAACTGGATTCTTCTAATGCTGATTAGTAGTGAGTTCCAGAACATTGCAGCTTATAGCGAGAAACAGTGCCTCCTACAGATTTGTTTTGGCAAGGTGGTATGATGAAAAGTGGTGCAAGTCTGGAGCTGAGTGTCCTGTTTTTTAGATCGAGCATTCGAGACCTGTTGTAACTTCTCTTGTTGCCTTAAAGCCATCCCCCTGCTTTCTATTTGTTTGGTTTAGTGTCCTTTAAAAATCCTTGCTTGCTAGTGGCCAGTCCTGCCTCTTTGTCCCTCCTTATTCTCTTTCATTCCTCCTAGGCAGCAGGGGCTAAGGATTGTATATATGCTCTTTGGGGTACTATTTTCTTCTTGGGTTCCTGCTCAGCGCCATAGCTGCTTGCATTTTATGATCTTGTCAGTGCTCTGTCTTTCTGTATACAGGCATGGGCAGGCTCTCTGGTCGCACAGCTGCTCTCCCTGCCTTTCCATTTTGAGCACGCTGGAAAACAGGCCTTTTATTTACTCAGCAGGGATATGTAAAGCAGTTTAAAAGCACAATTCGACAAATCACCAGCAGGAAATTCGAGCGTTTTATTCCTCTAAAAGAACATGCTCACTCACAGCCAATCGCCATTTGGAGCTGCTTTGGAATGGCTGTCATCAAGTTTTGAATTGTAGTGTTCTTCTGGGCCATCCATTTTTTAAAAATGATTTAAATTTACCAGCATAGTTGTAAAAGGTGAGGTTGAATGATTTAGTCAGGTTCTGTAATGGGTTAGGTAGATGTTGAATAATAGAGGGGATATGATAGACCCTTGAGGGACGCCACATTGTTGTATGTGAGGATATGATGTGAAAAGTGGTAGGTAAACTACACTTTGTCTCTGAGGTAAGAAGCAATTCATTTTAGAGCATTTTTATTGACTCAGAGATAATGGAGGCTTTGTACTGGTGTGTTGTGGTGGACAGTGTCAACGTCAGCTGAATACATAAGCAATATGCGACCACTGATCTTGCCACTGTGAGTTTTAGATAACCTCAAGTGGATATGATTGTTGACTATGTGCCTCTGCCTGGTCTGAAGCTGGACTGTTGGTCTAACATTAAATTATTATGTTCTGTTAAGTTTGAGAGTTGAGTTAACACTGCTCTTTCTTATATTTGAACTAAGAATGGCCCATTTGATATAGGCCTGTAGTTTGCTGGGTCAGATGGGTTGAAAATTTTGTTCTTGAGGAGTGGCCTAACGTAGAAGATTTTCAGCTCAGCAGGGCAGCCAATGCATGAGGGTAACTAAGAGCAGAGCTCGATGAAAGAAGAGGTGAATGTTAACTAGAACTTGTGACACATGAAAGGTATGAGACGTTAACAGTTTTGAAACATATTCCTGGGTATGAATAGAGTAAATCATATTGGCTGGTGTGGGCTAAGGCATTGTAGTCCCTGGTTACATACAGAGTGTGAACCTTGGGACTGAATATCTTCCTAGGTGCATAAGGAGTGAGGAGTTGGGGGTCTGAGGTGGGCAAAATAATTTCCTGCTGGCAATGTGTGGTGCAGACTTAAGGGCTGGGTGTTGGGCCGCATAATATCTTTGTTGATTCAGCAGGGAATGTCATCCTGGGTTATGTGGGTGTGAAGATAGGCGCTAGGAATGTGGTGCCATAATGTCTTCAGGGTTATGGGGGATTGGGCCTAAGGTGATCAAACTATAGCCCGATTGTGGGGTGTCGGATTGTCTTCCAGGATGAATACGTTGGTGGTGAGGACTTAAAATCAATCAAAGAGTGAATGAAAAAAAACAGGCTGGGCATAGTAAGGCAGTAATACTAAGAGGAAAGTATTTACTGAAAGTAATGGTATGAATATTTGTATAGGTCCTATTATCCCTGACTGTTGTGGTCAAACACTTTGCAGACAGGTAGCGTGGTACTCTGTGGAAGGCCACTGTTAGTGATTTGTCAATGCATACAGTTACAGTTTGTCATGCTGTTTTCATTCATCTCACATAGTTATTTAGCAGTTCTAATAGATGGAAGTTAAAAAAATTGTGTTTTGAGTTTTAGGGGATGCTGCACAACATCAAGGGCTTTGGCATAAATTTGGATACTACTGAAGTCGTGTCGTTGCCAATAACTTTGGCGTTGTTTGCCGAATCCCTGCGAAATTTTCAAAACTAATGACGCTCACTTCAGGTGCTGTCTTGAAAGTTTCATGGTGATCCATCAAGCAGGGGTGAGAAAAAAGGGGTGGGTCCCCAAAATGCGTTTTCCCCATGTTTATTTCCATAGGAACTTTAGACACTGCGACAGCCCGAACTGCTGAACGGAATTACACAAAATTTGGCAGAAAGGTAGATATTGGTCCAGGGAAGTGCCTTTTTGTGATTTAGTGTAAATCCGTTCATTAGTTGTGGAGTTATTAAAAGAAATTCAAATTTGTATATATAGGGACACAGATCCTCAGAGTATCCGATAGTTTCCATGCTCAAATCTGATTGGCTGCCAACACTTCAAACCCGGAAGAGTTGGCAGCCATCTTGGGACTTGGCTTCAGCTGAGTCCCAGCGAAAAACGTAAAAAAAGAGAAGGGAGCAGGGTAGGCATACCCTGACCCCCTAGGCCGCTTGGGGAGGGGGATGGGGAGGGGCAGGGGGATCCCGCTAGGAAACAAAATGGTATTTTAAAAATAATTTGCGGGCTCCCGTGCTTCTTTACTAATGTGTCCCCGGGTGGGCCAGGTCCCAGGGGCATGAGCACTTATATAAAGGAGGGGGGCGCATGGGGCACCCCTCCTATGGCTTATCTTAATCCCCGGAGATCGGCACCTCACCTGGGCACTTTCAAATATGTATGCTGGCTGGCCCGCTGGACCCACCCGCACTTTGGGCACCGCCACCTCCCTTGGGCAAGTGAATTTAAGTTAATGCAGAGGGGGCTGCGTGGCCCTCAGCAGCGCCGGGGACCGCCACCTCCACAGGGCAGAAAAAAATTAAGGGAGACCGGCGCAGACCCCCGGCCCGGGGAGTGCCACCTCTCCAGGGTTAAGATTTAAGATGGAGATGGGCTGCGCGGCCCCCCTCATGGAGCCATTTATGGTCCTGGGGACCGCCAACTTTCAGGACCGTCTCCTGCTACCTCCTGAGGTGCCCACCCTCGGGAGGAAGCAGTTTGCTTTTGCTTGGTGGGAGATAACTGCTCCCACCAAGCAAAAGCAAACTTAACTCCGCTTTCTGAAAGCCGGAGCTGTCAAACAGCTCCGGCTTGCAGAAAGCAGAGGTTTCATCTGTTTCTCTGCATGCAAATATGCATGTAGAGAAATCGATGAAAACATTGTTCTGACAGACAGGGTGCTGCCTTTCAGCAGCAACCTGTCTGTCACAGCAATGTCGGCTCCCGCAGGAGGCGGCCAGCCCGCAGGGACCGTGAGGCCCTTGAGGCTCCCCCCGCTGTCCCCAACACAGGTCACTTTGCACCCAGAATAAAGAGGCTGGGCACCGGGAGATGGGGTCCCCAGGGCCAAAATCGGCCCAGGGAGGTGGGTTTGTGCTGCCCTCTCCCGTTATAAAAAAAAAATAGGCAAGCCGAAGGAAGTCGCTGTAGGCCCCGCCCTCTTTCTCAACCATTATGCAAAGAGACGTCCTGGTGCACAACTTGTTGGGGGATGAAGTCCCCTTGGCTGGTGAGGGTCCTTGGGGGCCAAAAACCCCTCCTATTACCTCTAGTAAGTTCCACACAGCTGGACTGCCGAGAGGTAATCAAAGGCCCTGCCCCCTTTCTCCACCACTCTGCAAACACACCTCCTAGCGCACTACTGGTTGGGGGATGAAGCCTCCTTGGCTGCTGAGGATCCTGGGGGGTCAACAACCCCTCCTGTTACCTAGTAGTGCGCCAGGAGGTGTGTTTGCAAAGTGATGTAAAAAGGGGGCGAGGGCTCTGATAACCTCTCAGCAATCCTGCTGTGTGGGACTTACTGGGGGTAACAGGAGGGGTAGTTGACATCCTTGGGGCCAACTTCCTCTCCTGTGACCTTCAGTAAGTCCCACACAGCAGGATTGCTAAGAGTTCTTTGAAGGTCGCACCTCCTTTCACCACCACTGCAGATGCGGCTCCTGGCGCACTACTGGTTGGGGGGTAAAGTCCACTTTACTCCTGAGGGGCGTTGGGGGCCAAGAAGCCCTCCTGGTACCTCCTGTAAGTCCCACACAGCAGGTTTCCTGAGAGCTGGTCAGAGGCCCCACCCCCTTTCTCCGCCACTCTACAAACTAGACTACTACTTAAAAAACCATAGAAATTCAATGAAAAAAACAAAGGTTACAGGGGCGTTATAATTAGGAATTAGCATTTTTAAAAATCTTAGAAATTCACTGAAAAAACACAAAGGTTACAGGGACGTTCTAGTTAGGCTAAGGTTTAACTCGTACAAAACCAGTGAAATTCAGCCTTTATAGTTAGTGAGCTAACTATAACTCGTGCCCCCGCAATGCACTGCTTATGACCTCACATAGTACATCATTCATGATATGGTCAGTGACATCACTCATGACATCACTGATGACATCTAAAATGACATCAGTGATGATATCATTCACTAAATCTGATGCACCCACTCACACCCCCATATAATCTTTCATACACCCACTCCAACTTCACACTACCATTCTCAAACCCATGCACACACCCATACTGGTACTTATACAGCCACTCACTGATTCATAGATCAACACACACATCCAGTCACTCATCCATACAGCCGCTCATACACCCACTCACTCACTAATACAGCCACTGACATATCCACTCATACACTGAGTCAGTCACCCATAGAGCTACTCACCCACCTACTCACTCACCCATACAGTCAATCACACAGCCACTTTCTCACCCATACAGTTACACACACTCACTCATATAGATGCTAACATGTACTCACTCACCTATACAGTCACTGACACAAGCACACACTCACCCATACAGCCACTCTCACATTCACTCACTCATACAGTCACTCACATCTCATCACTCACCTATACTGCCTTTCCCATACCCAGTTACCCATATACCACTGACACATGCACTCATTCATGACACAGCCATACATACATGCACGCACTCACTCACCCATACAGCCCCTCACACACAAACACACTCATTAACCCATACAGCCACTGACTCACCCCTTCACTCATCCATACAGGCAGTCACACACCCCCTCATTCACCCACACATTCACTCAGACACCCATAGAGGTACTCAGACAACCAATCACTCACCCATACAGAAACTCATGTATCACGTATATATATATATATATATATATATCATATATATATATATATATATATATATATATTTATCCACCAAAAATGTCCCAGACGAAGGGCGCACTTTTCACAGCTGGTGCACGCAGCGAGGCCGGACTAGCCTCGAACAATAATTCCTCACCAACTCCAATAATGCGCAGCACTCTCCCAGGGGGTTGTTTTTCAAAAACGGTTTATTTAAGCCATAAGATTACTCCTTCCTCCACCATCTTTATAATATATACTATAAAAACATAGACATGTTGTAATGAGTCACTGAGACTGACATATGTGCAAGAACTATAATTTCAATGTTGCGGATACGAAACCGAAAAAGCAAATTTAAGGTCTTTCCAAATACCTTATACTCCCAAATAGACACTAGATGACAAAAGATTTAGAAATGTTTGTAAAATTGTTTTATTTTCACACGTTTTGGGTGTTTTTTTCACTTAGAAACTACCAGTCCCAGAATGCACCTAATATGTTAACTGGGCAATAGGTATAAATAATAGAAAGTGTAGAGGGACAAATGTTTGCACCGTGATCAAGACCTGCTGGTTGAAACGCGTTGGTGGAGGAAGGAGTAATCTTATGGCTTAAATAAACCGTTTTTGAAAAACAACCCCCTGGGAGAGTGCTGCGCATTATTGGAGTTGGTGAGGAAATATATATATATATATATAGTTTTTTTTATTTCAAGCTATAGTAAAGGGCTCTTGTTTAGTCATCTGTGGAACTTCTGAAAATAAGGCGAACACACAGTCACGTAGTTAGTTTGCAATTCATGCGTGGGGTGATTGGTCAAACACAATCTAAAATGGCTAGCTTGTAATTTAGTTTATACATTCAGACTACATGTTTCCAGATAGCTGATGTCCCGGAACAGTATACCATACCAGTGATCCTGGAAGAGATCAGATTTTTATTCATTAGCATAATATATGTGGACAAGCATTTGCCACAAATATATGCACATATATCAACATGCTGATGAAGAAAATCTAAGATAGTTTGTGATTATTGGTGGAATTAGCCTAGGACTGCTTGAACAAGAGCTTCACGAGATGTTCACCATAGACATCCGTGAAATGCCTTCACGGGTAGAATCCTGAGAGGGTTCTTCAGGAAGGAGGCAAAGCTTAAACTTCATCTTGGACCCAAAGTCTTTAACCCGGTGTCAGTCACCACCGTGCAGTATCAGGGACCAAGACCCAATGCACAAAATTGCACCTGAGTTCACTGAGCCCAGGAGTGCCTTTGGAGTGCAGCTGTGACCTGCAGAGGACGGGTTATCGACCCAGGAGGGATTGGCCTGAGAGCGCGATACTGGGCGACCGGTAGTCCAGTGGCGACTAGACTTCTGCCAGCACCGAGAGGACTTTGAGGTACGTCAACCCTGTGACCAGGATAACCTCACCCCCTTTGTGGACCAAGGAGTAGTTGCAGCAAGAACCCCGTCAACCGCATCCACAGCATCCTTCATCACTTGCATCAGGACCACTTCAATAGGAAAGCCCTGCAACGGATAAACGTAATTGGAGCAGACTAAAGACTGCTTCACCTACTGAGGTAACTGTGTCTGAGGACCATGCTGGTCCCCGACTGACTACTGGAGTTGATAATCTAAAATGACTCTAAGTGGATTTGTTTGGTATGTTGTCGATTTCCTCTTTTGTTTTAGGGCTGTAGTGGCAGCTGCAACGTTTTTCTTTGAGTCGCGGATAGCCTATTAGAGTGCTTCAGCTTTTTGAGCCTGATTTAAGGTTGGAGAACTGAAATGGTTGATGGAAGAAAACACCCCCTTCTCCAGTGGGATTTGGATATTTTTTTAATTTTTGGGGTTGTTGAGATTCGTGAAAACTGGGCTTGCGGAACTCCACAAATTAATGGTCCAGATAGCTCTAAAATGTATCCTTTTAATGCACTACTTGAGACCCTTTTAAAATGCTAATTTTTCATACTGCTGAACAGATTTATACCAAACCAAGCATAGGCACTTCCTTGAGTAAAGTTCTACCTTACTGCCAAATTTGTATAATTTCATTCAGCTGTTTTATCTTTATTGAGAAGCAAAAAATCCTTTTCAAGTCAAAATGCCTACCACCATTTTTTTTCCAGATGCTTGACAGATCTGCTTAAAACTTGCCATGAAGAACCCAAATTGTCTGTGAGCAGTAGAGTTTGGCTTTCTGTGGCGGATTGGACGCATGGTCTGCACGAAGGTCAAGCCCTATGGCTAAAGATGTGGCATATGTAAATAGATATGAATGAATGAATGAATGGGCACTTGTATAGCGCATGGCTACCCGGAAGCATCCCAGCGCTGATATATAGAAATATACATAGACAGAAATATACAGTTACATACCCTATAAACTGCTTATAATTTTATCTTTCTTAAAGTAAAATGGGTTACAAAAAAAATCACATTTTTGAAGAGATTTTTCATTTTTGTGTTTTTTTAAATTTTATTTTTGGTGAAAACAAAATCCCCAAAAACACTACTTTGGTGACACTAGTCACTGCATAGACTCAATTCTATGGTATCCTCCTTAGTTACAATGAAAAGAAAAGCATCTGCTGGAGATTTAGAAGATGTAATTAATCCATTTTCATATTCCCTTGAAGATGTCCTGGAAGAGCCTCATGCCCGGTCGATGGGTAGAGAATATATCTGACCAATTGGAACTACTGCACTGGGTAACAAATCAATTGAGCAATCAGAATCTTTGTTATGGTAAAATAATATATCTTGCCTCCAAATAATTGGATAATTGTGCTGTATTTTAATTGCAGATTGATGTTTCTAAACTGAGGTTTTAATAAAAAGATCTTCCAAAGTCCAGTTTTGCATACAAAATTCTGAACCCAGAAACAAGGTCTTGGCTGTCCCATTATTAAAGGGATTATGCTAGGACAACAAAAACATTTCCAAAATTACAGCAATGACATGATTCACAATGCCTTAGCTATTATGAAATGCAATGACTCAGTTTGCTCTTTGAGTTTGTTCTGAAGAAATAGGCGTTCCATCCACTGCTTCTATAGTGTGTCGTTTATCCTTCTGAACTAAAGGAACAAAGTGCTCATTAGTCCAATGAATAGCCATTTATGCACTGGATTCTCCATAGTCTGCAAGGACTGGTACATCTTCCATTGTCAGTGCTCCTCAGGCAGTTCTACTTTTGTGGCCTTTGATATAAAAATGGTAGGACCACAATGTTTGATCCTTTTTTCTGTAAACCAAATGTTAATATTCTAAGAACAGTACAACAATACAGCACACAGGGCAGCACGGAGAGCAAAGTCATCCGGATATTGCAGTATACAGAGAGACAGAGCATTATTTGTTAAGCATGCTATAGGGGTCTGACCACCGTCCTAAATATTACAATACTTGTGTGGACACCCCCTGGCTTTATAGATAGGTTCCTCTAGCTTTACACTGTTGTCCATGACTTCCCAACTCATCAGTAGAGGAAGAGCCTTAGGAGATTTCCAAAATTGGGCAATGCCCCTCTTTGCCATCAATGTACCAATACCCACCAGGGCACATGTGCCGGCTGCTGCCCAGGTCTTCAAAAATGGCAAGTACGGCAATACGGGGCGATCCACTGGTCTGCCCTATTCTAGAGAGAGTAGGATACTGTAGACCAGTTTTTTGCAATAGTGGCGCAGTTCCAAACTACATGAAAGAAATCACTGTCAGTAGCATTGCTTGAAGGCAAGAGGATCCTGCCAGCATGCCAACATTTGGTGGGAGTAAAGTAACAAGCAAGTAGTTTAGTTGTATAAGTCGTAGCCAGGAAAGGATGATGGTCCCATGTAGGCCATTTTCAAATCCCTTCACCACTCACATTCATATTGAGTGCATCCAAACCTCTCATCTTTCCTTAAGGTCTGTGGCATTAATGAGGAGTGTAGGAAGCTGGCTCTGTATATACTATACCGGATCACTGATACAACATCGACTACTGTAACATCGAAGTAAAAAATTATTGAGTGAACAATATCGTAGAGAAAATATCGACACCCAATACACAAAACAGAACTAACACAAACATCAATAAAAAAATATCGTTTAAAAAAATCTCGATGACAAAAATTTCGACAACAAAAATAAAGAACACAAAATTATTGATAACATTAAAATAAAATGAAACACAGCAAAAACATCGATATAAATAATATTGACAACACAAACATCGATAAACAAAATATAAACTACAGAAAATAACATTTAAAAATAAAAATAAACAATTTTCAATATTATAATAAAAAAACATATTCCAAACATTTTAAACACACACAAAAGAATACAGAATTCATAACATTAAATAAAACAAATACACTAAAAATACAAAAACAAATAAACAAACAATACAACATAAGAAAATATCAGAAGTCCCAAGAATAAACAAACATAAATATATATCATATGTAAAAAAATTCACATTTAGGAGTCCATTACGATAACCGGCGGTAAAAATACCGCCAACCGCCATAGCCTGAGAATACCGCCCGCCTGCAAAATTGAAATACCGAACTATCAATTAAGATGACGCAAAATAACCACCGCCCGCAGCGGGAAAAAAAAACAGAATACCGCCCGTCCATGACAGAGTCCAAGACAATCCGTCCGCCACGGACGCAACACCGCCCGAAAAAAGGCAAACACGACCGCGCGGACGGACTACACACCGCCCGTCAAATTATGATCCCCCCGACATGAGGGCGGGAAACCAACACAGATCCCGCCCGCAACGGTGAACTACAGAAATGAAGAACTGACAAGGCGGAAGGCCCGGCGGACACGTCCGTGCACGGAAATCAGTGGCGGCACAAACAAATACACACAACACGGCCAACAAGTTCACACAGTAAACAACGCCAAAATACACAGACACAGAACCCATCCCAAAGACACATCCCCCTGTCAAAATATGGAAGTAGCATAAATCCCAGGACACCACGCCCAACACACCTGAAAACGATAGACTATCATGACACACCCACATAGGTGAGTACAAAAGCTGCCCCCTCACAGACCACAAACCCTTGCACCACGACAAAGCCAATACCACAGCAGAGAACACGGAGAGACACAGAGGAAAGCAGCATACCACACGCACACACATCACATCCATCGCCACAACCACCACCTAAACACCGGCACCACAAACCCCCTGCACATCACACACCAAACACACCACACCAGCACCACAATAACCACACTACGCACCATGGCAACACAACGAATGCCCAAGTTCACTGCCACAGAGTTGACGGTCATGGTCGACGAGGTCATCAAGGTGTACCCACAAATCTATGGGAACCAGGTCCAACAGACACCTGTATCCACCAGAAACAGGATGTGGAAAAGGATCGTAGACCAGGTGAATGCAGTCGGGAACGTGCCACGCAACCGGGGAAATCACCAAGAGGTGGCAGGACATGAAAAGCCTAGTCAGGAAGAAGGAGGCCAAGAACCGGGAGCTGGCTGACAGGACTGGCAGCGGACAACCCGCGCCATTCAAGACCTTCAAGGCGTGGGAGGAGAAGGTGCGAGGCATACTACATCCGGAGAGTCTCATCGGAATACCAGGGGGAGTGGAGGCTGGTAAGTACAAACAAATGAATACCAGCACACCGCTATGTACTGACATGCACGTCCAGAATGCCATAGCACCGAGGGCCATACACCCCCATGTCCAGCACACAACACACCAGACATCTCTCACACATGCAACAGACACACCCACACACTCAGTCCAAAGGTACCAACAAACAAAACCATGGGGGCATGTGCACAGTCAGCCAGCACCACAACTCCCACCAGGTCCCTCTGTACCCCAGATGTGCCGGAAGGAGCACTTCCCACACCCATGTGTCAGCCATAGCTGCACCAACCAACAAGTAACAGGCAAGGAGCCGTACCACAATCTCCGAGTATCGGAGGGGGGACTGCCGAAGTCCCCCCACCCAGGCCCCCACCCCTACAGCGCAGCAAGATGAAGCACTCCCCACACCCATGTCTCAGCCATAGCAGTGCACACCCACACCCGACAAGTAGATATGTCACCCTACATGGAGGGCTGTCTGTGGATGGTAAACCATCACCACGACTCACAACATGGCCCCCACAGCCACAGACCAGCAAGATGGAGCACCCCTCCCTCCCACAACCATGTGGTAGCCATTGCATCTCACCCTCAGAACCAACAATTGGGTAGACTACTGTACAGGGCGGGGTGTCTGTAGGCATGAGGACTGTACTACGAACAACATGTGGGACATGTCACCTAGCAGAGCGACAGGTAGCACTGCTCCCTGTCACAAACATATGACCAATGTGCACCCGGACATCAATCACAGAGTCATATCCCACATGAGACATCTCAAATGCAGAAACACGTAACGAGTCACGTCAGCATGCACAAGTCTAACTGGAGTACTGACCCACATGGCGTGCACTGTGTCAGTCATCACACACATCAGCAACACCATCCAAGTCTTGTCCATGTAGTCGTGTCTGCTTCTACACTTGATATAGTACAACATCACCCATGTAAGTCTGTCCCGTCCAAATGAAACATAGTGGAACCCCAGTAATGTCACCAACACCACTGGACCCATGAACCACACAGCTACACAATGCACATTCAAAATCCCATCCATCCCATCATCCAGCCCCAGTGTCATGAAAGGTATATCATCCAAACAGTTGCCCCATAGACGGTAGTACAGCAAAGAGTCCTGCCGATGACCAATAATGTGTCTGCTGTGTCTGAAGCGCTCGTCACACTGTAAGTAACAACATACAGAATGCAGTCAACACCCCAAGAGCACTGCATTGCTGCACATGGGTGAGAGTAGCACGCACACCAAGGAATTGTACCATCTGCAATACGTCGTGTGGCATACAACCATTACACACCCACTACAATGCCTGCTGTGGAATGCCCATAAATGACAACAGTGAGCAGATATGCTGGCTAAGTCAGACATACACACACCTTTGTCTCTGTAGTGTCGTGTGGCCAAAACACATGCCCCTTCTGCACCCATATGTCATTGTATGTACCACAGTACCATATTCCAACACTAAACCGTCCATGGGGCTGTACCCCGTTCCCACCAAAGCCACAAAATGTAGGGGCACTGCAACACACACCAATTGGCATCTCAAATCCGTCCCATGCCAGATGCACCCATCACAGTATTCCAGTGCCTTGATCACGCACACACATCGTAGAGACATACACACGCACCCGGCAAATCAGTGCACAAACTGTGCATGTCAGACATCTAACACAAACCCTGCAAGGTGCAACACAATAACTTTTCGTCTCCGCCCCACAGGTGACGACCAGCAGGATGCTGCGGATGGAGACACCAGCCATTACAGCCAGTCCACAAGCCCCCCACACGGACTCACGGATGTGGAAAGCCTGGATACCTCCACGGACGAGGACCCCCGACCTGGCACCCCAGGACCCCTCCTACCCACCAACCCATCTCCCAGGGCTGGTGACCAGTCCCAGGCCCCTGCTGCCACGGTCATTGCGGCCAACACCACAGCCGCAACCACCACCACCACGGCCTCCCTGACCACGCAGCCATCCCAAGAGGTGGCACAAACCACAACATCTACCCTGGGAGCCAGGAGGAGGGCCCGGGTGACCAATGTGGTGAGTGGGCAGGTCGGTGGCAGCAGTCCAGGTGGGAGAAGCAGGGTCAGGCCAACGCCAACAGAGCCTGGGAGCCAAGCCCTGCCGCAAATAGCCAGAGTCCTTGGAGCCTATGAAGAGGCCCAGGGACAATGGGCCAGGTCAGCTTCCGACACCAGGGAAGTCCTCGGGGTGTTGAGGTCCATGGCTGCCCACATGGGCCGACTTGAGGACCTCATGGGCAAGCTAGTAGTGGAGGTGAGGGCCCACTCAAGGACAACCACACCACCCACGCCACCACCTGCTGGGGTGCAGGGACGTGCCACATCCAGTTCCCCTGCGTCCACAGCGAGTGGGCAATCCTCAGCCACCACCAGCAGTCCACAACCACGACCCCCTCCTTCCAAACGTGGAAGGGGCCGTCCGAAGAGGCAACAGATGTCCAGGGAGGACTTTGCACGCACCAAACGCCAGTGAGTCAGCCAGCCATGGTGGCCACCCCCTGCATTCACTTGGACTACCATCCTACCCCACACTGCCAGTCGAGTGGCAGATGTCTGTTGGACTGCGGACCCAGGACTACATGGGTACACCTTGACCATCACGCGGACATGACCGTCCACTCATTGTACAGCATGCACCACCTTCTTGATCACCTTTCCCACAATCACGTCACCTTTTAAATAAATACACCTGTAGCACATCCTATGTCATCTGTTATGTTTATTATCAATGTTGCACAAACGTCAGCATGCTCAGAAATTCATCTGTAGTGTGTCCTGTCGATAGGCCAGAGAGGCTGTAGGGACCTAGGGGTGACAAACAGAACAAGAGTCCATTGACTGTGTGTGTCACACACTCATCACACAGTACCTGTCATCAGGCCTAAGCAATGTACACACATCTCACAGAGCAACAGGGCACAATGTCACAGCCACTCTCAGTGGCATACTACCCTGGACATGGACCATTGCCACACAGCACTCAGTCAACAATAGGCCGCCCTGACAATGTACACATACACATACACAACTACAGCGACATCAGCCGTCGTATATGGTCACTCACCGTCAAGTGAAGTAGCGGGCGATGAGCTGCTGACGCTCGTTCACTGCTTCCTCCTCTCCACTGTCCTCGTCAATGGACACGGCTTGGCCTGCAGGCGGGGGCCCTGGCTGATCACTGTCATCCACTATCAGGGGGATCCGCCTGCGAATAGCGAGGTTGTGCAGCATGCAGCATGCCACAACAATCTGGCACACCTTATGTGGGGAGTATGCCAGTGCACCCCCGGTGCGGTCCAGGCACCTGAATCTGGATTTCAGGAGTCCAAATGTCCGCTCCACCACACGTCTGGTCCTCCCATGTGCCTCATTGTACCTGACATCAGCTGGTGTACGAGGATTGCGTAGTGGACTCAAAAGCCAAGGGCCATTAGGATATGCAGAGTCACCAACAATCCACGCACGGTCCGGTAGCAGATTGGTCATCAGACGTGGGAGGATGCTGTGGCGCATGATGTGCGAGTCATGGGTGGAACCGGGAAACTTCGCACACACGTGTGTAATAATCATGTCCGCCAGGCACACCACTTGCACATTCAGGGAGTGGAAATGTTTCCGGTTCCTGTAGATGTGCTCAATGGCCTGTGGTGCAACAAGGCCAACATGGGTGCAATCAATTGCACCAACAACCTGGGGGATGCGTCCGAGTGCATAGAAAGCACCCTTCACCGCAGGCAAATCACGGGCCCTGGGGAATCGGATGTACCGAAACAAAATACATTTTCCTTTTAAAAAAAAATAGACGTTGTCAGCAACATCCGTCCACGAAACAGAAAACCTGTAAAGAAAAAAAAAGAATACCATCCCACAATAACATATAAAAACCCACAAACATTAATATTAGCATTAAATACAACATAACTAACACTACATAACACTCTACTTCTAACCAACACTAAGTCAAACACATAAAATGCTAAACTACCAAAACAACACCCAACTATACCAAAGTTGAACAATTAACGACTTAACAAATCTAACTACACTACTACTACCTCGCCCCTACCCTAAAACTACCTTAAAAGTTAAATAAATCAAATTTACTTTAACCGACAAAATGCAGCTCCCAACTGCGAGGTTGCGTCGTGCAAAATGACTTAAAAACGAAACATATAGTAAAGTGAGAAAAAGGAAAAAAAATGGCTGCGTAGTAAAAATGAAAAAAGAATAACTCCCCATAGACAAGAATGGAGAATTAATAAAAAAATTCAAAAATTAAATGCATCTTTTTATTTATTGTAAAAAAATTGCAAATGTACAAAAACTGTAAAATATACATTAAATATGATATTATCAAAAAACTAAAAATATAATATTTAATATATATTAAAATGTATGTTTGTTTCATGTACTTACCTTCAAAATATAAAATTACAATAAGACTATTGTAAATGTGCAACTAATATAACAAAGTTTTTATAAAAATATATTATAAAAAATATATTTGTTACAAAAATTGTAAATGATTTAATATATTAAATATTATTTCCTTAATAATATTTAATATATTAAATAATAATAATGTACTAAATATAAATTTGTGAAATACATATATAATTTTACAAGAAAAATAAAATTAAATAAAATGTATTAAAAAAATGTAAAAAGAAATGTACTAAAATGTTTACTTTTTCTCATAAAAAATTATAAAAAATATAAATGAAAATGTTTATACTAAAAAATATATTTACGTTACTATTACATGACTATACTTCAGAAAATTTGTCATTCTTCAAAACTGTTAAAAAAATATGTATGTAAAATGTTTTTAATTTTACTAATGTACATGAAAAATATGTTAAAAATATATTATACTTGGGGGGGCGTGACCAAACAACATGGCCGACGGGACGTGAGCCTCTTTAGCTCTCCGTCCGTCCGCCCGCAAATCTAGCCTTGATGTGGGGGAAAGCATAGGGAAGCCCCCCGAGCCCCTTTGGTCGATCCCGGACGAACTGAGGGCCGGTGCACGGTCGGAATCCGAACTGCACAGTGACGCCTGGGCCTACGGGGGGAGGACCTGCGATATTGAGAAGCCTCCCTGGGGTGATCGGGACTCCGGAGGTGAGGGCACGGCTGATTGGGACCCCTTCTGGTGCCTCCTGGCCGCCTGATTGCCCCTGGTTGCAGACGGCGGAACCGAGATCCTGACTGCTGGGTGCGGCACGCTCCATGTCTGGGGAGCGGGCTGCCCGGCGGTCTACGGCGAGGCGGACTTCTCCCGGGCCCCGGCAGACTATGTTAGCGCTCCCGCGACGCGCTGTTGAAGATTGTCGTGCGGTGAGGCAGAGGGCCCCTGGCCGGTGCTGGTGAGTGGGCTCTCCCCCCTGGTCGGGGCCTATAGGGTGGAGCGGTCCGCTCTGGGACTGGCTAGGGAGTCCGGGAGTCGCGTCTGCGCTGGGTGCCTCCCTTCTCCTGGACCTGTGAGGCTGGTGCTGTGGCCTCCTGGACTCTGGGGGTGGTGTGCAGGGTGGGGGGGTTGCTGTTTATTGCCTCCCCTACCCCCCTCCTTCATGCTGGGCAGCCTGGATGTGGATGGACTGTAGGGGCTGGGGGCTGCAGAGACACCGATTTGCAGGTCCTGCTGCAGTCCCCTCCCCCCCCCCCCGGAGCTGAGGGATTGAAGATGAGGCATGCTGGCTTGTGGGGTTGTGTGTGAGCGGGGGGCTGCTGTCCGTCGCCCCCCCATCCCCCCGTTCTTGTTTCTGGAGACCTGGGCGCTGCTGGACGTCGGGGGCTGAGGGCCTCTACAGGACTGTGCCACATTCGCTGCAGGGCTTCTGGCAAGCACTTGGGGCTCATGTGAGGGGCAGTGCCACGCAACAGGGGATCTAAGGAGACGTGGTGTAAGAAGATCCAACCTGTGAGCTGCGCTGACTCTGTGTTCTGCTGCGCCCCCCGCGCAGTGTCTCTGTGGACTGTCGTGCCCTGGCACTGGTTCTGCTGATATGCATCACTGCTCTTGTGGTCGGGACGGCCCTGGAACTGGCGTTGGACCCTGCGCCGGAGGGGGAGGTCAGTGCATGCTGCTTCCCTGGATTGCTGCAGTTGTGCTTTGTTGTGCCTGCTGGCCTGGAGTGACTAGTGAACCCCCTCTGAGGAGGCTCTATTGTGCGTGTGTCGCGCTAGTGGAAGAGTGGAGAATTTGTGCCAGGGGCTGCAATGGGCAAAGATAAGCCTCAGAAGACGACTGGTCTGAACACTATCACGCAGTTCACGACGCCTAGGCACCCCCCCAGCGCCTGACCAGACAGACTGGGGGGACGGAACGGGACTCGGGAGGGGAGATCCCGGAGCTCACCAGGGCGGAACTCATGGCGGCCTTACAAGGCTACAGGAAGGCATTGGAAGATAGAATTGATACTGTCTCTGTGGATGTGAACCTACTGCGTGCGGCTCTCCAGAAGGTAGCTGATAAGGTCACGAGCGCTGAAGGGGATATTGCAGAATTGAAAGGAGAGGTGATTACCCTCAAGCAGCAGGTGGCGCAGATGACGGTGGTCACGAAAGCGCTGGAAAATCGTGCTGAAGAGGCGGAGGGGAGGGCTAGATGCAGCAATTTTCGAGTGCTGGGCATTCCGGAACGGCCGGAACTGGGGGCACCCGAGCAGTTCCTTGAGGGTTGGATTCGTACCCAGCTGTACCCTGAGGGCCTGTGGGATGTGTTCATGATTGAGAGAGTGCACAGGGCTCTCGTCCCTCCCCCTCCTCCCGGAGCACAGCCACGAGCTATCATAGCTAAAATCCTCAACTATCGGGATAGAGACTGTATCCTGCGAGCGGCGAGGGAGCACCAGAATCTTCAGTATGAAAATAGTAAAGTGACTATCTACCCAGATTACACTAAGCAGGTACAGGAACTCTGCAAATCCTTCCTGGGCGTGAAGCGCAAGCTGCGAGACATGAACGTGCAATATGCTCCTGTATCCAGCCAAGCTGAAGGTGATCTCGGGGGGCAAGGCGCAATTCTTTGACTCCCCGGAAGCCGTCTGGGAGTAGTTGGAGATCCGTGGTGATGGCCTGCCGCCTGGTGAAGCAAGGGGTCAGAAGCGACAATGGGGGACGCGGCCAGAAGGAGGCCGGCGAGGGCAGCAGAATCGAATAGACTCGCAGAACGCACCGGAGATGTCGCAGCGGAGGATAACGGTGGGGGACGACGGAACACTGCAGTCGGGTTCCCCTGTGGAGAGTGCTGCGGAGGTCGAATTGCTGGGAGCTGCTTCCACCGGACAGGATATGCGGGATCAGACTCTGCCCTTAACGATAGACGTTGTGCCCGAGACTTTGTTGGAGGACCCTCCTGGAGAGGCCAGCGACAGTGATTAAACATTGACTGCTGGACTACAACACTACTTGTTGTTACAGATCTACTACGTATGAGTTGGTAATGCTGTCTGGTGGTGTTTGCTGCATTGGGATCTTGGGGGGGGGCGGGGGAGTATAGCGCTTTTTGTGGTCTCGATGGGGCCTCAGGGAGGGGGGTTTGTCTGGACTAAGCATATATACAGCGGGTGTATCTCACAATGATTGCGGGATCATAGATCTGTGGCGGGCAGGCGGGCGGGGGGTACGATGTTTTCCTGTTGCCCCTGTTGGGCTTAGTGGGATGCTGTGCACGTCCTGGCACGAGCGGTGGGTGGGCAAAATCGCCTGTGATGGTAGTCGAGTATTGTCCGAGGGGGAGGTGGGGTTTTCATTGGTTTAGTTGTTCTTGTGTGAATGGTTGTAGGGTTGCGCCCAAGAGCGAGTCATTGCAGAAGAGAGCTGAGCCCTGGCACGTCGCCAGACAGAAAATGTGAATGTATGATTATGGCGGACTTAGTAAAGTTCATTAGTTGGAATGTTAGGGGTTTAGGCACCTGCACTAAACGGCACAGGGTCCTTTCATTTCTTAAGCGCCATGGCATAAAGATTGCTTGCCTGCAGGAGACACATTTGGATGATGCTGGGGCGGACCGCATAGCTAAAAAATGGAGGGGGCAGATGTTTCACTCATCGTATTCTACTTATGTCAGGGGGGTGTTGATCTGGGTGGCACCTGGGGCCCCGTTGACGCTACATTATGCCGAAGCAGATGTAGAGGGTCGTTACGTGCTATTGCGGGGCAAGTTGGATGGAAAAGACATCAGCATATTAAACACCTATGCCCCTAATATTGATGACCCGAATTTCTTAGTGGCCTTACAGGATTTGATTACTGTGGACTTGGATACTCCTCTATTATGGTTGGGCGACTTTAATTGTGTGGTGGATCTGGAATTGGATAGATGCCCCCCTCGAAGTGGTACCAAGCCTCGTATGACTGAGCAGCTGCAAAAACGAATGAGCGACTTAGGCATCCGGGATGTTTGGAGGGAGCACCACCCGACCCAGAAAATGTTTACCTGTTTTACACCCACTCACAATACGCACAGTCGCCTAGATAGGGTACTAGCGACAGAACATACGGCGTGTATGGCGGCGGAGATTATACACCTGGCACGTTTTTTGTCTGATCATGCACCGGTGTGTTGCGCGGTACGGTGGGCGACGGTAGAGCAGGGCCTTCGTAGATGGCGGCTCCCCGCTGATATTCTGGAGGATCCGATTAGTAAGGAGGCAATCTCAAGTGCGTTAATGGAGTATGTATCCCTTAATTGGGTCACTGCTAGCACTAGAGCGCACGAGTGGGATACAATGAAAGCTGTGGTTAGAGGGGCGGCGATGGGGCTGACATATGGCGTCCGGAGGCAATTGCTATCTGAACTGCAGGACAGGGAGGAAATGTTGGCAGAACTTCAGTCAGGGTCACAAGGGCAAGGTGACTCCCAGGAACGGGAGCATGCACCACGGGAACAGGTTGCAGACACCTGGGATAGGCTGGATAAGTATATCCTTATGAAATATCGCCAGCGGCTACATGCGGA
The DNA here is from genome assembly GCA_963921515.1 of Calotriton arnoldi. Lineage (NCBI taxonomy): Eukaryota > Metazoa > Chordata > Amphibia > Caudata > Salamandridae > Calotriton > Calotriton arnoldi. The sequence goes on from CAWUFW010000867.1 coordinate 2,169,745, forward strand.
GGGCGATAAATCTTGACGGTTATTGGTCTGGATATTGCGAAGGGAACAGTCCCCCTTACCCCGGCCCCCCCCCCATGATCACTAGTCTTCGAGCACAGTCGGGTGAGCTGGTTTATTCTCGGGCAGCTATGCTAGCGGTATTCCGGCAGCACCTGCAGACTGTGTATAGGGCTGACCCCCTGGTGGGTGCCGAACATTACGTCCCCTTTTTAGAGGGTCTGCAGATGAGGCAGATATCTGATGAGGTCAAGGCGGAACTGGATGGGCCGCTTACTGAGGAGGAGCTCAGGGAGGCGATAGCCGACATACCCAGGGCCAAAGCTCTGGGAGGGGATGGGTTACCCATTGAGTATTACCAAGCATATTCAGCAATACTGACCCGGCCGCTCTTGCAAACTTTTAATGAGTCCTTTGAGAGTGGAATGTTACCCCCTACGATGCGTGAGGGTGAATTTTGTCTGATTCCAAAGTTAGGTGGCGATATACAGGACCCGGCGGCATACCGACCCCTGACGATGATCAATTCAGATATAAAAATTTTATGTAAAGTGCTAGCCAAGCGGTTGGGTCCACATATGTCCCATCTGGTCCACGAGGACCAGTGCGGCTTTATCACGGGCTGTAGTACGTCAATGAATTTAAGGAGGTTGGCGTATGTCTTGCATGAGACGCAGGGAGCCCCTGGGGAGATGGCGTTGGTGTCCATCGACCTTGAAAAGGCGTTTGACACGGTGGATTAGGGGTACCTGCTTGAAATACTTGGGAAGTTGGGGATTGGCCCGCATTTTCGCAGATGGGTTAAAATACTATATACAAACCCGTCTGTATGTGTGCGAATGGTCAAACCAGATCGTCGGAGTGGTTGTTGGGGCAGGACACGCGACAGGGGTGCCCACTGTCGTCGCTGCTGTTTGCTCTGGCCATTGAGCCTATGGCAATATGGGCAAGACAGGAACTGGGCCACTGGGGCACACAAATTGGGCAGAGTACGCATCTTATCTCACTCTATGCGGACGATGCATTGTTTTATGTTACATCCCCGCGTGAAGCAATACCACACCTGCTGAGGCTGATGGATAGGTTCGTGACTTACTCAGGACTGCGCATAAATAGACGTAAATCCTTGGCGTTCCCTCTAGCAGGACTGCGAGATAGGGAATCGGAGGATCGGCCTACTCTGTGATTGAGGTGGGAGACGGATCACTTTAGATATCTAGGGGTGCAGGTGGCTCATGGTGACGCTCGGCTGCTCCAGCTGAACATGAGCAGGGTGGTGGAGTCGCTTAGGCACTCGGTAGAGTTCTGGAATACACTGCTGCTCTCCTTAATGGGAAGACTGGCGGTGGCAATGATGGTGATGCTGCCGAGATGCTTATATGCCTTGCAGAACGCACTGTGCCCGATTCCTATTAAAGTATTTCGACAACTGAATTCGCCTCTGGTGACCCTGCTTTGGGCAGGGAAGCGTTGTAGAGTTGCACTGCAGGTGCTCCAGAAACGGTATAAGGAGGGTGGTCTGGGAGTACCCAGATTTGATCTTTATTACTATGCGGTGCAGTGGCTGGATGAAGGGTTACCATTGGGAAAAGCGTTTGTTAGCTGGGCGAGTGTGGCCAGAGGATCTACCTATGCTCTTGATGGAGGGTGCGGGGGTGAGCGCGGAGGTGCCATATATTGTTAGACAAATGGCCTATATATGGCAGAAAATCGAGGAACGAGTGCTGGGGCGGGCTCCCTTTCACCCGGAATTATCGGTTTGGCAGTTGGTCCCTGTGCGCAGGATGGCGGACAACATGTCTTTTCAGGCATGGACTGAGGGCAGCTGCAGGGTGTTGGCTGATTTATGTATCAATGATACCTACCTTACATTTGAGCAGGCATGTGAAGGATTCTGTTTGGGTCAGGGACAATATCTACAATATGCTGGTCTAATGGAAGTGGCCAAGATGACATGGCCCACATATCCGGATATGCCCCGGACCACTGAGACCTTGGACATTTTGTTAACGTGTGGAGGAGGGCGCAGTCTGGTGTCCTTGTTATATAAAGCTATGAGGGCGGACTCAGGGTCTTTGGCGCGTAGGGCATGGGATGTTTGGAATGCAGACTTGCAGGCACCGTTGCTGGAGAGGAATTGGGCCAGAGTATGTACACTAACACGCAAGGTGTCCTGCAACGTCCGGTTCAAGTTGCTGCATTATAATTTCCTGCAGTGGGTGTATATGACCCCGGTGAGACTCCATCGTATTGATACCTCCCGTTCCCATGAATGTCCTAAATGTCATGGATATCATGCTGGGTTTATGCATTTGGCGTGGGAATGTCCGGAAGTGCATCAGTATTGGCTTGAGGTAGTGGCACGGCTACGTGGAAGGGTGGGAATAGTGTTGGAGGCGAAGCCTGAGCAGTGCCTTCTAGGGCTGGTGCCACACCGTAAGAAGAGGAAAATGGCCAACAAGTTATTGCAGCTGGCGCTGGTATTAGCTAAACGGAGGTTTGCCATTTGCTGGAAGGGGGAGCGGGCTCCCTCTTTTGCAAACTGGTTGAGAGACGTGGGGGAGTGGTCCCTGGCAGAGGAACTGCACATGAAAGCTTGCAGCAGGGACGAAAGGTTGGATGAGGATATAGCAACTTGGAGAGAATTATGCAGAGAATTGTTGAACTCAACAAGGACAGAAAGTGATCAGACTGCTGATACAGATGGTGACGATAGTATGTAAGCGCAGGTGCGCGTGTCTCCCTAGCTGTATGTGATGCTGTGTCTACTACTAAGCCATGAAAAATGTAAAGTGTATTTACCTGTGCTATGTGTCCGAGGCTCTAATAGGTATAACGTAAACAAGTCAATGGATATTGTCTCGAAGGATTCTGTATATGACCGCTCAGTTTATGGTGAAAAGTTATAAATAAAGTTTAAAAAATATGTATATATATATTATACTTTATAATAAATTCTGAATAATATCAAAATTTCTGAATCATGTTTTTAATATTGTCAAAAATTGTATAACAAAACAAAATAAATACAATGTAATTGTGAACAAAAAAAAATACATGTTGGATAATAAACCATAATAAATTACTATACCAACTCCAAAACCAACTAAACTCAGGGAAAGTGCTGGATAATAAACCATATAAAACTACTATTCCAACTCCAAAACCAACCAAACTCAGGGAAAGTGCTGGATAATAAACCATATAAAACTACTATTCCAACTCCAAAACCAACCAAACTCAGGGAAAGTGCTGGATAATAAACCATAATAAATTACTATTCCAACTCCAAAACCAACTAAACTCAGGAAAAGTGCTGGATAATAAACCAGAATAAATTACTATTCCAACTCCCAAACCAACTAAACTCAGGGTAAGTGCTGGATAATAAACCATAATAAATTACTATTCCAGCTCCAAAACCAAATAAACTCAGGGAAAGTGATGGATAATAAACCATAATAAATTACTATTCCAACTCCAAAACCAAATAAATTCAGGGAAAGTGCTGGATAATAAACCATAATACATTTCTATTCCAACAAACTAATCTCGAAGCAAGTGCTGGATAATTAACCATAATAAATTACTATTCCAACTCCAAAACAAGAAAAAGAAAAGAAAATACTACATATTGTACAAATGACAAATATATAAAAATATAAAATATTTCAAATCTATAAAAAAATTAAATGTAATCTTTTTTATAAAAATTTAACATTTAATACAATTTTGCTGAAATTTGTAAAATAAAATTAAAATAAAACATTTAAAAACAAAATAAATAAATACAATTCTTAAATATATTAAAAAAATTGAAACGCCCCTTTTCACAAAAATTAAAAAAATCTAAATATTCAATTCTAAATCACATTTAAAATTAAAAAAAAAATATCCAAATTTTATTGAAACTAAAAAATAAAAAACCAAAACAATAAAATAATATAATTTTTTTAAATAATAAACCAATCATTTATTTAATTTGTTTTTTTATTTAAAAAATATTTTGTAAAATATTTTAGACAATTTACACCAGAATATTAAGCCTAAAAAATTCAAAATGTTTGAAAATTTTAAATTTATATATTTTTTAATTATTTATATATTTCAATAATTTTTTTATAAAAATGTATTTTTAACAAACATTCTTAAATTACTCCCCACCATTATCCCCTATAAACCCAACATCCCGCTCCAAAATCTTTACATAAAATAAAAAAATTTAAAATAAATATTTTTCAATTACTCCCCACCCTTATCCCCTATGAACCCAACATCCCGCTCCTAAAATTTTACAAAAATGGTAAAATTATTTAAAATTTGAAACAAATATTTTTAAATTACTAACCATCCTTACCCCCTATAAACCCAACATCCCGCTCGTGAAAAAAATAAATACACTACAATAAAAACAAACATTTTCACAAAAAAAGAATTAAAAAGTATAAAATAACTACTACCAAATTAATAAAAAAAATTAAACAAAAAAATACAAACACTCAATATTATTTACAATATGTTTGCAATCGATATTTACAAATTCGATATTTCTACATTACACAAAAATCGATATTTTAAACAATGAATAAACTTACCTCGATATTTTCCACCATCGATATTTTTGACTCGATATTCATCAAATTCGATATTTCGACGTCGATATTCTGTCTCTGCACCTACTATACCAAAGTAAGGTATATTGTGCACAGAGTCCAGGGAGTCTCCAGAGGTATAGCAGAGGCTAAGGGGCCGATTCCGATTCGGGCCGGAAAAAATACCGACTGACTCGGTACGGGAATTTAGTCCGACCGACTCGGACCGGCGCCGTACGACCCGGGTAGTACGATGAAATGCATGTGAAATCCGACCGACTCGAACGGAATACAAAACGACCGACCGAGCCGGACGTAAACAAGCCATCCGGCCGGGAAATCACGCGAAACGAACCGACCGACACGCACCCGGATTGAACCCGAACGAAACATACCCGCGAACTCCGACCCGCGTAGTACGATGCTGTGCGTGCAAAACACGACCAACTCGCCCGGAGCACAAGCCGTACGACCGTCACGCATACAAAACCCAGCCGAAGCAACCCAATACTCCGCGACCGACTCGTACGCCGCATATGAAACCTAGCTGACACACAGCGGAAACGAATCGGACAAGATCGCACCAGACAACTGCAGCGTCCTACTCGGACACAAGAACGACTCCTACATGCACCAAAAACACCAAGGAATTTTTTTTTTTAAAAAGGGCCAAACAAGCAACCACAAAGCCAATAAATACAGGGAGGAAAAAAAAATGGAACAAGGACACACCTCCAACTCCACCTACATAAAGGCCACAAATCCCTACCATGATCCTTTGCAAATTCCACTGACCTTCCAGCACAGAACACCATCACACAGCAACCACAGACACACTCACAGCTCATACATCACACAAGCCACACACCATTACCACACCTACAAATAGCACCCTCACACACACCCAGCTAAACCTACACTCACACCCCCACACTTGCACACACACACACATCAATCACCACCACCACCCATCACCATGACCCTAAAGAAGAATCATAAGTTCCTAGACAGTGAATTGGAAGTCATGGTAGATGAGATCCTCAGGGTAGAGCCACAGTTGTTTGGTACATTGGTACAACAGACCCCCATGTCGCAGAAAACCAAGATGTGGGCGAGGATTGTTGACAGGGTGAACGCACAATCACCATGTTTGCGCACAAAGGTAGACATCCAGAACAGGTGGTATGATGTGCGCAGGAGGGTCCGGGACCTACTCAAAAAGGACTACCTCCTCAGCCAGCACACCGGCAGTGGCCCTCCTGCAAAACCAGTATACCTCAGGCCCTGGGAGGAGAAGGTGCGGGCCATCCTACCACCAGTGAGCGTATACGGACTAACAGACATCCCAGAGCCTGGTGAGTACACAACTAATATACACAATATTGTGTGACAAGTCAATATGGTGTGACAAGTCACAGTCAAGGGGATAGGCAAACCATGCACCCTTAGCAAATACACAGCAACCAAAAGATATTCATCCCAAGATGTGAATGCTAGTCAGACAAACACAATACCTGCCATCTCATAGTGATATGTAACTGTGTCATGACATGTACAAAACTAACAACAAATACAGCAAGGCAGGTGCACAAATTGAACCAACAAACACTCCCAGATATTAACCCACCACTAGAACACCACCTCACAGGGAAGCTCACTGAAAGGAAGGAATTCTGTGTTTGCTGGTGAAGTGAGTGTAGCCAATAGCATGATGGGAGTGGTAGTCACAGATATTGGTCACACCCACAATTGGGACATCAACACCACTCTGAACCATGCTCACATCACAGGGAGTGGAAAACAACTGACAAGATGGCTGACACTGGGTACTGCTGTGGGGAGCACAAGGCCCTGATGGGAACTGGGCACCAACAAACAACAGGACCACACTGTCAGCCATCTTGCCATTGCTGTCACACTCACACACAGTGAAGTCCACTCAAAAGGAAAGAAGTATGGGCTTGCTGGGAAGGGGGGTGGAGGCAATAGCATGATGGGAGTTGTAGGCACAGATATTGGTCAGCCTCACAATTGGCCCATCAACACCACTCTGAACCATGCTCACATCACAGGGAGTGGAAAACAACTGACAAGATGGCTGACACTGGGGGGAGCACAAGGCCCTGCTTGGAACTGTGCAACAACCAACAGCAGGACACCACTGACTGACATCCTGAAAGACAACTTGCCCTCCCTGCAATGGAAGAACGTTCCATGGTGGAATATCTGGCTGGGTGGGAAGGAGGACTCACAGCACTGACCATAATTACAAGCACCTCCCCTCACACACCCCCTCAACACTAACTCCACATAACCCACCTGGGAGAATGCAATGCCTCCCATCCTAACTGAAGATCCCACAAAGAACCACCACCCTGGGTTATGCTGTGTGAAGCACAGGGACACTCTTGGGACTTGTAGCCAAACAACTGCCAGGACAACACTCCCAGCCATCCTGTCAGCACAGGCACCCCACCCCACAGGGAAGCAGAGTCAAAAGGAAGGAAGGATGGGCATGCTGGGAAGGGGGGTGGAAGCAATAGCATGATGGGAGTGGTAGTCACAGATATTGGTCAGCCTCACAATTGGCCCATCAACACCACCCTGAACCATGCTCACATCACAGGGAGTGGAAAAGGACTCACAAGATGGCTGACACTGGGTACTGCTGGGGGGAGCACAAGGCCCTGCTGGGAACTCTGCAACAACCAACAGCAGGACACCACTGACTGACATCCTGAAAGACAACTTGCACTCCCTGCAATGGAAGCACGTTCCATGGTGGGATATCTGGCTGGGTGGGAAGGAGGACTCACAGCACTGACCATAGTTACAAGCACCTCCCCTCACACACACCCTCAACACTAACTCCACATAACCCACCTGGGAGAATGCAATGCCTCACATCCTAACTGAAGATCCCACAAAGAACCACCACCCTGGGTTATGCTGTGTGAAGCACAGGGACACTCTTGGGACTTGTAGCCAAACAACTGCCAGGACAACACTCCCAGCCATCCTGTCAGCACAGGCACCCCACCCCACAGGGAAGCAGAGTCAAAAGGAAGGAAGGATGGGCATGCTGGGAAGGGGGTGGAGGCAATAGCATGATGGGAGTGGTAGTCACAGATATTGGTCAGCCTCACAATTGGCCCATCAACACCACCCTGAACCATGCTCACATCACAGGGAGTGGAAAAGGACTCACAAGATGGCTGACACTGGGTACTGCTGGGGGAGCACAAGGCCCTGCTGGGAACTGTGCAACAACCAACAGCAGGACACCACTGACTGACATCCTGAAAGACAACTTGCACTCCCTGCAATGGAAGCACGCTTCATGGTGGGATAACTGGGCTGGGGGGAGAAGGAGGCCCGGATGGCAAGCAAATACCACCAATGCTGGTCATGCACACACCTCAACATTCACATTGACATGCCACAGGTTGGCAGGACAATGTGCTACACCAATATCACTCTCTGACTGTCACAATTTAGGAGAATGCAATGTCCAGGCCCACATCCAGAGGTACAGTCACAACTGTCAGGTGTTTGAACAATTGATGCCAGTAGAAACATAACATACAATCTGTGTCTCTCCCCAAAACAGGTGATGATGGGGACACAGCAGCAGACGAGGAGGAGTCCCTGTCCCAGGCTCCGGGGAACACTGAGCTCACTGGTGTGGATCAGCCTCTGCACTCCTCGGATGGCGAAGAACCAGCTGGACCCTCCGGTGTGAGTCATCATGCAGCACCAGCAGGACCAACATCTGCACCCCCTGCACCCACCCCTCCAACAACTGCCAACACACAGGCCACCCCTGCCAACACGGACAGACGAAGGACCACAGATGACAACAGCGCAGGGACCCAGACCCAAACTGGAGCTGGTGACAACGATCCCAGGAACAACACCCAAGTGGGCCCACGGTCACCTGTGCGTGCCACCGCAGGTCCTGCACGTGTCGCCAGGGGTGGTGGGAGGGGTGGTAGACATAGGTCGCTCTTTGCAGAGGGGTCTGGACTGCATGATGACCCACAACTGACACGCATCACGGATGCGTACCAGACTAGCACCGGAGAGGTCAGCCAGGTAGTGGGGATCCTCAAGGACATACAACAGCAGCAGGCTGCCCATCATGCCCGCTTGGACTCCCACATGTCCCGTGTCGAGACACACATGTCACATGTCGAGACACACATGTCTGGCATGGAGTCCAAGTTGGACACATTGGAACAACTGACAGCGGTGCATAGGGACATACTGACATGCCTCCGCCAGATCAGCACCAACATGGCCTCACCTCCCTATGTGCCCACAACATCTGCTGCTGAAACAACTGCAAATGCCACAGGGAGGGAGGAGGACTCTGGCAGAGAGTCCCCTGCACCGCCGCAACCTGCACCTGAGGGTCCCCCCCCCCCAAGAAGAGGGGCCGTCCGAGGAGGCCAAACTGAGAGGCCGATGGCCATCTACATCCCCCAGGAAGCTAACACCTGTTCTGGAACTTTTCCTCTGTGTGCAAACTGCACGCCCTGTCGAAGCCAACCCAACTCTCCCACATGACATGGGGAGCTATAGTTGGCCAAATTTATCAGATGACTGTGGACTTTACTCTGGACATTTCAGCTACCAAGACTTCCGAATCACATGGGAACTTTGGATTCCAATTTCTATGTACAGCACCCACCATCCTGTGCACCATCCTCACACCTGTATGTAAATAAACTCACCAATACACCATATCTGCCTCTGTTGTGATTCCAACGTGCTCTCTGTCATGGAGATGGTGATCAGAAAAATGACACTGTGCATGCTAACTGCTACAGCAAGTCCAACACCGTCATGTCAGTCATGGCGACGTGACACATATGAGGGAGACACACCACTAGGGCCACACAACACATACACACCAGGGCCATCAGACTCATCACCTATACTGATGTTGCAACTAAATACAGTGGAATGCACAGACACGCCACCTATTCACAGTCTGTGTCAACTAGACTACAGGTGCAGTAAGCAAATGTCAGTCAGATGTGTGACTACAGACAACGCACATCCCAAAGTGAAGCACAGGTTTATTACACATTTGCAACATGTTGTTTCCACTACAAATGCTAGCTAATCCAACCTGGCTGTGGCCACAAAGTCAAAAAGTGCAGAAGATAGAAAGTCCAGGGGTGTGTGGCACATCACCTGTAGGGAAACGACGTGCTTCCACCTTGGAAGTTGAATCATGGATTCGTGGGATCCAAGTTGATCAAACAACTCCGGCAGCACCCTGTGAAGGACAGACATGACACACAGTCAAAACCACTGAAGAACAGCACAGAACGGCAATACTCATGTCTAATACATGTCACGAGATAACTACACAAAACCAAGTTAGCATGTCAACACTGTTGGGCAGTACAGACCACCTGCAAGGACACATCGCTGCACGCATCCAGTCAAGTAGCACATGGCCACACTCAAACAGCACCAGAGCACCACACACACATATCATGCAAACTCAAATCATTGACATTACAACCCTCTGGAGACTCACATTCAGCTGAAGAAGTTGGTGATGAGCTGTGTGCGGACATCACCATCATCATCATCATCTTCACTGGCATCGTGACCCAGGCCAGGATCTTCCACAGGTGGCGGACGTTGGTCATCGTCATCCAGGATGAGAGGCAACTCCTTCCGCACTGCCAGGTTGTGTAGCATGCAGCAGACGATGACAATCTTGCACACCTTTGCTGGGGCATATGGGAGGGCCCCTCCTGTCTTGTCCAGGCAGCGGAAGCGGCTCTTCAGGAGACCAAAGGTCCGCTCAATCACCCTCCTCGTCCGACCATGTGCCTCATTGTAGCGCATCTGGGCTGGTGTCACAGGGTTCCTGAGGGGTGTCAGCAACCACGGCATGTTGGGGTATCCCGAGTCACCTACAGACAGACAATTGCACATTAGCCGATTTGAAAATGTGTGCGGAAAACAACATAGCAGAACACACACAATGGTACAAAGTCAGTACACACCAACAAGCCAGGCACGCTGGTTCGGCATCTGTGACATCATCCTCGGGATGCGACTACTCCTCATCACGTAGGCATCGTGTGCCGAACCGGGGAAACGGGCACACACATGTGTGATGGTCATATCTGCAAGACATACCACCAGAGCATTGATCGAATGGTAATGTTTACGGTTCCGGTATGCCTGCTCATGTGCCTGTGGTGGTATCAAAGCCACATGTGTCCCATCAATGGAGCCAATTACATGTGGCATCCTCCCCAGGGCATAGAAGTCACTCTTGACGTCAGTGAGTCGTTGACGTGTTGGGAAATAGATGTACTGGTTCAGGTATCTCAACATTGCCCCCAAAACATCGCGTAGCACATGGCTGAACATAGTCTGTGACATCCCACCGGCAGTCGCCACAGTGTGTTGAAAGGTACCGGTGGCAAAGAAGTGTAGGGCTGCCATCACCTTCACCTTGGGGGTCAGCGCTGTAGGATACGGACGGCCAGGCTGCAAATGTGGGTCCAACCGCACTGCCAAATCCTCAATCAGCTGCCTGGTGAAGCGGTACCGTCGGATGCTGTCACGTTCCACCATCGTTGCCAGGTCTGGGAATGGTCGATGGACAGCAGGAGCCCTGCAGTGCATAGGTGAAGAAAGCAAGATTGTCAGTCACCCCACCTATGTGCCGTTCACCATACTCAATTTCACATGATACATCATTAACAAACACAAGTACTTGATGTGTGTGTCGTTCTGTTTGGACATATATGGCACCTACATGGACATCATCTAACATCTCTGTTCAACAAGTGTTGACAACAGGTTCCAGGGTGTGCTATGGGAAACCATTAGGCTGTGTCACAGTACCCATTTACTGCTCTCACGTTCCACACACATACCACAGTGACATGTCTGGACAGATGCTCCACAGGCATCACAGCTCATTGACAGGTAGATTCCCAGGGACCCTGTCTTGCCACATGGACACTGGCATGACATGGCGTATCATGTACACGTCAGAAAAACAAACATGACACCCACAGGTAATGGCCCCTGTAGCCTCTGCAGGACAGACATGGACGTCTGTGACACACACACACACAACATCAAAGTTCATGCACAAACCACGTGGATGTGGAGACTGTCTCCCATTGTGCACATGGAGTCAGAGACATGTGAAACACAACATGCACAGAGACTGCGGAGGGACATCACTATTGTGGCAATGGGCCACCCTGTGACGTACATGCCTTCCCACATGTGATCCTGGGGGTATGTGACATGTCATACACATACACAACCTGGAAATGTGACCATGACACATGCTCCAAAATGAAAAGTTGCACACCACAGTGGTCAGGTGCACAACACACAAAGGACCCTGTCCCCATGAACACGTGCACAGCCTGGGTGTGTCTGCCCCCAAGTGCCACCCCAAAAACCACATGTTCACCCACATACACAGATAAGGTTATGCTGCCACACATGCCTTAGATACAGTGTGGACTGGGTGTGGTGTTGTAGGTGTGCCCCTGAGTCCCTGGAAAGTATATGTGGCTGGCATAGGTTCACCAGTGACCAGCATGGTGACATATGCGTGTGACCTGTCCAGGGACGCGTTGTAGAGCAATGGACCGATCGGTGTGCCCGCACGGCCCATTGCAATGGATGTGAGCGGGTACGCATTGTATCCCGGGTACGCGTTGTAGAGCAATGGACCGATCGGTGTGCCCGCACGGCCCATTGCATTGGATGTGAGCGGGTACGCGTTGTATCCCGGGTACGCGTTGTAGAGCAATGGACCGATCGGTGTGCCCGCACGGCCCATTGCATTGGATGTGAGCGGGTATGCGTTGTATCCCGGGTACGCGTTGTACAGCAATGGACCGATCGGTGTGCCCGCACGGCCCATTGCATTGGATGTGGGCGGGTACGCGTTGTATCCCAGGTACGCGTTGTACAGCAATGGACCGATCGGTGTGCCTGCACGGCCCATTGCATTGGATGTGAGCGGGTACGCGTTGTAGAGCAATGGACCGATCGGTGTGCCCGCACGGCCCATTGCATTGGATGTGAGCGGGTACTGCGTTGTAGAGCAATGGACCGATCGGTGTGCCCGCACGGCCCATTGCATTGGATGTGAGCGGGTACGCGTTGTATCCCGGGTACGCGTTGTACAGCAATGGACCGATCGGTGTGCCCGCACGGCCCATTGCATTGGATGTGAGCGGGTACAGCGTTGTAGAGCAATGGACCGATCGGTGTGCCCGCACGGCCCATTGCATTGGATGTGAGCGGGTACGCGTTGTAGAGCAATGGACCGATCGGTGTGCCCGCACGGACGATTGCATTGGATGTGAGCGGGTACGCATTGTAGAGCAATGGACCGATCGGTGTGCCCGCACGGACCATTGCATTGGATGTGAGCGGGTACGCGTTGTAGAGCAATGGACCGATCGGTGTGCCCGCACGGCCCATTGCATTGGATGTGAGCGGGTACGCGTTGTATCCCGGGTACGCATTGTACAGCAATGGACCGATCGGTGTGCCCGCACGGCCCATTGCATTGGATGTGAGCGGGTACGCGTTGTATCCCGGGTACGCGTTGTACAGCAATGGACCGATCGGTGTGCCCGCACGGCCCATTGCATTGGATGTGAGCGGGTACGCGTTGTACAGCAATGGACCGATCGGTGTGCCCGCACGGCCCATTGCATTGGATGTGAGCGGGTACGCGTTGTACAGCAATGGACCGATCGGTGTGCCCGCACGGCCCATTGCATTGGATGTGAGCGGGTACGCGTTGTATCCCGGGTACGCGTTGTACAGCAATGGACCGATCGGTGTGCCCGCACGGCCCATTGCATTGGATGTGAGCGGGTACGCGTTGTAGAGCAATGGACCGATCGGTGTGCCCGCACGGCCCATTGCATTGGATGTGAGCGGGTACGCGTTGTATCTCTGGTACGCGTTGTACAGCAATGGACCGATCGGTGTGCCCGCACGGCCCATTGCATTGGATGTGAGCGGGTACGCGTTGTATCCCAGGTACGCGTTGTAGAGCAATGGACCGATCGGTGCGCACGCATTGGCTGGGGCCTGGCATGGCAACGGACGCGTTTTCGAAGCTTCAACGAGTCTGATGCAGTGAATTCAGTTGGCCAGCCACAACAATGTTGCAAATTCATGGGTGTCATGAAGTTGAATTTTTGAAGGATGCTGTGGGCGTGTATTGGTGCTGCAATTCCATGGATTGGTCAGATTCAGAAGATGCAAACGACTTGGACCTATCACTTTGGACACATGGGACAGTATCTGCCTCTGCAGCACACATATAATGCTGGCTGTTCCCCTGAGGGCTCACTTGCCTGCACTACATGCTCCAGGACGACATCTGCCACTACACTGCTGCTGTCCCTGCATCCTCTGGCTACTGCAATGGCACGTACTGTGGAGAGAGCCCCAGCCTTCACCCATGAGGAGAACCAGGCCCTGGTGGACAACCTCCTTCCACAGTACAGCAAGCTGTATGGGACACCAGGGGAGCAGGTGAGTGTGCTGTCCACTGCCTTACTAATTGTGCATGTTGTCTGACTAGAAGGATTTACAGTGTGCACACCACTGGCTAGCATGCTCACTGAGTAGTTCGCACCCCCCAAAGTGTGTAGTCACATGCACTGAACAGGTACAGTGCAGTAACAGTGCATTCCAACAAGGTTTACTTCCCATGCAATGATACCATGTAGTAACTGCTGGCAAACTGTCCATAGCCCTCGTTGCACTGCCTGTGTTCATCATATGCCCCTGTGATTGAGACATGTATTTACAACTGTGTGATGCACGGATATGTTGCATGTGTAGTAATGGCCTTTTCACTTTGTCATCCTCACAGGTTGATGCCCACCAGAAGCAGGAGATCTGGCTGGCCATCGTCCGGGCAGTAAGATCCGTGGGGGTCTACAAGCGCCGGATCCGCAACTGCCAGAAGAGGTGGCAGGACCTTCGTGGCTGGACCCGGAGGATCGCAAGGGTCCAGCTGAAGCTGTCGCCTCCTCGCAGGAGGGGCGGACACCGGACCCTGACCCCCCACATGCTCCGGATCCTGGCGGTGGTCTTCCCGGACCTGGATGGGCAGCTGAAGGCCAGACAGCAGCAAGGAGGGGGTGAGTCAAAGACTGCACTGTGAACTCTGTCTAACATGCTATGTGCCCTCCTCTGGCCTGGTTAAACTTCCCCAGTACATCAGTCTTGTTGTCCAGTACCCATGTCCCTCTATTGTGACATGCCCACTCCTCATCTGATACGCAGGTGTGCTCCTTACGCTCAGGATAATTGTGTCACTCGGGTACAGGGTCCTTGCATTTTGCTTTGGTCAAGGTGGGTGACAGCTTTTGTTCCCGTGACATTGTGTTGGCCTTCATGGGTGGGTCAATTGCTCACACAATGCCTGAGTCGTGCAATGTAGTCTGGGTGTAACTTTGATATGTGGTCCACTTGCAGATCAGAATCACCACATGTCCCTGGGGTATTTGGCACACCCCCATGCTGCGGGTGGGTACAATGTTTGGGCCTCAGGAGTATGTATGTCAAGTGTGTCACACATGCTTAGCCACCTGCCTACTGACCAGGGCTCATCCCTCTTGCAGGTGGAGCCGGACAGTCATGCCTACTACAGGGCATACAATACACTCTGTACTCCCACTCCCGTGTATCAGCTGACATGTTGTGCTCAGTGAAATGTTCCCTCAGGTGTCTGCCTCTGTGTCGTTGTGCTGTGACTACGTTGTCGGGACTCCTGTGATGTTTATCAGTTAGGGGTCAGCATGCCATCTGCTATTGGACCATGTGAGACAAGACTTCTGTGACTTATAGGTGTTTGATCACTTGACTGTGCAGACAGGTGTATGCGACTGTGACTTTCAGGCAGATGTTCATCATTCACAGCACACTGAGGTGCTCTGGTTCAGAGAGTTGTGTTTCATGTCTCCCATTTGTCCAATTGGTGTGCAGTGGACAAATACGGGTTCAGATGATGTGGTTAGTGGGGGGTGGACATGTGCACTTGTCAGTTACATTACTTGCCTTCCCCATGTCCTAGGATTGTGACACAGTGCAGACTGTTGTTGGCTGGCTGCCATGGCCATGTGACTGGAGACAGTGATGTATGACTTTGCAGGCATGCCTGTGTCATGGCTTTCAACTTCCTAAGAGTGATCCTGCAGGGGAGTGACATGTGCAACATGCACCCCATTGTGGCATTGACTATCCGGACATGGGTGCTTCATGGTGTCTGGTGCTGGTATGCATCTCATGCATTTCTATTTAGACTCTGCCCGTCCATTTATCCAGACACCTGCACTGACTCAGTGGCAAGAGATGTGACGTGGGCATGTTCACATACTTCACCGTGTTCTCAGCAATGTCCAACAACTGTGTAGGTGGTGCATGTGTCCACACTGGGGTATTACCATCAGACAGGCACCAGACAGATGGGTGCAAGGGCAGGAGGGGTATCTGTTCCATGGTTGACCATCAGACTGACAATTGGCTTTTCCTAATCTGTGTGAGGACTTTTGGCAATGTTCAGCTGGGGATGCCAGGTCTTACTCTGTAATGTGCTGTACTCACTGTGGTGTGTGCGGTCAGTGCAGGTGTCTGATGTTTGTCTGTTTCCCTAATTGTTTGCAGATACATCCACGGCCACAGGAGGGGACAGCTCCACGGACCAGGAGGAGCGGCAGAGCCAGACTGGGTCAACAGCCGACGAGTGGTCGGAGGGACCCAGTGGCACGGAGTGCGAGGGGAGCCACACCGAGGAGTCCTCAGCACCATCCACCTCAGCTGAGGACCACAGCAGCTCGGAGGATGACTCCCTTGTGGAGGCGGGTGTCAGCAGCCACCAAACACCAGCTAGTCTGTCTGGCCCCGCCGCCACCACCACCACCACCGCCCTCCCATTGGCTCCCATTCCAGAGGTACGTGGAGGCTCCCGTGTCCGGGAGCGTGTCTCCTTTGTGCCAGGCACCGCACCCCCTGCCCCTGTGTCCCCTGCTGCCCTGAGTGAGGAATCTGTGTACCTGCTTCGGCAGCTCCATGTAGGGCAGACAGCAATGCTGAGTGTCCTCCATGCACACACCACTCTGTTGACACAGCTGGTGTCGTTCATGGAGGGCATCTCGACGGGTATGTCTGCCCTACAGAGGAGCAATAGGTCCATGGAGTCCTCCCTGACGGCAGCAGTGTCCCTCCTCCAACAGTCCCTCGCCCATCCTACCTCTGCCCCATCCACACTTCCTGGCACCCTACCTGTCCCAAGCACATGCACACCTGCACAAACACCCAGACACGAGCAGCACAGACACACCCAAAACCAAGGCAAGACGTGCACACAAGCATCCTCAGGGGACTGATACCATACACACAGGGGATGGGGAACTGACACACACACAGGCAACCACAGTCACTCCGCAATCCTCAAGATCCTCTCCCTCCAAGACCCCTTCCCTTGCCTCACCTGCAACCCCACCTGATAAGCAGCTCTTCCTCTGTGACCTCGGCCTCTTCCCCTCCAATCCCGCTGATCCAGCATACCGGGGGAAGAGGAAGTCCACCCACACAGAGGGGAGTGCCCCTCGCCCCCGGACACCCTCCCCCAGGCGCAGGCAGAGTGAGCCCCCCACCCGCAAGTCCCCCCGGTCCCGGAAGAGCAAGACCCCGCCACCGCCCTGCAAGTGAACCACCCAGTCTCTCACCTCCATCCCCCAGGCCACCACTCCACAGGTTCCACCGCCACACCCTGCCCCAGGTTCCCCCACACACCGATACCGCATCCCCAAACTGCTTAGGCCCTCCCCCCTGCCACTTGCTCTTCCACCCCCAAACCAGACGCTCTGCCTGTTTGTGCCACTGGTGTGGAGACCGTGTCCCCCCTCTGTCCTGCCCAGCTCTTCTGCCCCCCTTCCACTACCTTGGAGTCATGCACTGCGGTGGAGTCCACAACCACCCCGTCTGACTCGGGCACTGCATTGGGGACCCAGTCCACTCCATCTGACCAGCCCACTGCAGTGGTTGCAGCACCAACACCATCTGACTTGAGCCCTGCAGTGGTGCCAGCCCCCCTGAGTCAGACACCTCCACTGCAGTTGCCGGTGACACTCCTGCACCCACCTCCCCTTCACTGCCTCCTTCTGGCATCCCCTGATCCTGTCCCTGCGGTGCCTGGCCTGCCCCTCGTATGCCCCTCCAAGGGGGATGTCCCCTGTCCGTACCTGTGCAGGCAAGCAATTGTTGACAAGTTGTCACACATCACCCTGTTCGGACTGTATATTTGGACTGGCCATTGGCCTTAGTTTATTTTGGACTTTTGATTTGAGTTGCACACTTGCTGAATAAAGCCTCTTTTTGTTTACTTGTGGTTAATCTTTGGAGGTACATGATGTAGATGTGTAGAATCATGCATTTGCTGTTGTAATAGTGTTCAGATCAGGTAAATGAAGTTTTGCTGTGATGGGCTCCATGTGGTCCATGGGATATGTGTCCTAATCTAGTCTGGATCTATAGCATCCTTTGCTGCAGTCTGAGGGTGTAATGTTCAGCATTTGACACAGGGATGTACGTTTAGCATTTGTAGATTACCATCTTTGTCCTACACTGATGCACATCTGGTGGGCTTACCACTGTCCAATGTTCCTAGTACCCTGACTGTGTGCCCGTCTCCAATGGACATGCAGTTTAGCACATCAAATTTGGAGGACTCATCTGTGTACACAGTGCAAGTTGCTTGACACGTGTCTTGGGTGTATGCAGATGACTGACATGACACTCCCGTGCCCAGGCTGATATGAGCAGAGCCTTCAGTGTGTTGTAGTTGTTGACTCACTGACCGAGTGTTCTGCTGACATGTTTGAGTCGTGCACAGACAAGGTTTGGCACAGCAGACCTTCCACAGGAGTGCAGTGCCCTCATGGCAGTGCGTGATTCCGTGATATAGGCTGTGCCCGTGTTGTGTGTTGTGTAGGCATGTCTGTGCGTGTTCCCTTCTCCTTTTCCTACACAGGCTGTGTCCCTACGGATGATCCTGTTTGTGATGCTTGCTGAGTTGTTCTGTGTTCATCCAGCATCTTGGACCTGGTTTCTCCGGGATGTGGGTGCATGGCAAACTAATGTTCATGAGGTTGTCATCCCTAGTTGTCTTTGTTGTCAGGGCTGGGGATGTGGGCAAACGCAGATGGGACACAGTCAGGATTCCTCTTGGCACTTGTTGGTTACACAAGTAATGTGATTTTCTGTTTGTGTATGCTTTCAGTGATTGTGACACGTTGTGTGTGTGACTGCTGCCACTCCTCAGGGTCAGAGCTGCAATGTTGGAAGTTGTCTATGTGTGTCCTTTGTGGGTCAGCTTGGCTTCTTCATTGGTGTGTGACTATGGCCAGGATCCCATTGTTTGGGGTGGATTTCACGTCATGCCCATGTACGGCATACTGTGCAGTGTGTCAGACATTCACAAGTCTTGTTGACTGGCCATGTGTGATGGCTTTCTGCACCTTATTTCCCCCACCACCCCTGGGATTGTCATGGGTGCATGTGCAATGTCAGCAGTCCATGTGAGCTTCACTGCTGCACATTGGTGGACATCAAGGTGTGTGGCGTTGAGTGTGTGCAAATGTGAGTTGTTGCACGGCTGGGGCACTACCTCCATATTGTCCTTGGCTGGCAGGCCATGCTGAGTGCTTTGTGCTTGTATAGGTGTGATGGTAGTTTGTTGCTCAGGACACATGGCTGTGGTTCACAGTGTGGATGACATCTACCTTTGTCATCACAGTGTGATTGTCATGCAGGCTAGTGTCACCACAATGTGGGGTCCCTGGGGGAGTGCTGTGGTGGTTCTGTCTCTTGCTGTGTTTGTTGCTGTTCCTACAAGCTTGTGTGACATGTGTAATTTGGGCTCCCTCTCATCTCACAATGCCTGTTTGCCCACATAGGGGAATCCAATCCATGAGTTACTTTTGTATGTGACTGTGTTGACATCTGTGTATTAGTGAATCTGGCCTCCTCATGTGTTGTGTGTTTGCCTGGGGACACTGGCACACAACCCCCTCACCTGTTGTGTTTGATATGCAGTGTGAGTCTGCCTGTTTGTGTTTGTGCATTTGCACCACTGCATTGGCATATCTTTAGTTTGCCATTGGCTGTATGTTGTTTGTTGGCTTTCCCCTGCTGGCCCTGGGACTGCTAGGTCATCAGTCAGCACATTGATCATGGTTAGTATGTCCCATTGCTGCCATGGTATGGTATTTGTTCACCTGACATCTACAGTCTCCACAGGATATCTACATTTGTGTGTCCATTGGTGCAGATATGTGGGTCTGCATTATGATGCTCACTTCTGTCATTGTGTTATTTGTGAATGTAGACAATGTGGGCCCCCATGGCTGATGTTTGTGTGCACATGGCCAGAACGATGTGTCATTGGCACTGCACTGCTTGCCTCACACAATCTATGTTGCTGTGGGACACAAGCACTACAATGCCACTGTAGTGTTTGGTGTTGTGTGGCCAGGAATAATCCCTGCAGTTTTGTTTTTGCAGCTTTTACCAGGACTACACTTACCTTTTGGGCACTGTGGTGATGGGGCTTTGGGCCACATTGCCACACTGTTCAAAATGTGCTTCAGCTATGGAGCACACACTTACCTTTTGGGCACTGTGGTGATGGGGCTTTGGGCCACATTGCCACACTGTTCAAAATGTGCTTCAGCTATGGAGCACACACTTACCTTTTGGGCACTGTGGTGATGGGGCTTTGGGCCACATTGCCACACTGTTCAAAATGTGCTTCAGCTATGGAGCACACACTTCCCTTTGGTCACTGTGGTGATGGGGCTTTGGGTCCCATTGCCACACTGTTCAAAATGTGCTTCAGCTATGGAGCACACACTTACCTTTTGGGCACTGTGGTGATGGGGCTTTGGGCCCCATTGCCACACTGTTCAAAATGTGCTTCAGCTATGGAGCACACACTTACCTTTGGGCACTGTGGTGATGGGGCTTTGGGCCCCATTGCCACACTGTTCAAAATGTGCTTCAGCTATGGAGCACACACTTCCCTTTGGTCACTGTGGTGATGGGGCTTTGGGCCCCATTGCCACACTGTTCAAAATGTGCTTCAGCTATGGAGCACACACTTCCCTTTTGGTCACTGTGGTGATGGGGCTTTGGGCCCCATTGCCACACTGTTCAAAATGTGCTTCAGCTATGGAGCACACACTTACCTTTTGGGCACTGTGGTGATGGGGCTTTGGGCCCCATTGCCACAGTGGTCAAGGTCTGCTTACATTGTGTAGGCCACACACACAATTATGTGTGACACATGTGTTAGGGGGTCACATTGTATGTTCAATGTCATGTTCAGTGTTGTATGCATTTGACACAGACCACACACGCTTGTCATGGTGTTGGGGGTGGGATGTAATTTTCAGACAGTCCTTATGTGGGAGTATGCTAGTTGTGTCATGCATTACTCGTCCTATGAGTAGGGGTGGTTGTAGTGACAGGCAACCAGCCCCCTATGGGTGGGGATGGCAGTAGTGGTAGGCATCCAGCCCCCCATGAGTGGGGATGGTAGTAGTGGTAGGCATCCAGACCCCCATGAGTGGGGATGGTAGTAGTGGTAGGCATCCAGCCCTCCATGAGTGGGGATGGTAGTAGTGGCAGGCATCCATCCCCCCATGAGTGGGGATGGTAGTAGTGGTAGGCATCCAGCCCCCCATGAGTGGGGATGGTAGTAGTGGTAGGCATCCAGACCCCCATGAGTGGGGATGGCAGTAGTGACAGGCATCCAGCCCCCCATGAGTGGGGATGGTAGTAGTGGTAGGCATCCAGACCCCCATGAGTGGGGATGGTAGTAGTGACAGGCATCCAGCCCCCTATGGGTGGGGATGGCAGTAGTGACAGGCATCCAGACCCCCATGAGTGGGGATGGTAGTAGTGGCAGGCATCCAGCCCCCTATGGGTGGGGATGGCAGTAGTGACAGGCATCCAGACCCCCATGAGTGGGGATGGTAGTAGTGACAGCCATCCAGCCCCCCATGAGTGGGGATGGTAGTAGTGGCAGGCATCAAGCCCCCCCTGAGTGGGTATGGTAGTAGTGGTAGGCATCCAGCCCCCCATGAGTGGGGATGGTAGTAGTGGTAGGCATCCAGACCCCCATGAGTGGGGATGGTAGTAGTGGTAGGTATCCATCCCCCCATGAGTGGGGATGGTAGTAGTGGTAGGCATCCAGCCCCCCATGAGTGGGGATGGTAGTAGTGGTAGGCATCCAGCCCCCCATGAGTGGGGATGGTAGTAGTGGTAGGCATCCAGCCCCCCATGAGTGGGGATGGCAGTAGTGACAGGCATCCAGCCCCCCATGAGTGGGGATGGTAGTAGTGACAGGCATCCAGCCCCCTATGGGTGGGGATGGCAGTAGTGACAGGCATCCAGACCCCCATGAGTGGGGATGGTAGTAGTGGAAGGCATCCAGCCCCCAATGGGTGGGGATGGCAGTAGTGGCAGGCATCCAGACCCCCATGAGTGGGGATGGTAGTAGTGACAGCCATCCAGCCCCCATGAGTGGGGATGGTAGTAGTGACAGCCATCCAGCCCCCTATGGGTGGGGATGGCAGTAGTGGCAGGCATCCAGCCCCCCCTGAGTGGGGATGATAGTAGTGGTAGGCATCCAGCCCCCCATGAGTGGGGATGGTAGTAGTGGTAGGCATCCAGACCCCCATGAGTGGGGATGGTAGTAGTGGTAGGCATCCAGCCCCCCATGAGTGGGGATGGTAGTAGTGGCAGGCATCCATCCCCCCATGAGTGGGGATGGTAGTAGTGGTAGGCATCCAGACCCCCATGAGTGGGGATGGTAGTAGTGGTAGGCATCCAGCCCCCCATGAGTGGGGATGGTAGTAGTGGTAATCATCCAGCCCCCCATGAGTGGGGATGGTAGTAGTGGTAGGCATCCAGCCCCCCATGAGTTGGGATGGTAGTAGTGACAGGCATCCAGCCCCCTATGGGTGGGGATGGCAGTAGTGACAGGCATCCAGACCCCCATGAGTGGGGATGGTAGTAGTGGCAGGCATCCAGCCCCCTATGGGTGGGGATGGCAATAGTGACAGGCATCCAGACCCCCATGAGTGGGGATGGTAGTAGTGACAGCCATCCAGCCCCCCATGAGTGGGGATGGTAGTAGTGACTGCCATCCAGCCCCCTATGGGTGGGGATGGCAGTGGTGATAGGCATCCAGACCCCCATGAGTGGGGATGGTAGTAGTGGCAGGCATCCAGACCCCCATGAGTGGGGATGGTAGTAGTGGTAGGCATCCAGACCCCCATGAGTGGGGATGGCAGTTGTGACAGCCATCCAGCCCCCTATGGGTGGGGATGGCAGTAGTGACAGGCATCCAGACCCCCATGAGTGTTGATGGTAGTAGTGACAGCCATCCAGCCCCCCATGAGTGGGGATGGTAGTAGTGACAGCCATCCAGCCCCCTATGGGTGGGGATGGCAGTAGTGGCAGGCATCCAGCCCCCCCTGAGTAGGGGTGGTGTTAGTGGTAGGCATCCATCCCCCTATGGGTGGGGATGGCAGTAGTGGCAGGCATCCAGCCCCCCCTGAGTAGGGGTGGTGTTAGTGGTAGGCATCCATCCCCCTATGGGTGGGGATGGCAGTAGTGGTAGGCATCCATCCCCCCATGAGTGGGGATGGTAGTAGTGGTAGGCATCCAGACCCCCATGAGTGGGGATGGTAGTAGTGGTAGGCATCCAGCCCCCCATGAGTGGGGATGGCAGTAGTGACAGGCATCCAGCCCCCATGAGTGGGGATGGTAGTAGTGGTAGGCATCCATCCCCCTATGGGTGGGGATGGTAGTAGTGGCAGGCATCCATCCCCCTATGGGTGTGTATGGCATTGGTGATGGCCATCCCGCCCCTATGGTTCTGCTGTTGCTAGTGTACGTCATTTGTGCATCCCTATGTGTGTGTGACATATTTCGGGTACGTGTCGTTTGTTTGTGTTGTGGGTGTTTGACTTACCGTCTGCGCCGTACACGTCCGTACCGGTCCCGGTAATAGATGTAGAGTATTGGTAGGACCTGCGCGATGGGATTCATGGTTGGGTCGTCTCGTTCAGGTTTCTCGTGGCTTCGACTCGTACTCGTCGCTGGCTTGTTCGTCTCCTAGCCGTGGATCGTCTTGTGGCGCGAATCGGAGCTTATGTACAGCTCTCCCGGATGCTCAAACGTGCCGGACGTAGCGACGAGTTCGGCGCGTACGGAAGACGCATCGTACTAGTCCGGCCGGAAGGTGCTGTGTATTTGGTTCCGTGCGACTCGATTCGGCGTTTACGGATCCGGCTCGGGCGGGGAACAGGAGCTGGAATGGGTAAGTACGGCTCGCTCGGAATCTGGGCTGTTATGCGCATCGTACTTGTTCGTTCGGTAGAGTGTTCGAGTCGGTCGGAAAACACGCATTCGGCTGGTATTTTTTCCGGACGAATACTGTTAGGTGCGCTTCCGGCCGACATCGGAATCGACCCCTTAATTGGGTAAGTACTAACCGCTCTCTATGTGGTAGTTTGGGCGAGCAGTTAGCCTTATCCAGAGGGTGTGTTAAGCATTTATTGTATTCACTCAATCAAGACTGATGCAGACACTCAGAGACTGATTCCAGACCAACTGGGTAAGTATAAAAAAGTATACTTGTATTTTATTTCTATAACCAAGTAGGACTTGGTACAAGTAGGTAAAATATACTTACAATTGTAAACCTTTACACAGAAATGCAATTGAGGATGGATTTGCAGTTGTTACAGGTTTGTATCACTTTAAAATGCAGTTTGAATTGCACAGTAATTACGTTCAGAGTACTTTTTAGTCACTTTTGGATTAATTTGAGTACTGGGGGTGATATGCCTAGATACCACATTTAAGGTTCTCACAATTCACGGGAAGTAAGACTTTTTATACTTTGCAGTTTAGTTCTCTTTTCTTCATACAAACATCAGTTCAACACTTAGAACATTTTAGGCCCAGAATCTCTTAACATGGATTCCTATGGGAGAAAAACGGTTTCTCAGGTATGTACACGACTTATGGGAGTTTTGGGGATTAGGACCAAGGTTCCCCAAGGTCTAGATGGGCACTCAAGTTGCACCACCAGCGGCACTGGGGCGGCCGGGTGCAGAGTGCAGGGGCCCAATGTTAGCCAATGGGGCTAAGGGGGTCTTCGGTTAGGTCCTGATTACGAGCAGGCCTCTCGGCTGTGGGAGCAGAGCTCCTGGAGTATAGGTCAGCTCTGCAGTGGCCAACAATCAGCACAGGAGCTGCACCACCAGTGGCACTGGGGCGGCCGGGTCAGGGACCCTGTGCTTTTCAATGGAGACCTTCGGTTCGGTGAGGTTGCTGCAGGCTTGGGCAGGGAGGCTTCCTGAAGGCGACCACAGGCTGGAGTGGTAAGTTGGGATCTTGGGGGATGCCTGGACACCGTTGGTTGGCCACCCAAGGCGTAGGGGATTGGGTGCAGGTGTGTCTTCTGGCGTCGGGTTTTCTTACCAGCTCAGGTCGGGGGGACCCTTCAGGTTGAGGCTGCAGGCATCGTCTTGAAGATTGAGAGAGGTTGGGGATCACCAGATCCCAGGTTAGGATTGCCGGGGAGACCTCCTCGTGGTGTTGGACCACTTGAACTCGGGCCTTGGGCGTCAGGTCCAGAGTGGTGCAGAATCGCTGAGTTCCTGGAATTTTGGATTCTGGTCTTCGAGTCTTTGTTGAGCAAATCCGGTGCTCACAGGAGACAGAGTCTGTAAGGTGAGTGCTGGGCAGGTCCTCCGGGCTCTGGAGGGCTGCTGGCTGCTGTACATGTCGGTTTCTTCGCTTTAGGCAGGTCGGAGTTGGGACAGGCCGGTAGGGCTTGGGCCAAAGCAGTAGGTGTCCTCTTCTTCCTGGGCCAGCACGGCTCTTCGGTCCTTCTTCTTTCTTCCTCGAATCTGAGGAGGCATGGTTCAGGGTTGCCCATTAATACTAAATTTAGGGGCGTTAAAGGGGTGTGCAGGTCGGGACCAATGGGTCCCTTCCTTGGGGTGGGTACAGCCCCTATTATGCCACCCTCCAGTGAGAGGGGGGCATGAGCCTCTCCCTACATGGCTGAGTCCCCCCATCTTCAAGATGGAGGGGATTGAGATGTGTGCTTCACCTCACATCCCCCACCTGAGGGGTGGGATTGGCAAAGGTGGGCACACCTTTCTTCCTTGCTTGGTTTTCCTGCCGATTCTCCTGCCCAAAGTGAGGGGCAGAACCGGTAGGAGCCAGTTGCTGGGGGCAGCAAAAGGCAGGGACAGCTTCCAAAGGTGGCAGGCCTTTGAAGCTTCCCCTTCGTGGACCCAGCCCATTCTGGGGAGGAGGCATGACACCTCTGCCCAAGATGGGCTTTGTTTGTGGACCCAGAGAGCGGACGCTGACTACCAAGGGGTCCAGAAACCTGTCTGGTGGTGGCAAATGGCGCGCAGCCATTCAAGAACCGAACCAGGGCTGGTCGATTTTCAGGGAGCATCTCTAAGATGCTCTCTGAGAGCATTTTACATGAATTCCAACACTGGCATCAGTGTGGGTTTAATGTGCTGAGAAGTTCGCTACCAAACTTCCCAGTTTTTAGTAAAGCCATTATTGAGCTGTGGAGTTCGTAATGACCAACTCCCAGACCATATACTCTTTATGGCTTTACTACACTTACAGTGTCTAAGAATGGACTTAGACACTGTAGGGGCACAGGGCTCATGCCACTGTGCCCTCACCTGGGGGCTAGTGCACCCTGCTAGAGGGGTGACTTACCTAGTTCTCAGGCAGTGGGTTGTAGGCATGGCACACAGGGATGTGTGCCATGTCGACTCTTCACTTTTCTCTGCACCAAAACACGCAGCCTGCAATGGTAGTGTGTGGGTGTTAAGGTACAGGGCCTCTAAGGGTGGCACAATAGGTGCTGCAGCCCTTAGAGGCCTTCCCTGGTCATAGTGCCCTTGGTAGCCATGGTACCTTTTACAAGGGGCTTACCTGTGACCAGGGATGTGCCAATTGTGTGTACAAAGGTACAGTTTTGGGAAAGAACAAAGGCACTGGGAAACTGATTGGCAGGAACCCAGGGCACATCAATTCAGGTTGCTTCAGATGTTAGGCAAAAAGTAGGGGGTAACCGTGCAAAAAGGGGCATTTTCCTGCAATGAGGGACTTCTATATGGACAAGAAATTCACCCCATCCCCCAACCCCAATTTTCCCAGGGGACCAAGAACAACCTAGGCTTCTAACGAGCTGTGTTCTGGAGGGTTAATCAAGGACACCTGGTGAGAGACCATTGCTCATTGAAGCTGAAATTTCAGTCTAATTCAGGTTGGAGGACCTGAAACAATTTATTTGTCCTACCAGAAGTGAACCAATCTGGAGATCCCACTGAGGTCCCAGCATTCAAAACCATAAAGCTGGGCACTATGTAGAAGCCATTTCTCACGCCTTAAAGGCATTTCTTGAGTCTGTCTGTTACACCAACCAATCCAATGTAGAACAGAGCACCAGCAGTGAATGGTCGCTTTAGTTGTGGGAGTGAATACGAAATAGGATGGCCAGATATTAAGCCCATTATGCTGTCTTGGCTGATTAAGGAGATATCTGTTTGGAATACTAGTTCATCAAGTATTGAAGTACGTATAAGATCCTGGATAGGGCCATTATCTTGCAGAAGGATAGTCTTTTGGGGATACTGAGCTGGAGATTGGACTAACCCTTCACATCTTTCTATTCTTTGGATAACAGTGAAGAAAAGTTTAGGCTTGAAGTAAGCCTGGTGCAAGTGCAGTGTGAATGCCAAGGTACTTAAAACGTAATATTCAAATTCAAAAACTGGACTGCCAGGCCACCCCTGACCAGGATAGTCTTGGTTCAATTAACGTTCAGGCTTAAGGCCTTGCCATACAAGTTAAGCATTTTAACCAGCCGGGGAACAGTGTCCTGGTGACGACGCACAAAAAGCAGCGTGTCATCTGCATAGATTGCTATGCAGTCCTCATAGCCCCTCTCCCACCAGAACCCTGTCACCTGAGTTACATATCTGCCCAAAGTCACTAAATGTTCCATTGGGAAGGGGAAGAGAAGTGGCAAAAGGGGTCAACCCTGCCGGGTTCCACATTGAACTGGAAAAGGGGGTGACAAGTGCCATTTAATTTGACTTTAAATTGGGGAAACTGTGAATCCATGAGGCACCATGCATTTGGGCACTACATTGGGGGAGGGGGGGTGCTTCCTTCCCTGGGGGACCAAGTTGTAATCACTAAAGTTGAGTGGTCTGATATTCCACGAGGAAGGATGTGTGCTGCTGTCATCCACAGGACTTTAGCAGCTGATAGAAAGAAAGTATCAGTTATTAATATAGTTTTGTGAGCGGTCGAGATGTGGATGTCTTCTTTTGAGCAAGGGTTTCATACCTACCAAACATCACACAGACCCGGGGAGGCGACCTAATCTCCAAGGGAGGTGCCTCTCTTTGGGCTTATTGCTCTTGTACCATTTGTGTCTTATTCAGCATTTCTGACTGTATTGAAATCCCCAAAGAATGATCAGGCCTTGTGGCAGTCCTGTCAGTTCAACCTTAAGGTTGCTGATCGCCTGTTTATAAATGTGTGGGGGGGGTTTGACGTCGCTAATAAAATTATATTATTTTCCTCTAATCCTCCCATCAGCGCCGCAGATTGGACCTGCACAATCCGATATTACATGAGAGATGGATGGTGGGAAAAATCTGTATAGGAATGTAGCATAGCCTCTGGAGCTCCTGGTATGGCCGGTTTAGAATACTCTGACATATCCAAGCCTGCCAAAGAGAGAACATTTTGATCTGAGCAGGTGGGTTTCCTGAAGAAAGAGCACTCCTGATGAGTGGCATTTGGCATGCACAGGACCGCTCCCCTTTTAATTCAGTTATTGAGGCTGTTGACATTCCATGACAATGTCCGTCCACTATCGCTTCTTCCTATACTGGGCAAAATCACGGAAAGATTAGTCCACAAAGAACTAACAAAGTTCCTCGAAACCACCATGGTCCTTCACCCCCGGCAGTCCGGCTTCCGGCCCAAGCACTCCACAGAATCTGCCCTCCTGGAAATATCAGACACTCTTAAAATCATAGCGGACAAAGGCAGGAAGGCAGTCTTGATTTTGCTCGACCTGTCGGCCGCTTTTGATACCATCTCACATAGTATTCTCCTTGCAAGGCTCAAATCTAGTGGCATCTCCAATACCGTACTAGCATGGATCGAGTCCTTCCTCACCAATCGCAGGCAAGCAGTGTCCCTCGGAACGTTCCTTTCTACCGAACGTCCCATCAAAACCGGAGTGCCACAGGGCTTCTCCCTTATCCCGCTGTTGTTCAACATATACATGACCCCGCTAATTTCCCTGATAACTTCATTCGGGATAGAAGTAACGTCCTACGCAGACGACACACAACTAATTCTATCCCTGGACAAAGATTCTACTGATGCTGAACTCAATTTTAAACTCTGCCTAGCCGAGGTCATTCATTGGATGAGGAACAACCACCTTAGGTGTAACACCTGCAAAACAGAGATTCTACTAATGGGGAGAGACAATCCCTTTCAGCCGAATGTTTGGTGGCCAGAGGGTACGACACCACCACCCACCACTGTTAAGGTAGCAAACAACCTAGGAGTACAATTCGACACGGCCCTCTCCTTCCGACCACACGCACTGACTGTGGCGGGGACCTGTTTTAACCTCATCAAGTTATTAAGAAAATTCTTTGACTTCATTCCCCTAATGGCCAGGAAAACAGTGGCGGTGGCACTGATCCTATCGCGCCTGGATTACTGCAACAGCCTCCTGGCAGGAGCCAATAAACAAACATTGAAAAGACTACAGGTGGTACAACACGCTGCGGCCCGTCTAGTCCTGAAACTACCACGAAGGTCCTCAGCTTCCGCAGCACTTAAAACCCTCCACTGGCGCCCACTGCACAAGAGAATCTTATTTAAGATTCTCTTAATCACTTTCAGAGCCGCACAAAACCTAGGACCAACGTATCTCTCAGCCAGATTCACCCCATACACCACATCCAGAACTTTGAGATCATCATCAGCAAATCTCCTCAAACCTCCCAACTTTAAGTACAAAACAAAGGGACGTAAAACAGTAGCCGCACTAGGAACTAAAGCCTGGAACCTTTTGCCAACGCACCTGAGGATGTTAAAAACCGAGACACATTTCAGGAAGGCACTGAAAACCTGGATCTTTGTCGCCCCAGACGAACTCTGTCTATCTCTTATATAGGGCCCCCATGGTTTCATCTCATCCTCTCCTCCGCTCAGCGCCAGGATGCTCCTTCTGCAGTGACAGCTTGCACTTTATAAATGCTAAAATCAAATCAAATCAAATGCTAAAGGAGGCCAAGGTGGCAGTCGAAGGTTGAGCTGCTTGAATAGATGACGCAAGGACAAGCTGGACAAGATATGCTGCAGGAAGACCTACATGTTAAGACCTCAGAGTCAAGTGCCATTGAAGAAGGAAGTGCTGTGAGCTGGAATAAAACAATCTTTACAAAAACCAAATAAGCACTCAAACTTCCTTTCCCCCTACAGCCTTCCATCCCTTACTTCAACCCCAAAAGCAACTGTTGCCCTAACAAACCTTATTTATAGTAAAAGTGTACCTAACGCAATATGGAATGGGACGTCCCCTGTGTGGGTAGAAGAGGATTGCAAGTTACTGGCCAGGTAAGAAACAGGTCGGCGTCCCGGAGGCGGCCGGCGCCGGCCATGCTGCCGGTTTTCATGCACATCACGGTCACCGCATAACCTACAGCAGAACCACGCTGCTCAACATTGGTAAGGCATCCCGCTGCCATAACAACGCCGCTATGAATATTGAAATAGCTAATATAAAATGTGCACATTGTAACTGGGTGGCACCTGATAACAACTGTGGGAATAACACCGGGAGGGCGGTTAATGCGGATAGGGGTCTCAGTACGGGCCCGATGACTAACCAAGGCGGGAACTATAAAGCATATTTACTTAACACATGCTCTTTGCGAAAGCATGAACTTCATGTTTCTGAGCTGCTACAAGATTCTAGCCCGGACATAATGTTTCTTACGGAAACATGGCTCACTGAGGCCTCAAACCCCACCATTGCTATGGCCATCCACTCAGGCTATCAGATTCTTAGGAAAGATCGTTCTGTTGGCAAAGGTGGTGGAGTAGCATTCATTTTTAAACAAGATATTTCCTGCAACATTGTCCCTATGGGGGAGTTGGACGGGGCAGAATGCCTGGGCTTTCACTATGCACTATCAGTACACCAATCCCTGGCTGGAGTCTTAATATATAGGCCCCCAGGGCTAGCTGGGAATTTCCTTAAATCCATCAGCGAGGTAATATCACCCTTAGTTCTCAAGTACAAGCACTTTCTAGTACTGGGAGACTTTAACATTCATTTGGACAAACCCGAGGCCATTTAATTGACCGAGTCCCTTGTCATCTTCAACCTGTCCCCCTATGTCTTTCACCCCACTCATGATAAGGGTCACACTCTGGACCAGATCTTTTCTAACTCAGAGCTCAAGATGGATTTGCCCTCGCCTTTAGTATGGTCAGTCCATTACCTTATAGGTTTTAAGGTTTGTAGGACGGCAAGAAGTCCTCAATTTCTTGGTAAGCAAAGGGCAAATACCTCAAGACCCTTCCACCGAATAACTTCAGCAGCTCTGAGTGAAGCATTAGAACATCACCCCCTTTCATTAAGTGGCAACCCGGAGAGTGATGCTCTTTGCTTGGAGAATTGGCTGCAACAACGCACCCATGCGCTTGCTCCTATGTCCACCTGCTCTTCCAAGGCAACCAGAATTTCTGCCCCTTGGTTTAATGAAGTTCTCAGGCAGAGTAAATGCTCCTGCAAACGCCTGGAAAGGGTATGGCGCAAAAATTGTAATCTATAGGACAAAGATATTTATAAACAGACCTTGAAAGTCCACCACAATAAAAATTTATGAGGCCAAAAAAAGATTTTTTGCGGCCAAAATTGAGTCATCTGGCATTAAGGGCAAGAACATTTTTAAAATCGTGAAAGCCTTTTCTTCCCCGCTTTCCGCCGCCAGGCCTTTTACACCCTCTATGGAATGGGCAAGCCAACTTGCCGCCTTTTTTCATGATAAGATCAGAGTCATCCAAGACTTGTTCGCTGAGAACCTCCCGGCGGAGGGCATGAACTCCAAATTTCTAACACCTGGAGCCCCTGCGGAGGGCCCATCGCTAATACAGTTTACCCCTCTTCAAATGGAGATTTCCTTGGAGATTATGAAAAGCCTTAAGTTTGGCTCCCCCTCGCACCCCTGCCCAGCATATCTGCTGGCCTCGGTGGCCGAGGTCATTAATCCAGCTGCTAATCATGTCCCTAATGTCTTGCTGAGGACCAGTCATGTGCCTAGCAGAAAAGCGCCAAAATTCTGCCATTGCTAAAGAAGCCCTCAGCCGACCCTTTGGTAGCATCCAATTATAGACCTATCTCACTGCTCCCGTTTTTTTCTAAGACTCTAGAGAAATATGTTAACTCAGTCATTTCGGAATATGTGGATAAAAATAATCTCCCCCATCAGAGCCAGTCTGGTTTTAGATCTAATTTTAGCACAGAGATGGCTCTGCTCGAAATCTCAGAGTTCATCAAGGAGAAGCTGGATAAGGGGGGTAAAGCGGTGTTAATTTTTCTGGACCTCTCCGCAGCTTTCGACACGTGCCACATGACCGACTCCTGCACAGATTGCAGGAGTGCGGTCTGGGTGGCACGGTTCTAAAGTGGTTCTCCTCCTTTTTGGAGGATAGATACCAAGAGGTCTGGTCCTCCCCCTTTTGCCGCTCCCATTCCTTCTATGAAGGTGGGTGTCCCTCAGGGCTCAATTTTGAGCCTCACACTTTTCAACCTTTATAAGTCTCCCCTTGCTCCTTTGGCAGAAGCTTGCGGTGCCATAATAATCTCCTATGCTGACGACACGCAGCTTCTGTTCACATGTGACAAGGGTGTGGACTTTGCAGGTGAGAAGATCAACCAATGTTTGATTAAGGTTTTTGCATGGCTTAGGGAGAACCAGCTCAAATGCAAACCAGAGAATCGGAGGTAATTTTCTTCGGCTCTCCACCTACGGATGAGTGGAAACAATGGTGGCCATCAGACATGTCGCCAGCCCTCTCTTCGGCTAGCACAGTTAAGAACCTGGGTGTCAAGTTGGATGATACTCTGTCTATGAAAGCCCAGATCCAGTCAGTCGCAGAATCCTGTTTTGGCCTCCTGCGGATGCTCAGGAAATTTCTTCCCCTCATGCCTCTTGCCCACAGGAAGACCGTTGTCCAAGCTCTTATTGTTTCGAGACTGGACCATGTTAATGTCCTATATCTAGGCCTCCCGAAATACCTACTGAATAGATTACAGGTGGTCTAGAATGCGGCCGCCCGGGCGGTCCTCCTGCTTAAACCTAGAACCCAGATCTCTCCTCACCTGAAAGCGTTGCACTGGCTTCCCGTGAGGAAAAGAATTTGCTTTAAAGCCTTTGTCTTGGCCTTTAAGGCACTACAGGGTACGGGCGCACATTAACTCAGAAGGAGAGTCATACACCATGCCCCCCGCAGAACCTTGAGGTCTTCCTCACTGCATCTGGCTGGTGTCCCCAAGATTTTCCGCACCCGTACAGGAGGCCGCTCTTTCCAAGTGCAGGTCGCACGCGCCTGGAACCTCCTGCCGGTGACACTCAGACAGGTGACGGACTTACTTACCTTTAGGAAGATGCTTAAAACCTGGCTCTTCCGACACTTACCTTAAGTTTCCCCCACCCTCCAGGGACAGCAGCAGACTAGTTCTGAGGTTCTCTAGCGTCGGGACACTCTTTCTGAGTAGCTGTGCGCTTTATAAATACCTCTCATTCATTCATTCAGGTAAAGGTAGGGTGGTGGTTCCGCCCCAGTCCTCTTAATGAGATAGAGTGTGTCAATCATCAGATCAGGTTGATCACCTAGTCCTCTTATCAGATCCCCCTTCCGGGTGTGTGACCCAGGAGTCGGAAGGCTCGAGTGTTGGTGTCTCTGTGGACGATGCCCCTACCATTAGCGGTCTCTAGTTTCGGATGAATCTGATGGCCTCTGTTGGTGCCCCCCCCCCTCCTTTTAGCACACCTCCTCTGTGGCTGCCCACAACCAGCGACCCCAGTTCTGTGCACAACCTAGGCAGATGCTACTCCCTCCCATCCCATCCCATGAGTGTAAGGTTCCTGAGGAGCTAGCCTTTGCATATCTGAAACAACCTTAAGAAAATTAGATACACCAGTGGCTACCAGGAAGTCCTCCACCATAAATGAGCACAGGACCAAGTAAATTTATTTCAGAGTTCTGTAAGATGTCGACATTATTAACTTGCAATAAAATCAAAGAGTACTGGTAACACTAGGACACTATATTTAAGAAGGACTGTCATGAGTAGGTATGCTCAACTTGATAGATGGAATACCTATTCAGTATCCTTTAGTGACAGGAAAGTGTCACTAGTCCGGTGCAGTGTCCAAGCAATTCATTTTAGTGATAATATTGCTCCTGTAAACAATTATTCAGAAATGCGTTTAGACTATTGCCCGACTGCCATTATCTCAGAAGACTCTCCCCGTCAGTAAGTCCCCATGCCAATGGGTGCTCAATTTACATACATGCCAACATGTTAGAAGAGCAAAGTGTGGTATTTAAAAAAACATAATCGGGGGACAATATTTCCCCTATTGACTTCTATTAAAGCAGAGACAATATCGGGCGTGAGACAGCCAAATAAAGCCACTTTTGGGTCAAAGAATCAGGAGTCTCCTGCCTGAATCGGGTCTATTGGCATGTATGAATTTATCAAGAGTAAAACCTCACTCAAGCCGTGGGGGAGACATTCGGCGCTTACACTCAGCTCGTTTAAAATGAAGAAACTGTATCTATTAAAGTAAATTAAGAGATGCATCAGGGACCATCGCCCGACTGCCGCTATCTCGGTAGAATCTCCCTGTCAGTTACTCCACCCGTCAATAGCCCCTTCGTTTTTCCCACGTGTAAGACCGCACTCCGTCCGTGTGGGTAGTCCTCAGAGGGTGCACCTAGAATCACGAAATCCTTCCTGGGCGCCATCTTTGTTACCGTATTTATTGGCTACAATTAAAGGACAGACCAACCTTCAGAGCGGCTGTTGACGGGTGGAGTAAATGACGGGGAGACTCTGCCGAGGTAGCGGCAGTCTGGCGACGGTCCCTGATGCATCCCTTAATTTCCTTTAGCAGATACGGTTTCTTCATTTTAAAGTAGCTGAGTGTGCGCGCTGAATATCTCCCGCACGGCTTGAGTGTGATTTTACTCTTGGCAGGTTGAGCGGCCACTGACAAGGGGAACTTATTGACGGGGAGTGTCTTCTGAGATATTGGCGGTCAGGCAATAAATAGTCTTTGACGCATTTCTGAATAATTGTTTACAGGAACAATCTTATCACTAAAACTAATTGCTTGGACACTGCACCGGACTCGTGACAGTTTCCCGGTTATGAGGTAGGAGCCTCATTTTTTAAGTTTGACATGCAGGTGTCAGTAATTTGGGATTAGAATGTGTTTTCCACTTCACCTACAGAGATGCATGACAAAAGAAAGATATTTCCTACACTATATTAGTGTCTTGGAATTTTGAGGATTATTAAGTGACTTGCCACTTTGGTTTGGACACTAATGTGTGCAATTTCATTTTCAGGTATGTGCATAAAAAAACAAGGTATTGGTGTATCTGCATTGGTGCTAATTGGGTTTTAGCAAAGAGCAAATCAAGGTTTTTTTGTTAGATGGAGGGGAAATTGGCATGTGACACAAGGGGCTTTATATGCATATCTATGTAAATATCATTTGATTACTTTCATGTATTGTGTGACCTTTCTTACTACTAGAGGTGGTCGAGCCACATCTGAGACCGACATTGCATATGGAACAATATCAGATGTCTTTTATTTCTGTTCTCTCAAACAATTTATGAATTGGGTGTTCTCCACTGTGAGCACCATCTCTTGTACACTAAACACATGTTTGAAATTCACTGGTGCATGGGTTTCCACTCTACTACAATTTTGATCCTGACATGTGGAGAATGCATATTATGTCACAGGGCGATTGTTCTTCATGCTGAGGACATATGTCTGGCCTATGTAAAATAGAGGCTTTTGTTTTATTTTAGCCTTGATGAAGTCATGAGGCAAGACGCCTGATCTACGAAACACTTGTTGGCAGTGGGCGAAGGACCAATAAAGATTGAACGTTTAATATTAATGAACTTTGACATCTGAAGAATAATTTCACAGTTGTGTATATAACTTGCATGTGCTTACGGCTTTGTTTTTGATAGAATTAGGGCCTGCATTTTACCTGACTACCTGTTTGTGACTTTTGCCGGCAAACATATTGACTGAGTGGCTATTAAGATTTCCATTACCACATGGATTCACCTACTGCTTTATTCTGCATAAATCCAAAACTTCTCCCATTTTGAGAGCTCTCTCCATCATGACCACGCAGCTTCAGTGGCATTGTCCAGGCATGAGCGAGATCGACTGGGTGCCTATGTGGTCTACCCCAATCACATTTTGCTGATACTGTGCTCTTAGGATATTCTGAAACCTCTTAGCTGAAGCTTAAACTTTACAATACTGCCTTCCCCTTCCTCCGTTCTTATTTTTTAGTTGGCAATAAGAAAGTGCAGGGGCCTAAGAGTATGAATGAAGTTACTTTGTTACCCTTCGTACATAGGCGTATTATGATTATGAATGCCCTCCTCTTGTCTTTGGCCCAAACCCATACTTTTTCTCAGGAATGGCTAGGGCATGCAGACAAGCAGCTTGTGCCACATATGATCTACCCATAGCTGTGTGGTTCCAGCATACAAAACCCTAAATAAACAGCTGTTTTCTAAAGGATAATTCTTCCTGGAGATTTCTTCCCCAGACTAAAGACTGGTTATGAAAAATCTAAAACCATACCTTCACTGGTGTTAAGTTGCAGTGCTCATCTTAAGCCAAAGGTCTGTGAAACCTGCAGTTGGTGACATCACAAATTCAATACAGAGAGGCAAACACCGGCTACATAAGTTCATTTTCTTTACTTGACTCTACAGATTCAGGATTCAGAGACAGCAAGTTGTTCTCATTTTTTCAAATGTTTTTTTTTTTTTGCATATTCTTGAGAGTTCTCCACTTGAGCATTCAGGCTTCAAGCTCGGAACCAAGTGTAACTGTCAAAACTTGAAGACCGACCTCCATGTGGAGTGGTTTTGGTGGTCCATCAAAATTTATGATGCACCTGTGCATGAGCTTTATTCCTTGATGATGAATCTGAAAGTCATCAGGGAAAGGAAGGCAAAGCTATTTATGGCGTCTGCAAGGGGTCTGGTTTCAAATTGAAGTCCCGATCCCACAAAAAAGGAAGATCTCCTGAGAAGATTCCATGATGATGGAACAGCAGCCAACATCACTGACAATGGTGTCTAAGCCGTAGTCAGTACAGTTACTGAAATGTGTACTACTAATTTGATGTTTTTAACTAAAAGGACTAGACCAGAAGATAATATTGAGGAAAACAATTTTACTGAGAAATCCTTTTGTAGGTTTCGGGATATATTTCTTCATCATGCTTTCAGTTTTGAAGAGACATAGCCAGGTGATGATGATGATGCCAGTAAGAGAATGTGCTCCCTTCTCCATATTCTGATGAGGAATTGCTTTAACCATGCAAAAGGCCTTGTTTCTTGTCTTGGTTGGAATTTCGTGTGACTAAATGGCACGTCTGCTGAACAGTTACACTCCTCGGCTGTGGTGAAGAAGGCTACTAAAATGATAGAAGCTCCGCTCCATTCTGAACAAGAGCAGGCTTTGCTTGCTTTTGGTTTGGCTAAAAGTTCTGGAAATGTATGGTTTAAGTTTCTTTATTGTGATATCAAACATAATGTTTAACAGCAGTTAAACAGCCTGTGAGTCACAGGGTACATAGCATAAAATTTCATAATTACCCTGAAACTCCCCCCACCCTCCCAAACCTGGACCCTGATAACTCTAGAGTATGAGTACAAGAGGAAATAAGGGATGCCACTACTAACCGACCCGTGGAGCCCTATTTAAGGTTTTAAGTGGCGTCAATTGGGGCCTCTCAAAGATGTAGAAGGCGCAGGTATTTGGGGCAGGTGAGTTCTGATGTTAAGTTCAAAAATGTCTTCCAAAGCTTATAGAATGTTGAGCCTTGGTTTGGTAGTGTAAGAGTGATTTGCTCCATCCCCATTATATAGCACAATCTATGCAGCCATGCTTGGTGTGTAAGAATGTGCCCCGTGCCCCAGTGTACTAATATATTCTGCAGGGCTGCTAATAGAGCTGAGCCAATCTGTCTGCCTCTGTGAGATTTTAAGGGAAAGGTAAGTGCATTAGGAAGGCCTAAGAGAATCTAGGCAGGGAATCTGGGGAGGGCAGTTTCGAGGTGTGTATCGATGTTGCTAATAATCTGGGCCCAATATGAGGCTAGCTTCGGGCAATCCCATAAAATGTGTAGAAGTGTGCCAGGGAACCCACATTGGCGCCAGCACTCGGAGGAGTGAGATGGCTTATACATGTGTAGTCTGACGGGGGTAAGGTACCAGTATGTTGTGATTTTGGTTGCCGTTTCTATTCCTGGTATGTTGCGAGCAGTTTGGCGGGCACGGTAGTGGATATCCTCCATTTCTTTCGAGGTCAGTTCCCTCCAGATTTCCAACTCCCAGCGTTTTTGGCCTGGGGATTTGCTAATTGGGGTCAGAGGGCTTATGATTCTGCACAGTTGTGTGATAAGGCGTGAATTCCCCGAATCTGAAAGCAGCCAGCATTCAGACGGGGTGAGGTGTTGTTGTGCCCCTGGGCGAAACGAAGGGTGTGTCACCCAGTGTTGTATCTGGGTATAGTGCCAGCGTTCACCCTCAGACAGGCCATGTTCAGCACGCAGGGACTCGAACGGGATGGGGCCCTCAACATCGAATAGATGTCCGACAGATCTGCAGCCCGGTTGGTTCCAGCGGTGAAATGCTGGGTTGCTCAGGGCCAGCATAAATTCGGGATTTCCCACAATGCGAGTCAAGGGGGAAGGAAAAGAAGTGAGGCTCTTCCGAGTCGCCAGTTTATCCCAGACTGACAGTGTTGGTTTGGTGAGCAGGGAGAGGTATAGGTTGGAGGGCCTAGCGTTCTTGGGAATAAAGGGGATCCTCCATAGAGGTTGTCCCGGCAGTGCCTTGTCCATGAAAAGCCAGTGCTTTTCAGACTCTGGACAGAACAACTTGACATAGATTCTTAGCTGAGTGGCCTGGTAGTATTGGGACAGATCTGGGACCCCAAGGCCGCCCTCGAGGGGGGGCCGGTAGGTTAGGTCCCTGCGAAGGCGGGGTCGCCTATCTGCCCAGACAAAGCGATTTATTTCATCTTGAAGGGAGCGAAGGGAGCCTGGGGGGGATCTACTGGGAGGACCTGGAATAAACACAGGATCCGAGGAAGGACCGCCATTTTCACTGCCACTATCCTGCCCAGCCAAAAGAGGGCGTGTTGTCGCCAGCGGCCAAGGTCAGCCCTTTTCTGACGAGTCAGGGAGCTATAGTTAAGGGCTACCGTTGCGGGTATCGTAGGGGCAATTTGAAGTCCTAAGTAAAGAAGGGAAGACGCAGCCCATTGGAGAGGAAAGGTTTGCCTAAGGGTGTCTAGCATATGGGGCTGCAAGGTCAGAGTGAGGGCTTGGGATTTATGAATATTCCTTTTAAATCTGACTACTTGGCTGAAGGCCGTTAGCTTGTCTAGAAATGCCGGTAAAGACCTATGTGGGATCTCTAGAGTCGCCAGGATGTCGTCTGCATATAGACTGATCGTGTGGCGATCGCCGCCGAATTTGATCCCTGTAATCTCTGGGTTGGATCGGACTCTGTATGCCATGGGCTCCATATATAAAGCAAAGAGCATAAGCGACAGAGGACAACCCTGCCTGGTGCCCCTAGCTATAAGGAATAGAGTGGAAGAATGGCCGTTCACCCGAACAGTTGCCGCTGGGCAGTTGTATGTTCTAAAGACCCATTTCTGGAATAGGTCTCCAAGGCCAAAGTGTTCCAAGGTGGTCTCAAGATAGGGCCAGTGGACACTGTCAAACGCCTTCTCAGCGTCTATCGCCAGGAGCATTCACTCCTGTTGGTGTCTCTGGGCCTTATATATGAGGTGAAGGACCCTCCGTGTGTTGTCACTACATTGGCGCTGCATAACGAATCCCGCCTGGTCCAGGTCTATAAGGCCCAGGAGGAGGGAGTTAAGGTGCGCCACTAAAATCCCAGTGAAGATTTTAAGATCCACATTTAACAGGGAAATCGGTCTGTATGAGGGACATTGTGATTTGTCTTTCCCTGGTTTGGGGATTACTGCAATGGAAGCCATTTTCATGGATGGGGGAAGGGCCGCCGAAGTCCCCAGGGCTTTAACAAATCTAGTGAGAAGGGGCGACAGGGTCTGGTAAGAAGTCTTATAAAAGATGGGTGGGAAGCCGTCCGGACCGGGAGATTCAGATGGTTTCAAACGAGCTGTACAAAAGATAACCTCCTCTATACGAATAGGGCAATCTAAGTCTTCTCTCTGCTCTGGGGTAAGAGTGGAAGTGTGTGCTGTCCGGAGGTATGCCGACATGTTGTCTGTCCGGAGATTCTGTGCAGTGTATAATTCTTGGTAGTATTCCCAAAATGCCTCTGCTATTTGTGGGTCTTCATTCCGTACCTGTCCTGCGGAATCAAGTATCTCTTGGACCCGATACTCCTGCCGTTGGATCTTCAGTCTGTTGGCAAGAAGGCACCCGCACCTGTCCCCACCGATATAAAATAGGTGTTTGAGGCAAAGTGCTGCATATTTTGCCCTGTCCACTTTCACAGACGGAGACGTGTTTTGAGAGCAGCGATTGTGACTACTACAGAGCTTTTTAGCCTGACTTAAGGAGTTTTTTCAGAACATCATACAATGCAGGACCTAGCTGAGTAGCCCGGCTTTGTTCCCCCTTTTGGAAGAATTTTATATTCATACAAGTGACTGTCCTTGCTCTCGCTATTTTGGAGCCCACGCCTACTAATCGGCCCCCAGTGAAGGGTGGCTCATGGTACCCCTTCCCTTCTACCCCTGTCCTGAGGAAGACCCCGCCGTAAGGGATTGAATAACCTACCATATTTTAGGGTTCGAAACGTCGACATTTGCACTATTTGCCAGTTTTGACCAACAGCGATTTAACACTGTGGCACTATCTCTGACCATGGCTATCTGTTTTTCGTGATTATATTGTGAAACGTGAATGCTTAAGACATGAGCCTTATGTTTTCTAAAGTGATGATTTATGTGATTTGCACTCTACCTTCTCTATCTACCCTTTTATCCTCACTGCAATCACGAGTACCCACACCTTCTCCCCCGCTCACCTAGGGGCACTGTATTTATGATATTGTCAGAATAATGTTATTATATGCATAATCAGTGTGATTAAATAACACTGATTATTAATTACAGTACGTGTTTGTTTCAATATTTTTCTTTGATTACTGTATATTTGATGTTGATGAATTGTACATTGGGGCCGCTTTGTGTAATGTACTGTTATATACCCAGGTCCCAGTGACGTAATTTGGGTTTACCCTTTTTGGTAACTGTCCAGGGGTAGGCCAGCCAACTGGGACCTGGCAGCTCCTAGCTGCCTCCAGACCCTAGGAGCCCCCGTCCGTTTATGGATGCGTTCAAGTTCTGCGACTTGAAGGGAGAGTTGCTCCCGTTTGTCCCGGCAGGTTTTATTCTCGAACGCAGAGATAGCGATCAACTCCCCCCGGACTACTGCCTTTAGTGCATCCCACAGGGTGGATACGGCAGTGTCAGGATTATCGTTGATGACCAGATAATTATGGATAGCTCTGGAGACT
Organism: Calotriton arnoldi; assembly: GCA_963921515.1. NCBI lineage: Eukaryota > Metazoa > Chordata > Amphibia > Caudata > Salamandridae > Calotriton > Calotriton arnoldi. The sequence goes on from CAWUFW010000867.1 coordinate 2,211,411, forward strand.
TGTTTTACATTCTCAGATAGTTGTAAGAGACCTTCACGCAGATGCCAGGTCCTGGAGTAGGTACAAAAGGGGATGATGGACGGAACGTTTGAGCCAATCAAACACTCACCCCCAGTCAACTGATCTGGGTTTAATCCATCATCATTCTTTAGCTCACTCCACCACCCCAGTTCAGACATGGCCATATGCAAATCAGTCTGACCCTGTGCCTCATGGGAACAGTCCAGCCCGAACCGCCAAGCCATGTCTTCCCTGGACCGGAAACAAGCATCCTAGGACCGGTTTCTGGCATTCCAGCCGTCATCAGCCAGGCTTGCTTGAATCCAGTGGCAAAGTGAGCAAGGGACCCACGTCTGGGCATACCCCCGCCAACTTAGGGCGAACAAAGCGATACAAAAGGGGATGATGGACGGAACGCTTGAGCCAATCAAACACTCACCCCCAGTCAACTGATCTGGGTTTAATCCATCATCATTCTTTAGCTCACTCCACCACCCCAGTTCAGACATGGCCATATGCAAATCAGTCTGACCCTGTGCCTCATGGGAACAGTCCAGCCCGAACTGCCAAGCCATGTCTTCCCTGGACCGAAACAAGCATCCTAGGACCGGTTTCTGGCATTCCAGCCGTCATCAGCCAGGCTTGCTTGAATCCAGTGGCAAAGTGAGCAAGGGACCCACGTCTGGGCATACCCCGCCAACTTAGGGCGAACAAAGCGATACAAAAGGGGATGATGGACGGAACGTTTGAGCCAATCAAACACTCACCCCCAGTCAACTGATCTGGGTTTAATCCATCATCATTCTTTAGCTCACTCCACCACCCCAGTTCAGACATGGCCATATGCAAATCAGTCTGACCCTGTGCCTCATGGGAACAGTCCAGCCCGAACTGCCAAGCCATGTCTTCCCTGGACCGGAAACAAGCATCCTAGGACCGGTTTCTGGCATTCCAGCCGTCATCAGCCAGGCTTGCTTGAATCCAGTGGCAAAGTGAGCAAGGGACCCACGTCTGGGCATACCCCCGCCAACTTAGGGCGAACAAAGCGATACAAAAGGGGATGATGGACGGAACGTTTGAGCCAATCAAACACTCACCCCCAGTCAACTGATCTGGGTTTAATCCATCATCATTCTTTAGCTCACTCCACCACCCCAGTTCAGACATGGCCATATGCAAATCAGTCTGACCCTGTGCCTCATGGGAACAGTCCAGCCCGAACTGCCAAGCCATGTCTTCCCTGGAGTAGGGGCATGGTTGTGGGGTTTCGATTGTGACTACCACGGCTGCATGATCCGACAAAGATCGGGGTTTGATGTCGATTTCCTGTACCCTAGAGGTGAGATCGGTTGAACCCAGGAAGTAGTCTAGCCTGGCGTAGGTTTTGTGTGTGGATGAATAGAATGTGTAGTCTCAGGTCTGTGCATGTGCGTTCCTCCATTGTCGTGTAGTTCCTATATAACCTATACAGGATCTGCGCGTTTGGATAACATAAACTGTGGGATTGGTGGCAGACTGATTCCGTGCACCCCCACGTTAGCCCATCTGTATCAGCTAGCTCACAGTGCCACTATAATCTCCTCTTACCAAGGAGAGAATAGATTTTGGCAACCTCAGAACATGACAACACTGATCCCTCAGGATCGTGGAAACAATATACTACCTTTCGCTCAGTCACTCGTGCTCACTTAGTTTGTCTCAGAGAGATACACAGAATAAACAGGCTGGGCGTTTTCAATAAGTATTTATTGAACAGTTGTTATTCTAGTGAAGAATAGATGAGCTGCAACAACCATTAGACAGTAGCAGAGATATATGATTAGAAGTACTACGAAAGTAAAGGGATGGTAAAGTTCTACCATCTTGCAGAAATGATGAATATATGCAGGTACATAAAACACATGATAAAAAGTGCATACTCCTACAATGCCTTCCTAACTAGATGTACCTAAATGTACCTAGCATCTGTGTAGGTGTTATGCCAAGAATCCCTCTAGGATCTAGTCAACCCCATTACCTGAGAATGAGAGAATATGGGACCTCGTCCTGGTCTCGAGTTGGACACCCCGCGAGGGATGTTAGACCACTGCGAGCTGGAGTGCCTGCATGCAGGAACCTCAGCGTCTCTGGTCAGTGTGTCAGCCGGGAAGTCTCGGTCTCCTCTATCCTTCTAAGCAAGATGAGATGTATATATACCCATAGATCTCCCCAGGGGTCCTACCTTGCTGTGTTACTGTGTCGGCCTAAAGGATGACGTCGGGCCTGAACTTTATACAGAGATATTATACAAGAGATGTTAGTCCTGCTGTGCTTCCAAGAAGCCTCATGTATAATGTATGAGATACGAACTAGGGGGAAACCTGCGTTCTGAATGCAGTGTCGTATCTAGGTAAAAGGCCAGTCCCTAAGAACCGTTATGTATGTAATGTAGGGAAGAATATAGGTGAAAGGTTGCAATGTTACCTGCGCCTATATAGGGTACCTATATGGAATATAACACCCACTCCTCTTCCGACTGGACGACATATGTAACTTATTACCGTACTACTAGCCTAACTAGATATTGGTACGCACAAAGTTTGAAAACATTTGTTTAGCTAAAAACGTTTAAAACTTCTAAATATTTTCTAAAAAACTTCAAGCGGTCTAAAAAAATAATTTTGCAAGCCATAGCTCTAAGGTGTCCTTAGTTATAGTCCGAAGCACTATAAGCATTGGAAAGCCATGTATGCCCAAAAAATGAAAGGAATGTCAATTTTTGTTTTGAGTTCCAAATTTGAGCTTGTTTTTAAAAAAGGGCGAATTTCTTCCAGAACACGACGAGCCAAATTAGTCAAATGTTTGTGTCCTGGCTGGTAGACGCAACATTTTCGTTGCTTGCTTCCCCAGTAGACGGCCCCTGTAGCACCTCGCAGAGTACGTCAATCGAGCACAGATGCTGTTCCACACTGTCCACAGCCGGTGCTGGGGCAGCCTGTGCGCCGTCCAAAGCCTGGGTGTCAGAGGAGGAGCCGGTGTCCATACCAACAGGTGCTGTTACTACCCGTGGGGGCTCAAGGAATGCCGCCATCAACATCGGAATACGCTGAGGACACTGCAGAACATGGGCCGTTATCGGGTCCAGTAAAGCATTCACGTCCGGTTGCGCACATGATGGGAGTGTCAAACAAAGGTCTAACACGCATTCTTCTCCGCAAAACAGGCATCGTAGGACAGGTAAGATGCAGTCCATCCAGACTGGTTGAAATGACAAGAACCAAGATGCACTTAGTTCTCTTAGGCGAGGCATGCCTAGATGTTGTACCATGCGGTCACGGTATTTACGCTCCAGGAGTGCTCTTTCCATCTCCTTGGTGACTGGTACGTCCATTGCGTAGTATATATAAAACAATCAGGATACCTGCTACTAAAAACAGGATGAGCGGAAATCCTCCAAAGATGCTTTCGAATACGGAGTGTATGAAGTTTGGTATAACTCCAAGTACCGTCTGAAAGGTGCTCAGAAGTCCAGAACCTATGGTCTTAAATGGATGGACTATGCCTGTCGTATCAGACATGTTAAAGATACGATTTACCATTTCTGCTAAATGGAAAGGGCAGTTTGTATGAATAAGCGCCTGTATCTCTGCCGAAGACCTTGCGATCTGGAGATCAAAAGTCTCTCGAGCGGAGGTTAAGGGCACAGACTTTTGTAAAAGTATGGCTTTCATTCTGCTTTGAGTATCAAACCGTATTAAAGAAACATTCAGTGAAGGCCATAACGGCGCCTCCCTGACTGTATGTGTCGGTGGAAACAATACTTGCATGCAACAAGTAACCCTGGAGCTCACGGTTACTAGATATGCGATGCCCGGGAGCATCCCCCAGCAGCCTTGACTGTTCAGCATCAAGTAACTCCCATTTGAAAGTAGCCTGAATGCTGGAGTAATCACTGCAGCTGGGGCACCCCTCAAATGGCAGGACAGGTTCGCTACAGAACCATTACAAGCTCCGTGCAGCATTATATCCTGGCATATGAGTGATCCACTTAAAGCGTTCTCACAGTTTGTACCGCTTAGAAACACTTCTCGATCCCCACTCCAGCATCGAAATCTGTATGGTAATACCCATGATTCCTTAATGTATTCCTTACCCATTTCTTCATATCTGCCTGCCTGCTTTTGTTCAAGGCAATACTGAAACTGAAAAGTAGTGACCGGTAGAGTTATGTGGCCATGGATTAGCCATTCTGTGGACGGTAATTCTGCCACTGTAAATGCTAATCTATCCAGTTTTTCAATACGCAGCATTGTATATTTTGCTCCCCTTTGTGCCATTTCTATCTGTTTATCTGTTAGATTGTATTCAGAAAACAGAGACGTACTGTTGATATAACGCCAAGGCACATAGCCTGCGCGCAAAGATCGCAGCGACCAGCTTAATAACATAATAGAACGTAATTGAGATTGCCCGTGTTGTAATATGGCCAAATCTTGTTCCAGTATGTCTATCGCAGAAGATACAATGTTGCCTAAGGAATATATGCTGGAGGTCAATGTAGTTAACCCATTGTCTACCATTGCTAGAGATTTTTCTAGATTTATACGGTCTATTTCACGTAACCTCTCTGCGGCCTCTTGTTGGGATATTTTCCATATTTCATTATAGACAGCATAATAGAAACGTTTCTGACGCGGCTTCCTGGGACCTAGTAAAAAATCCCTGAGATCCACATCCTGTGACAGTAAGGATAAGTGTTGTTTCACCTTTGTGAGTGTTGAGGTTTTTAGCCAATCAAGGCACAACTTCCCAACACTGTAGGATGTCACTACCCCTGGATGTTCTCTCTGTACATAACGTGGATCTGGCCTATGGAAAGTGAAACCTTCGGTTTTACCCATGAATCTCGCCTGACAACTTTTTGTGTTTATGGGCCAAATCAACCATTTCTTCCAATCGGGGTCTGATCTGTTGTATTGTATAATGTCAATCAACGTAATCTCTTTCTGTGATGTTATGTTACCCTCGGTGTATGATGGAGTTGGCAGCAGCGGTGTGTTCAAGTCTTTGTTAGTGGCTAGTCCAAGGCAAGACGTCTGTTGCACTGTCTCGTTCAAAAACATGATTTGTTGAGGGATAAGGCATGCTCTAAACAAAGCTTCTGTTCCCTGAACTTGCCATTCTCTAGTACCCCAGACTGATTTTAAGTCTATGGTGTCTTTCCATAAGTCGAAACCTTGTTCAGACAACTGGGCAATAAAGGAAGCAGAGTAAATCTGTTTGGTGTTTGTTAACATATTTTTCTGTGCTGATGTTGGTGCAACCTTATAATAATATGATGCTGGGTCAGATATATTAAACCCTGAAAAATATGGAAACTTTTGTGTTAATGTTTTTGAACTGCCTTTCGGCGGTGTTGGACAATGTTCCCACTGGTGGTAAGTGAACACATTTCTAGGATTTGCAGATTTATGCAGAAAGTGATGACCATAGTGTTGATAACAATACATTGTTTCGAAATCTGATGTACTTTCCAATGTTTCACTATTAGAAAATGCAGCAGTTTTTTCCAAATCAGACAACGTTATTTACAGTTTCAAAATCCCAATCATCGAAAATGTACTTGAGGTAATGATATCACTCAACGATATTTTAAATAAATGAGGAATTCTCAAAAGTTCGGTCGGACCAAATATATCGAAATCAACCTTGTCCCAAACTATACCATCAGGTATAGGAACTGCTGTAATGTTCACTGATGACAAGTCTCTTTGTTCTCGATGAGATGATGGATGTGGTTTTAAAATTAAATTCACCTTTTGGCTGCAGAGCTTTGTCGAAGGTATTTTCCATTAACAAGCATGCTAAAAACTATTACTAAGCCTAACCAGAAAAGAAAGAAAAGTATCCCGGTGATTACCCATAGTTCTACCCAAGGCGACACCAGGTAAGTCTTTTTAAGAAAGTTCAGAAAGTCTTTAACTTGCTGCTTGCGGGATTTTTGTGCTGGCATCGTTTCCGGTTCACTTGGATCCAAAGAAAACGTATCAAAGTTTATGAAGTAGCCAGAAGCAGTTCGATCAATTGTTGGTATTGCATCAGGATTTGTAGAAATCGTAGTTTGCTCTTGTTGAGGCATGTTGATGTAGACATCTGTATTTGGTCGAATTGAAATGTGTCTTTCATTTTGGTTCTGAATTTGAACTTCAGGTTCAAGGGGAACGAGTTCCATAGCATTATTGCATAGTCCATCATTCCGTTCAGGAGACTCTTCGAACGTGATGAGTCTTTCCGTTTGAACTTCTTGAATTGTAGCGAGAGGAGGGCGTCTTCTACTTTGGAGACCAAGTGGCCTACTACTCAGTATCGGCCACATAGTGTTTTTTGATTAGATCGATTGAGACACATTTTTTCTCCTTTTTTCCGGCAAGAGGCGGTAGAAGTACAGTTCTTGTTCCTTCAACTGCTAGAACCTGTACAGGCTTTCTGTATGATGGCCCAAATTCTTTCTTGTCCGCTATTTTCTCTCTGACCAGATCCCCGACTTTTGGGATCCAGACAGGTCTTGCCGTGACTGATTTGACTTCCCCAGTGGCGGTCTGCTTCATATGGACATTACTTTGTTGTGTCCTGGACTCATTTAGATCCTGTAAAACAGCCAAACGATCATGGATGTCAAAAGGCTTTTCATCCGCCACTGCGCCTTCACAATCAAGATCAGGTACCCACATTCTTGTCCCAAATAGGACCTCATATGGAGTGACCCCCCCTAGAGAACTTCTTGGCATGTTATTCAATGCTTGCTGCACTCCATACAGATGTTTTACCCAACTCTCACCCGTGCCTAATACTCTAGCCGTTAAAGATTGCTTTAAGTCTCCGTTTTTCCTCTCCACGACCGAATTTCCCTCGGGATGGTACGGAGATGAGTACCGCAATGCTACACCCAATCTTCGCATGGCCTCCTTGTAAGTCCGAGAGCTAAACGCAGGGCCCTGGTCAGAATGTAATGTGTCAATTGCGTATGTCCCTATAAAGACTCGCCAATCTTTTATAACAGTTCGAGCGTCAGCCGAGCGTTGGGGCCACACCCATAGGAATCTTGAGCAGGAATCCACTGCAACCATGATATACCTGTAAGCCCCATTTCTTTGTAAGGGGCCGCAGTGGTCCAAGTAAACACACGCTAGTGGTTTGTCAGATAGTAATAATGGTGTCTGTGCTGGACGTGTTACGATGGAACCTTTCATCTGCTGGCAGATGTCGCATTTCAAGACAGTCTTTAGTCTGCTTCGTTAACCCAGGCCACCAATAGCGTTGTTTCAATAAAGAAACAGTCGCCGTAACTCCTGCATGTGCAGAACCTATCCCTTCATGTGCTGCTAGAATTAAACCTAACCTACGATCCATGTTTGGAATTACTCTATCCCCCACTCCAGGAATCTGAGCAAATGGGATGTTATTGACATCTAACTTGTAGGAGTACGAGTGGAAACCCTTTTGGTACTGCTACTGTTTTTGCGAGAAGCAATCACAGCCACCATAATCTCACCGTCTATTCTCGTTTTAGAACGAGTGATTGCAGCTACGGAAGCCATGCGTACAGCCCCCTTTGCGGCTTCATCAGCTAATGAATTCCCTTCAACGTGAACGCCATCACGCTGATGACTCAGTGTATGTATCACTTGAGCTCTCGGTAGTTCGGTTTTCAACTCCACTACCTGTTCCCATAGCATTTTATGCTTAATTGTGCCACCTTTTGCATCTTTAAACCCGTTTTGAACCCAGTGCTGCAAATATTCATTATATGACTGTACACAGTAAAACGAATCGCACACAATTAGTGTGGGGTATTCTCGATCTGTATTTACCAGTGCCAGTATCAAGGCTTTTAATTCTGCCAGCTGTGCCGTTCAGTCTCCTAGAGATTGCGTTTTTGTGCAACTTGGGTGGAACTTTCCATCCCGCATGCGACCTTTAACGATTGCGCTTGCCGCGCTATATTGTTGCTTACTTCCTATGGCCGGTTGAGCAGATCCATCAGTGTAAATTATATATTCATACTGATCTAGAGGCATTATTTCGTTTGGCAGAGGATATTCTTGTTCGTATTGCAGAAATGCTTGTGTCTTTAAATTTGGGTCGTACCTGTATTCCACATCTGTTGCAGTGAGAGAATTAGCCCATTGTATCCATCTTGGATGTAAGGCTTTAGCGTTAGGAACGCTTGCCTTTGTCGCAGCCTCTAAGGCTGGAAGTGGAGTCACTACTATTATTTGTTTCCCCTGAGCCAGTGCTCTTTCTCTCACTACAGCAGTTTGTACTGCTGTCAGAATCTTTTCTGTAGATGCGAAGCGCATCTCAGCATTTGTGTACAAATGTGAATTATATGCAATTGGTACAGTTTCACCTTCATTATATGTTAGATAGGTGTACCCAGATTGACCAGCAACTATACGGATCATCAGGTTGCGTACGTTTACGCGTGTCTGTAAGTGTTTGGAAGCTATCATGTCAGCTTGTAAGGAACGAAGGATATCTGTGTGTTCCTGTGTCCATTGTCTTTCTGAAAAATCAGGTTTTATTAAATCGTAGAAAGGTTTTACTCTTTCCGCGTAATCCAAAATGCATGTTCTGACAAAGTTCAGGAATCCCAGGATTGATTGTAAGTTTTTCAATGATTTTGGAGGTTGGAGCAGCGCTCATTTTTCTAAAAAAATTGGCTGCCAGGCTTTTCCCTTCACTTGAAAGCTCATATCCTAAAAACAGGACCCTGAGGTGGGCAATTTTTGATTTTTTAAAGTTGAATTTGTAGCCCTCAGATGCAAATCCCAAAATTATGGTATTCACTCTGTTCAAGTGCTCCTCTAGGTCATCGTCCGTTAGATAAATATCATCCACATAGGACAATGCTTCTTCATCCAAATTTTGAAGTAACTCAGTTACTCTGGCCGAAAACAACCCCGGGCTGTTCTTATAACCCTGGGGGAGTCGACAAAATTGACGCTGGGACCCTAGCGCTGAGAATGCTGTTAGATACCTGCTTTCAGGCACTATATTTTGGCAGAAAAATCCATTTGAGATATCAAGTGTCGTTTTATATTTTTTCCGCACAATGTTATTCATTAATGCGGCACTGTGTGCATTTTGGACTGCAAATGTCTTAGTGCAAGTGTTTAAATGTCTATAATCTAAAACTAAACGATATGAATTGTCAGGTTTCATGACCGGAAACAAAGGATTATTCATCAATGAGGTGCAATTTTCGATCACCCCTTGGTATTCAAGTTGATCTAAGATTTCCCTGACCTGTTTTTTAGCTTCTTGCTTTATTGGATACTGCCTCTGTGCAGTTGGAGTATTTTTTAAAGGAATTATGTGGTGGGTTGAATCCTCATCCCATCCAACATGGTTTTTGTATAATGCAGGGGCTTGGGCTACCGCCCACTCCTGCGCATATGTGTGTTTTAGGTGCCTGGGAATATGGTCTGAGAATGCCGGTAAAATTACTGTTTCTCCCTTAGGGCAATCCATGACGAATGTTGGTGGCCAATCTTGTTCAGCTAACAAAATGTCATAGCCAAATGACAGATTCTCCCAAAAGAGACCTCTAACTGTCCTAAATTTGTCCCCCTCCATTTGGAGTGTTATTTCATATTACTTATCTGGGACACTTACCCTAGTATCTGGTGTCTCTACCGTGATATAATCATTCAAGTCCGCTGTCACCAGAAATTCCATCAGGTTCTGGCGAGCTATTGTTACTTCTGCCGCACTGTCTAGCATTGTCAGAGCCCATTCCCCGTTCAGTAGTCGAGTCCTCAGAATTTTGGGCATTTCTGATCTTTAGACCTGCAACCTTCTTCTTTTTGAACAGCCCGTCTTTTGCTTCGGTTTCTCTTCTTTTTTAGAAGTGTAATCTTGAGCGTGCTGCTTGTCTCTGGACTTTGTACGCTCTTCTTGTCTGTCTGACCGTCCTTCCCTCTCTGAGTTTTTCGATGAACCCTGAAAGGAACGAGAGGAAAGTGTATCAGTATCCTGACACCTGTCAGGTTTCCTAATATTATCCCTATTCCTAAGGTTATACCTCTTTTCGGAGGGCTCCTGTGGAGGAGATCTACCTCTGGATTGAGATCTGTTTCCTTTAAAGTTTTGTTGTTTTTTATTGTCCCACTTCTTCTTTGTTGAAGCAGGTATCTGCTTAGAAGTGTCCTTTTCAGGACTGCCCATCAGTTGTGGTTTTAAAGCTTTCGTCCACCCAAACTGTCTCTGCCTAATTCTGCATATGCAGTTTCAATTATTTTCGGTAGTTCGTGTTCTTGTTCTAAAGGACTGAACTCCCTTAGGCGTTGGCGGATAGCCACTGAAGCCGCTTCCCCTTTAATATTCGCTAATATTATGGCTGATACCTGGGCATAGTTACCTAGTAACTTCATCCCTAAGTTCAGAGCAGGCTCTGCTCCGTACTCGTTTTGTATTTGTCTCAATACGTCTGGTACTACTGCTAATGACGGGATACCATGAGTTCTGGTATAAATGGCAGCAAAGACTGTACCCCAAGTGGTACAATCCTCTATTTGTGGTGTTATCCCCATGGGCAAGCAGATTGTTAGTATTCTGTGTTTTTCATACGGGGTAGTATTCGGGAATACTGCCTCTAGCTGTGTTATTTTCTGAGCTACCCAGAATGGCATTTGTTCACGTTTTGTGGGCATTTTACCCATCACCGCGTGTAATGTTTGTGGTGTGATTTTAGGTGCTGTACTCTGAGCTTGAGTTCCACTTGTTGCAACTATTGCTGGGTGGACTGTAAGTGTCCTCATGACGAATTGCGTCAAGTTTCTGTAAATTTTTATTAATTCTTTGTGTTGTGTGAGTAAGTCTCCCCGTGGCATTGTTTCGATGTCAGGATGAGGTGTGTAGGCCGCTAATATTGCCCCTTCTCTTCCGAGCGGGCCAAGTCTCACTCTTCTTCTTATGTGGGGTAGGGCGCCTTTAAACCAGTATAAGTGTTCCTGGTACATGAGCGGAACCTCAATGTCCTCAAACGGACAATATTCCGCTGGTGCATCTCCTTCTGTGTTTGAGTGAAATGTTTTTGATCTTGCATTTGCTGCTGGAAATGTAACCCACGAATAAAATACCTCTGTTCTATATGATTCGTGTGCCTCAATCACGAAAGCTACTATACCACCTCTGGCTGTTACACCATGCGCAAGTAATTTCAGGGTGACTGTATTTCTAAAATTTGCCGCAATCTGTATTGCGTTTGCATCATCCTCATCTTCTGAGAGGGGCAGTGCTTGCTGTAGTGGATCTATTTCCTCGTTAGTCATTGTGTATAGAACACAGAATGATTTCCCAAGGGATCTAAGATAAGGTGTTTATGCACACTTTTAGGAACACTGTGTCCTTCAAGCCTGATTAACCAACAGCCAAAAAATAGGATTTTTTAGCCTACTCAGCTGTGGCGGAGTTTGTGCCCACCCACTCCAGACGACTCTGGTGTTTTGTGAGTAGAGGTCTCTGAGAATAGCACGACTGAACTACTCAGATTCTACTGTTAAATAAGTACCCAACCAACGTTGGCGGCACCATGTTGTGTAGTTCCTATATAACCTATACAGGATCTGTGCGTTTGGATAACATAAACTGTGGGATTGGTGGAAGACTGATTCCGTGCACCCCACCGGATACGTTAGCCTATCTGTATCAGCTAGCTCACAGTGCCACTATAATCTCCTCTTACCAAGGAGAGAATAGATTCTGGTAACCTCAGAACATGACAACCATGATCCCTCAGGATCGTGGAAACAATATACTACCTTTCGCTCAGTCACTCGTGCTCACTTAGTTTGTCTCAGAGAGATACACAGAATAAACAGGCTGGGCGTTTTCAATAAGTATTTATTGAACAGTTGTTATTCTAGTGTAGAATAGATGAGCTGCAACAACCATTAGACAGTAGCAGAGATATATGATTAGAAGTACTACGAAAGTAAAGGGATGGTAAAGTTCTACCATCTTGCAGAAATCATGAATATATACAAGTACATAAAATACATGATAAAAAGTGCGTACTCCTACAATGCCTTCCTAACTAGATGTACCTAAATGTACCTAGCATCTGTGTAGGTGTTATGCCAAGAATCCCTCTAGGATCTAGTCAACCCCATAACCTGAGAATGAGAGAATATGGGACCCGTCCTGGTCTCGAGTTGGACATCCCGCGAGGGATGTTAGACCACTGCGAGCTGGAGTGTCTGCATGCAGGAACCTCAGCGTCTCTGGTCAGTGTGTCAGCTGGGAAGTCTCGGTCTCCTCTATCCTTCTAAGCAAGATGTGATGTATATATACCCATAGGTCTCCCCAGGGGTCCTACCTTGCTGTGTTACTGTGTCGGCCTAAAGGATGACGTCGGGCCTGAACTTTATACAGAGATATTATACAGGAGATGTTAGTCCTGCTGTGCTTCCAAGAAGCCTCATGCATAATGTATGAGATTCGAACTAAGGGGAAACCCGCGTTCTGAATGCAGTGTCGTATCTAGGTAAAAGGTCAGTCCCTAAGAACCGTTATGTATGTAATGTAGGGACGAATATAGGTGAAAGGTTGCAATGTTACCTGCGCCTATATAGGGTACCTATATGGAATATACCACCATATGTCAGTTAGGCCCTGGTCCTTCAGCCACTCCACCCCCCTAAAGAATGCGGCCCAGTTTGGCTATGTCTTTGCGCTGATCTATCTAGCTCGTTGTCTAGAACAAGGTTTATATCTCCCCCCACCAGGACCAGGTGGTTCGGGGTCCCCATAATCTCTGTTAACCGCCCTGCGAAGGAAAGATTCCTGCCTCTCATTAGGTGAGTACCTTCAAGCTCCTCACCCACGCACACAAAGCACTCCACAACTCCGGACCAGCCTACCTCAACAGACGACTCAGCTTCTACACCCCCACCCGCCAGCTCCGCTCGACCAGCCTCGCCCTCGCCACAGTCCCCCGCATCCGGAAAACGACCGCCGGCGGCAGATCCTTCTCCACTTCGCCGCCAAGACCTTGAACACCCTCCCCACCAACCTCCGACAGACCCAAGACCTACTGGCCTTCAGAAGACTCCTCAAGACCTGGCTCTTCGATCAGTAGCAGCACCACCCCCTCTTCCCCCAGCGCCTTGAGACCCTCGCGGGTATGTAGTGCGCTTTATAAGTGACATGATTGATTGATTGATTGATTGAGTACAGAGTGGCTATTCTGATTGAGCCCGACCCTATGAGTAGCGAGTATGCCAGCATCCTGCCCATTATTTCGGCTTCCTTAGATATCACCTTGCCCCTGAAATGTCGTGAAATCAAGATAGCTACCCCAGCCGATTTGTTCAAAAGGGATGAGAAATACTGATGAGGGAAGGAATGGGAGCGAAGCTTATGTTCGTCCCTGGGGAGAAGATGTGTCTCTTACAGTAGACAGATATGCGCCCTGGAATTCTCTAGATACAATGGAATTGAATTCCTTTTCAAGGAGTGATTAAGACCCCTGATGTCCAGGGTGAGTACTATTAATCTGTCAGGCATTAGTGGAATAGGTTTGCTGTGGGAGCCTCCCTTGGGTGTCGGAGTGAGTGGGTGGGCAAGGGAAGTGATAAGCTCCATGTATCAGGGTGGTAGCATCTGAGGTGCGTTTGAGGCATTTCCGGGTCCAACTAAAGACAAACAACAATAATGCCCAAACTCTTGGCGAGAAACAACAAAAAGCTAAAATTAGCATGAGTACTGTCAATGTCCGCATCCTGCAGGTCCATGGTGCTCACAATATGGGGTCCGTGGACGTGGCCTCCCCACCCCACCCGGGCCCACCCCAGCCAATTCAAAGAGCAGTGTGGCAATGCAGAGGTGAAGCTGGGAGAGAGGAGGAGAGCTAACAAAGAGGAAAAATCAGGAGCCACTGGTGAGGCCCCCCTATATGGCATCAGGGCATCATAGGCCTGGATGATTCTCCGGATAGTGAGTCAGTAACTGCGTGCCTCTCCTTGGCTATGGTCTCTGAATCTGGACGCAGTTCAGTCGTGGGGGATCTCATATTTCCCTGACCTCGGTTTCTCTTCCTGTTGGGGTCCTGGGGCTCGGCCTGTGGAAATTCGGCCATAGTCTCCGTCAGTCCAGAATGCGGCATTCCTCCTCCAGCGGGCGTGTTTGATGCAGTTTCCCTCCATGACAGAATATTAGATGGAAAGGGTGGCCCCACGAGTATTGTACTCCTGCGGCTCGAAGATGCGTGTTGATTGGGCGGAAGGCTCTGCGTTTGTGGAGGGTAATGGCTGCGAGGTCTTGGTAGAGAACTGGATGTTGGCCCTGATGTTGTAGTGGGTGTTTGTCTCTGGCCCAATGGAGGATGCGCTCTTTCAAGGGGAAGTCGTGAGCCCAAGTTAGGATGTTGGGTGGTGGGGGGGCCGGCGAGCGTCTGTCGAGCTTGGTGTCCTTTTCTGGGGGGGGCCTCCAGGATAGAACAAAAGAATTCCATCACAAAGGAGGTGATGTCTGCTCCCTCCACCCTGGAGGAGTCTCGTATGCGGATGTTATTTCGGTGTGTTCTGTTTTCCAAATCTTCGTTGTGGGCTTGGAGATCTAGGTGCTGGTCCCTGAGGCATAGACTTTCTTGCTGTAGTTGTTCTAATTCTTCCTCTCTGCTTGCCTCGTGGTCCTCCAGGGTGGAGATTCTGTCCCCAAGCCCATCTACGCCCCGCCGGACATCTTTTAGTTCTTGAGCGAGCTCTTTCTTAAAGGATTGAAGATCTTCACGGAGGGAGGCGAACAGCGACTCCAGATAAGGGCGAGTGATCAGGTCCTCCGGAACGCCTACGCTGGTGGGCCCATCGGAGGATGATGTTGATGATATATCACCCATTTGGGCCCCAGAGGGTTTTAGGAGCGTGTCCTTAAGGTTGCGGTCCTTCTTCACCCTCCCAGTCGCCATCTTAAGGGATAGGAGGGTTCCCAGAAGTTAGTCTAGACAAGGTGTTATTAGAAGACTAGGTGATCCTTCCCAATGCGCCTACTGGTCTGGTGTGTCCAGGGCAGTCTGCCTAGTCAGGTCCAGCTGTCCGGTCTCAGGTGCCAGTTCGAGTTGCTTGCCCTGTGAGTGCTTCCCAATGGTGGCAGGTGGACTGGTCCGCGTCGTCGCTCGTGGGGGGCTCGGGTGTGCGATAGGCCTGCCGGGCTCGGCTTCACTAGTGTCACAGAGACGTGTCTTCCCTCCAGCTTAGATGGGAACGGGCCTCAGGAGCAGCCGCCATCCGTGTGTGCCAGGTAGTCTAGGCGATGGCCTGGCAGAGGCTTCACTGTTAGGTTCTATACTGGCCCAGCAGGCGTTAGGCAGTAGCAGGGCTGCTCTGGATGATTCCCCGGGAAGAAAAGTCAAGCCCTCCCTGTTCAAAGGGGCTCCGTGCTTTACACTCCATGCTTGCCCCGACTTGGGAGTTGGCCTCCTGTGTTTCCCCTCGCCAGGCGATGTGGTGTTCCCAGGGGCGTGGAGGTGTGTAGGCCCCAGAACCCGGTCAGGGGTTCGCCTTGATGTTTTAGCCAGCAGTGGTGGTGGTGCGACTATCCCTGGGGACGGTCAAGGAAGCAAGACCGCACCCCTCTTTCCCACGGGTACCTTGCTGGAGTTTCTTGTGTTAGGCCTCGTGGGGAAGCCCTGCTTGATACAGTCCGACGGGCCCCCCACGCTAGGATGAAGGCGTCTCCCAGAGTCTGCTGTATCAAGAGGCCTGTATTATCCCGGACAACCCCTGGTTGAGCCTACCGCCACTCCTTAGGGCCGCAGGGTGCCCCTTTGTCTGCCGCTCAGCTTGGGGCCGCCGCATGCCCCCAATTCATCCTGCTGCGGGCATCCTCAGTAGCTCCTCCTCTCTCCGCGGTCGGTTGTCCAGAGGAGCGCCGGGGTGGTGATCTGTCCGCCGCTTATCCCACAGGGGAGGCGGCCTGTGTGTATGATGGTGGAGGACGTCCCCGGGCCAGTTCGCACTGGAGGAGGGTTGACGTCAGGCCATCGGCGCAGAGGCCACAGTGCTCGTGGCCTCGTCCGGCTATCTCGGGCTTAGATACAGCGAGCCAGGGCCTCAACTGCCCTCCGGACGGTCCTCTCCGTACGGTGAGGCTTCCGCCGGTGCTCATGTGCACCAACCTCAGAAAGCATCGCTCTAAACGGCTGGAGCCAGTGGTGGGGAGCAGAGAGACCAGTAGACATGTCTCATCCGTCTGCCATCTTGGCCACGCCTCCTAAAAGTTCTGGAAATTTAGAGGCTACAGACACTAGCTTTAATGGTCTTGCTCAGCAGGTTCAACATACACTTCCTAATTTTTTCAGCCATGCATTGTAAGAGGTTCAGAATTTGGAAGACAGGAGCTTCTACTTCATCTACTCCCACAGCTGCAAACCTCTCTTATGTTTTACTTGATAAATTCTCTGGATAGACTGTCGTTTTTCCAAAAATAGAGGAAAATCACTTTAGGCCAATGGATCCATCAGAGTTTGGAAAAGGGATATACTCTCTTGTTTCTGACATAATCCACACATGTACCCGACAGCCCCCCCCACCTCAACAAACATCGTAAAGAAAGAGGGAACAGCTCTTCTTCACAAGGGAACCATAGAGATAGTTTTGTTGTTAGAAAGAGGAAGCATTTCCTGCATTATTCCCAAGTGGGTGGCATGATTATGAGCAATTTTAAACATTTGGGGGTCGATTCCGATTCGGGCCGGAAATCTCTCCGACCGAGCCGGACCCGGAGAGATTTCCGACCGAATCGGACCCGTGCAGTCCGACCGAACGAGTACGATGCGTCCGTATGTTATCGGACACGAGTCGGGTCGGACTCCCATAGAAGTCAATGGGAGCCGGTCGTACAACGCGTACGCGGGCTCCCATTGCCCTCAATGGGTGCGAGGCGGACAAGGGCGCCCCCTACAGCGAGTACGCCGCGAGCGCCGCGCGGCGTACACGCACAGGTAGAGGGGACCCTTGGGTCCCCCTGTGTGCGCCTCGCACGGGTACGCGTACAGGGGGTCCGACACGGACCCCCAAAGTACGGCTCCGACAGCGAGTTCGAGTCGGACGGCGCGAGTCGGTCGGAGCGGTCGAGGTGCGCATCGTACTTACCCGGCCGGAAAACGTCTCCATTGCGCGGTGCGAATCGGGTCCGAGCGAGTCGGTCGGAGCGGTTCGAGTCCGAGCGAGTCGGTCGGAGTTGTCGGGACGCCCGGACGAGTCGGTCGGCGAGTCGCATCGTACTCGCTCGGCCGGACCCGCGTACGGTTCGGTCGGGAAACAGGCTTTCGCATGGCTTTTTTCCCGACCGAATGGTATTGGGTCCGCCTCCGACCGAGATCGGAATCGGCCCCTTGGTTTCTCAACATATTCTTGAGAAAAGGAAAGTTCTCTTGCCTCTTTAATAGCAAGATTAGATGGTCTATCTCAACCTACTAGATGTTTCCTTCCAGAGATTGATCAGAAAGTGTTAGAGTGTCTGACGTTTGTAATGAGCAAGGTGGGGTTCCCCCTACATGCATTTAAAGTCTTTATTAAGGGAGACATACAGCCCTCACAAGTTGTCACATTCAAGGACAGATATTTCAGTGGGCAGATATTACATAAAGTCTACACCGCATAGGCAAGTAGCTTTCCATTCCTTGGAAAAGGATTGCATGCTACAGGCAGTGCTAGCACTAAGCAATATTCGGAGTCAACCTTTTCCTCCACCTCTTGAGCCAGGAAAGTCCTGTCAAAACTCCGTCTGTGAAGCAGCACTGCAGTATTTAAGCAGGCACAGGCAGTTGCATGTGCACCGACCGTGGTGAGTATTGATTGAATAGTTGACTCTTTAGTTCCTTCAGGAAGGATACTTCCTGCTGGAAACAAATGAAACGGAGCAGACAGCTTCATCTACTTTCCTTTTGATACTCCCACGGACCACTCAAAGGAACAAGAGATGGAAGAGTCTAATTTGAAAAGGAGAGAGCAGCAGTGAGACAGGGTTCTTAGGATAGTACTATTATAAAAACAGCACATGCAGGTCCAAACAGGGAGTCCGAGTGGAGAAGCAGAGAATAGAGTGATATGTCCTTCTCTTTCTCTACAGGCAAGCCAGGGGGCATCACACGGAGCTAGATGGGAGTATATGCCCATGTTTTACTTGATATGGGGAGAAGGCAGACAGGAGTAGCAAGAACCAGAGTGACATGGCTTCTTTCTCTACAGGGAGGATGGAATTCTACCTCTGAGTCCATCTCATCAACCTCACTTGTAGTAAAATGTTAACAGATACTCATAGGGCCTGATTCACAGAACTAACTTACGTCAAAAACGTAAAGTTAGTACTTTTTGGTATTCACAGAATACACTTACTCAATTTGGTATTCACAGAATGAACTTACTCATTTCGGTATTCACAGAAGTTAGTAGTCCTAACTTTAAGACTCCTAAATGCCTTCTGTGAATACCGAAAGTCTTAAAGTTAGGATTTTTCTCAGTTTAGGAGTAGTAAAGTTAGGACTCCTAAATGCCTTCTCCTTTACTACTCCTAAACTGAGAAAAATCCTAACTTTAAGACTTTCGGTAGTCACAGAAAGGCATTTAGGAGTCCTAAAGTTAGGAGTCCTAACTTTACTACTCCTAAACTGAGAAAAATCCTAACTTTAAGGCTTTAGGTATTCACAGAAGGCATTTAGGAGTCCTAAAGTTAGGAGTCCTAACTTTACTACTCCTAAACTGAGAAAAGTCCTAACTTTAAGGCTTTCGGTATTCACAGAAGGCATTTAGGAGTCCTAAAGTTAGGAGTCCTAACTTTACTACTCCTAAACTGAGGAAAATCCTAACTTTAAGACTTTCGGTATTCACAGAAGGCATTTAGGAATCCTAAAGTTAGGAGTCCTAACTTACGACTCCTAAACTGAGAAAAATCCTAACTTTAAGACTTTCGGTATTCACAGAAGGCATTTAGGAGTCCTAAAGTTAGGACTACTAACTTCTGTGAATACCGAAATGAGTAAGTTCATTCTGTGAATACCAAAATGAGTAAGTGTATTCTGTGAATACCAAAAAGTACTAACTTTACGTTTTTGACGTAAGTTAGTTCTGTGAATCAGGCCCATAGTGTATTGAAACCTTGGAAAAACACATAGGGAATGAAGAGGGTAGCTCTATAAAGACCAATAGAAACTGACGTAATTAGCAAACCCACATAATATGAAGTACTGTTCCTATGTGAGATGTTCCTACCTTAATAAAATAGGTGTATCATAAGTCTACATATTTCTGCTTGACCAGAAGTGTTTATTAAACAGCCGAAGCACAACAGAGAGCATTTCCAATTTATAGTTCTACTGTTTGGCATGTTGTTTGCTCCCAAAGAATTCACAAAGGTGTTAGCAGTCGCCCACTGTCATTGTCAAATTGTTCTCTTGATCAATATCTGGACAATTGGCTTCTAATAGACCAAATGTCACAGTTAGTGTCATCACTTGGAGGTGTTGCACCGTATAGGCTTCTCAGACAAGAAAAACTAATTTTGTGTGCTGTATTTTCAGGACCCCACCTCACTAATGCTTACCTTTCTATAAAGGATGAAGAGTATTCAGAGTCTGATTAATCTGTTTTTAGAGAATTGACTTCAGGCAGCAAAATCAATGCCGTGTTTACTGAAACTAATGGAGTCTTGTATTTTCCTGGTGTCTGAGATTCATGTTTTTTAGTTTTAAGGCCAACTAACTATAGGATCCAGTTGAGGAGACTCCTGCTCTCCAGTCTGTTCTGCAATGGTGAGCTTTTCCACAAAACCACTTGTTTTGAGCCTTTTAGCCGCTCCCATGGCTGCAAGTGTTAGTGGTTTCAGACTTAAATCATATAGGGCCAGATGTATGTAGCTAGCATTTCGCGATTCCCTAATTGCGAATTACAAGGATTTGCAATTAGGAAATCGCAAAATACAATGTATGAAGGTGTATAGTACACCTTTTGCGATTCCTAGGGGGTCGCAAATGACCTACCTCATGAATATTAATGAGGTAGGTCGCAATTTGCGACCCCCTAGTAATAGCAAAAATAACGGGGATGGTGGCCTGCTGAGATCAGCAGACCACCATGTCCGTGATTGCTTTTCAATAAAGCAATCTTTTTTTTTTTGTAAAGCAGCCTGTTTTCCTTAAAGGAAAATGAGATGCTTTACAAAACGAAAAATGAAAAGTTTTCTTTTCATTTTTTAAGAGCAGGCAGTGGTCCGGGGGACCACTGCCTGCTCTTAAAAATGGTTTTACAGTGGGGCGTGGCCAAGATGGCGATCGTGTAGGATGTGCCTACCCGTCGCTCCGGCCCGTGATCCAGGCCCGAGACCCCTAGCATTCTCGGCGTCGTTGTAAAACACACGCCTGACACCTCTAGCCTTGCCTCTGACCGGCCGGAGTCCTCTGGTGCCCGCGATCGCCCTGCGGGGTGCCGTAGCCGGCCGGCTTGAGCCGCGATGCTCCATCTTGAGCGGTGAGACTTGCGGCCTGCCCCTGGTGCCGAGAATGGAGGAGCTGCGGCCCGCCGCGCGCCGAGCGGGGGCCGGACCCGCGAGTGGCGCTGGACCCAGCGTGCGTGCAGAGAAGATTGGAGGTGAGAGCGGCAGCCGGTAGGGGGGAGGTTCGGCCCCCCGCGAGGCGCTACCAGCGAGGACTCCCACCTGCTGTGGACACGGGACACGGCGCAGACCGGCCGAGATCCCCTCCGGGCCCTGGCAACCGTCACCTGCCCCCCAAGTACCTCGGGAAGCGGGCGGTGAGCAGCCAGAGAAGTAAAGTTGGGCCCCAGAGACAGCACTGCAGGCCATGGATATTGCTGAGACCAGGTGGTGAGGCCCTGCCGGCCCTGGCACGCCACCTGCGACCGGCGGAGGACCCTGACGGCCAACACAGAGACGGCCCACTGGCTGAGGGCGTTGGGGCATCTTGAAGCCGTTGTAGCAGGGGAGGCCCTCCTCATCTTTTTGTGCTCCAGGCTGAAGAGACCCTGAGACGTGGGGGAGCCATCTGCCCCGCGTCCACCCCGGCCCCTGACGAGCTACACTGGGTGGGAGCCCACCATAGTAAGGAGACGCCCGGGCCAGACACGGAGGCCCCACCAACGGCGGGGCGAGGGGTGCGACAGCGAGGCGCTGGTAGACCCAGTCACGACGAGAGGGAGCCAGATTGCGGGCACGCACGAGATCGTCCCCCTGCAGCAAGATGGCGGCCGCCGCCAAGCAACGGAAGGAGAGGTCAGTGAAGGAGCTCCTTCTCAAACCCGGGACAGGGGGGTCTGAATCACCTAGAGTGAAGGGAGGCTCCCCGACGACCCAGGAACAGAGCGAAGCGGACGTCCCAGTCACGCGGGGCATCCTCGAATCCCTGTCCACCACCCTAACCGGGGAATTCCACGCCATGAAGAAAGAACTGGCGGCTGAGCTCCGAGACCTGCGCAGAGACATTGACTCAGTGGGAGTACGCGTGGATGAACTGGAGACGCAGACAACAGCCAGGGATGACGAGGTGTCTCATCTCCAACAAGAGGTACTACGCCTTCAAGAACAGCATATAGACATCCAGGCCCATGCGGAGGACCTGGAGAACCGCTCCCGGCGGAACAATATTAGAATTCGAGCGGTTCCGCAGGGCCTGGAGGGAGAGAATGTCGAGGGCTTCGTCAAGGACCTGTTCCGGTACATCCTGGGGGCCCCTCCCGAGCAACGCATCAAGCTAGTTTGGACACATTGCGTCGGACCTAAACGACCGGCGACGGCCCCCCCTCCTGACATCTTGACTTGTGTCCACGATTTTCAACTCCAAGAGCAGATTCTACGCGAGGCCCGAGCCAAACACCCCCTTGATTATCGTTCCTGCAGGCCTCTCTTATTCCAAGACTTGGCAGCCTCCACATTGCAGAAAAGGCGGGAGTTCCGACCTGTCACAGAGCTCCTTCGCTCCAGAGAGATCTCCTACTCTTGGGGGCATCCGTTTAGGCTAATCTTCAAATTGGAAGGCCGGCTGCGCCAGGTGCGCTCCCTCCGAGAGGCGACATCCCTCCTGCAGCTGCCAGACATGGTCGACTCAGCGCCCTAGAGAGGGGCGCCCCTGGGCGAGAGAAACAACGCAGCAAGATGGCACCGGGTGGGGAGGTCCCCACCACGTACCCGCCCCGACCCAGAGGCAATGGCAGCAGAACGTAAGGCCGTCCCTAAACTCGTTGGCGGGGACTCTAATCACGGCTGATTGAGGTGGCAGGGTTTTGATCTGTTTAGCTAACATGACACCGGGATGTGCATTGCCTTAACTTATCGGGTCTGGGGGGGGCCGGGGCGGCGGGTGGTTCCTGCAGTCCGTCTCTCGTTCCTCCATGGGGCTGACCGCCCAGGACAATGATCGACTCCCACTGTTGTGGTCAAGTGTTCTTTGTTTGTTTATGACTGTTTTGGGGTTTTTTCTTCCTCCCTCATATTGCTTCAGTGGGTTACTTGATGATTTGGCTTTCCCTTTCTTCCTGTGGGTCCGAATGAGCAGTGGGTGGGATTGGTGGTCTTTTTATGGTTCCTCTGGGGATGGCTGGTATTAGACTAATATCCCTGAATGTCAAGGGGCTCAACAACCCCACTAAACGGAGGGCTATTCTGTCCTACTTGGAGAACTCAGGGGCTCACATTTGTCCCCTTCAGGAGACACACCTCTTACCCACGGATACACACCGACTGCTCTCTAGGGCTTTCCCTCACCAGCTATTCTCCTCCAGGACCAACAAGACGGCAGGCGTAGCTATTCTGGTATCTAATAAATTTCCAGACCGACTAGGTGACAAACAGGCTGAGATAAAAGGCCGACTATTGGCATACTCCTTTACACTGGGCACATCCCACTTCACAGTCGCTACTGTTTATGTCCCTAATGAGGGTCAAGAGGGATTTCTGAGGGAGGCGGTGCACAAGTTAACCTCTATACCAGACAGATCGATCCTACTAGGGGGATTTTAATTTGGCCTTTGATGACACAGATTGACAGATCGGTGCAGAGATGGGGTCAGGCGGAGCATTGTCCACCTCAGGGAAACGCTTACTGAGTGAGGCGGGCCTCACGGATGTTTGGAGACTTCGTAATCCACGCTCCAGAGAATACACGTTCTATTCCCATCCCCACAAATCGTACGCACGGCTTGATTATATCCTCACATCCGACACACTGACCCAACAAATACAAACAGCTGAAATACTCCTGTGCCCATTGTCCGACCACTCCGCAGTGCAAATCACACTGGCCCTCTCCAATGATCGGCCCACACGTAGGTTCTGGCGCCTGCGAGAGACTATGCTTCAACGCCCCTCTGTAGTCCAGCAGGTCGACTCCTGTATTGCCACCTATCTTGCCCTTAATGATACCCCTGCAACACGGATGACTAACCTATGGGAGGCCTTGAAAGCAGTTGTCCGAGGGGAACTACTGGGTATTGCAGCCGCGGACAATAAAGCTAGACGAGAGAAGAGGGAGCGACTTATGGGAGAGGTGACGGAATTGGAACGTATCCACCAACGGACAGGGGCGCCTAGGGTTTGAGACAGCTCACGGCAGCTCGGGCACAGTTGGTGGGTCTTGACGGGGACAGGGCTGAGTTTGCCGCCCTCCGCCTGAAGCACACCTTTTATGTGGGGGAGATAGGTGCGGGAGGCTCCTCGCCAATAAGCTGCGGGCAACTGTCCCGCGTTACCGGAATCTTGGACCGACAGAGCCGCGAGCTAGACAATGACCATGAAATAGCTGACGCATTTCGTTCCTTTTACGAGGACCTATACTCAGCGCAGTCGCTACCCGCTGACAGCCCCGCACAGTATTTAGAGGGGGCCCAGACGGCGAAACTCGGACAAGGTCAAGCGGCAGACCTTGCTGCTCCTATTAGAATTGAAGAGGTTATTGCAGCCATTTCCCGCTTAAAACTCCACAAGTCCCCAGGACCTGACGGCTTCTCTTCCGTGTTTTATAAGAAATTTTGCCCGGTCCTAGCCCCACTGCTGGCGCGTCTTTTTAACTCTATAGGCACGGGCCTGGAGGCGACACTACCTTCCACTATGTTGGAGGCCTTGATTACGGTTATACCCAAGCCCGGCAAGGATCGACGCCTATGTGCCTCCTTCCGCCCTATCTCACTCCTCAACGTGGACTTAAAAATCTTCACTGGGACTTTAGCGCAGAGGCTCTCTTCTCATCTCCTGGACTGATAGACCCTGATCAGTCCGGGTTCGCTACCCGACCGCCAGTGCCCGGATAATACCAAGCGACTACTCCATCTAGTAGACCGATCGGAACGCTTTCGGCGGAGCGCATGATCTTCTCAGTCGACGCAGAAAAGGCGTTTGACAGGGTCCACTGGCCCTATCTCCGGGCAACACTCTCACATTTCGGTCTCCCAGACCGATTTATACAATGGGTGTTTTGTAACTACGCGAATCCCGCCGCCACGGTGCGGGTGAACGGGACTGCCTCGCAAACCTTCCCTATCCGCAGGGGGACGCGCAGGGCTGCCCTCTGTCGCCACTCCTATTTGCTCTGTATATGGAGCCTATGGCTCAAAGAGTCCGGGCCGACCCAGTCATCAGAGGGGCACGGTTCGGGGGGACGGAGCACAAGCTTAGTCTTTATGTGGACGATGTGGTGGCCACACTGGAGCAGCCCCGGGAGTCTTTTCCGGCCCTTTTGGTGGAGCTAGACAGCTTTGCCTCAGTCTCCGGGTTCAAAATTAACGTGCACAAATCTCAGGCACTTGCTCTCTCGTTATCTCCTGACACGTTGCGGCTACTACAGCGCTCTTGCCCGGGAATCTCTTCCGTATTTGGGGGTGCAAATCACTGCTGCTATAGATTCCACAAAGACGCTAAACTACACGGCATTGCTCCGACAGGTTCGGGAGTGTCTCCGGAAATGGCAGCCACACGCACTGTCCTGGCTGGGCCGCATAGCGGCCGTAAAGATGGTAATCCTACCTAAAATACTTTACATATTTCACACTCTACCGCTGGTCCCCCCAGCCGGGGTTATTCATTCCGGATGAGGGGGGGTTGGGGATCCCGGATCTGGTGGCCTACTGGCGAGCGGCCCAATTGAGGGCACTTGTGGAGTGGTCGCGCCCGGAGTCAGAAAAGCACTGGCTTTTTATGGACCGCTCCCTAGTCGGCCAGTCCCTGTGGGGAGTCCCTTTCCTTGCCCGTGCGGGGAGACCTCGCAATCTGTACCTTTCTGAGGTGACCCGACCCACACTCTTGGCCTGGGACAAGGTGGCCACCAACAGAGGACTAACCACCTTCCCCTCCCCAATCACACCGATAGTGCACAATCCTGATTTCACGCCGGGACTGGATGAGACGGCATTCCGACACTGGTGGGGAGAGTCATGCCGCTCAATTGGTCACTTCTTCGACCTTGAGGGCCCCCGCTCCTTCGCGGACATGCGCAGGGACCAGGGTATACCGGAAACTGAACGGTATAGATATCTAGAGATTCGACACTGGGTTCTCCAGGGTGAAACCCGCGCAGGCGCGGAGAGACACCTTACTCCCTTTGAAAAGTGGCTCCTCACCTGCCATTCAGACGCTCGCCTGACCTCGGACTTATGCAAATTTGCACGCCCTGTTTCTAAAGACGGGAAGACACCGGGACAGCTACGATGGGAAAAGGAGCTGAGCAGGGAACTGACGCAGAGGGAATGGACGGCGATTTACTATAGGGCTCGACACACGGCCCGCAACGTGGCCTCCATTGAGACGACCACTAAAGTGGCTACCTATTGGTATTTGACTCCTGTACGTCTCCATCACGGCAACCCTTCCCGTAGCCCACTTTGCTGGAGGGCCTCAGACTCCCAGGCACACTCACTCATATCCTTTGGGATTGTCCACTACTAGGGGATTATTGGCCACAGGCACTGGACGATATCGACTCCCACTTCGATACTCAACTCCCACGCTTCCCTGCGTATGTACTTTTAGGCCTCCCGAATTCTCTCACATTCCCCCTTAAATCCCGAAGGAGCAAACAGATGGCCCTAGCACTGAGGCCGCAGTACAGAACATCCTAACACACTGGGGTACTAAGACCGCACCTACACGCCTCGGATGGCTTCACAGAATGTGGGGAATCTTGGGGATGGAGAAAATCTCTCTCACCCTGGCCCATCCTGAGGCTTCTTTCCACGACCTATGGAAGCCGTTTCTCACATTGCTCACCTCTGAGTTCACAGAACTTACCTGCCCTAAATATCTTAGACTCCTACGCCTGGCAGATCCACTGCGCGCATCAGACTCGCACACCACCACCACTTAACGGCCCACACTAGCGCAACCCCACACCGACACACGCTTGTGACCCACCACACCTGGATGAAGAGCACTGAGGGGGGGAAGGGGGTAGGGGGAGGGAGTTCCTTTTTTCTTCATTGTATTTCCAAGCCAGCCATGTGAAATTTGATGCCGGATTGCAATCCGATGAATGTGAGGCACCTACTGGCCTGTTTTCTTTGATCTTGAAATTCAATAAAAGAAATTTAAACAAAAAAAAAATGGTTTTACAAACATTCACAAAGGGGAAGGGGTCCCTTGGGGACACCTTCCCATTTGCAAATTGGTTACCACCTACTTGAAGCAGGTGGTAAAATGCAAATGTTTTGCAACCGCAATTGCGGTCACAAAACATTCATACATACCGATGCGATTCGGTGTTAGGAAGGGATGCCTTAAACACGCCCCTTCCTAATACCCAATACCCAATCGCAAACCCATTTTGCGATTCGGTAACAGGCTACCGAATCGCAAAATTAGGTTTGCTGCATCCGAAAAGCAATTTTTGCGTTCTTCAATGGGTTTTGCGTTCTTCAACGGGCAGATTCTGAGAATCTGCCCGTTGAAGAACGCAAAAATGCTGGATACATCTGCCCCATAGTGCTGAGGGCATCGAAATGAGCCTTTCCAGAAGTACTTAACAAACTTGTTCAGAACATTACAGAAGATAGGTAACTTCTGTACTCTCCACCGAAGAGGCAAGGCATTCACAAAGTTGATAATTGGAAAGAAGCTGTTGAATAAGAGCAGAAGAGTTGTCATAAAGGTAGCTCCAGCTTTCAGAATGCAGTGCATACAAACTCCAGTGAGTGTTATGTGAAACATGCCGTTGGAGGTTAGGCTTGTCTTTTAGATGACCTTGCATAATGTTTGCATAGTTAAGTGTCAAAATGCTTCAGGATTTGCATGCCATATGAATCCCCCATAAAAAAATATATTTTGCTTTGATTACTCTCTCATGTAGTTTATTACAAATATTTTTCTTTATTTGATCACTTTTTACAGGATATCAGCTGCAATGAACTTCAGATCCTCCCACAGCAAATGGGAAAATTACACTCGCTTAGAGAGCTAAATATGAGAAGAAACAATCTTCACCTATTACCAGAGGGTGAGGTATAATGCCTAAATGTTTTGATTGACAATTGAATGTGTGTGGAAGATCATTACAACTGATTGTTTTGTTTTGTGAACAGAGTTGGCAGTTCTTCCCTTGGTAAAGCTGGACTTTTCGTGTAACAGAATTACCGAGATCCCTGTCTGCTATCGAAAACTACGTAATCTGCAAGTAATTATTTTGGAAAACAACCCTATGTTGGTTCCACCAGCACAAGTAAGTACCAGATTGTGATTTTGATATACATTGGTTGTAATCAAATTAACGTCCTTATGTGGCGTACTGGGCACTAGAGCACTTTGACCACAGATCGATTTATGGTTTTATGTGAGTAAATAGGTCAGGCAACCATTCCAAACCAAGACCTCAGATTCTGCACAGCTGCTTTTTTAATCTTAGGCATGATTATACACTGTTGACAAAAAGTATATATGTGCTGTCAGTTGATGGCCACACTAGGTATTGACTTTTCTAACTTTACCAAAGCCTATATAGCTCTTTGTGCATTGATGGCTACAAGTAATTCAGTTTCTTTGCAGACTTCCATATTTACCTAACCTGTATTGTACAATCTAGTATGTGCCCTTTAATTTCTCTTAAATGCCAAAGGCAGTTTTTAATGTGAGCTGATGTACGCAAAGTTTTACAGACATAGTTAACTGATGATCGTGATGTTGCCACCAAAATGGGATATTTTGTATCGCTTCAGTGCCTGATGTTCTATAGCAGTGAATCATTCATAGATTCACATGCTGCATTCATTTGCCATTGTTGTGGTGGGAATCTTGTGGCAACTTTACAGTAACAGTATTAAAGGCACCAAGCTTGAAAGGCCTTATACCAGTGTCACTTTAGAAGCATAATATTCTCATTGAAAAAGACTTAAAGTCCCTCTTTAAAGCCTGGCAAGCATGGGGGAAATTGACAGTCTACACTGATGTTCGTCACAGGATGTGTACATACTGCCTTTATCCAGAACACAAGCTGAAAGACTGCTTACATATGAAGAAAATGTTCTTCTAAAACCCTCACTAATTGTGAGGGAAGGTTGTTGAGGTGGCTTCAAACATCTGTTCTGGAAATTAGACCATCCAAAGCACTACTTCTGTGCATTAGAAAAAAGTGCACTGCACCGTTTGGGGATTTCTCTTCCAGGGGATACTCATCAATAGTCATAAGCACTGAATTATCCCCGCCCACCTGCGGGATCCCGGAGCATATAGAAATATACATATATATATGTGTATGTTGGGGATCACAAGTGTATAGCACTTCTGCGACATACATATATACATGTATATAAATACATAAATATGCAGCCTAACATAATTCCAATAAGGCAAAATGCCAAAATTACAAAGAGTTTTCCCTGTACAGACAATCTCCTATATACACTCTGTAATAGAGAACATACACTGTAATAGTGTCATACAAGAAAACCTTTATTTTCAGAAAAGGAAAAACATGTAATAGCAGGCAGTTGGCCCATAGGCTGCATAGCTGAATAAATATCACCGTACAGTAAAACACTGGCACCTTGCCTTTAAGGCTTCCAAGAACTTGGACACTTTGCCTTTAAGGCCTCCAGGAGACCCTCTGCTCCCATCATGCACCACAGGTGACAGTTAGGTCAGTTCTTTTTCCGGCTCCTTCTATGAGGATCCTGGAGCTTGAGCTCGACAGTTTTTCTGACTTTCCTGTCAGGAATTGTTTTCTTCTTTGGTTTTTTGCGGTTTTCCTGTGCTGGCAGTGGTTTATTACCATTCTCTGACAAAATTTTCACTCTTTTTCTGTCAGAATGCCGGCTCTTTTCCATAAATGTCCATCCTATGGAAAGAAGATGGCCATCTCAGATCCACACTCCGTGTGTATCGCCTGTCTTCCTTCCAGTCACAAGCCTGACACTTGTTATCATTGTCAGAGGTTTTCTGCGAGGACTCTTCGCGACAGGAGAGGATTCGCCTTCAAGCTGTGCTCGAGAGAGAAAAGCCCGGCTGGAAAGTGGCCTTGCGTGTCAAGAGCCCTCCTCTCTTCAGGAACACCGACGTCAGCATCATTCTGCCTCTTCAACATCGAGGAAACGGCAGATTCCGGACTGTTCGCCGTCGACGTCGTTGCCGCCGTCGAAGAAGCAACCAACACAATCTCCGACGTCGAGACAGCGTGAGTCTCCGTCGTCGAGAAAGGCATTGACGTCGAAGCATACTGCCTCGGGCTCGAGGTATGTTCATGGCGAAGGTCTATCGACGTCAAAACACCCATCGACGTCGAGACATCCATCGACGTCAAGGAACTCTCCGTCGCCTCCCCGTAGGTCGACGTCGAGAAGTTTGCCGACGGCAAAAGTTCCTCGAGACCAGTCGACGTCGAAGACTTCGAGGCCATTGACGTCGAGGAGGCGAGAGCGTTCGACGTCGAAGTCGAAGTCACTGAGTAGACGGTCGACGTCGAGGACATCTTTGAGGGAGATGAGGTCACCGTCGAGGACAGCGAAGTCCTTAACTCCTCCTATCCATCATCCCACGTCAAGGGAGAAGTCGATGTCGAGGGAAAAGCACAGGTCGACGTCGAGGCGCTCGACGTCGAGAGCTAAAGAGCCTGCTGTTGCCTCGGATGAGGTTAGAGCTGCATCTCTATCGTCCTCAAAATCTGGATCTTCTCCAGGACTGCATATTGTCCAGATCTCCCCGGAGGGCTCTCCGGTGGTTGGTGAAGATGCACGGCGCAGGAAGTCTAAGGCCCTCAGTAGCACAGGGTCGGACTTTTCCCGTACCTATTCTCCTTCACGTTTGTCCAGGGATTCTCCATCCCCTAAAACACCTCGAAGATCAAGGTCACCGACTGTGGTTTCTTCCAGAAGGAGGAGTCCAAGCAGATCACGATCTCCACATGCCCGCCATGCTCGATCAAGGGACAGATCTTGCTCTTATCATTCTTCTCCGAAGAGAAGACGGCATAGGTCTCCCACCTGGTCTTCTCCCACCAGGTCCTCTGTCAGAGACGATTCTCCAACATTGACGGCTACACCTCCATCAAGAGTTTCTCCAATTGATGACCTCAGCACCTTTAATGAGGTTCTCTGTAGAGGAGCGAATAAGCTGAACATCTCTATGTCTGTCCCGGCTGTTTCCTCCTCAGTGATTTTCGAGACTCTTCATCATTGCTCCTCGGCTCGGCCTTTGCTTCCTGTTGTCCCAGGCCTTCTCAAACCTGCTATGCAGACCTTTTTGGCAACGGTGGGAGCTGTTCCTTCCCGAATAGCTAAAAAGTACAAGGCTCCGGACCAAGATCCTTTGTTCCTTCGATCGGATCCTCCTCCGGATTCCATCATTGTGGCGGCGGCTAGAAAGACGCACTCATCTATGTCTTCCTCCTCAGCGCCTCCGGATAAGGATAGTAAACTGATGGACTCTTTAGGTAGAAGGATGTGCAACACTTCAGCTTCTATCATGAAGGTCGCCAGTGCCTCCGCTCTGCTGGGGAGGTATGAAAGATCCTTGTGGGATTCACTGGGACGTTTTGCGGACAAACTCCCAAAAGAGGACCAGCAAGACTTTCGAGAAATACTGCAAGAGGGAGGTCTAGTGGCTAATCAGGTGATTAGTGCTTCCGCTGACTCATCCGATCTGGCTGCCCACGGATACTCCCATGGTATCTGTTCGAGGCGTTCTGCTTGGTTACGCTTGACTGGCCTCAAACCCGTCGTCCAGCGGAAGATAACCAACCTGCCTTTCAATGGGTCTTCTCTCTTCGGGCCGCATGCAGACGAAGAAATGGCGAAGATGAAAGCAGAGCTGGACACGGTGAAAGCTGTGGGTCTCGAGAAACGGAAGGAATTTCGTAGGCGCTTCCGCCCCTACGATAAACGCCCGTTCCAACAGAGGGTTCAAACCCCTCAGTGGTCGGCTCAGGGTCAGCAGCAGCAGCAGAGGTCTCACTTCCACCAACGGAGACCAGGAAGAGGAAGAGGGACCAATAGACAGCAGGCCTCTACCTCAAAGCAGCCATCAAAGCAATGAGGGAGTGCTTCCTCTAAACACGTGTGCCACTCCGGTAGGAGGAAGTATCGCATATCATCTGGAGGAGTGGAGAAACATAACCAACGACAAATGGGTGTTGAATATTGTTCAAAATGGATACTTGCTGCGGTTCAAGAGCCCACCTCCCATCGGTTCCTCCGGACGGAGGAGTCCGCTTGTGTCATCACATTTTACACGAGGAAGTAAACGGTCTTCTACAGAAAAAAGCCATAGAATACGTCCCTGTTCATCAGAGGCGCCAAGGGATATACTCTTGGTATTTCCTGGTCGAAAAAAGAGGTCCGACAGTAGAATACAGACCAATTCTGGACTTGCGCATCTTGAACAAATACATCCGCAAAGAGAAATTTCGGATGCTTGCCCTGCACCAGATCTTCCCCCATCTACATCAAGGAGACTGGTTGTGCTCCATAGATCTGCAGGACGCTTATTTCCACATTCCAGTGTCCAGGAAACATCGAAAATGTCTCCGTTTTCAAGTTGCTCTACGTCATTTTCAGTTCCGAGTCCTACCTTTCGGACTGAAGTCAGCCCCACGGACATTTTCAAAGTGCATGGCAGTGGTGGCGGCTTTTCTCCACAGACGCAAAATATTCGTTTACCCGTATCTGGATGACTGGCTCCTGAATAGTTCAACTCCATCCCTGCTTCAGTCTCATCTTTCCTACAGTCTCCAGTTACTGATCAAGTTGGGTCTACGAGTCAATTTCAAAAAATCGATTCTCAATCCGACCCAGAACATTCACTACCTAGGCTCGTCGCTGGACACCGCAGAGGCAAGCGTGTGTCCTTCGGCGGAGAGGTTTTCATCAATCAGGATCAAATGCCGAGAACTCCTGCAGACTCACCACCCAACAGTCCGACAAGTGTCCTCTCTCCTGGGGTCCATGGCTTCCTGCATCTTCATAGTTCCCAATGCCAGATTGCACATGCGTCCCCTGCAGCAAGCTCTGGAAGACCAATGGGTGCAAGCGTCAGGCAGCTGGGAGGATCGGATCACTCTGTCCCAGTCTGCCAGGGACTCCATCATGTGGTGGACAAAGCGGTCACATCTAATGAAAGGTGTTCCCTTCCATCAAGAGACTCCGACTCAAACTATAGTGACAGACGCCTCCCTGCAAGGTTGGGGGGCTCATATGAATCACCTTCAAGTGCAAGGGCTGTGGTCGGACACAGAGAGGGCATACCATATCAAATCCTTCTTTCCGTCTCTTCAGTCCAACTCCCTCTTGATTCAGACCGACAACACCACGACGATGTTTTATCTGAACAAGCAGGGAGGCACCAGATCCAGAATTCTGTCCCAGGAGGCACAAGCCATTTGGAAGTGGCTTCTGGCACGGCATCTCACCATCACGGCTGTCCATGTGCCGGGCGTCCTAAATGTACAGGCGGAATTCCTAAGCAGAGAGTTCGTAGAAGCGCACGACTGGGTGCTAAACACCGAAGTGGCTCAGGATATCTTTCAAATATGGGGTGTGCCGGACATAGACTTGTTCGCAGATGCAACAAACGCCAAATGCCCCGTCTACGGGTCCAGGTATCACCAACCAGGTTCAAGCGGGAATGCTCTGTTGATAAGATGGTCTCAGAGCTTACTCTACGCTTTTCCTCCACTGCCTCTCATTCCAGCAGTGATCACGAAGTTCTACAAGACCAACTCCAGGATGATTCTGATCGCTCCGGAGTGGCCACGCCAGTGGTGGTACCCGGATCTTCTACAACTTTCCGAGTTCCGCAACAGAGATTGCCTTGCCGTCCGGACCTACTATCCAAGAGCCAGGGGAGAGTGTTTCACCCCAACCTTCCTTCCCTCAGGCTGACAGCATGGCTCCTGAAGTCTTGCAGTATGGACACTTAGACTTGCCAGCGGACTGTATGAACATCCTTAAGGAAGCGAAAAGACCTTCTACCAGGGCTTCCTACGCTTTCAAGTGGAAACGTTTTTACCTATGGTGTTTGAATAATGGTCATGACCCAGTTAGAGGGCAGGAACAGGTCATTTTGCCGTATCTCTTACACCTGGCTAAGTCGGGCCTGCAGTTTACATCTATCAAGGTACACTTAGCAGCAATAACGGCATATAGAAAATCACCTTCACAGGGTTCTTTTTTTCAAAATGGCAGTGGTGAAAGATTTTCTTGAAGGGTTAAAAAGGTATACCCACCAGTACGAGCCCCTTCTCCTCCTTGGGAGCTCAACGTGGTCCTTACCAAACTGATGGGCGCACCTTTTGAACCAATACACAAGTCCTCCCTGCAGCACTTGTCCTGGAAAGTGGCGTTTTTGGTTGCTATCACGTCGGCTCGTAGAGTCAGCGAGATACAAGCATTATGTTGTAAGGAACCCTACACTGTTTTTCAGTCAAATAGGGTAGTTCTCAGAACTCATCCAAGTTTTCTGCCGAAAGTGGTTTCAGATTTCCACATTAATCAGGTTATCACTTTGCCTACCTTCTTCTCTAATCCTTCTACACCTCCTGAAAGGGCCTTACACTCGTTAGACCTTAAGAGGGTGTTGAAGTTTTATCTGGATAAGACCAAGGTAATGAGAAAGACGGACCGCTTGTTTGTCAACTACGGTCCCATTAATACAGGATTGGCAGCCTCTAAAAGGTCTATTTCAAGATGGATAGTCTCCTGCATATCTCTATGCAGGAGCTTATTAGCTAATAAGTCTCTTCAGGGAAAGCCTAAAGCGCATTCAACCAGAGGAAAGGCCTCTACTACGGCCCTCCTCAGGAACGTCCCTATAGCAGAAATCTGCAAAGCAGCTACATGGCGGTCTGTTCATACTTTCTCTCGCCATTACTGCTTAGATTCAGATGCTCAGGAGGATGCCCAAGTGGGGCAAGCCTCACTGAGGAATTTATTTGCTTAATGTCATGTTAAGATGATCTGTTTTTCAATACTATTTACTCGTCCGCGAGGTAGTGGGTATGGGCTTGCTACTCTATTCAGTGCTTATGACTATTGATGAGTATCCCCTGGAAGAGAAGGATTAGTTACTTACCTGTAATCCTAGTTCTCTTCCAGGGGTATACTCATCAAAGTCATAAGCAACCCTCCCTCCTCCCCGGACGAGCATTTTTAGTATATTTCGGTAGTGATTGCATTTTATAATCAGATTGCTACAAGTTAGTACATTGTGCAAAAAGAACTGACCTAACTGTCACCTGTGGTGCATGATGGGAGCAGAGGGTCTCCTGGAGGCCTTAAAGGCAAAGTGTCCAAGTTCTTGGAAGCCTTAAAGGCAAGGTGCCAGTGTTTTACTGTACGGTGATATTTATTCAGCTATGCAGCCTATGGGCCAACTGCCTGCTATTACATGTTTTTTCCTTTTCTGAAAATAAAGGTTTTCTTGTATGACACTATTACAGTGTATGTTCTCTATTACAGAGTGTATATAGGAGATTGTCTGTACAGGGAAAACCTTTGTAATTTTGGCATTTTGCCTTATTGGAATTATGTTAGGCTGCATATTTATGTATTTATATACATGTATATATGTATGTCGCGGAAGTGCTATACACTTGTGATCCCCAACATACACACATATATATGTATATTTCTATATGCTCCGGGATCCCGCAGGTGGGCGGGGATAATTCAGTGCTTATGACTTTGATGAGTATACCCCTGGAAGAGAACTAGGATTACAGGTAAGTAACTAATCCTTCTACACCACCAGAGTAGGCATCAAGGCAAAAATCCACAAACGTCTCTCAAAAAAGATCACAAGCACTTGCCTCTCCTGAACCTAATGTGATGTAAAGAAGAGAAAGTTAACATCTAAGTCTTCATCGATTATTGTGCCACCACCATCATCTCCTACGGCACAAAAGTTAAAGTCATTGTCAACCTTTCTCCTGTCAATGACTTCACTGTTGACAGTATTCTTGCGGTTGAAAAAAAAAACACAAATGTGTTGCCTACTCTTGAAGATGCTGCTTTGTTGATCACACCTACAATGATAATAAAAAAACTGTCTTTGTGTGTGCTAATGACTGCCTCGTCGACTCCTGTCCCCATTGCCAATAGTCCTGTTGACAGCTGCAGGTCCAAAAAACAGGAAAAGAGTGTTTAGATAAATGACTTTTATCTTCAATATTGCCAGAACACTCTCTGGCCAACCAAAATGCCAACCTCATCCACCTGCTACGCTGTTTTTGAGTGGACAGCAGTATAGTCAGTTCCAGTTGACCTCATACAGCACTGTGTAAACCAGCCATAACCACAACATTATCACCCCAACTACCCATGATTATGGTAAGAGGAATTATGCCCATTATGAGCGTTACTTTAACCCATATGAGGGAGATTATGAAGAATTTCATAAACTAATGATGCAGTGCCATTTGATCTACTTACTAATATCCACAACGTGATGGGAAATGAGTATGCTCATTTTCCCACTGAACCATCTTCCATGTCTACACTCCTACCATTGACGACTCCTCAGAATATTTGTCTTCCATCACCAATTATACTGCAGCCACATTCAGAGCTTCAGCAGCCAGCAGAGGCAATACCATCAAATGCAAGTCTTGTGCTTCAACATTCTGTTTGCCAGAAGACCTGCCACCAAAACTAATTGAGGCTAGTACATCAGATGATGATCCATATGCAGATGACTTTGAGGACTTGGAGCGTTAGGAAAACCTAAGAGCTTGCATACATGAATTTGACGATTACATAGTCCTGGTGAGTGAACTGGCCAGATTGCCTCTGGTCACTTACCACTGGATGATATTACTAGGTTCCTTGTTTTATTGAAAGACTCAAGCTCCCTATTACAAGCAAAGGAAACAGTCTGCTTTCTGTATGACTTTAGAAACCGGTCCAGAAACTCTATCAAAGCTATATCTATTGTAGATCATGTCTATTGAGTTCAATATACTAATACAAATGCTAACAGTAGCTGCTTTGATCCCCGGATTGGACAAGAAATACAAGATGTCAGATAATACCCCTGCATGTCTCATGGGAAATTGTAAATCAGATCCTGTAGTGAAGCAGGCAGCCCAGAGGAGTTCAAGAAATCTAGATACTCCTTGTACAGCCCATTTGGACATGGAAGGATGAAGAATTGGATGTCTTTGGAAGGTGTTTACACTAGCGGTCCCATCAGTCAGAGCCTTTCACACTATGGCTATAGTAGGTACAAATGGCACATGTGGTCGGATATGACCTTTTACTAGAAGATACAAAGCTGGAAGCTAAGGCAATTTTCACAGTGGTTAGAGATCTTCTGCAGCTAACATTGATTAAGCAAACCATGCATCAAAGTTTGGATTCCGTCAACTCGGAGTAGCAGTACTAAGCCAGTATGGCTTATAGCAACTGCCTTTAGATCTGAAGTCCATTATTGCTTACTAGATATGCCTTTTGATATTGAGTCATTGTTCAGAAAGCACATTTGTCAGATTTTTTTCGTGGGTCAGAGGTTAGACTGGGGCTAATCCAACCGTGGGTGTTGAGGTCTTTGACCTCTGGTGTCTTGCGGTCTATCCTACTACGGCTCTGCAAAACTGGGTCAGGTACAGCCCATTCCACCCTTGACTCTCAGGGTAGCGAAGGCAAGCTGTCAAACGGTTCTCAGGGAGATAGTGTCGGTGAGAAGACTTAAAGCTCAACAGTGAACCAACATACACAAAAACATATTATCCAGCCCAGTGCTTATCTTTTAGCTAAATGCAAGTACTATAATCTCACAACAAAACAAAATAATATGCATTTCAGTAGGAAGTTGAATTACAGTGTTGTAATCCTCTTTGTTTTTCAGAAAAGCTCTACACTCCATTTCTGGTACTCTGTCCCTGCTCTGGTAATTTTACTCGCTATTGTCCCCAGTATACTGGAGCATGGAGATGAAATAGTCACAGGTGCAGATTACGTCACTTTTAGCCCACTTGTTAGATGTGCAGTTCACTTCAGTGGTTCTGACCCCAAACATTAACTCTGGCAAAATCTAATTTCTGCCTCGTAGGATCTTGAATAATTCCGTGCTACCTGCACGGACCCCGGAACACCTTCTTCAATATATGTAGAACATCCAGGAAAAGGATCTGTATAGTGTCCATCACTGAAAGTCGTTTTCCATTAATTTATAATGCAGACTGTCAGGGTTGTATTTTACTGGAGCATACTGTCAGGGTTGTATTTTACTGGAGCATTCTGGTAGAGACTGCAGGAGATATGAACTGCAAAGCTTACAACACTTTTTCATAGGAAAAGGGACTGTGCCAGAAAGTATAGAATGCAAAGGAAAAAACAGCCTGATAGGCTAACACTAGAAAGCACAAAATGTGACCTGTACCTTTAAGAATCCCAGAGGAACCCCATCCCACAATGCACTGCAATGGCAGATTGCCTGTGAGAGTCAGTTCTTTTTTCCGGTTTCATCTGACAGGATCTCAGGACACCTCTGGTGACTTTTTTCACCTTTATTACTAATTTAAAATATTCTTTGTGTTTTTCAACGCTTTTTTCTTGACATTTTATCACCTCTTCTGTTAAGTGAAATACTTTTACAGTTTTTTTCTGAGGAAAATTCTGACAAAAATGCCAGCTCTCTTCACAAAGTGCCCTTCCTGTGGCAGAAAGAAAGCTTCCCCCAATGCCCATAAGGTTTGTGTGGTGTGTATATTTCCTCAGCACCTCACAAAAGGTTGTGACATTTGCAGTAAAATGTCAAAAAGGACACCTAAAGGCAGAGAAGGCATTAGACTTCGTGGATGGATGGAAGATTTGAAGGCAGACAAAGAAAGGAGAAAAAGAAGAAGACTGGAGAGGTCTCCCTCTCTTCATCCTTATGGGAAAAGATACAAAACGGATAAAGACTCACTCAAGAGGAGATCTAAATCCCAAAAATTTCATTCTCAACACCGCCACCGTCATCATCATGCATCAACATCAAAGCAGCCGACATCAACATTGAGAAGTCTGTTACTTCCCTACTCGCCTTCGAAGGACTGCTCAATGTCGATGGCACATCACCTCCGTTCAAGTCTTTATCGACTGTAAGGCCTTCCTCAATGCCGAAGACAGGTACGGCACCGCCGTCATGCTCTCTTTCAATGTCAGCATCTCTTCATTCGACGGAAAGATGTCGATCAATGTCACGATCTCACTGGTCAACATCACATTCTCATCGTTCGCCGTCACGTCATTCGGCGTCCCGATCATGCCAGATTTCGATGTCAAAACTCTCAATGTCAAAAAGACGTCTCTCAACCAAGATCTGCTTTGTCTAAGAGTCAGCGTATGACTTTGAACACCCCTCTCTCGACGTCGAACATCATTGAGATGGAGATCTCTTCGTCCTCTTCACATTGGTCTGGATCTTCATCACAGCATATGGACCCTTACTCACCGGAACAAGATACAAGTCCTCCGCCAATCCCTCCCGTTATTCCTCCTTCTGATCTCCTTCAGATTCCTTTACAACCTCTTAATATTTCTCCTGTGCAGTGGCACTCAAGTGACATCAATGTCACCTATTTGCAAATGGAAAGCTCCTTCATCTATAAAAACTACCAGAAGACCTAGATCGCACAGTCGCCCAGTGTCACCGTCAACTCCATCACAAACAGAATCTCCAGATTCCTCT
The DNA here is from genome assembly GCA_963921515.1 of Calotriton arnoldi. NCBI lineage: Eukaryota > Metazoa > Chordata > Amphibia > Caudata > Salamandridae > Calotriton > Calotriton arnoldi. The sequence continues at coordinate 2,250,537 of CAWUFW010000867.1, forward strand.
TCTTCATATACACCAACATCTCCGCCCAGCTCTCCATCTGGATCTTCACCAGTTGATATCATCACCTTTCAGGACGCTCTAGTCAGAGGAGCTTCTAAGCTCAACATCCAAGTTGATACTCCTCAGCCATTGGTATCTGTTATACTGGAAACTCTGCAACCTAGAGCTGCACCGAGGCCTCTTTTTCCTCTTCTTCCAGGCCTTATAGACATAGTTCAGGAAACGTTTCTGACCCCGGCTACAGTAAAATCTGGAACTCCGAGCCTATTAAGGAAATACAAACATCTGCCTCAAGATCCAGACTAACTCAAGGCTGATCCTAAACCAAACTACATAATTGTGACAGCAGTATGCAGATAACACGCCTCTGCTCCAGAGACCATGGCGCCACCTAACTGAGAAAGAAAACAAATGGATGCTATTGGGAAGAAAATGTGTCATACAGCATCAACGCATTTGCCCGATTCCAATTCAGTAGCATTATTGGGCAGATATCATTGGGAGATTTGGAAAGGAATGAAGTCTGTCATTTCTAATCTACCTGAGCACAGACAACAAGATTATATAGAGATGATCAGAGGGGGCTCTCTTATCTCAAATCAATCCATCAGTGCTGCAGTTGACTCTGTTGAACTGTCTGCCACCGCTTTTTCGCATGGCATTTCCCTAAAACATATGTCCTGGTTGAGATTCTGATCTTTAAAGCCAAATGCTCAGCTGAAGATTGCTAATTTGCCTTTCTTCGGATCCTCCCTCTTTGGACAGCACACGGAAGAGGAAATGCTGCATATGCAAAATAAAGCAGCAACCCTTAGAACAGTAGGTATAGAGGAACAGAAAAAATTCTTCAAACAGTTTAAATATAATGACAAAAGAGACTACCTCAACGATCTTTTCAAAGCCGATATCAAAGAAGATCCTTTCTGCACAAGGCCTCGCAGACCAAGGGTAAAAGTTCTCAATCGATGGGGGAGGCGGGGAGGTAAATGCTTATTGGGAAGAGTGGACAAAAACTACAACAGACAAATGGGTCCTAAATATTATTCAGAGGGGCTATGCTCTTCGTTTCACCTGCGCTTCACCACCAACCCCTCCACAACAAACCATAACTGCCCTTTTACGCGACCCCAAGCAGGAAATATCGATTCTGCTGCACAAGAAAGAAGTAATCCCACAACATCAAAGGGACCAAGGGGTTTGAGATACTTCTTGGTCAAGAAGAAAAATCACCTACACCAGTTTCGGCTCATTCTGGACCTTAGGTTCGTCAACAAATTTATAAAGAGAGAGAAATTCAGAATGCTTTACCTCACCGAATTTTTCTGCACTTGGGAAAAGACGATTGGCTCTATGCAGTAGGTCTACAGGACTGGTATTTTCATATTCCCGTACTGCCACGTCACAGACAATTTCTCAGATTTGTAGTGGGCTCTCGCCACTATCAATATGCAGTGCTCCCCTTTGGTCTAAAATCAGCACCACAAACTTTTTCCAAGTGCATGACAGTGGTTGCGGCTCAACTAAGAAAACAAGGTATTTTCGTATATCCATACCTGGATGACTGGCTCATCAGAGCAGAGTCTTTTCACAAAGCAAAGGCGGACTACGCCACCACAACATCTCTCCTGGTAAAACTAGGTCTCCAGGTCAATGCACAGAAGTCCATTGCAACACCAGTTCAGTACCTCACATTTCTAGGAGCTACTTTGGACACTCGAAAAGAAAGCATGCCTCCTTCGGAGGAGAGAGAGTTTTCAATTCAAACAAAAAGTTCTTTAATTCTGCAACAGACCAGGCGGACAGTTCGTAAGGTAGCGCCTCTACTAGGATCAATGGCGTCCTGCATCAATCTGGAACATCAGTGGTCTCAGAGGACAGGCCTTTGGGAAGATCGAATTCTCCTGACATCCAAAGCTCGCCAATCCCTATCATGGTGGTCCAACTCGGACAATCTGCTAATCGGGGTTCCTTTTCAAAAAGCAACTCCATCTCAGACAATCATCACAGATGCATTACTAGCAGGATGGGGTGCCCACATGAACGATCTGACCATCCAAGATCTCTGGTCCCAAAAAGAAAAGGAATACCACATAAATCTTCTAGAACTGAAAACAATATTACTGGCCCTCAAGGCTTTTCTTCCGTCTCTACAATCAAAGGACCTGATGATTCAAATGGACAACACCACCACGATGTTTTACATCAACAAACTGCGTGGATCAAGGTCCAGGCAGTTATCTTACCAGGCACAAACACTGTGGCGTTGGGCTCTGGCAAGAGGGCTCTTCATTACAACCTATCACAATCCAGGAATTTTAAATGTGGAAGCAGATTTCCTATGCTGTTTCCACGAGGAAAACCACGAGTGGGTCTTAAACAACAAAGTCGTAGATTCCGTCTTCAAAAAATGGGGCATCCCAACATTAGATCTGTTCGCTACCGCCCAAAATTCAAAATGCCAAGACTTCGCATCCAGGGCTCCCGAACCAAAGTCTCTGGGCGATGCCCTGTTGATAGGCTGGTCGACTCCATTTGTGTACGCCTTTCCACCAATTCCACTAATTCCACGTCTGATCCAAAAGCTACTAAGATCATGCATCACAATGATCCTCATAGCTCCGGATTGGCCGAGATAATGGTGGTACACTGATCTACTCGACTTATCCATAACCCTCTACAAGCGTTTCCCGCTCAGATCGGACCTTCTCCCCAAACATCAGGGCAGAATTATCGATCCCTCGATCCAATCATTGAATTTTGCAGCCTGGCTCCTGAGGTCACCCAGTATGGACACCTAAATCTTCCAGAAGATTGCATGAACATTTTTTTTATTTTTTTTGTTAATACTTTATTAGTTTTTGTTTACAACAAAACATGAGACTAGTTCCTTCGATATGGCAATTACAGTAACACATGATGATCCGACAACTTACAATACAATTCCAAAAGTTATCAGGCAGGTCATATCTGATGTCATCCTGTTAAAAGTCCACACCACCCACCGCCCCATTTCAAACACCCCAGCCCTGCACCCCCTTGCAGTTAAATCATGGAGTTGCCAAACGATTGGCCCCCTCATAGCATCAGTATGTAACACTCCTGGCATTTTGTAAAGACTAGGTCCAACCCCGTGCCGCTATTCTGCAAAGTTGTTCGTCCTCAACTCTTGGTTCTCAACTTCGGTGGATGTAGTATCCCTTTATCTGGCGGCTATATATGTTTTGTACAACGCCCAGAAGTTCTTAGGCCTACTACGTGGCGGGAGAAGGTCACTGAAATTCTCCGTTTGCGTGCTACAGCACAACATGTCGCTCGACCACTGAGCTATCGTAGGGGTTGGGCCTCGCAACCAGCACATCGCTACCCTGCGCCTAGCTAGCAGCAACACCATGTCAACCAACCGACGGGCCCCTTTTGGTATCGATTTGGAGTAGCCCAACAGTGCCAGCGCAGGCTCCGGGAGAGTGCCAGATCAGCCACCTGTCCCAATTCTTTAAAGACTAAGTTCCAAAATTTGGAGATCCCAGGACAAAGCCAGGCCAAGTGGAAAAAAATCAGCCATCTGTTCGCTGCAGCGTTCGCAATCAGCCCCATCCCTTAAGCCGTACCTACACAGTCTCTCCGGGGTGTAGTAGACCCTATTTAGATATTTAAAGTGAATCAGTCTGTGTCTACCATTTAAAGAAATGCGCTTCGTGCTGTCGCAGCAGTATTTCCACATAGCGTTGTCTATGTCCCTGCCCAGATCTCTCTGCCAAACCAGGCGGGCTTTAGTGTAGTGGTTTTCCCTATAGGCCATGGACAGCTTGTATATTTTAGACACTATCCGGGTCGGCGATTCGGTTTTTATAACATAGGATAAGGAGGACAGCTCCGGTGGTTCCGACAAGTCACTACCCAGGAAATGTAGCAATGCTTGCCGTGTTCTGTGGAACTGAAATTTGGTGAGGGGGGTTACTACGGAATCTCCAGCGTCCAGCTCCTCCCAGCTCTTTGCTGTGCCTTCCTCAAACAAGTTCCCAATTGTCTGCACCCCTATTGAATTAAGCGCTTGTGTAACCCCCTTATCCCTGCACGGGGGCAGCCAATGAGACCAATCCAGCGGTGTGAGCGGGAAGTACAGAATGGCACCCGCCTGCAGCTTCAGGAGGTGGTGCCAAGCATGTATTGTAGCATTCACTGAGTCTAGTATCCCCGTCCTACGATCCGCAGGCGTAAACATCAGAGCCGGCAATGGGAGAGGGGAGGCCACAACTTTCTCTATACGTAAGTGGGGGGTGTCCGGCGAGCCGTGCATCCAGTGGTAAGCATGCGCACTTTGTGCTGCCCTGTAATATAGGTCCAGATCTTGCGCGCCCAGCCCCCCCATATGGTATGGTAATGTAAGTACGTTCCATCTGACCCGCGCCTGCTTGCCGGCCCAGGCCAACTTGATCATCAGTGCTGTGAGCTGCCGAAAAAAAGAGCAAGGGAGAACCAAAGGAATATTAGAGAAAAGGAACAAAAAACGGGGGAGTATCACCATTTTCATAATGGAAACTCTGCCCAGCAAGGACAGTGGCAGTCGGACCCAGCCATCTACTTCGTCTTCTAATTTACTTATTGCCACTCCGTAGTTTTCCCTGAACACTACCTCAGAGTCCATATGAATCTTGATACCTAGGTATCTCACCGATTCTGTTGACCACTGCAACGGGTAGTCAGGTTCGAATGGGGTCGTAGCCTGTGTGAGGGGGAATATTATAGATTTCGGCCAGTTAACACAGAGCCCAGACACCGCTCCGAATCGCACCACTTCACGCAGGACAGAGGAGAGGTTACGGTCAGGGTCTCTTACATATAATAGCGTGCCATCCGCGTAGGTGGATACGATCAACTCGTAATCCGGAAATCGTATACCCTTATATCTGTGGTATTCGCGGAGCGCACAGGCCAAAGGCTCGGCCACTAATGCATACAATAGCGGAGACAGAGGGCAGCCTTGCCGCGTGCCCCTAGTAATGTGTATAGTATCCGTCACTAGGTTGCCAATTTTGATTCTAGCTGTGGGTGCGCTATATAATACTCCTATCAGCTGTAAAAAGACAGTTCCTAACCCCATCCTCGTCAGGACCTGCCACATAAAGGGCCATTCAACTGAGTCGAAGGCTTTCTCCATGTCGAGAAATACAGCCACCGCCTGTATCTCCGGCCTAGTGTGCTGTATCGCAACAAACACTGTTCGCAAATTGTAAGTTAAGTTTCTACTGGGAACGAAACCCGCTTGTTCCGGTGCAACCAATAGCGGGATCAGAGGCACTAACCGGTTTGCTAAGATCTTCGGAAAAATATTCGTATCTACATTAATCAACGAGAGCGGACGATAGGAAGCACACTCGTCCGGAGGTTTGCCCGGCTTCAAGATAGCGACAATAATCGCCTCTCTCATCGAAGGCGGCATAGTGCCTGTCACACACATGTCATCAAAGAGTGTAGCCAAATGCGGGACCAGTAAGTCCATGAACGCCTTGTAAAAAGTTGCCGTTAGGCCATCCACACCAGGCGCGCTCCCCGATTTCATGCCCGATAATGCCGTTGCGAGTTCGTCTCTCTCCAGAGGCCGCATAAGATTTTCTCAATGTGTGTCCGTTAACCATGGTAGCTTTATATTTGTTAAATAGTCCAATATTTCCGCCTCAGTGCCACTACTGCGAGTGGAATAGAGCTCTGAATAATGTTATGTTATGTTATGTTATGTTATTAGAGACTTATAAAGCGCACGGCTACTCAATAGAGTGTCCCGGCGCTACAGATTCTGGGTGGGGCTAATCGTGAGCACTATCTTGCATAAGTCACACTATGACTGAAAAAGCCAGGTCTTCAATGACTTTCTAAAAGGGAGAAGATCCTGCATCTGCCTAAGTGCCAGGGGGAGACTATTCCAGAGTCGTGCTGCTTGCACCTGGAAAGAGCGTGAAAAGCATGAAAAGATTTAGGGATGCTAGCCAACTGAAGTGCGGCCGACCTCAGAACACGACGTGGGGAGTAGAATTGAAATCTCTTCCTGAGGTAGGGGGCCCCCATCCCATGAAGGGATTTAAATGTTAGAACCATGGCTTTAAACATAATCCTTTTGCGGATCGGAAGCCAATGCAAGGATTTCAGGTGGGCAGACATCCTATTTCTGGGCCCTAGCATAAGAATAGCCCTTGCCGCAGCATTCTGGACCACCTGTAATCGAGTCAACATGTAGTCAGGGATTCCCAGGTAAAGGCTATTGACGTAGTCCAACCTGGATAAGACTAACGCCTGGACCACCGTTTGTCTATGTGTTACCGGCAAAAGGGGCAGGACCTGTCTAAGCATTTTAAGCACTCCAAAACATGAGCCCACCACAGCTTGTATTTGGGAGTTCATGGATAGGTTATCCTCCATCCTGACTCCCAAATTTTTAACAGTCCTGACCGAGGTGCTGGGGGGGGGAGACATGTCGTGTGGCCACCAATTCCGCCACACATTGTCTAAAGGAAGGCCGAAGAGTATAATTTCCGATTTATCGGGATTACACTTAAGTTGGTGAAGTTGGAACCAGGAAAACACCTCAGAGAGGCAGGCATTTATTGCCTCACCTCTGAAGTCTGACTTCTTGTCACAGGTGAAGAGCAGTTGCGTATCGTCCGCATAAGATACAATTTTCGCCTCCGTGGGCTTCAGCCAGAAGCGCCAAGGGGGACATATACAAGTTAAAAGTGTAGGACTAGGGATTGAGCCATGCGGAACCCCCACCTTGAGGGGGGGGGATGGGTGCTGCAAAAGGAGGGGACCACACCGTTTGCTGGCGATTGTCCAGAAACGAGGTAAACCATCGAAGTGCCGTGCCCCCACAGCCACATTCTTGAAGCCTCCGAAGGAGCAAATCATGGGGCACGGTATCGAAGGCCGCTGATAAGTCCAAGAGAATCAGCACAGCCTTCCCTCCCTGATCTAGGGTCTCTTTAATAGTCTTCGAGACTTCAAGAAGCGCGGTTTCCGTGCTGAAATTAGACCTGAAACCGGACTGACTCTGGTGGAAAACTTGATTGGCTTCAGCATACGTAGTAATGACCCTATTGACATACTTTTCCAAGATCTTCGAGAAAAGGGGGAGCAAGGATATTGGCCTATAATTAGAGGCTGACTCTGGGTCTGCTCTTGGTTTTTTTAACAGGGGAAGTATTTTGGCGTTCTTCCACCTGTCCGGGACAATTCCGGTCTCCAAGGATGTATTGAGAATCCGATTTAGCGCAGGGTTAATTACCTCGGCTAGTGACACCAGAGTCTTGGCAGGGTATGGGTCAGATGGGGAGCCTGATTTGAGGGCCTTCATAATTACCAAAGAGTTGTCCAGAGATATAGGGGGGAACTGCGTGAGAAGCGGGCTCCGTAGCTGCATAGGAGGGGTGAGAAACGCTCGAGACTCACCCTCCGTCCAAGGCAGCGAAGAGAAGGTGTCTTGGATAGTTTTTATCTTCTCATGGAAATAGGAGGCTAAATGGCTCGTCCATTCCTCCGTCGGAGTAAATGGTGTTGCCACAGCATTTGGAGAAAGAAACTCCTTAACTGTTTTAAAAATGTCTTTACTTTGGTTAGCAGGCTGGGCTATTTTGGAGGCCAAAATTTTTTTTTTCTCTTCGAGAACTTTCTTATAATGCGCTTTTAGTGCCAATTTATATGTTGTTTTTTCCGAAAGGTCAAAATTTTTCCGCCAGCTTCTCTCCAAGCGTTTGCAGTCACTCTTACTTTTCCTGAGAGCGACCGTAAACCATGGTGCAGAAGCACGCGGGACCTTAGCGGATTGCACAGAGGGAGGAGCGAGCTCATCGGCTCGCAATTGGAGCCAATTGTCAAGACCTTTTGCATCCTCCTCCACCCTCCCAAGAAAGGGGATTGGGTGTTTACTGAGGGCCGTGGTAAGAGCCTCAGCTGTGATTTGATAAAAAGGTCTGAGACTGCGTGAAAGTGGTCTACCCTGGACGTTACTGGGATTAGACACCTTCTTAATCATAAAATCGATCATGGCGTGGTCGGACCATACTATCGGGACTGGAGCTGAGGTCACTAGTGTATCTGTGGAGAAGATCTGGTCCAGAATATGTCCTTTCTCGTGCGTCGCTAAGTGGACGGACGGTGACATTTTAAAAGGAGCTAGTGAGTCGCGTAATCTGCTAGACTCTTGATCAGTGGGATTATCCATATGGATATTAAAATCACCTAAAACTAGACAGTGTTTAAAGTTGATGGCCAGGGAAGAGACAGCATTACTGATGGAGTCGAGGAACTGGCCCGCAGGACCCGGGGGTCTGTAAATCAAGATGCCTGACACAGATTGTTTCGCTGACAGTCTGACGTGAAAACCCAAACTTTCAGCACCCGCTATGTCAGCTGTAGGGATCATGGCGCATGCAAGTTGTATTTTAAAGATTATGGCAATGCCTCCCCCCCTGCCCGTTAACCGATCCTTCCTGAGCATCCGGTAGCCGGGGGGGATGGCCATGGCGATGGTGGGATTAGATGTTTCACTAAGCCATGTCTCTGTTAAGAAGAGAAGGTCAAGGCCCTTGTCTACGAGTAAATCATAGATTTGAAGGGCATGTTTACCAAGAGATCGAGTATTAAGAAGCGTGGCCTTTAAATGATCAGTCTCCCTAACAGGTTTGGTCTCACTACAGGGGGATAACCCCTGGAACCTATTTTAGGGGACTCATCGATGGCTGAATTCGAAAAAACCCAACCGCAAAGGTTGCAGACCCAGCTGCAACTATCATTAGGAATGGGCGCGTGGGGGCGGCAGCTTTCTCTCGAGCCCAGGGCCATGAGCTGCAGCCCGCTATAAAAAAGGGACTTGCCATCATCAGGAAGAACTCCGGTGGCGGGTCCTGCGCCGGCCGCTACCGGGACGCGGACGAGCGCAGACGGGCTTGCCTTCGGCGCGCCTGCTGCGTGGACGGCACATCACGGGTTTTATGGGCGGGGAGGAGAGAACCACTAGCACGCTGACCTGAGCTTGCGGGCCCGCTCAGACAGGCGGACACCGCAGTCACGTGTCAAAGAAGTAGTTCGGTATTAAAAGTTTAAAAAACAGATTCAACAAATTCAAGTACAATGTGCAAGCGCAGATACAAGTTAAAACAGCCTAACGATCTATCAGGCAGCAGTACACGTTACCTGCTGCGCGGACGGCACATCACGGGTTTTATGGGCGGGGAGGGGAGAACCACTAGCACGCTGACCTGAGCTTGCGGGCCCGCTCAGACAGGCGGACACCGCGGTCACGTGACAAAGAAGTAGTTCGGTATTAAAAGTTTAAAAAACAGATTCAACAAATTCAAGTACAATGTGCAAAGCGCAGATACAAGTTAAAACAGCCTAACGATCTATCAGGCAGCAGTACACGTTACCTGCTGCGCGGACGGCACATCACGGGTTTTATGGGCGGGGAGGGGAGAACCACTAGCACGCTGACCTGAGCTTGCGGGCCCGCTCAGACAGGCGGACACCGCGGTCACGTGACAAAGAAGTAGTTCGGTATTAAAAGTTTAAAAAACAGATTCAACAAATTCAAGTACAATGTGCAAAGCGCAGATACAAGTTAAAACAGCCTAACGATCTATCAGGCAGCAGTACACGTTACCCGCTGCGCGGACGGCACATCACGGGTTTTATGGGCGGGGAGGGGAGAACCACTAGCACGCTGACCTGAGCTTGCGGGCCCGCTCAGACAGGCGGACACCGCGGTCACGTGACAAAGAAGTAGTTCGGTATTAAAAGTTTAAAAAACAGATTCAAACAAATTCAAGTACAATGTGCAAAGCGCAGATACAAGTTAAAACAGCCTAACGATCTATCAGGCAGCACCTGTCGAAACCTGTCCGCTATGGCAGCTTCTTCAGTTAGTGTGTCTCCCTCAGCCGCTTTGACCTCTGCTACTATTGTTTTCTCCTGCCTCTTTTTTAGAAGTTGGGCCAATACTGCACCCGGCCGTTCACCCTCACCGTACGTGCGAGCTGTGGCGTATTTACCTAGGTGTTTTATTTCAGCGTCAGCGGCGTCATGATATTCTCCTAATTGTGTTTTGAACTCCTGCATGACAGTATCATCAGCCCTGACCAGGAGTTGCCCCTCCAGGCTCGCCAGTGAACCCTCCAGGTCTGCAAGCCTTTTGCGTATCGCTTTAAGGACCCCAGAGTGCTTAGTCATCGCGATACCACGGATATATACTTTGAACGTCTCCCAAACAACTTGGAAGCTCTCCACCGACCCTACGTTTGTGGCAAAGAACGTTTTGATTGCTTCCGTCAGTTCCTCTTTAAAAACGGCATCTAGCAGAGAGTAAGGTGGGAACCTCCACGTAAAGGGGGGAATAATTTTCTGTGGGGTGTCTAATACAAGTAGTATCGGGGAATGATCCGAAAGCGTACGGGGAAGCACCTCACAGGCCCGGGCCCTCTCCTGTAGCTGCCTGGCTGCCAGCCAATAATCTATACGGGTATGCAAATCATGGTACGCTGAGTAATGGGTATATCCCCCTTTCTCCGGATATCTCTGACGACACATATCACACAAGTCAAACTGTACCATTGCATCCTCTACTGTTCGCGCAGCCGCCGTGACATGTCTCTCCAGCCCCCCCGACCTATCCCTCCGTGGATTCATGACTAAATTAAAATCACCGCCCCAGAGCTGTTGCCCCTCCCCGCACAAACGAACTTTATCTGACAGTGCAGTGTAAAAGTTGGGATTGTCAAAATTCGGGCCGTATAGATTAACTAGAAGTAGTTCCATTCCCTTTCCCCTACATCTAGAGATCACAAAGCGCCCTTCCTGGTCTGTGTCTAATGGTTCTAGTGTTAGAGTAGTCCTAGGATTCACCCATGTGAGCACTCCTCGCGCATGTGTGGTGAAACCTGCAGCATGTATGTTTCCCTGCAGTCCCTTACTGCGCAGCATAGGGCTATTGAGGGGAAGGTGTGTTTCTTGCAATAGCGCAACATCAATTTCGTGTCTCGCCAGATAGGCCAGGACCTTTCTGAGTTTCCTGTGGTCGTTGAGGCCTCGCACATTCCAAGTAAGTGCTCGAACCGTGCTATTAGATGCGTTAGAACTGGACCTATTCAGGACTGTCATGGGGGTGTGTAGTGTCTACATCGCTCAACCTGCCGCTTAGACATATAAACTGTGTGTGCATCAGAAACAAAAATGGATACAACATGAAAATTGCCATACTTCTTTAGTCTCAAACCCCTCCCTCCCCCCACCCACGTCAGGCGTGCCCCAACCGTGCCTTGACGAAATGCCGCAAAAAATTCCCCATTCGCCATCTGAACGTTCAGAAACCCAAACCAGGCGAGAACTGAACAAAGAAACCCTCCCACCTCAGTGCAACTCCCAGGGTGTGTGGTACACTCGTGGGCGGATGTTGCCCGTCAAGCAGGGTAATATAACCAAACCAGACCGGGTTCCCCCTCCGCTCGCCATCGGTCCAATTTAATGCATCTGCTATAGAATGCCCCCGCCCCCGCATCATTATATCTTTTCACACAAAAAGTATCATAACGGGACTCCCATTAAGAGCTAACCGCTCTGCAAATAACCCTATAGCACATCCGTTTCTGTGGTGCTCTCCCAGTGACTGTCTCACATTCAAGCAAGACCACTCTCTTGTAATCCCATAACCCCCATACCTGTCCCCAACGGCCTCCCCCAACAGTAGCCCTCTTATCTGTAACACATGTAGTCCAGTGATCTGTCCTGATTGTCCATTCGGCCGCCAGCCGCCCCTTCCCCAGGAACTCCGCTCCGGGCTGCAACGCTTCTCTTTAGACCACTCCTTCAGGGCTTTCTGTAGAACTTTTGGATCTGTAAAAATTCTTGACTGGCCCTGCCGATTGACGCAAAGTCTTGCCGGGTACAGCATGGCGTAGTCCAAATTTTGATCCCGTAGTTGGCGCTTCAGTGGCGCAAACTGTTTGCGCGCTTCCTGCACTCGTACCATGAAATCCGGGTATAAAGATATACTGGATCCCTCGTACTGCAATGACTGTTTCTCTCTGGCTACCTTCAGCGCCGAGTCTCTGTCCCGATAATTCAGCAGTTTCGCTATTATCGGCCTCGGGGGAGCACCAGGGACAGGGCGAGGGCCCAGAGAGCGGTGTGCTCGCTCTACCACGAATATGGGAGAAAACATTTCGCTGCCAAGTAGTGTTACCAGCAGCTGCTCAACGAATTTCTCCATGTTGCCGGTCTGGGTCGACTCCGGAAGGCCCGTGATCCTTAAGTTATTCCGGCGGGATCTCGATTCAAGGTCTTCAGTCTTGTCCTGCAATACTTGCAGCACCCTCCCCATTTGCTTGTGGTCAGTGTCCATTGATGTCTGTGCTTCCTCCACCTCCGTGATTCAGCGTTCCGTCATATCTAGCCTTTCTGCATGTTTGTCCATTCGTTCGGACATTCTATCCATCCGGTATGAGAGGGAGTCCAGTTTAGTCCCTAGAGTAGAGAGGCTGTTCTGCAAGCCTTTTCCCATTGCAACAAGCATGGTGCGGATGTCCCCTTCAGCCTCCTCTTGGGCCTGTTCCTGCGCGTTGTCCCCGTCTTCCGAGGCATTCTCCCTCCCTTTAGCTTTCCTTTGATCAAATGTAAGTTTAGGCTGTGTCTTGTCCACTCTACCCATCTTGACTGGTCCTCAACAAACACAAATGACCTGCGTGTGTCAGACAGCCATACGAGCAGCCACCGTCGGGCTGCCCGTTCCCAGGGACGACCTCCGCGTCCACATGCTGTCTCAGTCCAGTATACTGACCAGATTGAGCCGGGAGCGCAGCAGCTGTTCAGACGTGCCCCACCACAGAGCAACTGTCGTCCGCCACCACGACAAAAACAGCAACCCAGCGTTACGGCTTTTCGGACCACTCAGGCGCCTGGTCAATCCAAGACGTGCCAGGGGTTGTACTCAAGCATCAGACTGCACTCCCGGTGAGTCACCGTTGCCAGCGGCACCGCCCTTTGCCTTGACCAGGGGGCACCTCCACCTCCGATAGCGTCCTGCGCGGGCTGAGATAGCAGGGTATATGGTGGTTGGGATTCGTAACCGGCCTCTCCCGGCGTGCACAATCCAAATCCTGCCCTCCGCCGGTATCACCATGCGTCTGCTCAGTCAGTGCGAGTCTCGTAGTGTGCTGCGCAAGATGGTGCCTCCGTCATCAGGATTCCCATACCAGCACCGTAGGAGCAGCCGATCCACACCGGGCGCTCTCTCTCATCGACCTGACCTGGTGGCGAAGTGAGCTAAAGAATGATGATGGATTCAACCCAGATCTGTGACTGGGGGTCAGTGTCTAAAAAGTTTCAGCGCTCCGTCCATCATCTCCTTGTGTTTGCTTTGTTCGCCCTAAGTTGGCAGGGTATGCCCAGACGTGGGTCCCTTGCTCACTTTGCCACTAGATTCAAGCTAGCCTGGCTGATGAGGGCTGTTAGCCCGAAACCGGTCCCAGGATGCTTGTTTCCGGTCCAGGGAAGACATGGCTTGGCAGTTCGGGCTGAACTGTTCCCATGAGGCACAGGGTCAAGACTGATTTGCATATAGCTGTGTCTGAACTGGGGTGGCGAAGTAAGCTAAAGAATGATGATGGATTCAACCCAGATCTGTGACTGGGGGTCAGTGTCTAAAAAGTTTCAGCGCTCCGTCCATCATCTCCTTGTGTTTGCCACATTATAAAGACACCAGGGCCAAAGTAAAAAGTCAGGATAACAGTTCTCATGCAGTGGGGCAGTCAGGACACATTCCTGTGCCTACAGCATTGTTGATATTCTTCCAAACATAAGAGATACAGCTTTATCCTTTAGAGGTTTATGAAAACAACGCTCTCAGCCTTCTTGAGGAACTAGAGAAAGAAGCCACTAATAGGATAACAAAACTAGCAATAGAAAACTCATTGTTGGACCTGGCCTTAATCTGCAGAGTCAACCCTAATCTTTTTGCCTTTCCCCACCACCTTTTTGCTGAATTTCGTTTTTGTTGGACTTTAGTTCTGTGCACTTTACCATTGTTAACCAGCGCTAAAATGCTTGTGCTCACTCCCCTAAAAGGGTTACTTAAGTAGGTGGCACAATAAGTGCTGCAGGCCCACTAGTAACATTTAATTTACAGGCCATGGGCGATAGCACCCTCTAGAACACTCCAACCAGAGGCTGAGTCCCTCTGCTTTTCTTCCGCGCATCATGTGAAGGGAGTCTCCCTGAGCTCTTCTCAGTTTTTCCTTCATAACACAGCTTTCTACATCTACAATGTCTGAGTCTTCTAAGAAAGGCCTCTTCAGATACTGCAAGTCCTGTGGAAAGAAAAGGCTGAATGTGGACAATCCACACAAAGACAGTCTCTACTGTCTCTAACCTCAACATCGGGTAAATGAGGGCAAGATTTCTGCACTTTTAAAACATTAAGAGACAGAGAGGGAAGGCTACTTCTGTGGCTACATTAGCGTAAATCTCAGTAATTCAGCTCTTCTGAGGAGGACAGCGATTCGTCTGACAGACCCCACAAAAGGTCAAGATACTCTGACCATGGGGCTTCAAAGGGGAGTCGAAAGGCCTTGAAAACACACCATAAAGAACCCCTACAAAAGGAGAATATTGGGCTCAGCTCCACTTGCTAATTATGCCATGATTCTTTCACTGCTTGCATTATAAAATAAATGTTCATGCATAATATCCATATCAAATTGTTCCCAAAGAGAACGCTGATTTACATTTTTTACGTGTTTCACTTGCACCATTTAAAACACTTATTCACAAGTACAATGTGTTCACTTTGCACCTAGTACGCAGCTTAAAACGTGGTTGATGCTGCTTCTTATTCTCTGTAAAGTATACAGTCTATGCCTCTCTTCTTTTGTTAATACAATTACCTGAACCTAAAAAAAGTGGGACTATGTATTTTTTGTGTCATTAATTTAATGTTCAAATTGTACTTCCTCATTGATTCCCATTGCGACACTGTTGTATGATATTCAGCTCCACAGGGGCGGCCTCCTCCTAACCAACTACTCCATCTGAGAAAAAAGTGGAGCAAGAATGTTCTACTTCCTCAGAACCGCTGAGAAGAAAAAACCTCAACGCTGGTACCGTCAACGCTGGTATCGACACTGATGGCGACAGTCACCACAGTCTCGTTGACTAAAACATCATTGCCGAGGACTTCAACGACAACAGCTATCAATGCTCCCATTTTATCCACTAAGGTGATTTCTTCCTCCAAGTTACCGTCGACGTCGCAGTTGATTTCCACTAGTCCAACGTAGAAGAAATCGCCTTAAGACCTGAAGTTACCTTTCCTAGTAAGGTCTCACTTTTATTTCCTAGCCGTTTACTGGATGTGGAAGAGTCGGGTGACGACAGCCCCTTTGGGGATGTGCACAGTCCTTCGGAGCTCCAGGTGAAATACCAGGAGGAAGGTTCCGACAATGAGAATGAAGAGCAATACTACCAGTCATATTATGCCCCTCCTAGGTGACATTATGAACCTTATGAATATCATCAGCATCCTCAGCCTAGAGTTGATGAAATGCACATGCCCAGTTATATAGTTCAAGATCTACAAGCCATGCTGAAGGATTACAAGAGGAAATTTCCGGATCCTCCACAAGACCAGCAACCAGTGCCAAAGCAGCCTGTTTCTCCTGCCACACCAAGGAACATCCCTCCACCAATAACGCCCAGGATAACACCTACTTCCCATACCCTACCTCCTCCAAGGGAAAACCACTTGTCCTCAGACAAAGAGAGAAGGAGAGATCCCTGATCCTCAACAACCATGAAATGAATAGGATGATTACCTGGACCCTACTTCATCCCCTCCGCAACCTCATCCGGGGCTTTTCATAATCTGATGGACCGGACTGCAGCACTATTCCATCTACCTACCTCTGTCAAGCAGTCCCTGCTTTTTGCACGACTTTACGGAGCAAGCCAGAAAGTCTGTAAGAGCCATCCCCATTATAGACTATATCTGCAGTGAGGGGCTAAAGATCATGAAAAATCCAGCTACGCTAGCACCAGTACCACCTCGCCTTGACAAAAAATACAAGGCCACTAATGATTCTCCTGCTTGCCTTATCAGTCATCCCAAGCCGGATTCTGTCATCTCTCAAGGGGCACAAAGATGCTCCAAAAATCCTTCTGCACCAATTTTGGCACCACCAGACAAAGAGGGCAGGCACTTGAATAATATAGGGAAGAGATTCTCCCTCATGTTTGCCATTACCATTCGAGCAGCCAACTCACTAGCGATCCTGGGGTGCTAAGACCTCCAGACATGGTCAGATGTAAGCAGCCTGTTTGATTTGATTCCTGAAGACCTGAAGCTGGAGGCAAAGAAAACTTTACAGGAAGGTGAACGCACTTCCTCGGAGATCATAAACTGTGCTCTCGACATCGCCACCACAGGCCTTCGTCAGTTGGCCGGAGCAGCGGTCTTAAGGCGCCAAGGATGGCTCAAGGCTAACTCATTTAGACCGCAGGTCAAATTAAAGATACTAGACATGGCCTTTGATGGTGAGACTTTGTTTGGGAAACATATCGATGACGCCCTATTAGCCATATAGACAGACACCGGGGGGGCAGCATTTGGTTATAGTCCCCCGTGTGAAGCGCCTTCGGGCCGGGGGACGATCCTTTCGTTGCTTGGCTGCCAAGCTATGGAATTCCTTGCCTCCCCAGATCCGCAGCATGGATCGCTTGCTGGACTTTAGGAAAGCAATCAAAACTTTCCTTTTTCCCTCTGCCTAGTCTCCTTTTGTCCTTCTGCATATTCCTTGCGCCTACCTGCTCTGTTTCTCGCCCTGTTCCTTCTGACGCTGGCAGCGCCGAGACGCTTCTTTGCTGGGGCAGCTGTGCGCTATATAAACGCAGATAACATAACACCGCCAGATCTCTTGGCATGCTCCAGTTCAAGAAATTGTCCTTTCGAGAAGCTAGTGGAAGAGGTTTCTCAACCTTTAGAGGCGGCTATCTGCGACCTCAGCATTATCAGCCTCAATCTCAATATAGGCCTACCTACCAGTCAGGCCTACCGCCACCCACCTTCAGCAGTCTACACCAAGCAAGGCCCATGCAGAAAGCAAACCCCCCAGGGTCGCAATACTGGCCGCAAACAGTGACCTGGACCAGGTACCGGCTGCATCCGCTCCTTCCACCCATGTGAGCTGGAATATCTCCAACTACCTTCCCTATGGAAGGAGATAACATCGGACAAATGAGTGTTAGACTTAGTAACCTTCTGGCATACCTTAGAGTTTGTGCAGAAAACACCAAACAGTCCTCCAAATAGAGCACACCCACCTCATCTTCACTTACTAAGGAAAGAAGCTTCAATAATGCTGGCCAAAGGGGCCAGAAAAAGGGTTCCTTGTTCTCAAAAGGGCATAGGATTCTACTCCTGTTTTTTCCTTATTCAAAGGAAATCATGAAAGTGGAGACCCATCCTAGACCTCAGGAGTCTGAACAAATTTCGGCGCAAACAATATTTTCATATGATTACTCTTTCAGACATTTTCCACCTATTAAACAGCGGAGACTACATGACCTCCCTGGATTTGTAAGATGCTTACTTCCACATTCCCATACATCCAAAACATCACAAGTATCTCCATTTGACCTTAGCTGGTACTCATTACCAGTTCAGGGTCCTTCCCTTTGGACTCGAATCTGCTCCTCAGATTTTCACAAAATGTCTCACCTTGCTGGCAGCCACACTTCGCAAGCAAGGTCATCAAGTATTCCCTTACCTAAATAACTGGCTGCTAAAAGCCTTGACTCCGCAACAAGCCTCCAGGACTACCACTGCCGGCCTTTCACTTTTTCACTTGCTAGGCCTCACAGTAAATGACCGAAAATCCTCCACTATCCCAAGTCAGACAAAGATATTTTTGGGTGCGAACCTCGATACCATCAGAAACCAGGCTTATCTGTCACAAGATAGACAGCAAAGATTATCAAACCTGACCCTAAAGATCTAAAACAAGAAGGTCCATTTCTGTGCCGATGTTCAAGTCGCTCCTCTGCATAATCTCCTCCGCGATAAACCTAGTCCCACTGGCACAGCTGAAAATGAGGCCATTGCAGGAAGAGCTCCAGTTGCAATGGGTCCAATCACCAGGCTACTTCAGAGATTTGATCAGCATTA
This sequence comes from Calotriton arnoldi, assembly GCA_963921515.1. Classification (NCBI taxonomy): domain Eukaryota; kingdom Metazoa; phylum Chordata; class Amphibia; order Caudata; family Salamandridae; genus Calotriton; species Calotriton arnoldi. The sequence goes on from CAWUFW010000867.1 coordinate 2,268,733, forward strand.
TGTCAAAGATGCGGGCGACATTAGCGTGGTGGTCCCACCAATCTCATCTCTCACAAGGCCTCAAGTTCCTGACTTCGATCCCAGATTAAATCATCACCACCAATGCCTTCTTGGAAGGCTAGGTCGGCTACTTGCAGGACCTGCAAATTCAAGGGAAATGGTCTGCACTTCAGAAGTCGTCTAGAGTTCAAGGCTAATTTTCTCACTCTCCAAGCCTTCCTTCCTCATATAGCAGGAGCCTCCGTGCTGGTCCATACAGACAATACGACCAGCATGTTTTACATCAACAAACAAGGGGGGACAAAGTCCCTGACTCTCTCTCAATACCTTTGGAATTGGCTGGCAGCCCACAGCATAACTTTGAAAGCTGAGCACATGTCAAGAGTACAACACCCTAGTGGACACACTCAGCAGAACCAGGGACGGTTGCCACAATTGGGAACTTGATCAGCTGGTGTTGGACAGGGTCTTCTCACGCTGGGGCAAACCAGCACTGAATCTTTTCCCAATGGACAAGAATGCCAAATGCCAATTTTACACCGGTCGATACCAACTCCCAGAGTCGTGGGGGGAATGCCCTTTCAATTATATGGTCCGGGTTTTATGCATACGCTTTCCCCCCTTCCCTCTCATACCAAGGATCCTCACCAAGATGAAGATGGAGAGCTGTCACCTCATTCTAATGGCTCCCAAATGACCCAGACAGCATTGGTTTATGGAGCTCCTTCTGCTCTCGGAGACCAATCCCATTCGCTTACCCAGGATTCACACCCTTCTGATGAGGAGCAAAGGCCAGATCCTGCACCCGGAACCAGCCTTTCTCCAATTACATGCATGGCTCCTGAATTCAATTAATTCTGGGATGTAAATCTTTCTGAAGACTGCAGAGACATTCTGGCCAAAGCAAGGGCTGAATAAACAAACAAAACATAGAGTCAAATAGAAAAGATTTTGCTTATGGTGTCTGCAATCTGATCTCCATCCCTTGGAAGCGTCACCTGAACATATTCTGCCATACCTACTCTCCCTGACTAGATCAGGATTAGTACATGCATCTGTAAAGGTTCACCTAGCTGCAATATCATGATTCACGCGGTCCTCTCATCCTCCCTCTCTCTATTCCACTAGGATATCCAAGCAATTCATGAAAGGGTTGTTCAGAGCTTTCCTTCCAGTAATGGCATCTCAATGTGGTTCTCTTGCAGCTTATGAAGCTGCCATTCGAGCTCATTCATAGGACAGATCTCAAATGTTTCACTTGGAAGGTCGCTCTACTTTTGGCTCTCATGTCTACTAGAAGAGTCAGTGAAATTCAGACTTTAACAATTAAGGAACTTTTCTTGCGCTTCACTGATGACTATGTACTTCTCAGAACAAACCCAAAGTTTATCCCCAAGGTTCCATCGCAATTTCATCTCAATGAACCTATTATACTGCACGCTTTCTTTCCAAATCCGCAATCTCCAGCTGAAAGGTCTCTCCACAGTTTGAACATTAAACGTTGCCTCAAATTTGATCTACATCGTACCAAGCAATTAAAAAAATTTGATCAGTTGTTGGTCTCTTACGGAGTCTTTCATAAAGGTGCGGCAGTCACGAAAGCTACAATCATCAGCTGGATCTCTGCCGCCATATAGTTTTGTCACAGCAAGACTGGTAAACCACTATCAGCTAGAGGGAAGGTGCACTCCACAAGAGCACCATCTACCTCAGCTGCTTTCTTTGCAGGCGTCCCGCTGGGGAAAATCTGCCATGCTACAATGTGGAAGAGCACTCACTGGCTGACACAGAACTACTGCCTAGAATCAGCGCACAGAAGTGAAGCAGCCGTAGGACAGGCGGTTTTGCGTCATCTGTACCAATGGGATGAGCCTCTGTAAATACAAGTAATGTGGATGTGTCTTTGTCTTTGCATTATTCTCTCTTCTAATAGACATTATTTACGTTAAGTATACATACATTTTATGGATATACATTTATGTTTATGGATATGTGCTAAACTGTAACCCATCATCCTCCAGGATACTCTTACATATTTATATATATTTAACTACAAAGCTGCTTGCTATTCTGATTCAAGCATGTGAATCTGTGAAAGATGCAATTCTAGAGAAGAAAATTAGTTACTTGCCTGTAACTGCAGTTCTCCAGTATTGGTATATTTCATAGATTCACATGTGACCCACTGTCCTCCCCATAGAGGCTTCCCTCTCAGATCGGGATTATTTATTCCCATTTGCCCTCGAAAATCTGAGGGACTCCCCTTCTGTTTGGAGTGTTCTAGAAGGTGCTATCGCCTGATTGGTTATAGTTCAAGTTTGGTCCTTTTTTTGAAAAGGACATAGGCTATAATGGCAATGCAAAGTCATTTTAACAGCCTATGATACTATTACATACTGCTTTACTATGGTACTGTGGAACTCCCCCTTAGACGACGGGGAATGGTTCAAGCATGTGAATCTATGAAGTAACTAATTTTCTTTTATAGCCTCTGACAATCTGTGGTTGTGTCCAACACTATATACATTGCTATTCTGTTCAACATGTACTAAAAAATTTATCAAGACCAATGTATAAATCTGTTCAACCCATCCGACAATCCACTCAAATTAAAATGTTGCATTTACACTCCTACATTTGTCAGTCATACTTCGTCCATTCATACTCTTTCAGCCTGATTTATACATTGGTCTTGATATATCTTGTAGTACATGTTGAACAGAATAGGAATGTATATATTGTTGGACACAAACACAGATTTTCAGATGGTATAAAAATGAATGTTATTCAATAAATTAATAATTTAAAAAGAGTTTGAAATTATATATGATTCTATTGTACATGTTTTGGACTCAAGAACACATTACTGTCCTATGGTTACGAATTATATCAATACTATAAGGTGGTGGGCTGTTTTGATTATCACAGTTTGTTTACTAAAATTACTGCTGGGTATGATGTCATCATGCCTCGTTCCGTTTTGCAAGTTGAGAATGTGGCCAAGATGGAAGAAGTGGCCAAACAGTGGGGACAAATATAAGGCTCTTTCAAAGACCAAATTCATTTCACACTGAGTATGAAGAGTGCTCTTCTGTGGTGGACCACCAAGCAAGGGAGGGATGTGGAGCGTATGGACAGGAACTGACAGCAAGAGGACTGTGGGCTAATCTAGAGTTAAAAATCCAGATCAATATGCTGGAACTAAGTGCCATCTGGAGATACCTACAATCTTTCCTGGCCTGCATATGTTATTCTTTGGCTAGATTCCATCATGGCTGCTCGGAGCTGATACTCTGTGGTATCCCAACGCTCAGCATCCAAATCCTGATGCTTCATCGCACCAAATCCAGCAGGAAATACTCACTCCCGATTCCGGAACATTGGGAGTGTCTGCCGCTGTGATCGTCATTCCCACATACCGCCCCGTTGGCGTGTAATCGACTAATACTCGCCGCCTTCACTGCGCATTGAGCAGGAGGGAAGCTGCCGCCTCGCAAAACAATTCAATTAGGCACCGCGGCACAGAGGAGCACTTCCGACAGACCCTTCTGCCGCTTGAGACGACACGGAGCTGGCGATGCAAGTACCACAGTGCTACCGCCTCCCATGACCGCCACCGAGCCAGTTCCCAACTGTGGCTCGGCTCGCGGCTGCCATCTTGGGACTTTCATCGATTGCTAGAAACGTGCACGGAAACTCCACCTGGATGGCCTGCCTAACGGTCCGGAGCACCGGAGATCGCAGTGTCTGCGATTCACCACACAGCACAATTGACGGTGAGATCGGGGGCGGGCATGGCTCTTTGGTGACAGCTCCGGGAGGACTTGGCAGACCGCCATCTTGAGACGGGGTCTCTCTCCACTTCAGTCTGACCCCGATCGCGAGTCTAAATTTAAAGCTCCTACTATCTGCCCCAAACGGTTGACCCGACTCACCTGCCGGAAAAAGCATTCTATTTGATTCCTTGGTTCCCTCGTTCTCTGGGCGTTATTTCACCTCGCTACAGACTTCCGTCCTGCCTGGCTCGCCTGACCCTGACGCCGTATCTAAAATGGCAGATTCCACCGCGATGATTATCACTGCCTTTGTGTCTGACAGGCGATCTTGATCTTTAGGCAGTTATTTTACTTCCAAAGAGAACAAAGTAAGCCCTTCTCTTGCTTTCTTCCTTGCCTAATGCTATCAAGCCCTTTCACCTCACCAACCTCTGTCCTGCCTCAGATGCCTGACCTTAATGTGGCGGACCTACCTGCAATCGACCACCACCAAATTGGCCTCCACCCACCCCCTTCTCGCTCCACCGGACTGCAGCAAAGAGAGAAGCCCTCCAACCACACCGGACTACATGGACTGGGTCACCGAGCTTACACCAGCGAGGCTAGGGATGCTCTCCCACCATCCTCCCCCACTCGGCTCACCCATCATGACACTGAATATGTGACTCATCTATTTTCTTTAAATGTTTTACTAGTAACTGATGTAACTTTTTAACTGATGTTAATTTTGTAACATTTTGGAACCTCTTGTACAGCACTCTGATACCTTCGGGTCTAGCCAGCGCTATATAACACTCATAACCCTTTAACTCGCTTTTTACTGCTAGCCCTCCCACTTTAGACCACGAGGGTAACTGATTTTGATTTAGCTACGTTCATTTTGGCAGACTACTCATATTATTTTCTTGGATTTTTCCTACTACCTCCTACGTTAGCTGCTCTAGGGCAGTAGGCGTCGGTACCAGCGTACCTACTATCATTTCCCCCTTTCTGCTGTATAGGTCCTCCCCTACCGCTCAACTGTCCCTAAACAGCCTCCATGAATGTGCCCTTTGCCAAAGCACTCCCTCTCCCCTTGTTGGGGAGGGATCCAGCATTTTTGCCCCAGAGTCTCAGATTCCCCTCTGAGAGAGTCCACAGTGTTAAGGGATTCACACATAGCGGAGGTTTGGGACTGTTCCCATTAGCGCTGGGAACTCAGCACCGTACACCGTGAAAAGGAACTCTCTTTGAAACCTTTTTGATGATCTCCCCTAGGCTGATACTTTAACCCTCTGATGTACTTCGGCGACCGAGCAACTTTTGGCCGATGACCGGTGGAGTTGCCCTACGCAGCTATTGAGGAGTTTGGCTCTGGTTCCCCCCCTTGGCCGTCTCCTACCCATCCGATCGTCAGACTCTGTCTCTTTCCTCGTCACACTGCTGTGTTTCCTACCCCCTCTCGCACCTCTTTCCTCCCTCACTCTTATCTTTTTCTTCTATTCCTTCCCTCTCTCCCCCGAATCTCTCTCCCTGCCTGCCTTTTCTTCCCCATACCTGAGCCATGCCTCTGTAACTCATGTATCTCCAGTAACTACGTACCTGAAACTGTTGTAACTATGTAACTATGTTTTGAAGCAATTGTACCTCCACATGTAAAGCGCTCTGATACCTCTGGGTTTAGCCAGCGCTATATAAAACTTTTCAAATAAAATAAATTCTTTGGTGTTGATCCAAGAAGACAACATGGATTCAGTGTTTTACATCAAAAAGCAGACAGGCAGTAGATCACAACAGCTGTTGCCAGAAGCTCACAATCTGTGGCATTGGGTCATTCTCTACCATGTTTTCCTGTGAACATAACATCTACTTGGACAAACCAGCCTCAAGCAGGTTTGCTTGTACCTGACACATGAGGGCCACACATGGGAGCTGAATGACTGTCCGACACTGAATGTGTTTGACACATAAATAAAGCAAACTTGGAGCTGTTTGCAAGATGGGAAAAACAAAAAAACGGTTCTACGAAGCAGTTATCTACAAGCTTGTTTGTGCAGGAATGCATTTTTTATTGCGTGTTCAAGGATATATAATTACACTTGTCCTCCACTCCCATTAATTCCAGCAGTCCTAGTGAAGCTGACGTGAAATCAGTGCCGGATGATTCTAATCGCTCTGACGTGGGGCTGACCATGCTGTTTCATACACCTGCTTCATCTAGCAAAAGTGCCACCATTCCACTGGGATAACAATTAAACCTTTGTTCCACATGCCACAGATGAGTCCTACATCACAACCTGGGATCTTTGAAACTAACTACCTGACTCCTAAATTCAACAAATTGTCTCATTTAGACATCTCAGCTGACCGTGGAAACATTCTGATGCTGGTCAGGGAGCTCTCCATTAAAAACACATACACAGCTAAGTGAAAGAGATTCTGTATTTGATGTTCAGCACAAGGCATTGATCCTGTACTGCTCCTTACTTACTTGCTAGACCTGGCTTGTAAGGGCCTTAGACACTCATACATGAAAGAGCACTTCGTATCTGTTTTGAGGTTCCTTCAATCTCCTTCCTTCTTTCTGGCATTGCAGGATTGTTAAGAAATTTCTGAAATGTCTTTTCTGAGCATTCCCGCCGATGAGGACTTCACAATAAAATGGGAAAGCAACATAGTTTTATCCTTGCTGATGAGGAGCCCATTAGAACCAATTAACGAGGCTAGCTTTTAATACATTTCATAGAAAACAGTTCCACTGTAAGCCCTTATTTGAGCCAGCAGAGTTAGCAAAATTCATGCATTTACAATCAAAGATCCATATATTCAATTCACCAAGGATGGAGTCACACTGAACACTATTCCAAGGTTTGTTTTAAAAGTGCCTACTGACTTGGACCTCAATGAACCAGTTGTGCCTAAAGTTTTCTTTCAGCATCCTTCAGATGCAGCCGAAAGAGCTCTGCACGCTCTTCACAATTGACCCACTACATCGAAAACAATAACCTCCTGGACGAAACGCAATTCGGCTTCAGGAAGGGTCACGGCACAAAAACTGCCCTCATTAAAGCAGCAGATGAAATTAGAACAATCTTAGACCAAGGTGGTACGGCTGTGCTTGTGCTGCTAGACCAGTCAGCAGCCTTTGACACGGTCGATCTCGCCACCCTGATCGGTCGTGTCTCAAACATTGGCATCAAACTTAAAGCCAAAGATCCTCTAGCCTCCTTTCTTTCTAATCGCACACAACTAGTGAGTCTCGGCGACTATAAGTCCTCTCCTTTTACCCTCCCATGTGGTGTGCCACAGGGTTCATCCTTGAGTCCGACACTCTTTAACATCTACGTGTCGGACCTGGCCAGGGTTATCAAAACCCATAGGATGGGTCTTACTTCATACGCCGACGACACACAATTGGTGCTAGCAATCCACAATGATGGAGGAGCGGTGGCGGCTAGATTCCAAAGTGGAATGCTTGCCATCAGTACCTGGATGGCCAACAACTGCCTAAAGTTGAACTCCGACAAAACGGAGGTCTTAATTTTTGGCAAACTCTATCCGGTTTGGTCTTCCATTTGGTGGCCCACCGAGTTGGGTCTACCACCTCCGCCGGTATCGAAAGTTAGAAATCTAGGTATCATGTTTGACGACAAACTAACTTTCACATCTCATGCCAATGCAATCGTCTCGTCATCCTTTTACACACTAAGGATGATAAAAAAACTCTTACCCTTTCTTCCACTCAACGCTGGAAGAACCCTTATCAGTACTCTAGTAATGTCCAAAATCGACTACTGTAATGGCCTTTTTATTAACGCCCCGAAAAAGACCACCAACCGACTGCAGATGGTACAAAACTCGGCTGCTAGAATCATAACAAGCATCCCCAAATACCGACCAATTGCATCAACAATTCGAAAACTGCATTGGCTACCAATAACAAGCCAAATCAAATGTAAAGCTCTTTGCATTGCCTTCAAGGCCATCCATAAAACTGGACCAGACTTCCTGAAGAAGGCCTTGTGTGGGTATATTCCCAATAGAACCTTGCGCTCATCAAAGGCCAACTTACTCACGATTCCTCGAACGAAAAGAGTCTCTTGGGGTGATAGAAGATTCACTGTCGCCACCGCCAAACTATGGAACACCCTTCCTCTGCATATCAAATCCTGCCCAACTTTATTTGCCTTTAGGAAGCTCATAAAGACGTGGCTTTTCAATCACTAGGCACCCCACCTTTAGACCCATCCTTTACACAGTCCGCAGCGCCGAGACACCCAAGGGTATTTGTGCGCTCTACAAATTGCTTAAATAGATAAATAAATAAATAAATTGATGTATGCATCTACCTAAAAGAGTCCCTGGACATGACAAAATAGTATAGAAGGTCTGATCAGTTGCTAGCAGCATTAACTAATCTACAAAAGGGTTATTCATTGTCCAAAGAACATTTTCAGATTGCCCTCTCCCATTGCTACACAAAAGTGGGAAAGCCACTTGCAAGAACAGTCACCTTCCACATTATTGATGTGTTAATTTGTGGTACTGCTTCCTGTTTGATTCAAGCATGTGAAGCTATGAAAGATCCAGTGGTGGAGATAAATTCCCAGGCAACCATCCCTCCTCCACAGAACTCACATTCTCTTTTCACACTTGTGCTGGTAATCTGAGGTATGGTAGCCTCTGGGAGAGGAAGTGTTCAAAGAACTCTCTCTTCAGTGGTTGGACTTGAGGTTTTTGCAATGTGATGTTTGTTACTAACGTGACACAGGGTTAAGGCCTATCAGGGTAGCTGCATTTCATACTGATACAGTAAGGTTACCAGAGGACTTCCACCTCAATGACTGGGTAAGATTCAAATGATATGAAAATCAGCAAATATCTTTATCTATTGTGCTCCACCACTGACATTCACATTTTGATTCTCCCTACCATAGCATAGGGCAGTGTGCATGAATATAAGAAACTAGGATTATTGGCACATATGCATAGTGCCACTCAAAAGCCAATTTACCATGAATATTTTTAAATGCACTTATATTTACTACTGACTATTAGTACTTTTTATTTGAAATCTGCCAGCCTGATGTTTTGCAGAAAACAGTAATAAAAATATATAAGAACTTTTAGTCAACCGTCTAGTGGGTGGTGGCACCCACCAGGGCTGCCCTCTTTCCCCCATACTTTTCGCCATTGCCATGTAGCCCTTGGTTCTTTACCTCAGATTGGAGGGGATGCGCTTGGTAATCCCACTTAATGGAACGGCACACGGGTATTGCTATACGCCGATGACCTGCTACTTTACCTTCAGAGCACTAGCTCGGGTATCGAGGAGATATACACGACCTTCCAAGATTTTGAGACAGCTGTGGGCTTCCAGATAAACTGGCCAAAACCATGCGTCTTCCCCCTGCGCCGAGACGCCTCCCTCCCCCCAGGAGATTGTGCTTGGCTGTGTTACACTGACCTGGGCAGGAAATGGATCGATATTTAGGCATCCAGTTGTATCACTCACAGCAAGACCTGTTTGAGGGAACGTGAAACGGGCGCTCACGCCCCTGAAGTCTCAGACCAGGTTTTGGAGGGGTCTACCTCTTGCCCTCATGGGCAAGATTGCCCTCTCCAAGATGATTGATCTTCCTCAATTACTGTACTACTTTGTAAATATACCGGTCCACCCACTCAGGCATTTCTTCCGGGAGCATTGAATAGCCCTAAGTAAACTTCAACTGCCGATCGGGCATGGCGGATTGGGAGCCCCCTCCTTTGAAGCTTACTACCTCATGGTCCAGCTTCAGTGGGTATCCCACTGGCTAGCGGGCAGGAACCTATATGAAACCAACGCCGGCGACGGGCCCTTGCCACCTGACATCTTCCATCAGCTCCTACTACCCGCTTTCAAACTACAACGTTTGTGGTCGCTGCATGTCTGGGTAACTCGCAAGTGCCTAGCCGGGATCTTCCAACTGACGCACCATGTCCAAGCATACGCTTCCATGATTCCCCTCCAGTGCCTACCAAGATTCCCTGGGCCCTTTACTGCTGAAGACCTGTCTATTTGGCGTGATAAATCCATTGATACAGTGGGCAATGTATTCCAAGATCATAATTTATTAACGCTTTGCCAGCTTCAGCAGGATTATGATGTACCATCAGGCCAATTCTTTTTTCACAGACAGCTGTTGGCTGCATGCCGACTCTTATGGCACACAGTGAACGAAGAAGCCAGCCCCCAATCCCATGCCGTCATACACACCCTGAAAGCCATGGGCTCCGGGCGCCATTTAATTACTTGGCTGTATAAAGCCTTCAGGGAGCATGTGGGGGTCTCTTTGTCACCCCTCAGACAGGCATGGGAGGATGATATTCCCACGCCCCTTTCATGATTCTGAATGGAACGCAGCCATGGATTACCCTACAGGGCGTCTCTTGCAATGCAAGATTAAAAAGCGTACAATACATGATGCTCCATAGGGCCTATCTAACACCATCCAGGCTGAATCGCATATTCCTAGCGGCACACCTCACATGTCCTAGATGTCAGTCCAATGCGGCTGAAATCTAGCACATGCCATGGTCCTGCCCCACCTTAGCACAATAGTGGTGGGCTGTACACAGTGCTCCTGCCACTGTTACTGTAGAGCTCACTAACCTGAACACTTGGAAGGCAACTGCACTGGGAATCTACAAATGGGGGGAAAAATCACAAAGTGTGAGCGCCATTTGTGAAACTAGCCTTATTGTTAGCCAAGTGGACCCTCACATGCACTGAAGAGCCTCCAAACCTCCAACGGTCGCACTGTGGCATAAGGCGTTCATCCGCTGGGGGAAGCAGAGAGCTTTACCCTACATTATGAGGAAGCCTGACACCACTGTAAAAGATCTATAGTGGTGGCATGGGACACCATGGTCACGAAGGTCGGAGCCTAGGGAGACTCACTGCAGCCGTTCTTCTACCCCACCGTATGTCACAGTTATAATATTGTTGCATAGATGGTGGGGGTAGTGGGTCTTGACAGCGCGCCCCTGGCAACGCCACTCTGTATCGCCCCTCAACTATATACGGATCCTCAGTAGATATTCCACCGGCTCGTGCTGATCTTTGTTTGCGCCCCTCCCCAACAGTTTCCTTCTCTTTTCCCCTTTATTTTTTTAGACTTACCTCCTCAATAACATAGTAATGTGGCCCCGAGTCACAGAGGCCTCAGCCTCGATGCATGCAGACAACACAAATACACACTGTGTCCCTATGAGTGTCATGCCTCAGTGGTGTGGTACTTAAATTTAAACACTAGCGATGTATCAATGTGTAAAGCGTAACCTGAATTCAGGCAAAATGTGCCTATTTCACATATATCATTTCTCATATGGCTGTACAAACTGCTCAGATGTAACAAAAGCTTAATAAAAAGATTTTGCAAAAAAAACAACTTTTAGTCAACCATGTTTATCCATTAAGTTGATCAGTTGTTACTAAACTGACTCCCACTGCCAACATAGAACAGGATATATCAATGAGTAAACCTGTGGGAAAGTGACCCTGGTCTCCTCCAGTATTTTGTTATTTAGGGACTCACCTGCTGGTTATTTTGGGACAGTGCTATCTGACCCCTCAAGCAAATTCGAAATTAACTTAAAACCCCATTTAGTATATTTAATTTTACTATAAGGCCATTATGTATGGTGTAAAAACGACACCTATGGCATGTATAAATAATATGTTACATGTGGTCGGAAACACCTTATTGTGCCATCCACCTTCTGACCCTGAAAACATGATACAGCCCTCCACTGAGCCCTGGTCTCCTGCAGGACTTAAGCTCTCATAGTTGCAGATAGACCTGTAAAAATAAACTGTTTTATACCCCTAAAAACCTGATTCTCAGCGCTAAATGAGTCACCCCTAAAATTACCTTAATGGCTACTGTAGAGTGCATAGTGCCTAGAAGTGATACGTCTAAATTAATATTAGCTTGTACCTACAGTGAATAAGTCACCAAAAGCTATTTTCACTGAATTGAATTTGGCTGTCCACACAGGAAATACTAGTAAAGCAGATTAAATCACTAGTTATCCATTATCTAATCGGAAACAGCTACAGAAAAAATTCAAGAACTTTTCCTTACTGTTTTTAAAAATCCAATATCATTGGTAAAGTTATTTTTTTAAACTAGTTAGGAAATATAACTTTCAGAATTTTTTTTTTTATTTGCCAGAGTTACTTTAGGTTAAACAGCCTTAGTCTGCAGCTGCTGTCCTGCCTGTAGTAAGGAATGAAGGACCACATGTACAAACATTAGTGTTTGCGAGTACCAAATACCGTCATCGCAAACACTAATGTACTAAGGTGTGTTTTACACTTTTTGTGATTCCCAGTGGGTCATAAATAGACCTACCACATGAATATTAATGAGTTAGGTCTCCGTTTGTGACCCATTGGGAATCACAAAAATCACATGGATGGAGGCCTGCTGTGGTTATCAGGCCACCATGTCTGTGATTGATTTTAAATGAAGCAATCTTTTTTTTTTTTTTAAATGCAGCCCGTTTTCCTTAAAGGAAAACTGGATGAGTTTAAACAAAAAATGAAAACTTTTCTTTTCATTTTTTAAGATTAGACATTGGTTTTGGGACCACTGTCTGCTCTTAAAAAATATTTTTTTAACTATTCTCAAAGGGGAGGGGGTTCCTTGGGGACTCCTTGCCATTTGCGAATGGATTACCACCATCCTCAAGCTCTTGGTAAAATGTGAATGTTTTGCGATCACATTTTGGTTGCAAAACATTTGTACATACCAATGCGAATCAGTATGTGGAAGGGACGCCCTAAGCATGCCCCTTCCAAATACCTAATCGCGAACACAGATTGCGATATCAAATCTTAATTTGTGTTTTGTACATTTGTAAAAAGCATTTTTGCAGTCCGTTTCTGACCGCAAAAATGCTTCATACATGTGGCCCGAAATCCTTCCAGCACCCACACAATAGGATACTTTGAAAGATCGACCTGAATGGTTAGGGAAGACCCTTCTGAGCTCATCAGAATATGCAGGGTGGAGCTGCTGTATCTCCTGACAGTGTCAAATCTTGTATGACAGGCCTGTCTGAGGCACTTGTAAAACGTTTGCATTTTTAAAAGGGGTCAAACAGGGCCAGATCACATATCTTGTTTATCTCCCGCCTGGTTACTGAAGGACTCTGCTCTATCTTAGTAGATTTCTACCTCATTTTATGTTGTGGGTCCAGGGCCTGCCTCAAACTGGATTTTGGTGTCAGATGTGGGAGGACACTAGTGATTACATGATACACCCAGCTCCCAGATCCTAAGTTTGGTATGGCTGAAAAGATACTTTAGCCATTTTTGATTTACCCTGACACATTTCATTTTGGGCCGGCTTGCAGTAAGTTAAACAGGAATTACTGAAAATGTAAGTAGGCCAGGGCCTTGGGACATTTACTCCATTGGTCAGAGAGGGACTAGGAGTGGCTTAGGGTGTCCCCCACCCACAGTGCCATCTAGCAGGTAATGACCTTATCCTTTGAGGTAGACACATGCCCACTCCAAATATTAATCCATATTCCTACAAATCCCACTTCTACCATTGATTACATTTACTTTAGAAGGTTTGATTACACATCATATCACATCCACCTACATGATCAAAATGAATCACTTGAAGGCACTTGTACTTACCAGTGAAAGCTATTTCCTTCATACAGAACGGTCTCATTACTTCAGTAAAAATTAAGAAATATATTGAAATCTTACATTTTGACTCTTAAAATTGCAAACCAGCTTTGGCAAACCTATTTATAATATGGGAAAGCAAGTTGGTTTACTTTTTTCTTCTTCCCTTTTTCCTACCACAGCCCATAGCAGTAGGCATCTTACTGGCACACAAGTATTACACCACACAAAAATCAGTGTGCTAATATATATATATATATGTATATGTATGTGTTTCCAAAATTTGCCCTTGAGGTGAAAACGCACTCGTCTGCTGTTGAATTATCAAAATCCCTTTATTTTCAAGCAAAACCGGCAACTTGCTTCCAGAAACATTTCTATCATGCCAGACGCGTTTCGAAGCCACAAGCTTCTTGTTCACAGACTGTTTAGGAAATGTTGCAGCTGCACAGGAAACATATTTAACTACAAGCCAATTAAAAGTCATCTTGCCCTCCAGTGGGCCTCTCAGGTGAGTATTACCTTTAGATGCATGATGGAACTTGTAGTGTCCTGTGCTATAATTCTCCCCTCCAGTGGGGTCTGCGTCATCTCCAGTGATTAATAACATTTTGTAAAGCCCTCCAGTGGGCCTCCAGAAGCATTTTGCACAGTTAATTTTCAGTTTCCTTCGTTATACAGCAGTTCCGCTTTGTAGGTTGAAAAGGTTCCAACCCTGCGGCCCCTCCTTTACTTTGATGGTGGTGGTGCAGTCTTCTCTGGCAGGTCAGCCAGTATAGTTTGTTTCAAAATTTGCCCTTGAGGTGAAAACGCATTCGTCTGCTGTTGAATGATCAAAATCCCTTTATTTTCAAGCAAAACCGTCAACTTGCTTCCAGAAACATTTCTATCATGCCAGACTCGTTTCGAAGCCACAAGCTTCTTGTTCACAGGCTGTTTAGGAAATGTTGCAGCTGCACAGGAAACATATTTAACTACAAGCCAATTAAAAGTCATCTTGCCCTCCAGTGGGCCTCTCAGGTTAATTGGCTTGTAGTTAAATATGTTTCCTGTGCAGCTGCAATATTTCCTAAACAGCCTGTGAACAAGAAGCTTTTGGATTCGAAACGCGTCTGGCATGATAGAAATGTTTCTGGAAGCAAGTTGCCGGTTTTGCTTGAAAATAAAGGGATTTTGATAATTCAACAGCAGATGAGTGCGTTTTCACCTTAAGGGCAAATTTTGTTATCAAACATATATATATATATATATATATATATATATATATATATATATATATATATATATATATATATGTATGTATATATATATTTACTGAAAAAAACAAAGGTTACAGAGACGTTATAGTTAGGCTCATGTTTCACTCGTACAAAACCAGAGAAATTCAGCAGTTATAGTTAGCTGAGCTAACTATAACTCGCTCCCCCGCAATGCACTGCTTATAACCTCACATATTACATCACTCATGACATGGTCAGTGACATCACTGATGACATCTCAAATGGCATCACTGATGACATCTCAAATGACATCACTGATGACATCACCGAGTGAGTGTGAGTGTCTTAAAATGTTTGAGTGTTAAATATATATTCTAAGGTGTATTAGTGAATCAGTGGGTGTATGAGTGCCTGTATGGATGATTCAGTGGGTGACTGTATAAGTAAGTGATTAGGTGCCTCAGGGAATGTATGGGTTAGTGACTGGTTGTGTGAATGTCTGTATCAGTTGGTGTTTAAGTATCTGTATGGGTGTGTGAGTGGGTGCATGAGTGGCTGTATGGGTGAGTGGTTGTCTGAATATCTGTATGGGTGTCTGAGTGTCTGTGTGGGTGGGTGAGGGGGTGTGTGACTGCCTGTATAGATTAGTGAGTGTGTGTATGGCTTTGTCGGTGGGTGACTAGATGTGTCAGTTGTATATGGGTGAGTAACTGCGTATGTGAAAGGCAGTATAGGTGAGTGTTGGGGTATATGAGTGACTGTATATGTGAGTGAGTGATTGCGAGAGGGGCTGTATGGGTGAGTGTGTGCTTGTGTCAGTGACTGTTTAAGTGAGTCAGTACGTGTTAGTATCTGTATGAGTAAGTGAGAGTGTGTGAGTAAGTGGCTGGGTGATTAACTATATGGGTGAGTTAGTAGGTGTATGAGTAGCTTTATGGGTGACTGACTGAGGGTGTGAGTGGCTATACTAGTGTATGAGTGGATATGTCAGTGGCTGTATTAGTGAGTGAGTAGGTGTATGAGAAACTGTATGGGTGAGTGAGTGGATGTGTGTGTAGTCCTAAGAATCAGGGAGTGGCTGTATAAGTAGTGGTATGAGTTTGAGAATGATAGTGTGGAAGTTGGAGTGGGTGTATGAAAGGCTATATGGGGGTGTGAGTGGGTGCATCAGAGATTCTGTGGATGATGTCATCAGTGATGTCACTGACCATGTCATGAGTGATGTAATATGTGAGGTCATAAGCATTGCATTTCGGGGGCGTAAGTTATAGTTAGCTCAGGTAACTATAACTGCTGAAATTCACTGGTTTTGTACGAGTGAAACCTGAGCCTAACTATAACGTCTCTGTAACCTTTGTTTTTTTCAGTGAATTTCTAAGTTTAAAAAAATTCTATTACAACCCTACAACCAGTGTTTATTCAGTGAATTTATATATATATCCAACAAACTCCAATCCATTTTCACCACTCCCAAGGAGAATGATCGTATACAGACGCCTTAGGAATGCTCAAATTAATTTATTGAAAATTACGCTCTCCCTACCATAATGCGTTTCGGCCGACACATGCGGCCTTGATCACACATGATTATGGTGCCATTGGCTTCCCAATAAATACCTTACACCACACCATAAACAGTGACAGAATACTTATTAAAGAGACATTTCAACATTATTGGTCGCACATGTTATATGATTCAAATATTCTCTCAGATTATATTCTCGGATTGAATCAAAATCCACAATTCTGCCCAAGTGGATTCATAGGACTCATCATCATTAATATGAGTATCTTCTCAATAATCGTACATGCATTGTAAATTAATTGAACATCAATCAGTCAATCACTTACCTTTGCATCGATCGCTTATGTTATCTATACTTACTCCATGTGCAAAATTGTTTTGAATTAAAGTGCAATTTAAAACTTGCTGTAAGGGGCGGGGGAGTTTACGGAGAATAATTAACCCCTTCCGTGCTCATGACGAGCTCAGCTCGTCATGCTGCGCGGTAGCGCTGTGCGCATGACGAGCTGAGCTCGTCACGACCCCACCCGCGATCGGAATGTCCAGCACACGAGCGGAATTCCGATCGCGGTCAAGGGGTTAATAGCAAAAACAAAGCAGAATAAAAGGGACAACAATCATTCCTGATGGGAGAGCTATAAGGAAAATATTATTTGTAATTACAAACAAGTGCATAACTCATCATCAGCGTTCAAACTGTTTGGTGCTTTACCGTTGAGATTAAGGATATATCTAATTTCCCAATTGCCTAAGGGCTTTCTCCCGATTACCACCCCTCTTGTGGCCTTGTACTGCATCAATTACGAAATACGACAATTGTATTACATCCTGGCTGTGCTCCTCTTCAAAATTCCTTGCCACTGGTTAAGTGTGGTCTCTATTTTTGATCGCCATAATGTGTTGTAAAATTTGTTTATGTACCTGAAGTGTTGTACTTCCCACATATCTAAGACTACAGCTACATGTTAAAACATAAACTGCATATTCTGTTTTACAGTTGTAGTAACCATTGATCTTACAGGGTCTTTTATGAAATGGTGTTACATATTCAGTGGTGTTCACTTCTATCTGGCATGCTTTGCATTTACTGCATTTACAAAACCCCTTAATCTGCTGCAGCCATGTTTTCTGTGGGATTACCTCTGGGCTACTTTTTGCGAGTGCATCCCACATTGATTGAGCTCTTTCATATGTTGTCGATGGATTTCTTGAAATCATTGATCCTTTGACTGGATTAGCTTAGATAATATGCCAATGTTTTAGAATCAATGACGTTAGAGCCGTTTCTTGATTACTGTATGCGTGGCAATAGCCACTCTGTAGCTATAGTTAGGTTTACCAGAGATAGGAATTCCTCAGATTTTTTACCCTTTATATCTTTGCACCAGTTTGACGAATCTCCACAAAACTTTCCAGACCTATTTTTCCTTCTTCATTGGCGGATGATGAAAAGTTTTGCAGTGATTGGTCAAGGGGGTACAAAGAAAACAAGCATTAGAAATGCAATAGGTCTCACATTTTTTTTAGCTAGATCTATTGGCGTTGTAAATGGCAATGTCTTTTACCCTTGTGTTATTGAGCGAATGTATGTGGTTTGAGTAGAATTATGTGGGTTGGATTGGAATTGTTAGTTGTGTAATTGTGTGGCGTGAATTTGTGTGGAGTGGATTTGTGTAGTGTAAATATGTGGCATTATGTGTAGAGTGGAAGTATGTGTATAGTAATTATGTGATGTAGAGTGCAGTGGAGTACAATAAAGTTGTGTATAGTGGCATACAGTGGTGCTGCACATATTGCAGTGGAGTAGAGTGGAGTGGCACAGATTGTAAAAGAGTGGCTCAGAGTGGTGTAGTATAGAGTGTAGTGGCGTAGAGTAGATTGTTTTAGAGTAGAGTGAAGTGGTATAGAGTGGAGTGGTAAAGAGTAGAGTGGATTGGCGTAGAGCGCAGTGCCATAGAGTGCAATTTTGCATAGTAGAGTAGCATGGAGTGGCATAGAGTAGAGTGGTGCAAAGTACAGTAGAGTGGCCTATCCTGGAGTTGTATAGAGTGAAGTGGCAAAGAGTGCAGTTGTGTATAGTAGAGTGGGGTTGAGTGCATTAGCATAGAGTACAGTGGGGCATAGTAGAGTAGAGAGGCATAGAGTGGAGTGGTGCATCTTGGCGTGCAAAGGTGTTGAATAGAGAGGCTCAGAGTGCAGTGTAATAGTGTGTAGTGGTGCATAGTAGATTAGAGCAGCGAGGAGTGTATTGGCATAGAATGTAGTGGTATAGAGTGTAGTGGCCTAGTGTGTACTGGTGTAGAGTGTAGTGACATCGGGTGCTTTGGCATAGAGTGAATTGGATTAGAGTGCAGTGGTAGAGTGGAGTGGTGCAGAGTAGAGTGCAGAGTAGAGTGGCGTAGAGTTCAGTGGTGTCGAGTAAAGTGGCTTAGAGTTCAGTGATGTAGAGTGCAGTGGTGTAGAATGTTGCTGTGTAGAATATAGTGGTGTACAGTTCAGTGGTTCAGAATAGATTGGGCTAGAGTATTGTGGCGTAGAGTGCATTGTTTGTAAGTATAGTGGTGTTGAGTGCATTGGTGAAGAGTGCAGTGTTGTTGATTGCAACATGAAATGCAGTGGCATAGAGTGCAGTGGCGTAGAGTAGTGTGGTGCACAGTGTAGTGTTGAGTTGAGTGGCACAGGGTAGATTGTAGTGGTGTGGAGTGAAATTGAGTGGAATAGTGCAGAGTGGATTTGAGAGGCATAGAGTGCGGTGGGGTAAAATGTAGTAAGCATTGTGTGGAAGTGTACTGCTATTACAGAGAAAATATTTTCATTTGAAATGAGCATTACATTTGTACAGACATACAGTTTTACTGATAAAAGTATACAGTGTATAAATGACCATTTTTTAAAAATATTATCACTGTATTAATTTCTTTTGATCGTATTAAACTATTTGTTTCCACCACACTTTAGAGTTACCCAAAAAAGTGTTTTATTTGCGCTTTCCTAATTCTGACATATTCCTATTTACAGACATGTAAATTTTGTTGTGTGCTGCAAAAAAATAACCTCGTACAGCTTTACTCCAGCACACCTGCAGTACCCAGCCTGATTGTAACATAAATGGCCTCACTTTGACGCCGGAGAAAAAAAGAGTAAACAGTAAACTAAGTTGGAAGACAGAGCCTGACAATTGACCTTTGTTGAAGCCTAAAAGTAATAAGTAAATGTGTATTCCAAAGTACAAAGTCATGGTAAGCAATGTGTGGAATGCAATCGTACGGACTATGGAAGCTTTCGGAATCTCCCTAAGATGTCTTTAGCAAAGTAGGGAGCGCTGGTAGGCTTCAACCTAATTAAATAAGAAAGGGGGGAATAAACAAGAGCGTTACAGAGAGGCAAAGAGAGAGAGGTGAAGGAATAAGAGGGCAGAGGAAGAAGACTGGAAAAGGAGGAAAAAGAAGGGAGTGTGCGTGAGAGAGGATAAGTTGTAGGGAAACACATAACGAGGAGAGAGGGATTGAGGAACACCAGAGAGAAGGAAGACGAAGGAGAGAGATTGATAGGAAGACAGCAAGAGGGAAGATGAAAAGAGGAAGAGAAAGAGCCAAGGAATTATAGAGAGTAGGCAGAGGAAAATAGTAGACATGATGAGGAAGAATATAGAGTAATGGGGAGCAAGAGAGAGAAACGCAATGAGGGAGGGAGAGAAGACCAGATGAGAGGTGGACGAGTGCTAAGAGAGCAAATGTAGAGCTCTAAGGTTGCTTGATAATCATATGGGAAAGAGAGTGTCTAATTTGGCACGGCCGCTACTCTCTGAGCTCTTGAAAGAAAGAATGATATTTAAAAGTCTTGATGGTAGGCTTGGCCATTTGGGCTACTCTGTAGTTTACGTATAATTTACTGACTTCTACCACTTAGTATTTAATGCAATATTCTACACTGTGCCATTTGACATTTTGTCTAGGCCACAGATTATATTTAAGGGCGGTGCATCTGTGCCCAGATCTGGCAGAAAACGGCCTAAAAGCTTGAGCAGCTGAACGCGAGCCCCCAGCCTGCTCCTGAGGCCTCTGCCTGCTGCAGTCATGACAGACTAAATTGTTAAGCATGTGACTAATATACATACAGAATAGCGTCAGCCTGGTGCGGGCTGCGCACGTGATGGCCGGTTAGCGGCTACCTTTCATTTGTACTTATTAGCATGCTCCACTATCACCGGGCAATTTACCTTAACACTTCACAAATGAAAAAAAAAATGTGCTCTAATTCAGCGTAGGGAGCGGCCTATCACAACAGGGTTTATTTATCCTTCAGCTAACAGATCTGAGAAAAAGTATCTTTTGGGACACAGATGGAAGCACCAGTCTAGACGGCAAACCTTTATATGGAACACAAAAGTCGCAAGTCACCGGGTTCCAAAATGCCCCAAGGAATAAATGAAAAAGCAAAATCAATGTATGTTCTATAAAATTCAAGTCACTTTTATATGAGGTCTGTGCGTCTGTACTGAAAACGTTTTACATTTTGCATTAGGGACATGTCGAACAATTCCTTTATGTAATGAATATGCTAAGGCGAAAGATTTCTGTAGTAAATGTTCAGTATACTCAGGTCCCTGTTCCATATAGGTTAGGGCAATGCAGTGCAATTTCCCTTTCACTCACAGAACATGAAGAACACAGGGACCAGCCCTCCACCCACACACGTGACAGGCATAGCGTGGGTAACAGCAGATGTCTGGTTACCTCAAACATGGGTGCCCTGAAACTTTGCTTTCTTTGGCTAGATCCCCATGACGCACCCATACCTTATAGTCCCAAGTTCGCATTGTGTCGTTTAGGCTTAGCCTTTCGTACTGCAGTAGAAGAGATGTGTACTGCCGAGCGGTGTCACAATGCTAGTTGTTATTTGTGCCAAAAGGCAATTCAGTTAGTGGCAAACGACTTTTGTAAGTGTTCTAACTCATATTGGGGCTTATGTGTTTATTTGACTTATCTTTGTGTTTCTTTTGCTAGGAGGTGGCCGCAGGAATTGATCAGCTGAAACAACAGGCTAGAAAAAACCTGTGGTGCGCGCGCACCACAGAGGAGCCGAACGCGAAACCAGTGGTGCGCGCACACCACAGAGGAGCGGGGGGGGAGGGAGCGCGGCAGCGAGACGAACGCGCGCTGCTGCGCGTGCTGGCCACCGACGGGAATGGGCGGAGCAAAGGCGGGGCATGCGCCCGCCTTTGCCCAATTGCGTGCTGGATTTTGTAAAAAAAAGCACGCGAAAGCCAATGGCAGCCGCGGAAAGCCAAACCACACGCACGAGCGTGTGGTTAGCTTTCTAAAGCCCTTTCTAGAGGTCTCGTGCTGCGCGAGCAGTGATGCGCACTGCAACGCTAGGCGCAAGACCTAAAAAGGGGGTCCCAAAACAAGTTTTGACCCCAGTGCATTTTACATAAACTTTTTATATTGGATGTAGAGGCAAAACGGCTGAATGGATTGTAATGACATTTCGTAGCAATGTACATTAGACTATGTAAATGATGCTTTCTGCTGTTGCAAGCGATGTTATGAAGTGGTTATGAAGTTACAGCGGCCAAAACGTAGTGATATCTGTAGCACAATACTACTAAAAGTAGCAAGGAAACCCCAAAAATCCTCTGGACTGCATAGGTAAACAGGAACCCGAAAAAAAAAAGTAGACTGCATATGTAAAGTTTTAGAATTACTACATGAATAACTAAAGGACACATTTGTGGTCACATGATTATGTTAACGAATAAAAATATACATAACCAATATAATAGATAAAAAGAAAGAATTACATCTGATCTCCACTCTGTAGTTCTCGTTAGGATTCCCAGAGATAGGAATGCCTCTGATTTTTGCTCCCAAATAACTTTCCACCTGTTTGACAAATCACCACAAGACATTCCAGACCTATAGCATTTTCTACATTTTGCGATGTAAATTTTTGTGGTGAATCGTTAAGAGAGTGCAACGATAAACGGGAGTCCCCAAGCGCGTTTTTCCAGCAGTGCATTTGTCATAGACTATTGTATACAACGTAGCGCGAAAATAGCTGAACAGATTTGCATGAAATTTGTCAGGATTACAAATTATGGTGCTCGAATGATCCTTTTTGGGTACTACTGGTAAGAAGGATAAGTAGTGACATTTCACAAAACTACTGTGGTACATGGCGATAACAAGTCATTATATGATTGGATAATTACTGCCTTTACAAAAGTTTAAAAAAGAACAATTGATGGACAAACTGTAGAACAATGTCATACATTCACCCAGTACAGAGATCTGGGCCTAAATCCATTGTTTTATTGCTCCCCATGCCATTCCAGTTTGAACCCAGCCATATGCAAATCAGTCTTGACCCTGCGCCCAATGGGAACAGTCCAGCCCGAACTGCCAGGCCAGATCCTCCATGGACTGGAAACAAGCATCCTAGGACCGGTTTTGGGGTTTCAACCCTCATCAGCAGTGATAGCTTGACTCCAGTGGCATGGAGGGCACAGGACCCACGTCTGGGCATATCCGTCCCACTCGGGGTGACAAATGCAAAAAGAACAATTGATGGACAGAATGCAGACCGTTGTCATACATTCACCCCAGTACAGAGATCTGGGCCTACATCCATTGTTTTTTTGCTCCTCATGCCATTCCAGTTTGAACCCAGCCATATGCAAATCAGGCTTGACCCTGCGCCCAATGGGAACAGTCCAGCCCGAACTGCCAGGCCAGGACCCTCCCTGGACTGGAAACAAGCATCCTAGGACTGGTATTGGGGTTGCAGCACTCATCAGCCAGGATAGCGTGACTCCAGTGGCATGGAGAGCACGGGACCCACGTCTGGGCATACCTGTCCCCCACTCGGAGTGACAAATGCAAAAAGAGCAATTGATGGACAGAATGCAGAACACTGTCATACATTCACCCCAATACAGATGTCTGGGTCTAAATCCATCTTTTTACTGCTCCCCATACCATTCCAGTTTGAACCCAGCCATATACAAATTAGTCTTGACCCTGCGCCCAATGGGAACAGTCCAGCCCGAACTGCCAGGCCAGGTCCTCCCTGGACTGGAAACAAGCATCCTAGGACCGGTTTCGGGGTTTCGCCACTCATCAGCTAGGATAGCTTGACTCCAGTGGCATGGAGAGCATGTTGAGATCTTTGTTTTTCACTGTTTCCTATATGATTACAAAAGTATATAAGCTGAGTAGTTTGTAAGCTGAAACACAATCTCTGGAGAATGCTCAGTCTCCCTGCTGCAGCCAGGCAGAATAAAGGATTTTGGAGTTTCCCCATTACTGACTCTTCCGTTATTTGAAGATCTCTTTTTCTCAGCCTTTACTGTACGCTATTCCACTTTACGCCACTCCACTCCTCTCCATTGTACGAGACTCCACTCTACGCCACTCGATTCTATGCTTTTCACTGTACGTGGTAATCCACTCTAACCCCACTCCACTGTGCGCCACTCCATTCTACGCTATTCCATTGGACGTCACTCTGCTGTATGTCCCTCCACTGTATGCTATTACACTCTACCCTACTCCACTGTACGCTTCTCCACTGCACGCCACTCCACTGCACAATACTCAACTCAACATATCTCCACTGTATACGCCACTCCACTGTATGCTTCTCTACTATACACTATTCCACTCTACACCACTCTGGTCCACTGTATGCCGCTCCACGACACTCCTGTGTACTCTGTTCCACTGTATGCCACTCCACTCTACTCTACTACTCTACTCTACAAAGCTCTACTACACTCTACTAGACTCTATTCCACTCTATCCCCGTACACTCGACTGTCCAACTTGTACTTGACTTTGTGTCTGCACACTCTATTGTAGAACACTCTATGCCACTCTAATGACAGTTTCCAATTTTGTACGACTCCGCTTTCTACTCTACTATATGAGACACCACTCCAGTTTATAACAATTTACTCGACTTCGCTAAGCCACTTCAATATACGCCATTCCAATCTATGCTAGTACACTATAGCCTATTCCACTCCACTGTACACCATTCTACTCTACTCCACTGTTCTACACTCTACTGTATGCTATTCCACTGTATGCTACTCCACTGTTCGGTATTCCATTCTACACCACTACAGTGTGTGCCACTCCACTCCGCTCCACTGTACGTCATTCTCCTCCACTCTATATAACTCCACTCTATAAAAGTCTTCTACACTTTATGGCTCTCTCTGACACTCTACTCCACTCTATGCCCTTATACTCCTCTGTATAGCACTTTACTGTATTGTATGCTGCTGTACAACACACTATTCCACTCTGTGCCGCTCTGTGATACTGTAGTCTACTATACAACACTGCACGCAACTCTTTGTATGCCACTGCACCCCACTTTACTCCACTCTATTCTGACACAATACTCCACTCTGTGCCACTATGTGCCATTTTTCTCTATAAAACTGTATGCCAATACAGTCTACTACACTCTACAACATTGTACTGTACACTACTCCACTGTACAAGCCCCTACCAGATTGTATGCCACTCTACTCTACTGTCATCTACAAAACTTTCCAATACTGTACGATACGCCACTACACTCTACTGTACAGCACAATACTCCAATTTATGACACTTTACTTGACTCTACGCTACGCCACTCCACTACACTCTACGCCACTCCACTCTGACACTTTATTCCACTAGCCCACTCCCCAAACTTTTGAAATTCTAAAGTTATAGTTATGACCTTAATTTACAATTTATCCACCACCTTCAAATTATTGTAAGTAGTACACATCCATACACACTCTTTTCAGCTCACTAACCAGACAAAACTAAATATAACTCACCACTCTACCATGCACTGTGCTCTCTCAAATAATGAGACTCCACTGTACGACATTACACTGTATGAGACTCTTTGCCTCTCAACTGTACACACTGCACTTGACAACACTGACCTGTACGAAACTCTACTCTGCTGAACTTCGGTCTATGCCATTACACTCTACAACACTGTAGTACACTCTATACCCCTCTACGAAACTCTACTCGATGACACTCCATTCCACCACACTCCATTTCGTGACACTCCAGTCGACGACCCTCCACTGTACAACATTCAACTCTACTGTTCGACACTCCACTATACTTTACAACATGCCGCTCCAATCTACGATACTCCACTCCACTATATGATGCACCATACTACTCCACTATATAGCACGTTACGCCACTGTACGCTGTCAATCCACTCAACTCCACAATACTACACTCTACGACACTAGACTCTACAACGCTCTCCTTCACTGTATTGTACGGCACTCCACTTAATGACACTCCAATGAATGACACGCCACACTACGGTTTGAAACACATTTTTCAAATGAAAACCATTAACTTACAATGAAAAAAAGGTTAAGGATATTTTTCATTTAGAAATATTTATTTGTTGTTTCTGTACAAACTCAACCTAAAATACAAACACATTAAAAATGGTAAAGTTATAATTATTATTTCAATTTAAAATGTACGCATCACCTTCAAATTACTATAGGTTGTGCACCTCCAAACAGTCTTGTCACCTCACTTGCCCCACTAAATTAACTATAACTGCACTGGTTATACCCTTGCATATTAAATCACTTATAGCATATGAAATCATAGCATTCATAACAACACGTATAACATCTCAAATTACATCATTTGTCACAACACAGAGCATGGTAGAGTGGTGAGGTATATTTAAAGTTGTCTGGTTAAATTTAAATTGTAAATGAAAGTTATAACTATACAATTTCTAAATTTTATGTAGTTTGTATGGTTTGTATAGGGAAAGAATGATGTTTTCCTAACTATAACTGAGTTTTAACCTTAGTTTTTTTTAATTGAATATATATATCACCCAGTGGTGGTTGTTACAAGACATTGTATGGAAAAGTGTCGAGTCCACAATGTTTGGAAGCAGAATGGACATCTCTACACTTTATATACAAGTACAGTAAATTACCACCTCAGCATTTATACACTTCACTGGAAAGACCAACTTAGTCAAGACTATTCACAGTGTGCCCAAGCTACAATGAAGGTGTCATGGGAATTTAGTTTCAAAGGCCTTTTCATCACTACCTAGGTGGTCCTGTTGGCAGGGCTTATGAGGGTTTATTATCAGAATCCTGCTTCAGTTGCAACACCAATATTTCCCACGTTGTGTCTGGTCCTCTGCTCCATTGGGTACATTCTCTCAGTGAAGTTCTGCTTCAACCCATCTAATAATATCTCATTTCCATGTAGTATGCAGAATCCCACATTTTATTTCACGTTCTTAGAGTTCATCTCTCAGCCAGTGAGAAAGTTAGGTCTTTAATTTTACACACTTGTATCATCTTCTTTGGAAGTGTGCAGAAGACGATACAAGCGTGTAGTAGTGGGCATTGCTTCTTGGTAACTATTATTGTAATCACCTGTTGCCAGAATATGTGGTTTGTAGGCCAGGACCGCATCAGATGGACCAAGTCAGCTTTGTCCCCACTACATCTTGTGTGTACAGTAATTTCTACAGCGCCTTACTGGTGTCAGTTAGGTGCAGTGAAATAGATTAAATTGTATCAGTTTGTAACAGAATCATAGTGCTAGCAGCATAACCCACAATGTCACTATTGTTCTCTGATATGTAGTTCCCAAAATGCTTTAATCTTATCTCAGGAGGTGGGTGGTGACTTTATTTCAGACGTTGATTCTTACCTGTAATGTGTTTAGCAGTATGTTATGCTCAACAGTTCCAAAAGCTGCTGACAAGTCAAGTAATATGAAGCAAGAGTTACTCTCATCCAAGAGACAGTCTTGTCCACAATGACAAAGAGGGTGCTCTGCCGCTGTGCCGTTTGTAATTCAGATTGATGTTCTATACAGCGGTTTAGCCTAATACCAAACACTCACTCGAATCGATCAAAGTCTAGGGGTGCCTTCTTGCCATTATGAACTAGATAACCGTAAGCCTTTTGAAGCTGAATCGGTCGTTAAAAATTATTCTCCTTCTTGGTGACTATTCAACTAATAATTTACAATCTTCTAGTCAAACATTGAGTCCTTGCAGCAAACAAAATCCTGGCCTTCAGCTTTGATGCAGATTTCCCGTCAGATAGTACATGCTGCTAAAACCAGATTTTATCATTGTTCCAACTTGCTTAAAATAAATGTTCCATATCTGCAAAACATACTTAGCTTCCACACTATGATAACATCAGTCCATGCTACATTAAATAATTGAAAAATTTCTGTTTGAGGTTACTTAAATACTTTTAATAGGACTTCAGCAGGTCCAGAATGCAGCTGCTCCTGACCTACCAAAAGCCTCTTCCTTTGATCACATTACTCCCTTAACTGAAGCTCTTCACTGGCTGCAAGAGAATTCAGTTCATGTAAGGATTTTCTCCTTACCTGAGCCACCTCGGCCACGGTGGCTGCAGTTTTCTTTGCCTCACAGCCTGCGGCGGCTCTCCTCTTCTGTGCCGCAATGGACACGGCAGCTCATGCCTTTCATGCAGCATGGCCTGCTGCTGGCCATAGCCCCTAGGCCACGTGGGCCTCTGTGACCCCATGTGGTTCTTACTTGGTGCCAGTGGTGGGAACCTGGTGGCGTCTCCTACCGCTGCCGTCTTAGATTGGACACCTTTCAGGTGCTCAAGAGATTGTCCCAGCATGCGAGCTCCTGACATACGATACACGCAGGATTTCTTTTTTCTCTTTATTATAGGTTTCTTGCACATATGCGCATTAAATACTTGTTATTTTATAAACTTATGCATATTATTTTTCTTTCATCGTCCCAATCTAAGATGGCTATCATTTTTCCTTATCTAGGTCACTTCCTGTTTTCTCACTATAAAAGCAGACTCAATCTTGAGCCCATTTGCGTTGCAATTGCTCCTTCGTTGCTCGCTCCTGGTCTCCATGGATTTTCCTCAGTTTCCAGTTTTTCTTGCCTTCTGCCTGCTGCAGTCTTCTGAATCCAGATCACAGCCTGATCCAGCTTGAAAGTTTTTTTCTGGACTCCGGTGTTTTCTCTTCTTACTGCGTTATTCCCGGGAGCAGTCTTGGACTCCAAGTTGTCATTCTGGTGTCCACTCCTGCCTCTGGTAATAAAAGGCCCTATCTTCATGCCAAGAGTTTTGCTCCAGTGTTGCCTAGAAGACCAACTCTTATCAATTTAAGAACTTTTGTATTGCACATGGGACCTTTTATTGCACTGGTTCACATTTTATGCATTTTAAGTTTGATCATTCTGTTCCAGCAAGGTATTTCTACACAGCTTGCATACTTCTCTTGTCTTTCCACATTTACTTTGGACTAGATGGGGAATCTGACTCTTTTATATGAGTCTATTCTTTGATTCTCTCTGCTCATGAAAATCTGCACTCACCTGGTCAACTGGTCTTTTGTGAACGTGTCAAGGCTCAGTTCTGTTCAGAGAAAGCTTGTTTCATTATTAAGCCACTCAGCTAGAGTAAGTAGACTAATATTGGTGATAGAGTGATTTGCAATCTACTATAAAACCCTATAACAAAAACATGACAGAACATAATAAAACAAAGGCAGAGGATTGAAAAACAATAATATATCATACATAAATAAAATCATACCATAACAAAAACATAGGAAAACGATAAACATCACTTATCATAAAAGAAAAAAGATAAGTTAACAAAACATGATAAAAACACAACCAGACAAAAATATATCATAAAACTAAAGTTTTTTCTGGATGTAAGTTTTGTTTTTAATAGCCTTTTCTCAATTGGTGCTTTGCCCTTCAAAGCCTAAAATACTCCAAAGGCCTTTTTGATAGTGCAGGTTAATGTGGTGAGTGAGTGTCAGATTAAGATCATCTGGGAGTCATTCCTGTGGATTGCTTTCTATAAAAAAAAATAATAATAATAAATATATATATATATATATATATATATATATACATACACACACACACCCCCCCAAATCCTTCGTTCTCACAAAGGTACGCGGTGCACTCACGAGTCGTTTTCAATAGGCTTTATTGTTTCAAATCCACCATAGCTGACAAACGCGTTTCGGCCATAAGGCCTTTGTCAATGTCAGCATGCTCCGCTTCATTAACCCATTATATACTTTGTATACTTTTCATTATAATAAACAACGGACTTATGAAAATATTCCATTAGGATCAATCATTGACATTGAAAATGGACTCAACGAAAATGCCGTTATTGTAGCGGCCATCTTTGAATGTGCATATCTAACAGGTGGAAGTACATTTTCTATTTATACCATTTATATAATCAATTTATTTCAATTCCAAATGGCACAATTGAACCATCAATGTTTGCATTATAACCACCATACCTATCACGCCCTGAATGGGCAGTTACCTCAATCAATCTATGCCAATGTATAAAAGGATTCCAGCCATCAATTGTGTCCCATACCTGCTCTCTATTTTAATGTCCTAAATGGACAGATTTCTTACTTTATCAATTATGGATTTTGTCGACCTCTCACGTCAACATACATTCCATCATCGTCAAAACTTCACCACTTATTAGCAGGTTAATTTTTTGTACACATTGCATCTTTAGTATAGATTTTTAAAAAACATCCTATCTAGTCCGTTTGAATATATATCCCAACAAAATACATCAAAATGTTTTTCTCAAAAATTCATTGTTCAGCAACATCAGAGGAGGGCATTTCATGTATTACATCTTATAGAGTTCGCTGCTGTTCATTACATGTATATAGTATTCATCTCTATCCAACATGCACCCATAATTCCTCTTCACTATTGAGGCCATTTGGGGCTAGTGTTCTTAGTTCTATAATGTACCTTGACTCTAATTGTCGTAGGGTTTTTACTCTGTCACCTCCTCTTTCCTTCGCCTGTACCTGGTCTACACAGAAAAAGCTTAATAATTTGCTATCACTTTGATGGTGTATGGCGAAGTGTCTGGCGACTGGGTAGTTTTTATCCTTATTGGTTATCGCCTGCATGTGTTCCAGGACTCTCTTCTTTGACTGATGCACTGTGCTACCCACATATAGCAAGTTGCACAGACACATCAGGCAATAAACTACAAATTCAGTATTGCAGTTTAGGAGTTTTAGAATAGTTTTTTTAGAGTCTCTTCCTGGAACATGATATTCCTTTACTTTCACACTTTTCTTGCAGGCTTTGCAATTAAGGCAAGGATAGAAACCTCTTATTTCTGATGTCCCCCTACTTTTGTTGTCAAAGTGACTATGAACTAGTATATCTTTTAGGGATGTGTTCTTCCTATAAGTGATACTCGGATATTGGGGAAGTTTCTTACCAATTACCCCATCCGCTTTCAGAATACTCCAATGTTTTGTCACTATCTTACGGATCTCAGTAGAGTCCTTAGAGTATGTCAGAATTAACCTTGTCACTTCATCGTGTTTTTTATCGGTTCTCACATTTAAGAGTTCTTCTCGGATTCTCCGATCAGCTCTGTCTGCAGCTATTCTTAGGGTTTTTTGAGGATACCCTCTTGCACTAAGTGGAGAGGTGTGGTGCAGCGGCCAGGGCAGCTGACTTCGGAGCACAGGGTTCACGGTTCGATCCCCGGCTCCGGCGGCAGCTCAGCTCAGCACCATGTGACTCTGGGCAATAGCTCACTTAATTTCCACTACGGCCCCCAGCGCCTTGAATCCCGTAAGGGTGAGTAGCTGCGCTATATAAAAACGGACTTATAAAAACGGACTTACTAAAGTGCTGAAGTGTCTCGTTTTTTGCTATTTCATAATTTTCACAGGTGGTACTGTTACGTTTTGTTCGAAGTAGCTCCCCATAAGGGATACTGTTCACTAAACATTTTGGATGTTGGCTAGTGTAGTGAAGGACTGCATTGCCAGCAGTAGGCTTGCGATACAATCTTGTCATCAGTTGTTTATCCTTCACATACACTAGCAGATCCAGGAACGCTACTTCTGAGTAGCTCATATTGCTTCTAAAGTGCAGGTTGTAAATATTGGTGTTCAGAATCGCTAAGTATACCTCAAATTCCTGTTTAGACCCTCTCCAGACGATAAAAATGTCGTCTATAAATCGGGTCCAAACAGCAATTTTTTGCGCCCAATCTTCATTGGACCCAGCCCAGGCTACGTGCTTCTCCCACCAGCCCACGAATAAAGTCGCGTAGCTGGGGGCGAAGCACGTGCCCATCACTGTACACTGTTTTTGAATATATAGCTGGTCTCCAAATATAAAAATATTGTTATTTAAACAGAACGATATGAATTGTAATATCATTTGATTATGTTCAGCATATTTCAATGATCTGGTTTTCAGAAACACATTTACTGCCTCCAGGCCCTGTGTATGGTTAATACTCTTGTATAGACTTGTGATGTCAAGAGTAACCAAGAGAAAATCATCCTCCCATGGAATATCAGCAATTGATCTTATAAAATCTGTGCTGTCTTTGACATACGATACTAGATCATAAACAAATGGACTTAACACGGTATTCACTAGTACGGATGTGTTCTCCAAAAGACTACCTTTGGAGGACACAATCGGGCGTCCCGGAGCTTTGTTCTTATTTTTGTGGAGTTTTGGGATATGGTAAAATGTGGGGGTTACTGGGTGGTCCACCCTTACAAAATCAAATTCATCCTGATAAAGTATCCCCCTATCCCTCCACATGGTAATCATCCGATAGAAGTCCAGGACACTGTCATTGTACTCTTTCTTAGTAATTTTGATATAACATGTCTTATCATTAAGTTGCCTCATCGCTTCCTCTTGGTAAGACAATTTATCCTGTACAACGACATTACCACCTTTATTAGATGGTTTGATTTCTATCGATGTATCTTCTTGCAGTGCCTTTATCGCTTCTCGTTGTTTCTTAGTTATGTTCTGTGGAATACCTTTCCTTTCAATATGTGAAGTCCTTAATTTATCTAGGTCCTTGATGATGACCTCATGGAAACTGTCAATCATATCGAAAGCTGTTTTAGGAATGAATTTATATTTTCTTTTAAGATGACTTGTAGCACCTACTTGGAGTAAGTCTATTTGTTCCAGAAATTCTAGTTCTTCCTCTGTTTCCCCCTGCATTGGAGTTGCATCATCTCCGAGTTCATGTAAGGTTCTTAATGTAGTCAGATCTCCTACCGTTAAGATGTTTGTGGACATAGTTTGTCCCTCTGTACTTTCTGTAGACCTCACAGATCGTCCTGAGAACATTTTCTTCAGTTTTAATTTCCGAATTAAGTGATAAATATCGATTCTGGTCTGTACATAATCCCATTTGGTTGTCGGACAGAAAGTGAGTCCTTTTCTAAGAACCTGTTTTTCAGATTTTGTAAGTTGTCTGTTTGAAAGATTTACAACGGTTAAATCATTTGTTAATTTCTGAAGGTGCCCCTCTTGCTCCTTGTAACTCTGGGGGTATATTGTTGTTTTGTTTCTTTTGTTACTCCTTCTGGTTTTCCTTTTTCTTGCTCTGGAGGTTTCGTTCTTTGGGGATTTTGTCGCCAATATTTACAACCTGCACTTTACAAGCAATATGAGCTACTCAGAAGTAGCGTTCCTGGATCTGCTAGTGTATGTGAAGGATAAACAACTGATGACAAGATTGTATCGCAAGCCTACTGCTGGCAATGCAGTCCTTCACTACACTAGCCAACATCCAAAATGTCTAGTGAACAGTATCCCTTATGGGGAGCTACTTCGAATAAAACGTAACAGTACCACCTGTGAAAATTATGAAATAGCAAAAAACGAGACACTTCAGCGCAAGACTGTATCCTCAAAAAACCCTAAGAATAGCTGCAGACAGAGCTGATCAGAGAATCCGAGAAGAACTCTTAAATGTGAGAACCGATAAAAAACTCTACTCTGACATACTCTACGGACTCTACGGAGATCCGTAAGATAGTGACAAAACATTGGAGTATTCTGAAAGCGGATGGGGTAATTGGTAAGAAACTTCCCCAATATCCGAGTATCACTTATAGGAAGAACACATCCCTAAAAGATCTACTAGTTCATAGTCACTTTGACAACAAAAGTAGGGGAACATCAGAAATAAGAGGTTTCTATCCTTGCCTTAATTGTAAAGTTTGCAAGAAAAGTGTGAAAGTAAAGGAGTATCATGTTCCAGGAAGAGACTCTAAGAAAACTATTCTAAAACTCCTAAACTGCAATACTGAATTTGTAGTTTATTGCCTGATGTGTCCGTGCAACTTGCTATATGTGGGTAGCAAGGTGCATCAGGCAAAGAAGAGAGTCCTGGAACACATGCGGGCGATAACCAATAAGGATAAGAACTACCCAGTCGCCAGACACTTCGCCATACACCATCAAAGTGATAGCAAATTATTAAGCTTTTTCTGTGTAGACCAGGTACAGGCGAAGGAAAGAGGAGGTGACAGAGTAAAAACCCTACGACAATTAGAGTCAAGGTACATTATAGAACTAAGAACACTAGCCCCAAATGGCCTCAATAGTGAAGAGGAATTATGGGTGCATGTTGGATAGAGATGAATACTATATACATGTAATGAACAGCAGCGAACTCTATAAGATGTAATACATGAAATGCCCTCCTCTGATGTTGCTGAACAATGAATTTTTGATGAATTTTTGAGAAAAACATTTTGATGTATTTTGTTGGGATATATATTCAAACGGACTAGATAGGATGTTTTTTTAAAAATCTATACAAAAGATGCAATGTGTACAAAAAATTAACCTGCTAATAAGTGGTGAAGTTTTGACGTGAGAGGTCGACAAAATCCATAATTGATAAAGTAAGAAATCTGTCCATTTAGGACATTAAAATAGAGAGCAGGTATGGGACACAATTGATGGCTGGAATCCTTTTATACATTGGCATAGATTGATTGAGGTAACTGCCCATTCAGGGCGTGATAGGCATGGTGGTTATAATGCAAACATTGATGGTTCAATTGTGCCATTTGTAATTGAAATAAATTGATTATATAAATGGTATAAATAGAAAATGTACTTCCACCTGTTAGATATGCACATTCAAAGATGGCCGCTACAATAACGGCATTTTCGTTGAGTCCATTTTCAATGTCAATGATTGATACTAATGGAATATTTTCATAAGTCCGTTGTTTATTATAATGAAAAGTATACAAAGTATATAATGGGTTAATGAAGGGGAGCATGCTGACATTGACAAAGGCCTTATGGCCGAAACGCGTTTGTCAGCTATGGTGGATTTGAAACAATAAAGCCTATTGAAAACGACTCGTGAGTGCACTGCGTACCTTTGTGAGAAGGAAGGATTTGGGTAGTAATATTAGCGGTTCGTCACCGCTCAGCGGC
Source organism: Calotriton arnoldi (assembly GCA_963921515.1). NCBI lineage: Eukaryota > Metazoa > Chordata > Amphibia > Caudata > Salamandridae > Calotriton > Calotriton arnoldi. The sequence goes on from CAWUFW010000867.1 coordinate 2,303,275, forward strand.
AGCACCCGCCTGAGAAGTGAGCGGCGGTTTTTGACGGGACTTTGTTTTGTATATATATATATATATATATATATATATATATATATATATATATATATATATATATATATATATATATATATATATTTTGATGGCTAGATGCTAGTGACTGGGAAATGTTGCATTATTTTTGCATGTTCCAGGTCCCTGTAAGTTTCTCCACAGTGAGACCCAAATGTTTAGAGCGTCCCGTCAAGGTTCTAGCATTTTGAGCCATCACTTTTCTTACAACTTGAGCACTGTAGAGGGGCAGGGAAACTCGTAGGTATTCACAGAATTGATAATCTAGTTTTTCCATTACTATGTTCTTTTTTTATCCACTGGAGAACAAGTACACCTTTCCAAAGGATGCTGCCCTAATGCTTCATCCAACACTATTAATCCTCACCATACTTCATAGATTTTAGCGGCTGTGTGATAATTAAAGTGGTTGGACTCACGAGTCTTTGCTTTCTTGCCTTTATTCTTGAAAGCAGCAATTTGATAGACATTTTTCATTCCTCAGTCTCAGGAAATTCTAAATGCTTGCTTTGCAAAATGTGACTCCCATTGAATTGCAAAATATAGTGTCTGCAGTTTGTTACATAGCAGTTTTTAATATGTTGTTTCGACTAAGCACTTCTTTTCTTTCAGGCATAAATTCTCTATGAAGCAAAAGGAGAGCAGAGTTGTAGTTAAGTAGCTTCTCTGTTGAAACTCGTACTCATACAATGTGGCTGCGTATGGATGTGAAATGCCTTATCTGTTATGTCAGGGAGTTACCTTTTCTTCTTTACAAACGATCTCAGATGTGGCAAGTTTTTCTGATGATTTTTTGTCAATATCAATCCCTACTTTTCAACTTTTTAACTGCTATATGTTTTCTTTTCATTTGTTTTCTTATCTTTGGTCTTTCTAGATAGAAGTGTTGTATTTAGTATTTATTCTGTGAGTTTCATCCTTCTTCAAACCTTCAGTTCTGAACCTGCTGGCTCCAGCGCACACATGATGACCATCTTTCAGGTCTTAGATTCTACTCTACTATCCTTTGTCACACCTGCAACTGGCTCCACGCCGCTAGGTGGTCCTCTGTACTGCTGTCTACTCAAATCCTGGTGATCATCAAATACTATCTCTGTGTCCACTAAATCATCTGTTTGCATTCCCCTTGTATCCCTGAGCTTTCCTCATCACCAGGTCCCGGTGGCATGGCATTTCTGCTTTTGCTGAATCCTTGTGTGCTGGTGCTTCTCCAATTGCTGTATCTGGTCATCATTGCATTGCTCACACTATTTGCTTCTGGTATACTAACACTTCTCTTTCAACAGGAACAGGATACCCCTATCTCTTTCCTGTATCCCGTGTAGAACAAAACTTTTATAATGGTCATACCAATTGCCTTAAATGCCTGAACAGTAGATTCTAGCATTGACAATTTCAGCACATAGCCTGTTAAAGTTCTACCCCATATACCAAACAAAAAGTACCAGAAAGCACCCTATCCAAATCAGCATCTGTCTTCCTGTAAGCTATTTAGCTCTTTCCAAGTTCAAAAGGTACACACTCACTTCCAGCTCAATTGGTTAGCACTATAAAAGAAAAACTGCACTTATTTTCAGTGAAGCTTCATTAGTTTTCTATTTTTTCAGTGAAGCTCCATTAGTTCTCACTCCACTTGTTTCCTGTATGCTGTCCTCGAGCTGTTTTTTTCCTGATCTGAAGCTCCTCCGCTACATTTGGAATGCTGGCTTAATATTCCGTTCCCCTTCAACTGTTTAGTGCAGTTTGTCCTCAAGTCTTGTAAGAAGAGACATTTTCTCTTAGCCTGTGTGAGAAATTTGGTTGTTAGTTGAAGGGGGTGAAGCCCTATTCAAGCAACAGACACAATCCTAGTCAGGGTGAACCACAAAAATCACAAAATTAACCTTGCTTAATCCTCCGGTAGCTTAGCACAAAAGCAGTCAGGCTTAACTTAGAGGCAATGTGTAAAGTATTTATGCAGCACGTAAACAGTAATAAAGTGGAAACACAACACAAGAAAAATTCCACTCTACTTTAGAAAAATAACGTAAAATATAATAAGTTATATGACACCAAAATTACAAAAATCCAATCAGTAGAACCCGAAATATGCAATTTTAGAAGATTTGAGGTATGTATAGTGCCTATAAGCACAAATTGACTCTTACGGTTATCTGGTCGTGCAAGACCGGGTGAAAGTCGCAAGTTCAGACCAAGCGCAATGAAGTGCGGGCCAGATAGTCCTGTTGAAAAAGTTAGCTTCTAAAGTCCAGTGCGAACAGTTCCGTTTCTTGGTAGAGGCTCCTGCAAGGAGCACGTTGCAGATAGTCGTCCCTGTAGAAGATAGAGCAGGCCATGTGTCTGGGACAGTCGTCGCTGTAGCGTGAAGATCCTGCTGGGCGTCACGGTCTGTCGTTGCTGGAGCTTTGTGCTAGTGGTCACTTCGGGCTGCAGATCTTGTGTTGCCTGCCGGTGTGTACAATTATATCGAGGCATAAACGGACCCATATATGGTTGCAAAGGGCCCAAAACATCAGGATTTCTCAGAGGCCAGCAGAGCTCAGGCAAGTCCAGTTGAAGGTCCAGTGCAGCAGGTCAGCTAGGCAGTTAGAGGGAGACTGCTGGAGCTTGTTGTGCCCCTGTAGCTCAGAACGGGAGGCCAGCTAACTTGCCCTTGGAGTCAATCTGGTAGCCTGGGATGAAGGGTCCAGATCCATTCTTCCTTCTCGACGTTAGGGGCAGATGGACAGCCTTTCTGTAGTATCCACAGGTCCAGAAGTGTACTGAAGATTGGGCCTGATGATCCTATTTTTATACCAGGTCCTAGCTTTGAAATGGGAGAAGCTTCTGGAGTCCCGTCTCCCCAATGAGGTATCTGGAATTTTCTGCCTCACTAACCTGGTCCAAGTCTGTCTGCCTGCTTAATAGGCGTATGTGAAGTCCTTTGTATGTGAGCTGAGGCAGTTTCATTGAGGTACAAGTGAGATAGGTGACAGCTCCACCTTTCTCATCAAGTCAGGATGGCCCAGCCTGCCAATACCCAGACCGTCTGTTGTGATACTGTCTGGAAGGAATACACAAAGGCCAACTGACAACTACAACTAGTCATGTGACCCAGGAAACAGGCTGCAGGCACCAACTGGTTAGGACAGAACAATGCCAACTTTCTAAAAGTGGCATTTTCAGAATTGTTTCTTAAAATCCGACTTTACCATTAAAGAGGGTTTTAAATTAAATTCTTCAGACACCAAACATTACATTGCTACCTGCTCCCAAAACAAATGTAATAGGGTAATTCAAGTTTATCCTATGGGAGATATAAGCATTGTAATAGTAAAAAACAGATTTGAGGGTTTTTACACTGCCAGTACATGTCCAGCTTTTAAATGCAACTCACCCTGCCCTATGGACTGTTTAGAGCCCACCCCAGCGGTGTCTTATATGTTTTAAAATGGAAAGTTTAGGCCTGACAAAAGGTTTATTTTTCCAGGTTGAAATGGCAGTTTAAAACTGAATAAATAGGCTGCAATGACACACCTGAGACATGGTTGAAAAGGTACTTGAGTGGATAGCACAAATAGTGCTGCAAGCTCTCTACTAGCATTTAATGTACAGGTCCTAGGTGCATGTACTACCTCTATACTACTATACTAAGGACTAACAAGTAAATTAAATGTTCCAATTGGCTCTAACCCAATTGTACCATGTTTAAAGGAGAGAGTACAAGCACTTTAGTACTGGTTAGCTTTGGTATAGTGTGCAGAGTCCTAAAAGCCAATTAAAACGGGTTCAGTAAACAGGTGAAGGCAAAAGGTTTGGGGGTGACCCTGCAGAGAGGGACAGGTTCAACAGCCTGTTTTTCTGAAGGTGGTCTGGCATTTGTTCCCTGGTGCCATATTGTATGTCCTGTTTTGTTCCCGGAGTGAGTCCTTTTAGCTGAAGGAATCTGAAATCCATTTTCAACTGTAAGATGAATCTAACAACCCTTGTTAAACCTGTATTCAGAATTGTTTTTATGTTACAAAAGGTCTGGTGATTAATGCGCTCTATTCGAGGGATGTCCTCACTTGAATCTCGAGGCTTCGTCTGCCATTCAGATATAGAAAAGGCACTTTTCTGTCAGCTAACTGAGACCAGCAACTACATATGAGGACACTCTATGCTAATGAAATCCCATGATTTAGCATACAGAAACTTTTAGTATCCTGATTGCTCTAATGGTCTCTCTAAAGAAACACTTCCTGTTACTTATTTTTTAATATGCGCCTGGTTAGATGTCTCAGTAGAATCATAACAATCATTTTTTGAAGGAGAGTTGTTTGTTTTACCTGGAAGATCCCTGTGTCTTCGGCTGAACCCTCATCCAAATGATTATTTCCTCATATGAAGTGGCATATACAAACCCGGCGTCACTGTTTCAAATATCCGTGAGAAATTATAGAGTTACAAGGGTGAACTAAAGCTTGTCTCAAGTCCTTTGGCTTTCCACTCTTGGTCATATGAGGGAAGACGCTTTGTAAAGAGAGTATCTATCTATTGATATATTTTACTACTGCCACTTGTTTTAAATTACTTGTGTATGCACACTCTGTACTTTACTCTATTTTCTTAAAATTCAAAAACTGAGTAATCAAACTTTTAACTTCATCTATACAGAGGTGAACTTGCAGTTACTTTTTTCAGAACACACATTCCTTTTCTTATACTTAGGAATCTGTGCTTAGATAAATTCTCTACCAGAAAAAGCGTAATCGAAGGTAAGTTACTTGTTCATCTGGTGTCAACTGACATTGCATATAATCAAACCTTCTAGGTGCCAGTAAATCTCTATTGTGTTTCTGTGGCAGGATATAAGGTGTGAAGAAAGTTTAGGTACACATTTTGTGAAATCGATTGCTCTCAAAGAATTGAGGTTAGCCACGGGGTTATATGTGATTCCATAGAAAAACGATTTCATGGAATACCATTACTGAGAAACCAATTCCCTAAACTATTTAATGGAAATTTTAATAGTGAGTGGCATTCACCATTACATAGAAACCAATTCATAGAATGTCTTTTTGTTCGAAATTGACTTTTGCATGCTTATTTTTTTTAAGGTGTAAGTACAATGGTTGCACCCATCCCTGAACCCTAAAAGTCCTTTCTACCCCTACACACTACCATCCGTGAACCATAAAACCCCTCACTACCTCTAAACTCCACCCATTCCTGAACCCTAAAACCCCCTACTTACACTTAATCCCCAACCATTTTTGACCGCTTAAAACCCCTTACCATAGCCAAGCCCCACCCATCCCTGAACCCCAAAAAATCCCTCACCGGCCTTAAACACACCAGCCATCCATGACTCCTAAAACCCATCACCACCCCTAAACTCTACCCATCCCTGAACCCTAAAAACCCCTTTCTACATCTAAACTCCACCCATGCCTAAATCCTTAAAACCCTTCACCACCCAAAACTCGACCCAATCCTACCATAAAAACTATTTACCAACCCTAACCTCTACCCAGTACTGAACCTTAAAAACCCTCACCAGCCCTAAACTCCACCCATCCATTAACCCTAAAACCTCTCAACTCCACTATACTACATCCATCCCTGAGCCCTAAAAACACCTCACACTGCTAAACTCCACTCATCTGTGAACCCTAAAAACCCCCTAAAACCCTTACCACCCATAAACTCCACCCATTTCTGATACCTAAAAAAAAATGCACCACCTCTAAACTCAACCTACCGCTGAACTCCCTTTGCTGTGCTTGAACTCCACCCACTTTTGACACCTAGAAACCCCTGACCACCCCTAAACATTAGCCATGCCTGAACCCAGAGACCCCACTCTAGTCTGAAACTCCACCCAAGTTTGATGTAATTTTAGATTTTTCCATAAAGTTATATTTCCTTTAAAATGTTTTCTTTAATTTTGATTTATTTGTATTACCTTAACATTTTCTTTCCATAAAATTGCTTTCCATGATTTGGTTTCCTCCAGTATGGTTTCTCAGTTTTCGTTTTTCCATTAATTCACATACATCATAGCCGCAGTCCAGGATATGATACTCTGAGGATAATTGTTTGGCGATACTCATGCAGTAAAGCATTCTGGTCCCAGCCTGGATTGCAAGATGGTGCCATGTGCTGTTAAGGCTTTTATAGTCGATCTCAAACAACAGTGTTTTTCTAATTCACTGTTTGAGAGTTTCTTCTTGTTGTATTTGCTACCGTTGAATAGCTATCAGTCATTCTGAATGGAGTGGTGATGATTCTGTAGTGCAAGGTAAGCTTGTAAAGTTTTGCTAAGGATGAACCTGGCAAGGAGTTCAGGGTCTCCTGTTGAATATCCTTTAATAATATAGTTCAAAAGATTTCTGAATAGCATTGATGTGAATATGTAATTCCACATAGACTGCGTGCTTTTCCTTTAGGATGTGTTCATCAAAAAGTTTTCAGGTGTGAAAAGAGGTTGCAGATGTAATGTTTGGACAAAAGATTTGATCCTAGAACATGTCTTCAAGAGATATTTTGGTCTCCATAATTTTATTTCTTAATTTGTTTTCTAGTAACTCTATTTGGCAGCATTTAAAGAGCAGAACTGATTTATGTCAACCCACCAGCGAGTCTACCGACATCCCTCCCTCACAAGACCTCTGCGACAAACTCAGCACCTTTTTCCACCACAAAATCAAGAGCATCTACGACAACTTCGACGAAGACAACCAACACACTGAACCCTCACCAACCACCCCCGACACCCGGAAACCAGCGATTGACGACTGGACAGCCCTCACCACCGAAGACACACTGAAGACAATGAAGTCAATCCACTCAGGGGCCCCCACGGACCCCTGCCCCCACCACATCTTCAACAGAGTCGCCGACACCATCGCACCAATGCTCCGCCACACCATCAACCGCTCCCTGGCGACCGCCTCGTTCCCCGACGACTGGAAACACGCCGAGGTCAACCCCTCCTAAAAAAACCCTCAGCGGACCCCACCGACCTCAAAAACTACAGACCCATCTCCCTGCTCCCGTTCCCAGCGAAAGTCATCGAGAAAGCCATCAACGGCCAACTCGCCACATTCATGGAAGAACACAACATCCTCAACTCCCCCCAATCCGGCTTCAGAAAAAACCACAGTACGGAAACCGCTCTCCTCGCCGCAACAAACGACATCCGCCACCCTACTGGACAAAGGAAAAACAGTAGCCCTCATCCTCCTCGACCTATCAGCGGCGTTCGACACAGTCTCCCACCGCACCCTAATACGCAGACTCTACGATGCAGGAATCCAGGACATGGCCCTCGACTGGATCCGCTCCTTCCTCTCCGGCAGGACACAGCGGGTCAGACTCCCCCCTTTCCTCTCGGACCCCACACCTACCACCTGCGGAGTCCCCCAGGGCTCCTCCCTCAGCCCGACGCTCTTCAACGTCTACATGGCTCCACTCACCCCCATCGTCAGAACCTACGGCTCAACATCGTGTCATACGCAGACGACACCCAGCTCATCCTCTCCCTATCCAACGAGCCCAACACCGCCAGATGCAACTTTCGAGAAGGCATGGAAGCTGTCGCCAAATGGATGAAAAACAGCTGCCTACAACTAAACACCAACAAAACAGAAGTACTCATCATGGGCCCAAACCCCGATGCCTGGAGCGACACCTGGTGGCCCCCTGCCCTCGGAAACCCGCCAACCCCCACGGACCACGCACGCAACCTGGGAATCATCCTGGACTCCGAGCTCAAAATGGACCGCCAGATCAACTCTGTCTCGTCTTCCTGCTTCCACACCCTCCGCCTCCTTCGTAAGACCTTCAAATGGATCCCCCTCGAACACCGAAAGACCGTCACTCACGCCCTGGTCACCAGCAGACTCGGCAACGCACTCTACGCCGGAATAAACAAAAACCTCACCCGCAAGCTACAGAACATCCAGAACGCCGCCGCAAGACTGGTCCTCAACCTGCCAAAACACTGCCACATCTCCCAGCACCTGCGCACACTCCACTGGCTCCCCGCCGAGGCGAGAATCACCTTCAAGATGCTCACCCACGCACACAAGGCCCTCCACGGCACCGGACCAGCATACCTGAACACCCGACTCAAATTCCACGCACCCCAAAGGACCCTAAGATCAGCCCAGCTCTCCTACGCCGTGGTCCCCCGCACCAGAAAGACCAGATCGGGAGGCCGCTCCTTCTCCTTCCTCGTGGCCAAAGCATGGAACGCCCTTCCGCTCCACCTCAGACAGACAACATCACTCCCCATCTTCGCAAGAAACCTCAAAACCTGGCTCTTCGACAGACCCCCTCCTTGATGGAATGGAACCTGCACCCCCCCCCAGCGCCTTGAGACCCTTACGGGTGAGTAGTCGCGCTTTAACAAACCCCTGATTGATTGATTGATTGTCATTGGCATAACACGGTCTCTTAACTAAAGAACTGTCAGGTCTCTGCTGAACAAAATAATTTTTTACTCATCGGCTTCTACTCCTCTGTTACACAATGTTAAATAGGGAAAAGGGAAGTTTCTTTTCACATCATTTTCTACTATGATCCGGTTTACCTCTTTTCACGGACTCTTTCATATAATTTCTTTCATTTTGCTTGCAGACGAACCTTTTTGTAGTCCTGGTGTTGACATGAGCATGAAGGCGAGACACGAGTAACAATCAGGTGAACTTAATAGTGTTCCTGGAGAAAATTGGATCTCGCTTAGCATAGTTTATTTTCTAGCAAATGTTGTGTACCATCTCTTTCTTAATGCTTCCTCACCAGCTCATGGGTCTGTTGATACCCTCAATGTCATATTGGCTAACAATGTTGTGAACTTTTTTTAATCTTTATTTTGCATTTTCTCAGAAACAAACAATAACAACATTGTTGTACTATTGCTCTTTCCCAAGCCACTTCTGTAACTTATTTTGCGAGACGTGGTTGTTCTCGATAAGGTCTTTCCAATCATTGTGAGTGATCTTAGTAACACAAAAGTCTAGCATAGAATACATGTACATGTATGTACTTTCTTTGTCGGAGTCTGTTCCCGGTTTGCGGGTATTATGGCATCGTTTCAGTGAAGTCTTAACTTTACATCTGCCCATATCATCAATCTTCCACCACCTTTTCATCTCTTTAAAAAAAAAAATGTGAATTTCCTCCATTTGATAGAGATTTCTAGCCGCAGAATCCTGACCTTTGAATTTCCCAGGTGTCAGACTGGAACCTGAAGATATATAGGCGGCACCTAGGCACTGACGTCAGTTCTTTTCTTTCCGCACCAGCCAGCGCTGATCCGTAGAAGAGCTACTTCTCAGTTACTGTTTGACTGGATGTTTTCGACATTTTGCCGAGTGGTTTTTGAGGTTTGTCCTCCTGGTGTGAAGTTATGTGATCTAAAAAAGCAGGATTCAAGCCCTGCTGAGCTTGTCATTGGCCGATGCCGGTGACGGACCTGCATCATTTCTGCCTGTGGTCTGCAGCGCAACCACGACCTGCAGTCGTGCTCCAATTACAGCGCCATGATCCCAAGGCCTTGCGGGTGCGGTCCCTCAAGCTCATGGGGGCCCGGCATGTGACTCCATGTCATTCGAGGTCCTGGTCGAGAATAAGGTCCCGGGAGCGGTCGCGGAGCCAAGGTCTTTGTCCCACTCCAAGTCCTCGGGACACTCAAGTAAGTCGAAGCACATGAAGAAGTCAGAGATCTTCGACTTCTCCTCGTCCGTCGGCTGATGAGAGGAGGGAGCATTGACATTCAAGGCCTGGCTCAGCGGTTGAGCCCGTGCCCTGGCCGACTCTGCGCCTCCCTGACTTTCCAGGAGCTGGAGCGACCCCCGCCTATCTGAAAGAGTTCAATGAGGCCATGTGCCTCATATTTGAGTGGCCCGACCCCTCCGGCGTGCCTTCGGGCCCCGTGGGGTCGGAGAGTACCACCATCTGGTTCTGTGCCGGCGGCTCTGGCTCCTGTGGTCCCCCTTGGATTCATTGCTGGATCTGGATGGTTGCCCGTTGTACCAACTTGACCTACCCCGACCCCGGTCCTGATGCCGACGCTCCTGGCGCTGGCGGCGCCATCCCCATTCTGATCCCTGACTCTGGCGCCTACAGGAGCCTTGCCTCCTAGATCGGAGCCCTAGTCCCTTGGGCTAGGACTCAGGGAAAAATGGGGGAGGTCGCTGGACCCTGGAGAATACCAGACATATGAAGAAGACCCTAGCAGGGACTGGTGTGAGGAATTGGGTGAAGCCAGTGGACTGGATACCTCTCCAGATACTGGTATGCTCTCTCCCCCTACTGTGGCTACGGAGGAGGGAGCCTCTTAAGCAATGGTGATCGGTGGGCGGCTAAGGTCCTTGAACTTCAGTTGCCCTCAGTGGCTGTCAAGACATCTTGACAGAGGTGCTGCAACCGGGAGTCTCCACATCCGAACCACTATTTCCGTTCAGTGAAGCTCTCACTGATGCCCTTTTGGGAACTTAGTACAAACCCAACACAGGGGCTCTTGTGAATAGGACAATTGCCTGCCACAACCACCCCACTCCAGGGGACCTGAATGTCCTCACCCAACACCCTATCCCGGAGAGCTTGGTGGGTCAAGCCTCAACATCCCATGGCGCATTCCCTACTGTCCCTTAGATAGGGAATCCAAGAGGATGGACTCCTTGGGAAATAAGATGTTTTCTTCCACCAGCCTGGCATTGTGGACTGTGAATACCGCTCGCCTTTTGGGTTGTTATTCCCACCCTCTGTGGGACATGGTTGCGCAAGTTCTGCCACAGCTTCCGGAGGAGGCCCGGGCCGTACTCTCCAGACTGTTGCAGATGGGAGAGATGCAGCAAAGTTAACTATCGACTGTGGACTTCACACGACCGATTCACTGGGCAGAGTGGTTTCATAGACTGTGGCCATGAGGTGCCACACCTGGTTGAGGATGAATGGCTTTTCGGGGGATGTCCAGGCATCCCTTATGGACATGCCCTTCGATGGCACCCGTCTTTTCAGAGACAAGGCAGATTCGGCACTGGAGCGCTTCTAGGAGAGTCTGGCTGCGGTCAAGTCCTAGCGCCTTGTTATGGCCCCATGTGACCCCCAAGCCGCCCATCACTCCTTTCGTGGCTACAGAAGGGGCTTCCGACCACTTCAGTTCCCTCCTAGCCTTGCTCCCCAGCCTCTGCATGGTCAAGGGTGCAGTTCCACAGACCTCATGGGTCAGGTAGCCAGTAGTCTGGTCAGTCCACCCCCCTGCCCTCCCACCCCTCCCCCAACCCCAGGCAGCCTCCAAACACTCCTAATTGGCCCCTTTACCACCATGGGCATCCTGTTGGTGGCAGGGTTCGCCATTACCTGCCCCACTGGCAGTCCATTACATCGGACAGGTGGGTTTTGGAAATCGTCTGACAACCCCCCTTCATGCCACCATCTCACGACCGGCTGACGGAGGATCATCTGTCCCTTCTTCATGAGGAAGTCATGGCTCTCTTGGCCTAGGGAGCCGTAGAGAGGGTTCCGGTGCCAGAATTAAGCTGTGGTGCTATTCCTGCTACTTTCTGCTTCCCAAAAAGACAAAGGCCTATTGTAGAGCTACAGGCCCTCAACTTCTTCCTCAAGAAGGAGAAATTCAAACTTCTCAAGTTGTCTCAGGTCTTGTCTGCCCTGGACCCAGGAGACTGGATGATAGCTTTGGACTTGCAGGACGCCTACTTCTACATTCCTGTCCTGCCTGTCCACCAGTGCTATCCGTGGTTTATGGTAGGCCACAAGCATTTTCAGTTCACCGTGCTCCCCTTTCGCCTTACGAGTGCCCCTCTGGTGTTCACCAAGGTGATGGCGGTGGTTGCAGCTCATCTGCGAAGATCGGGGGTGCTAGTCTACCCCTATCTCGATGACTGGCTGTTGAAGGCGGGCTCGCCCCTGGCTGTCGTATCCCACCTCCAGGCTACGGCAAACCTCTTGCACTTACTGGGGTTCACTATCAATATGCCAAAGTCACACCTGATTCCCTCTCAGTTGCTCCCTTTCATCGGAGCTGTTCTGGACTCCGTGCAGTTTCGGGCTTATTCTACTGAGTTGCGAGTCCAGGATAGTCAGGCTATGATACCAAAGTTCCAGCCTCTATCCTGGATTTTGGTTAGGCAGACCCTGAGGCTGTTGGGACTCATGGCCCCTTGCATCCTGTTGGTAACTCATGCCGGAGGCATATGTAGGCTCTGTAGGGAGAGTTGAAGTTTCAAAGGGCACAGCATCAGGGGAACCTCTCCAACATGGTCCAGATCTTGGAGCAAACTGAGAAAGATCTGCAGTTGTGGCTAATGAACCGCAGTTGGGTCAGAGGCAGACACCTCTCCCTTCCCCAACCAGATCTCACAGTAGTGACAGATGTGTCACTCCTTGGATGGGGCGGCCATCTGGGAGAGGGCGAGATTAGAGGACTCTGGTCTTCGGTGGAATCCGGACTTCACATCAACATGCTGGAACTCCGGCTGATCCGACTGGCATTGAAAGCTAATGCAGGTGTTTACGGTTAACACCCCCGCCATGTGGTACTGCAACAAACAGGGCGGTGTGGGGTTGTGGACACTTTGCCAAGAGGCCCTGTCTCTAAGGACATGGTTGGAACAGCAAGGCATATCCTTGATGGTTCAACACATGACAGGTTTCCTGAACGCCAGGGTGGACAAATTCAGCCTTCGATGCCTAGCGGATCATGAATTGTGTCTCCACTCTGAGGTGGCGCAAAGTCTCTTTCAACAGTGGGAAGAGCCTTGGTTAGATCTGTACGCCTCCGACGAGAAAGAGCATTGTCAGCAGTTTGTGCGCTAGATTATGCAAAGCGGATCTCACTTGGAGATGCTTTTCATCTCAAGTGGAGCTCAGGCCTCCTGTATGCCTTTCCGCCCATACCACTCCTGCCCAGAGTTCTCAAATAAATCAGGAACAACTGGGTCCAAGTCATCCTTGTGGTTCCTGATTGGGCATGGAGAGTCTGCTATCCCGTGTTAGTGAGCATGGCCAATGATCCTCCAATCAGGCTTCCCCTTTGGGAGGATCTTCTATTGCAGCAGCCGGGGACGGTTCTTCGTTCGAACCACTCTCCACCTTCTTGCATGAAGCTTGAGCGGCAACAGTTGACAGCCTTCGACCTTCCTCCCGAAGTCTGTAATGTCATCTTGGCGTCCCTCCACCAAGACGGTATACACCTGGCGTTGGGAAAAAATGTATGGCATGATGTGTGGGAAAAGACATTGATCCCCTTTCTGCCCCCCCTTTCTGAAGTCCTACTCTTCATTCTTTCCTTTGCCCAGCAGGGCTCTGCTCTTGGCACTCCTAAGGGCTATCTATCTGCTCTTTCTTCCTTTTTGTGGCTGCCTGACGAACCCTCATTGTTCATGTCCCCAATTGTACATAGGTTCTTAAAAGGTCTTGTCCATCTCTTTCCTCCTTCACCATTTATTATGCCTCAGTGGGACTTTAACCTGCTTTTGACTTTTTTAATGTGTGCTCCTTTCGAGCCTCTCCATAATTGACCCCTTAGGCTTCTGACAATCAAAACAACCTTTCTTGTGATTACACCTGCTCGTAGAGTGAGTGCGCTGCAGGCCTTGTCATTCAAGCTGCCTTACCTCCTAGGCTACCCTGACAAACTGATGGTTCACATGAGGGCCTCCTTTCTACTGAACGTGGTCACCCCATTTCATGTTGGCCAAACCATCACCCTGCCTTGCCTACCTTTTACACTCATCCACACTCCTCTAAGGAAGAGGAGCGACTCCACCGTCTGGACCCAAAAAAAGCGTTGTCGTTATACCTTGACTGCACACAGCAGTTCCAGGTGGATGACCAACTCTTCTTGGGGTATGTTGGTGCGAAGAAGGGTTCGGGTCATGCAGAAGCAGACCATCTCTAGATGGGTCATACTCTGCATCAAAATATGCTACGCACTGGCCAAAAAAACAACCTCCTGAAGGTTTGCAAGCTCATTGCACCAGAGCTAAAGATGCGACCACTGCATTAGCACGCGGAGATTCGTTTTGGGGCATCTTCCAGGCAGCAACGTGGGCTTCCTGCACACGTTCAGCAAACATTACTGTCTGGACAGTCCGGTTCATAGAGATGGGCACTGTGCCCGTTTGGTCCTGCAGGACTTCCTTGTGTGAAATTGGTCCACAGACGCACCTTAAGGGAGGTGTTGCTTGTGTATCTATTCAAAGGTAAGGAATCTGTGGCTAGAAGTCTTTAACAGATGAACAAGTTACTTACCTTCGGTAATGCCTTATCTGGTACACTATATCTAGCCGCAGATTTATTATTGACCCACCCATCCTCCCCGCTCTGCTAACGGATTTCTAGGAACCGGGCTAATCCCTTCCAGGGCATCAGTTTTTCCTCACCATTGATCAGTGTTCTTCAGCGCTCCGTGCTTCTGGCATGGAATGTCATGAAAAGAAACTGACGTCAGCGCGCCTAGGTGGCGCCTACATAGGTGCCGTGGATGTCACTTCCGGTGCGGATGGCGCCCACGACGCTTGCGGAGCTGAACAACACCACCTCCTGGCGCACAGGGGTACTGCTCACGAAAAATCTTCCGGATCCAGTCTGACGCCTGCGAAATTTAAAGAAAAGGAATCTGTGCCACGATATAGGTTCTACCAGATAAGACGTTACCGAAGGTAAGTAGCTTGTTTGCTAGTGCATACTCCATTGTGTCACTAACCCACAAATGGAGTTACGTTTACTCATCCAGCAAATAGCAGTGCGTCACTTTGCCAACGGTGGGGCCAACTGGAAGAACTTATATTGCATTTTCTTGTAACAGTGTTGTCAACTTGAAGTAGTTTTTGAGATTTTCTACAATGCTAGACATGCGGGCTCTAAGTGATCCAAAGTTGGATAGATAATTTTTAGGGGATTTCATCACTTGTTACTAGAGAAAAACAAGACTGTTCATACATTCTTGGAACCCACACAATCCTATAACCTAAAAGTCTAGCAGCTGCTGCTGTTTTACTCAGCTGAGTGCTCGTAATTGAATTTTACTGTGGTTGCACACTGACGCTGGTCCTCTCTCTTTAGTATCTCATCTCATAATACTCCCAGAACCCTACTCATCTCAGTCATTCGCCCTCTGCTTACATTTGTCATTGAGCCCTGCCTATCTGCTGTGCCCTAGCCCCTCTCTTAGTTCTGTTACTACCCATTACTGTACTTTGGAGTCAGTTGATGACTGACAAAGGTATGTTCATTGAGGATAGGCATCTAATCCAGTTAAAGATTTTATCTTCCAAATGCCTTAGAGTACTGCATCAGAGAAATTATGTAAAATACAGATATATTCCGAATGCATCACTTCTTAAACCACATAGTATTTCTCCTAAGAATCACTGTAATGAGCCTCCAAGAAAGAGACTGCAAATCAAGAGAATACATATTCAAGCAGGTAAGACTCTGCTTCAACTTAAAAACAAAATTGGAACACACTTCAACAGCTGTTAAAATTTTGTACTAGCTTCGGGTGGCAAGAAGGACAACATCAAGATACATTTTATCACATTGAAGCCTCTGGATATACTACCCTTAATTACCCACAGGCTCGATTTCTCCCTAATGCGCTGCATCACAACTTGACATCTAGCAAGGCACACTAGATAATATAGTCAGGTAGACTGTTTAATGTTTGCATCATGAAATATGTAACTACAATCTTGTCAGCCGCTATGACTTTGTTAGTGGAAATGAGCCACGAGGACGTGGAGATTTGGCTAGACCTATAGCTTGTAAATGTAAAAAAAAAATATTCTTTGACGATTTAAATATTTAAGTAGTATTTTCTAGTATTGAAATATTCTACCAAACTTTTTCTAAATATTCTTAAATATTATTGTGAACTGAGAAGTCAGATACAACTGCAAAATGTTTGGGGGAAATCTTTTCGAATGCAGGTATACAGGTTTAAAACTCTGCACCCAGACATCAAGAACTTTCTGTATTTGGCAGTGTTAAAAAAACAACCTGAAAGCCTACCTTTCAAGGACGTTTTTCCATCCTGCCCTGAAATGAATAGGCTTCGCGAACAGTGACTGGCTTCCCAGGGAGATCAGCACTCATCAAACGCACAATAGTATAGTAAAAGGAGTGTCCAGGACGTATTTTAATGCACACTAGAACTAAATGCTACTCTTAGGAAATTGTATAGTTTAGTTTCCTGGCATTAGAGTAGTTTGGCACCTTTTTCTGCTATTGACACAAGTTCCTCCATTATGGTCCATGCAGTTCCCTCTTTAGGACTGGTTCTAGCGTGTTAAGGGTCAGGTGCAGATTACTCTCCATACTCTTGTGTTAGTGCACAATCTTATTAACTCAGTTCACTGTTTCTCACCCAGTGAGTCTGTTTCCATTAATGAATGGTCCGGCGCTTCATGGGTGGCTGCTCGGCTTCTCTGATACTCCCCTGCTGACCCTTGGACAGCCTGAATGCGAGCTAGTAGGTTATCTTTGCATCCTCAGCTGTCGTGTGTGGGTGATGTGACTGCATTCATGGAGGGCCGCTCTGGGCAGTGCTGGATCTTCTAACAGCTGGTCTGGTCGGTGCTCAGTGCAGCCCTTCTTCGGCTGTTCGGATCTGCATAGGTGCAGCCACATGAGGCCGTGTTTGAGCAGATGGTAAGGCCTCAAACAGACCTCGCTGGCTAGATAGTGGACAACAGCTTCAGGCATGCTGAGTTTTGTTCGTGCAGCAACTTTGTGCCACACTACGACTTGGTGCAGTGGCTTCAGGCCATGTGGTGCTTTCAAAATTTGGATGCAGTGCATCAAGTCATGCTGCAACTTCACAGAATAGGTTCAGCGACTATTGTCACACCGCAGCTTTGCTATTCTACACCTGGCATTGCAGTGGATAGTCTGGAGTCTGCCAATTCCAGTCACTTAAATCGCTCTCTGCCGTCTTCCTCTTCTACAGACCCATCATACCGTGGGTACGCTGCATGTCACTAGTGGACTGTTAGTCCTCCTTTAAGATTGGCAGGCTCCTTCTTTCTCTCAGCAGGCAGACTGTATTCTAGGTACTTATGGGCAGGTGAGCAGTTCTTCAGCAAGGGGTAAACTTAGGTGATGTCCCCTCACCTCTGGGAAGCTGGCTGTCAGGTAGACACCAGCTCTGGTTGCACAACAGTCCTCTGAGTAATCTGCTGAGTATTCCCTTCATTGGTCATAGAGAACATGGAAAAAACAAGTGGGGCAGTGGGTTCCACTTTTGTACAGTCAAAACAAACAGGAGAAGGGTATCCACTGCCTGTACTTTCAGAACCGGTTTGACGCGGTTCTCCTTTAAGGTGTCCGTTCCAGGTTGCTCTCCAGAAACAGCCTTTGTGTCGAGTGAGGCTTCTCATAGCAGTGTAGTTTCTCGACTGGAGCTCCCACAACACAGGCACAAAGAGGTGTGAGGTTTTTACACCTGGCAGTCATCAAACAAACTAAATGAGTGTTCAGGTAAAGACAAATAGGTGGGCCTTAATGAAGACATTCTCTTTACCTTACACAAAAGTCTCATACGTCACCCCCACAATCTGCCATATTGCAATACTTCAGGGAGAAAATCAGAAGCTCATTACTAGGCAAAAGGCTAATAAAATTAGTATAGAAGACTTTTTTCCTTGCCCCTCACTTCATTGTCTAGGTCTCCTCCCTCCATCTTCAGGAATGTCAGCAATACACTTCCACTGTGTGGGAAAACAGCATCACCACCATGCTGTGCAAAAGGTTTGTCAACAGCATCCAAAATGGACCGCACATGCCTCCATGACTCCAGTTCACTCACACACACTATGCATGTACTATGCAGTCTGCACACACAAACATGCACATATATACTTAATATAATAACTCTAGGACCCTGGTAAGCGCGTAGAAGCAGAACTTTGCACAAGTGAACTAGTTGGCCTCCTCTTCAGTGGCATAGAGAAAAAATCCAGGTCATAGCTATGGATTTACAAAAAAGGGTACTGTGCACCCTAGATGTAGGGGCAGTGGTCCTCCTTCTGTATATTGAGGGCATGCTTGGTGAACCCTCCAAGTCACAGGACATAATCCGGACCTCACTCATCTAAAGGGACAGTCCCAGGCCTTTTCACTCACACTAGAGTAATATGAGGTTAAGGCCTAAGTCAAAAGCTGGGATATCAGATACACGCAGTTAGGCACTCAGGGCAGGGGCACTTGACAGTACACCAAACGGGATATTTCTCTCCCAACAGTTAGTGTATATTGTTAGCCAAACATAGTTCCTTTCACTACCCTCCTTGATTCTTCTTACATCAGTATAGCTGGTAATGTTAAACTGTAACATGAAAGATCGGTCCCTACCATCAAATAGTTCGCTGATACCCTCAATACACATATATTCACTATTATCAGTATTTTCATAACATACTTGTCTAACAACAGCATTTCTGTGCCCACATGATTACGATTTCTCTTATGAAGGCAACACATTGATTATCTAGTTCTCTATTAAATGGAATAATCTGGTGAACATTATATTGTTTAAGAAAGAGTATTTAATCCAAATAAATGACTCTTTGCATGCTAATCAAGTGCATTAAGTATGTAATCTTAAGGGAGGACTCCCGATAAAATTGAACAAAGACACAAATAGATTTCGAAATCCTAATGGATGACTCTTTATGAAAAACGAGTGCAAGTCTATATCCTTTACAAGTGTGCATAACACCAACGCGCCTAACTGCGCGGACATCGCCGGGCAGCGGCATTGGAAGCAAGCGCTCCACGCTTCTGGACCCTGTGGAGTGGCAGCTGATGTCAGAGAGGGCGCCCCTGCACCGGAGGGCGGTGAGCAGCAACAGCAAGGAGGAGCAACACAGGTGAAGGTGAGGCGCGCCGTGAAGGCCTGGGTGCGTGAGACGCTGAGCGGAGATCCTGCTGCGTGCGATCGGGTCTGCAGAGCTGATGGGTGTCGTGCGACCGCAGTGAGTGCTGTGCGGCTGGATACCGGGGGCTATACCGAGCCTAGACCCAGCGGCAGGATATGACCGGAAAGATTGCGCAGACAAGCGGAGGTCACACATGTGGAGGCATTTCCAGGGAAACAACACGCAGAGCCCGGTTGGGAGGCTGGGAAGCACATTAATAAAGCTGTGAAGTAACAGAACACTGTTGAAGCCAAGTCCAGGGTGTGCAACGTTTGTGGGAGAGCACAGCCGCTGTGGGAGGTGCGCGAGGGAGGCCTAGTGTCGGAATTGGACCTGATCCCGTCTTGAGTTACTGTGAGGTGGCGCACTCAAGAGATAACGTCGGGCGGCAGCGCAACCGCAGAAACATGCACACGGGGGCCCCCTTAGGCCCAGAAGCGGGGCCTTAATAGGGAATGACCTGAGACTGGGCATTGTAAAAACTGCCACACTATCTGTGTAAAAGTGACCCGAGCTGCCACTAAGTGAGCTGCAGATGGCGGCCATCTTGCCACTATCAGCGGGGACTGCAAAACACCAACGCGCCTAACGGCCCGGACATCGCCGGGCAGCAGCCTCGGAAGTAAGCGCTCCGTACTTTTGGACCCTGTGTAGTGGTAGCTGATGCCGGAGAGGGCGCCCATACACTGGCGGGCGGTGAGCAGCGACAGCGAGGAGGGGCAGCACAGGTGTAGGTGAGGCGCGCTTTGAAGGCCTGGGTGCGAGAGACGCTGAGTGGAGATCCGGTTGCTTGTGATTGGATCCGCAGAGCTGTTGGGAGCCGCGCGTTTGCAGCGAGTGCTGTGCGGCTGGGTGCCGGGGGCTATACCGAGCCTAGACCCAGCGGCAAGTTATGACCGGCAGGATCGCGACAGTAAACGGAGGGCACGCACGTGGAGGCATTTCCAGGGAAACAACAGACAGAGCCTGGTTGGGAGCCCGGCAAACACATTAATAAAGCTGAGATGCATCAAGGCACTGTTGAAGCCAAGGCCAGGGTGCACGACGGTTGAGGGAGAGCACAACCGCTGTGTGAGGCGAGTGAGGGAGGCCTAGTGGAGGAATTTGGCCCGGTCCTGACTTGAGCTATTGTGAGGTGGCGCACACAAGAGATAACGTCGGCGGCAATACAATCACAGAAACTCGCCCACGGGGGGCCCCCTTGGGTCCAGAAGCGGGGCCTTAACAGAGAGTGACCTGGGTCTGGGCACTGTAAAACCTGCCACACTGACTGTGTAAAAGTGCACCGAGACCCGTGCCGAACCAGGGCCCGACCAGGAACGACAGCATAGTAGGGGCAGTGTGGATGCAGATACCGCAAGGGAAGACGTACCAGCGCACTGTGGTGTAAAAACATCAAGAAGGTGAGAATAAATGCAAGTGCATGAGGTTTTCTGCGGAGCCCGGATCCACACGGAGGCGGGAAACTGCGGTGCACATTCCTCACTAACATGAAACGAGGAGATACCCTGAGACTTGGGGGTCCCTATCATGTGTCATCATAAACGACTAGCGGTGTTTGTCGTCTGAAGGAGAAGCGTGCTCTGCGGCCCGGGGAGAAAGCTGCAAAGCCAGGAATAGCGCAAATTAATGTAGTGGAATAGTGAGCGGAGAGCAACTCCACTAGTGGCACTAATTTACTAGCATAAATGGCCCCACACGCACGCAGCACCCTTGCCTGATCCATAACCGGTCGGCAACAACAATGGGCAGACAACGTACAGGAACGAACATGCAGTCTGCACAGACCACAGCGCCTCCCAAGCAGCCAGAACAAGAAAAGGAATCTGAAGAGACTGCGGAGAATCCTACGCTGGGATCTAAAATAGATACTGTACTTCAGGCGGTGACACAGTTAAGTGTCTCCCTAGCGTAAACTCGCACATCTCTAGAGGGACGAATTGATAAGATTACATCGGATTTTACATTACTTCATGCAGACCATCGCAAACTAGCTGAGAGAGTAGATGAAATAGAAGTGGAAATGGAAGAGATCCTCCCAACCACCAAAGCTTCGGCTACTGAGATGCGGGTACTTGCGGAGAAGGTGCGCATACTGAAGCGCAGGATAGACGATGCGAAGGGGCGCTCTTGCCGCAACAACGTCTGGGTGGTGGGCCTGCCCGAGGGCTTGGAAGGGCGAGATGCGGTGACCTACACGAAGACCTGGCTGCAATCCTTGATGCCGCCAAACTCGCTCTCCCCCTTTTTCGCGGTGGAAAGGGCGCATAGAGTTCCGTCGGCCCGCCCGCCGCCAGGAGCTGGGCCTCGTCCATTCCTATTCCGGCTCCTAAATTATAAGGACCGGGATGCAATACTTCATGAGCTGCGCAGAATAGAAGAGGTCAGAGTTGATAACTCCAAAGTGCTGTTCTTTCCGGACTACTCCCTCGGAAACAGAGAAGCACGTTCATGGCAGTCACAAAGAGAATGTGAGAGTTAGATATAAAATACTCACTCCTCTTCCCGGCTCGTCTCCGAGTGGTGAAGGACGGCTCCACTCACTTCTTCAATGCAGCGGAAGAGGTATGGGACTGGCTTGAAACTGAGGGACACCGTGTGTCGCCCAGTAAACGATAAAACGCTGCAAACTCTGAACAGGGCAATCATAGAAATCGGCGGAGAATTCGGAAACAAGCCAAGAAAGGGCCGACGCACCCCAGGGCAGCTCCCAATTTAGAGCAAAGGCTGCAGGAATGTCGTGCTGCCCTGCAGACAGCAGCGACCATGCGAGGAAGTCAAGACAACAGAGACACAGGCGCTTCATCAGAACGTTCCATGAGTGCGGACAGTTCGTCTACGATGTGGCCATTGGGCGAGTACTCACAGACATTACCGGATGTGACACCCCAGACGGCGGATGACATCGTATAATGCAGGCAAGAGTGTCACAGCAACTTTCATAAAGAGCTTAGCAGGTTATGTTGTACCCATATAAGCCATCGTAGCACAGTGGGGTAGAGGCCCAACTGCACGAACTGAGAAATTGTACACAGGCACGCTTTCTCTCTCCTCCCCCACTGCCTTCCCTCCCTCCTCTGATGTGGGGGCGCCGAAATATAGACAAGACAAGGCGCAGTGAGCATAATGAAGCATAGACATAGGGCCTGAGCTTCCATTAGCTCTCTATAAACTCAGCTAAAGCTACTCCCCCCCCTCCACACACAGAGTAGCACGGCACGAATGGCCGGCAGTTGCTGCAAGGCGCAGTTCAAAGTTTGGGCAGACGCACGTTGTCCCTCTTCCCTGTCCCAGTTACACAACACAATGTCTATCTCCTCACATTACATCTCACAAATACAGCGTTTGGAACTACAAATAGCGAGGTTGCAGAATAGGCCTAGAGTTCATGTTTGCACTAACCGCTCCCTCTATAGGGTAATAAGCTGGCTGCCCATACAAAAGTACCATATGACTAATAGATGCCGCCGACTACTATAATTACTTGGAATGTCAGAGGTATGCATACGCCAGCTCGCCGATACAACACTTACGCATACCTGAAGAGACACGCAGCCCATATAGCATTTTCACAAGAAACACATTTCAGCCCGAGATACACAGACTACAACGCAAGTGGAGGGGGCAGATATTCGCCACAAGATACTCCTCATACACGAGGGGAGCTTTAGTGTGGGTCAGACCGGGCACACAATACGTGTCAGAAGAAACAGAAATAGACATCCACGGCCGATTTGCATTGACAAAAGGCAGGCTAAATGGTAGGCAAATAGTGCTGGGTTCCATATATGCCCCAAACACTGACCAGGCTCCATTCTGGCGCACACTATCAATAAAACTGTCCCGCCGGTGCGATATCTCCTGGTTACTAATTGGTGACTACAATACAGTGCTAGACACAAACCTGGACAGATCCTTTCCGCCACTACAACAAACAACTGCCGCGTCGAACGCCAAAGGCTTGAGTGAATGGTTACATAGATGGGAATTAGTGGATTTGTGGAGGACCTTAAACCCAAACACCCGCCTCTACTCGCACTATTCACACCCACATGGCCTGCATGTACGCATAGATAGATATGTGGGGAGTATGGCGCTGTTAGCTGAATGCACCAATGCAGACTACCTTGAATGCATGCATTCCGACCACAACCCACATATGTTACAGTTACGTGGCGCGGATATGGCACATATCACTAAACTATGGAGACTGCAGACAGCGGCACTGGAGGACCCCCCCCTTCAGAGACTCGGTGGGCACGGCCATAACAGCATATTTTGACACAAACGCAGGATCAGTGACAGACCACGGGGTATCATGGTACGCATGCAAAGTGGTGATTAGAGGCCAATGCTTGAGTCTGAACTGGAGCATACGCCGACAGTTGGATCGTGAAGCTAAACAAATTGAAGACGCCCTTATTAAATTAGAAACAGACTTAGCAGAAAACGCTGGCACGCAGCAAGCTCTTGATGATCAGAGGCAAATACATGCCGAGGTCATGGAGAGACTGCGCTGCCTGAACTATGCTGCGCATTCGGCCCGCACTCATGCCTCGGCTGACATAGCTGGACGGCTGCTGACACGACTAATTAAGCAGGAACATGCGCAACAATCGACGCTGCACCTGCGATCCAAGATGGGTCAACTACTAACACGACAATATGACATACATAGTGAGTTCACCGCCCACTACACTGCAATATACAAACCAGTGGTACAGACGACTCCAGAGGTGCTGGAAGCATATTTGTCCCAGCTGCCTATGCCGACTGTGACTGACTCTCAGCAAGATGAGTTAGACGAGTCGATAACACTGTTGGAGGTGCAGCTGGTGATCCGGGCGCTGGCCACGGGCAAGGCACCAGGCCCAGATAGGCTGCCTGCAGAATTTTACAAGGCGTACCAAGAAATTCTTGCCCAGAAACTACTTGCATTATATAATAATGCGCAGGAGGCCTCTGCCCTACCATTGTCACTGCGGCGAGTCCTTACTTGTCTCACTTCCCAAACCAGATAGAGATACAGAGCTTCTGGGTTCATATCGCCCATTAGCACTGTTAAACTCGGATTATAAAATATTGGCCAAGCTGTTGGCAAGCAGGCTGGCCCCAATAGTCCCACAGCTAGTGCATGCGGACCAAAATGGGTTCGTACCAGCACGCTGCACATCACTGAACCTGAGGCGCTTTTTCAGAGTGGCCCATTACTCTAGAGAGCGCTGGCCATACTCTGGGTGCTTAGTGCTAGACCTGGAAAAGGCGTTTGATACGCTTGAATGGGACTTTTTATTTGCCACCCTAACCAGGTATGGATTGGGCGCTGACTATTTAGGGCTAGTTAAATTGCTATATACACGACCCACAGCCAAAGTTAAGTCGGGCCATATATATCTCAACCTATTCCAATAGGTCGAGGAACGCGACAAGGCTGCCCTCTGTCCCCACTGCTGTTCGCGCTGGCCATTGAACCGCTGGCTGTAGCCCTACGTGGTACAATGGAAAACTGGGGTATCCCCCTGGGAGATGGTATGCATGCAGTATCCTTATATGCAGATGACCTGCTGATATTCTTGCGTGATGTCCGACAGCCTTGCGACGCAATAGAAAAAGCACTCTCGGACTTTGCTACTATGTCGGGTCTGCACGTAAATTGGGGTAAGTCATGCCTCTACCCCTTTAATGAGTCAACCCCAGATCCTGCGCTGACAGTCAATAGCACGTCAGTGCATTGGCAGCAGACAGCGTTTCGTTACCTAGGAATCCTAGTATATCGAGAACCACTGGATCTCCTGGAGGGCAATTACACTCGAGCAGTAACGGCGATTAGATCAAAGATGACGTTTTGGCGCACGCTGCCCCTCGCCACTATGGGCAGAGTAGCACTATTAAAAATGGTGGTATTTCCAAGGCTTTTATACCATTTTGCAAATCTGCCTGTATATATTAAACCGGCATTGTTCCGAGCATTTGAAGTCGACATGAGACCATTCATTTGGCACGGCAGCCGTAACAGAGTGGCGTTGGCCAAGCTTTACTTGCCTGTAGATGGCAGATGGGTGGCAGTGCCCAACATGGAGCACTATTATTTGGCAGCGCAGCTGCAATGGGTGGCCAGCTGGCTTAGTGATCGGCAGCTCGCTGACACTGCTTCACATCAACCGGGCTACACCCAAGCACAGATAGTGACTCTATTTCACCCTGGCAGGAGGGGGGTGGGAGCCACCCAACAACTGGCGAGGGTGGCTTATGCCTGCTTTCGGCGCGGCATGCGACTCACCAAAGCAGTCACTACATATGCACCCTCTCTCCCGATACTGGGCACGCCGCGGCAACAACAAGAAATTATAGCAGCGGAACTTCGCACATGGGAAGAAGCAGGAATCCAAACAGTAGGGGACTTATACCAAGACGGACAGTTGCTTTAATTCGATACTCTTATGAACGAATATAACCTGCCACAGGGCCAATTTCTACTTCATGCCGCGCTAATTAGATCGTTGAGGTCAATTTGGGGAGACGTAACAGAAGAACCAAAAACGCACCTAACGTTGCAATACCTGCACATAATGGGTACAGGCCGACACCTTACTCGATGGTTGGCAGAATCATTACGCACACATGCGGGAACCCCACTAACAACACTTAAAGAACATTGGGACACAGACTTACAGAGACAAAGTACAGACCGGGAATGGGCAACAATACTAGAAGGTCCTACCTACATACCAAGGAACGCCAGGTTCCGACTTATACAGTAATACATAACACAAAGAGCTTACATGACGCCAGCTAAAATAAATAAAATCTTTAACCGTGAGGATGCCCAATGCCCTAGGTGTGGATTGGTGGGAGGAGACCTCATACTTATGCTGTGGGCCTGCGCCAAGCTAGCCACGTACCGGGAGACTATCACAACACATTTAGCACAATGCACTGACCGCACGCTGGAGTGGACCTGGGAGGTGTGCCTCTTGGGTCTATACCAGAGAACCAAGAAGCATAAGGTGACAACCCGCTTTATCGACCTGGGACTTATCGTGGCAAAGCGCCTCATTACTAAGCGCTGGAAGTCCCTTGTTCCCCCGTCAGTGAAGGCATGGTTTCACTCCATTGTATGCTGGGCGCAAGCAGAAAGCGTAGCACTTAGGCGCGAAGAAGCCACGGGCATGCGCAAGATACCCATAGCTACAGCATGGGAAACAATACTCACAGACCTCCGAGGCGCCTGGCAGGAGAGTCTGGAGGCACAGGAAAACCCACAAGAGACAAACATGACACAAGTACAAACCGATAGCACCCAATAAGAGCTAGCGTCCCCGGAAGATGCCACCTTAAAAGATGAGCATAGACAAAGTGCGAGAAGCAATCCTGGCATACACCCAAGATAAAGCTTGCTAAAGTATACAATGACAAAGTAAGGTAGCACACAAAATCACTAAGTAAAGAATGGCATAGATCGCAACAATGTAAATAGAAAGATATGAGGTATAAGTAAGTAACATGTAGGTGTGGAGTCGGACAGTGCAAAGTAAGGCAAACACTGCATTAGTATAAATATCTGCACCCAATATATCAAAACTGTGAGATGTGACCCCCATTCCCATCCCCCCTCCCAACCTATTTTTTACCCCCAAGAGTTAGCATGTTGTTATAGACGATACCGAATGTACCTCTCGTTGGACATTAATTGGAGTGATGGCATGCTGATATAGCAGTTGATGTACACATTTCTCGCTAAAAGTTATCTAAAATGTTGTAACGATGTTTACCATTTGCTGCAGGACACAACTGAGCGAGATGCAGGTATGCAATTTCCATTGTTGGCAATTGCTGTAATACATGAGAAACTAATAAAACTAATAAAGAAATGTAAAAAAAAAAAAAATGGAGGCGAATGAGTAGCAAGAGCGCATCCGTACCATCCCACTTTATTGTATGCTCCTGTGGATGCTCTAGCTATTACATTTTGGTAAATTTGATTACCAAAATATTCTGAATGTACTTGCCTTTTTTCTTGCCTTTTTTCTACAATTTTAATGATATCGTGATACAGAATAAACATAGAGTTGTTATTCCTGATCACCAAATACAACGGATAAACGATGTGTTTAGTATTACACTGAAATATACTAGGACTAAATTCGTTAAATTAAGTTAACTAGCACCAATATTTAATTGAAGATAAGTGATTTGTTTGGTTACTATATCACCCTGTAATGGAAGCCGTTAGACAGCCTGCAGTGTTTCATATACATTAATGCCTTTTCTCAAACCCTTCTATTGCAAGAGCTGAAACTCCGAATTGTGCCAAAATAGGTTGTAAAACGACCACATACTGCATGATAACCGCTCTTGTGAACAGAAAATACTGAGGTAATTATTTTTCCCAACAGATATGCTTAAAGGGTAAAGTGCATATATTTAAGTTCCTCAACATTCAAGCATGCTGCAGAGCAGATAAGAAACCAGACTCGCTCGATTTACCATCTTTAAACAAAAAAATAACCTCTCAGCCTCTGACAGACAGGTAAAACATGCATTTCTTCTTATTGTTGATATGCTAGCTTGAAACATTATAGTTAAAAGTGAATTATAAGTGGAGCTGTTATAACAATATGTGGATTTTGTTTTTTGATGTAGAGCACTGTATGCCATCCCTGTTTTATGTTGATTCTGACTGAACTCCCACTCATAAACTGTGGAAAAATGATCAGTAAAACTGGTGCCGCAGAAGAACCCGTACATCCTTCTACTTGCATAAATTCCTTTTCCCCTACATGAATAAATAATGTTTTTTTCTCTTTTAATTTTTTTTTGTCAAACTACTTTTCTCTTCATGGTGTCAAACATTTTCACACGCCACCTGCTGTCCGAGGTGTCTTTACACATCTCTCGGATCATTTTGCAGCAGTTTGTTTTACAACAGCATTATTTGTTTGTTTGTTTGCTTGCCTGTTTGTTTGTCATAACACTCCTGCCCCAATATTTATTTTGATACTTTGCATAAAACTCATGAATTACGCAATTAAAAAGTATTAGTAGAACAGATGGAACATTATGACACTGCAAAGAACATAACAATTTAAGGAAGATACCACACACGTTCGATTCTAAGTTAGCAATACGTTTATGGTTTCTAGTAGGGAGGGCATTCCTTTAGGAAAAAGCAGAAGAGATGAGTGTTTTTCAGTGATTGTTGAAAGCAAGGAGGGTGCTCTCGGTTCTGATGCTGATGTAAGGAGTTCCAAGTCCAGTAGTAGCGGCGTCTGTGAATGGTTGTCTCTTGGTGAGTGATGTTACACGTCTTATGGCCTTGAGTTCTACCGTTTTCTGAGTGCTGAGGTCTCTAGATCTGCCAGAGATAATTAGCAGTGCAGCAGATAAAGAGGATTGTTCTGGTGAGTTATGTTGTGTGCAAGGCATCACAGTTAGAATTAGATCTTTGCATTTATATGTAGCCCTTGAAGCTTTCAGGGTATGGGAGTGATGTGATAAATTTATTTAACATAATGATCAAACTGACTGTTGAGTGGAATTTTATTTACAGCAGTCAGAGCTGATTGTGTGCCCTTGCTGGTATTGCATTCCCCAAGTGTAGTCTGTAGACAATGAGAGCATGGACTGCTGTGTTCAGGTGGTCAGTAGATGTGAGGTGTTTGACTTTTTTGTACGAATGGCAGTAGAAATTTGGCATCCTGTTGAGGCGAGCTTTGGGGGTATCTATGGTGAAGACAAGAGGTTAGACTGTGGGGAGAGACATGGAGAAAAGTGGTCGAATTTCAGTGAGCCCAGTATTGGAGGATCAAGTTTACATTTGTAGGTAGATGTAAAGAGGAGGAATTCTGGTTTTGTGGCTTGAGCAGAAGTACGTTTTCCAACATGCCATTTTGAAATATTCGCAGGCAGTTGCATCGGGTGGCAATATCTTGGAGTTTTTGAGCTATGTTTGTATGTCGTTTGCTTCTTGATTGAAGGAGACGCAACCAACTGCAGGTTGAAGAGAGCCAGCAATAAGATCAAGCCTTAGAGCATTGTGGTTGTTGTTGAGACATTGTACCCTATATTCACCACTTATTGTATGTTTATGAGAGAATAAGAAAATCAGCTTGAGATAGGATGACTAAAACCCATCTGGTTCTTAAGAGTTTGAATCAACTTGGCATGTTCCATGTTTGAACCAGCTCGGGACAGGACCATTAAAACCCATGCGATGCTCAGGAGTATGAATCAACATGCCTTGTCCCATGTCTTTGTAGTGTTCGTCTAGTTGCTTGTTTGGCGGGCGAATTGAGCTGGGGTTAGGAATGTGGGAAGATTGGCATAGAATTGTGAATAAGATGTATACATTTTGAGAAGTTGATCGGATAATAGAGAATGGTGGCCAGAGGTGAGTTCCTCATAGGTATCGATCAAGAAAAACATGAAAACAGGCTCGAGAGTTGTACGAAGGCCTGGCCTTTGGAGAACTATTGTGTCTAAATGTTAGAGCAGGATAGATCACAGGGAACAAAGCAAGCAGAAAAGAAGTACCTGGACCATAAGATGCTAAGGCCTATGAAAAGAACAGAGTTATTAAGTGTAAAGAAGGGACTGGGCCAGTGATGGAGGTTTTTTTTTCTTTTACATAACTTTATTTTTCATTTTGCAAAAGACAATGGAAATCATAAAGTCATTGATTGGTTACCAGCAGTGTGATTCATTTGGCATGAAAAATACATCTCTTACATAAACCGGTTATAAGCCAGGATGCATCATTAACCACATGAACATTTTACCAGAAGGGTAAAGTAGACGTTCTCAATTATTCACTGCATAATTTCTCCATCACTATTCATTATGAGCTAAAGTGCTCAAACTGGAATTTCTGCAGAGCGTATGCATTCTCTTGTTAAAATGTTTTTTTAGTGAGTCACTGCATGGGATATTCCACAGCTGTAGT
Source organism: Calotriton arnoldi (assembly GCA_963921515.1). Classification (NCBI taxonomy): domain Eukaryota; kingdom Metazoa; phylum Chordata; class Amphibia; order Caudata; family Salamandridae; genus Calotriton; species Calotriton arnoldi. Next base: position 2,333,188 of record CAWUFW010000867.1, read on the forward strand.
CCAACCTCCCCATCGCTTCATTCCTTCGACCCCCATTGACGTGCTCACCTTCAATTTATTCATCTCTCAAGGCTTGTTTCATTAAGACAATGTTTATTCATCTGTAAGTACTTCAGAGCACACTTTTGCAGTGAGATATCATGTGTTTTTATTCGAGTTTGGTAACACTGGAAGCTGCTATACATCACATAGAATTAAGGCAACGAGAGGCTTAATACATCTGGGTAAGGACATTATGTGTTGAGTAAATGTCACTGCTATGTACGGACTAATGGAAAATGCTCTACCCCGAAATTGCCTAGAGCGAATGTGAGTGAACTTTATTCTGCATGCCCGCATTGCAGGCATTGCACGTATAATTTTGCATACTTGGATTGTTTTGAGTCTCAGAGCAAATGTGGCCTTGGCACACTTTTAACTGCATTATTTACAAGTACATTCTCTTCTTGTTGATCTGATTTGCCTCTCTGCTGTCAGTTGGCATGTGTGTACTTTGGGGGCCCAAATCAGTTTTTTCATTTCGGTACCGTGTCATCTTCCTTTGTTTCCAGCGCTCTGAGGTATTATAGTTTTCTTCTGAGGTAGGTGTAATGGCCACCTAACCCATCCACCCCGCGGTAGCAGGCTTCCCCAGAACCACTCCATGCACATCCTCTGACCAGGTGTGGCCAGAGGCTATATAATAAACAGGCGGACACCGTTCGTGGTCTTCCGGCCCATACCCAATACTGAGTGCACCTGTCGTATTTTGTACAACTGTGTCTGGGCCTCATTGCGCGGGTCCCACAACTGTATACAGCGAGCCCCGCTACACTGGCGCCGAGGGCCTGCCACGCGTGCCCTATCTTCCTGCCCGCAGAGCTGTGGAGGGTGCATCTTCGCAAGATCCTTTCTGCTGCCGCTGCAGCGCGCCTCACGGCACGCCCTTGCCTTTATGCGTCTGCCATGTGCAACGGCCTGCGCTGTGCTCCTGCCGGAGTGACACCCTGACAAACATCAGCGACCCATCGCATGCCCCCTGGAGGACACTGCCAATACTGCAGCCTGCATTCCTGGCCCTGCCTAGCTGTGTGTCAGCGTTCAACGGCCTGTCCATGACTGTGAGCTCACCCGTGCCACCTGCAAGCCCTGCTGTGCAGGCCCCCTGTGCTCCCTCACATGCCCCAGAGTGTCCTCTTGTTCTGCACCAACCTAGTGTGTGGCCTGACTAAACTGTGGCTGATCAGAAAGTAAGGGGCTCAAACAATAAACAGAAAGAAGGTGGGGGAAAATAGATATACATAAAGAGGGACATACAAGGAGACATAGTAATAAGTGCATTTATAGAAGGGGACTACTCTGCCGCCCAGCTGTACTACACGTTTTGCTCTTATACCCCCTGTAGTGTACCCAGTGACTTTGCCACGGCATACAGCCTACATAGACGCCGCGCCCCGGGGACACCCAGAGCAAGCATCAGACTGCAAGCGTCCAAGAGCGGCAACACAAGCCTCCACGCCCGGAGCCACATTACACCAAACTACCCCATCATAACTAATGACGCCAACACCGTGCCCCAGCAAAGGCTGCCACCTGGACAGTTTACCCCACAGCACACACTAGTGGAAGTGCTGCAACCTTTAAATGAAATTGCTGACCCAGCAACCACCTCGCCCCGCTGGAAGGCATGGGTTGGAAGGCTGAAGAATGACTTTGTCGTAACCCATGAAACCGATGGGGCCATCAAACAATCTCTCCTACTTCACTATGCGGGCAAAGAGATTTTCAAACAATTTGAGCACCTCCCGAACACAAACGCTGTAAGCAACTATGATGCTGCCGTGCGCATGCTCAGTGCGCACTTCGATCCACAATTGAATCCGGACTTCAAACGTTCAAAACTCCGTCAGGCCTGGCAACGAGAAGGAGAGTCCAAAGATTCTTTTTACAGGCGTCTACCAGCACCTACACGGCGGATGATCAGCCTAAAGAGTTATGGGTGCAAATTATTCAAGGCTGCAGGAACAAGATTCTCAGAGGCCTCATCCTGAGGCAACCTCACATCAGCCTCGACGACATCCTGATCATGGCCAGATTCCATGATCGGTCCGCTGCCAAGGCCGCCGAAATAGATTTTGTCATTACACAACATCATGAAAAGACTACCATAGTGAAGGTAGAGCGGGTAGACGCCATCCACATGAAAGGAAAGCCGAACAAGCCCAAGACACAAGTTACCCGTCAACAGGGGTGCCGCTGCCAATAATGTGGTCGTGACGAGTACCCCATTGACATTTGTCCTGTGTAGGGCCGCACGTGCTCAAACTGTGGTGAGCTAAACCACTTTGCAACCGTATGCAGAGGAGGGTCCAGAGGGAGAGGCGCAAGGGACTCGATGATCCTGAACCACAAGGCGCCGCCAAATCATCACTGGGCTACCGACACCAACTGGAAGACTCTCCGCCAGACGATGACGATGGCTAAGTCTTCCTCATCTTGTTTACCAATGACCTGAAGTGGCATAGGCGGCCACAGCCCATATGCGTAGTTCAGATTGCCAGTTCCGACGTCAAAACTATCATCGATACTGGCGCCTCAGTGAATGTGATGGGCATCCAACAGTACCGGCACCTCTGCCAAGACCACCTCTATCCCCAACCAATACCAAAATATTCACCTACGGAAGCCAATCCCCAATGCCATTGAAAGGACAGTTCAAGTGAAGTCGGAAGATCAAGTAATCATGACCACGTTCCACGTGGTTGACAAAAAGGCAGACACCCTCATCGGGAGCCACACAGCAGAAGATCTAGGCCTTGTGTCCTTTGAACAAATCGTGACAACCTGCCATGTTGATGAGCTCCTGAACGAATGTCAAGTTCCATTGGTTACTCAGGAGCATTACCCTCAAGAAACCCACCTTCTGGCAGCTCTGACTCTGTGCGCTACAGGTCAGAAGATCAGAGTTGTCAAACAAGGGGAAGGGAATTAGGGAGGGTACTGTGGGGACGGAGATCTGGAACAGAGCATCCAAGTCGTTATTAGCTTGTTCCTTATTTGACATATATAACAAAATCAAGCATGCATTCAAAGGATATTCAATACTGCCTTTACTTGTGGAAGAAAACACGTTTCGATAATCAAGAATACTCAATGACTTGAGCAATTCACATCTGCAATCAGGAATACTCAATGAGTTCTGTTCATGTACTTGAGCAATTTACTCTGCATGTATATCTCATAATATACTTTAGTTTTGAGCTCAGTCCTTAATAACACACAACTATGGTTTGTTCTGTAAGGGTTAACACTGTCCTGCATAACTCATGTTCAAAGGCTAAAAGCTTTGTACTAGAATGCACTTCGCAGGTATTCTGGCATTGGCACAAAGCACGTTATGTTCAAAGGCAGTTCAATGTAAAATCAACGCTCACAACAACTGAGTTCAGTTAGTTCAGTTCAGTTAGTGCCTGTCAATCATGGAATGCTCAGGGTTCCAGAACACATCACTTGTGTAAGTTAATGTTCAATGTGCAACAAACATATCGCGCTCAAAGTACCTGGATCATTGAATCTGGTTTCCTTAAGTACAAAGTGCCCTTTCAAAACCAGTCCAGATCAGACTCAGCCAGTAATGCGGGCGAAGGCTTCATTCTCAACTTTCTACGGGCTAAGAACTAACTGGACAGCTGTCCTCCTACCTGGAGTCAGCGCGTTCTGCGTTATGGGAGTACCGCAACTTTCGTACGCCGCTGAGGAGCTGCCAGGACTGCACGACATCGCGCTTCTCTGTTCCAGAATACTCTGCGTTCAGCGGTCAGGCGCGGCTGCTTTTATTGTGCCATCAAATAAGAACTACGCCCTCTGAGGCTTCTGGTTCTCCAATACCGGTATATCTTGGACATGTTAACAGCCAAGGAGGGTGGAGTATGTCGCAAGATCGGAAGCTCCTGCTGCACGTTCGTGCCTGCAAATGACGCGGAGAATGGGTCCATCACAAAGGCCATCGAGGACTTAAGCAATATAGGGAAGAAAATGAATGATAAAGGAGGTGCCAGGGCAGACATAACCAAGGACTGGTTCGACTTTAGTTGGATGCCCTCATGGCTGTCTGCCCTCCTAAAAATTTTAGTACCGGTTTGCGGTGTGCTGTTGCTCCTTTGTTGTGTCGTACAGATGATATGTCATTGTGTGAAAAATGTCAGTAATAAAGTAGTAGGTATAAATTATGCTGGAACAGGGACATACAGAAAGACCATACATAAGGACAGTGGAGCAGGGAATGGGGATAACATTGCACTTTTAGAAGTTGTCGAGCTAACAACGTCAGGGCTGCATTCACTGCAGCCTGTCTCCCTTACCCGAAGCCAGATCTCAAACCCCCAACTTCCACCTGGTACATTCCAAACAAGAGAGGTCCCCAATGGAGGTACTCCATCACCGACGCCAACGCCTTATACATCCCTCACCGACATGCCCGAAGGAGAATATGTAGAGTTGAGAACACAGCGGGACACACAATGCTCCTACGTTAATGACACGCCTTGGATGCCCCAACAAGAAGGGCTTGCCAAGTATGCTGTGAGAGTTTTGTTAAAAAATGAACAAGAGGAGGGAAATGAAGCAGGGTCTACTTTTACCATATAATGCCTTAGCCATTTCTGTCCCACATCTGAAACATGAGGGTCTTAAAGAGCCCTGCTAACCAACCTGTAGGGGTTTGCTAAATTGCCCATAGTGTCCCAAATACATTCACTAGACACGGTAGGCCCCACGCCTGTCTCATATGATTGTAGATATCTCTCCCCTCCTGACAGCCACGAACCTCAGGACATTGTCTTTCTGGAACACACGGGCACCCAGCACCCACCCCGTCACCACTATCCCCGATGTACACTTCTGTTCTGCACATCACGATGAGAAAGCACAAAACACGAAACATCCGTTAATTAGAGGAACACAATGGGGTAAGAATCAGGTGGGGGCTAGCTGGAACATTTCATTGCTACATATTTGATGTTTTTTCTGCTAGCTTTTGAAATTAAGACGTCAACATAGCCTGAGAAGATGACCTATAACCGTTTGTAAAGTACTACTTTCTTAAAGAGTTTCCGAGAAGTGACGCAAATCATTTTCGATAAAATGTTCAATTTCATTACGATTTACGGTCAAACATTAATTGACCTTTTGGTAAACTTTTGTACTGTAGTGTCACTTCTGTGTTCCTATTATTTCCAAGAAGTGGCCAAAGGTCTGCGGTCAATAGTTCTTCATTATAAGAGTATAAAAGATCCGCCCTTCAGTCCATTCGTTGACCACCTTCTGGAGTGTCTAGCAGGCCGTTGGTGTTCCCGGTTAACCGTTCTATTTTAAATTGGATATCGAGGTTGTGATGTTCATTTCACTTTGAAACTTTCTCTTCCTCTCCCTTTCCTTGCAGTGCCGTGATTTTAAACTACAAAATTGCATGGTTTAGCTTTTCATCTAAGATGTGTCTCTGACACTCCTTATCTTCTAGACTGCACGATGCTATATTTTTAACAATAAGCTTTTGACATTGATTGTTTAAATTGTTATTTAAATAAATGGTGCCACTCTGACTCAGTTCCTGCATTTCACACGTGTGTCTTATTATTTTTAGATAGCACATTTGTGCGGTAAGTTGGGTGGTAAAACCACTCTCCAACACTGGGAACTAGGCGGCAAATCTCTCATGGCTGCAAGCAACTTAAAACTAAAAAGGACACGTTAGTCCCCATAAAAACTTAAGTAAACATAGGGTGCATAAAGTCTCATATCGCGTATTACCATCACAAGCATCCTAATACTTGCCATACACCTGTGCCCAGAAAATCATGCAATTTGTTTCTGTGCTTTTTCATTCCACAAGCCGTTGTGCACGTGAGCCATGGACAACCTTGCCTGCTTTACGTGTGTCATGTTGGTGCTCTCTTGTGCACACATGTAACCCTCAACATTCGTGTTGTGCATTATGTCCGTGTATCACTCATGAGTTATCCTACGTGCATACTGCTTGGTTTCAGCACTCACCGATCAACAGTAGGGGTCATGACAACAAATTTCCTGAACTCTTCAAAGGGCTGGGATGCCTGAAAGACCCACCAATTAAACTTTATATCGACAAATCTGTTAAGCCTGTTGCCCTTCGCTACCTGCAAGTGCCTTGTCATCTAAAGGTGCTAGTTGAAAAAGGGCTGGAAAAACTTGAGAGCCAAAGCGTCATCAAAAAGGTGTCCGGGCCAACAGCATGGTTATCCCCCATGGTCATAGCAGAGAAGCTGAAACAGCCAGGGAAAATACATCTCTGCATCGACCTGCGTCTCCCCAACCAAGCCATCAAGCGGGAGAGACACATAACGCCCACAGTAGATGACATTATAGCGGACCTCAGTGGGTCACGATGGTTTTCTAAATTAGATCTCAATGCAGGGATCATCAACTGATCCTCTTGAAGAAAGCAGGTAAATACCCACATTTTCAACACACCTGGGGCTGCGCCAGTACAATAAACTGAATATTGGCATCTCTTCTGCAGCAGAGGTCTTCCAAGATGCCCTCAGGGAGACATTGTCAGGCCTTCAGGGTGTCATGAATGTGAGCGATGATATCCTGATCTACTCTACAACTGCAGAGGAACACCACAAACACCTACGAGCCACACTAAAACACATGTGGGAGCATGGCGTCATCCTGCACAAGGAAAAATGCTCTTTCTTCCAGAACTCTATCAAGTTTTTCAGCTATGTGTTCAATCAGGATGGTATGCAAGTTGATCCCTGGAAGTCACACACCATACAGCAAGCCCCAGCCCTGACGACTGTCTTGGAAATCCGCAGTTACCCGGGCATATCCACCTATTGTGGTAAATTGATCCTTAATTTGGCTGGCAATGCTGAGCCTTTGAGGGCACTGACCAGGCTGACGACCCCTGTAGGTGGGGCCTCAAAGAAGAAGACTCATTTCAGAACATGAAATCAGCCCTGCTGAGGAACTCCACCATGGCCTACTTTGATCTGAAGCAAAGAACTGTACCTTACTTACCCAGGAAGTGGAACTCGGGAGATGGGCACCACTAGCTTTTGCCATAAAAGCACTGACGCTGACGGAAGCACAATATTCACAAATAGAGAGAGAGGCACTGGCCATCAAGTGGGCGTGTGAACACTTTCATCTGTATCTCTGTTGAAGATCGTTCAGGGTAGTCACGGACCACCAACCACTTATCCCCCTGTTTCGTGGCACAGCCCCGCACCCTGTGCCACGGATTGAAAGCTGGGCCCTCCAATTACAACATTACCACATGGGAGTCATCTATCGGCAGGGGTCTAAAAACCCAGCAGACCTTCTCTCACGCCATCCATCCCTCCCCGCTGATGGGAGTGATTACGGCACAGATGCCACCAAAACGTCCATCAATTGTTTGTCTTTTGCTTTCTCGCCCTAAGTGCGCCGGGTATGCCCAGACGTGGGTCCCAGGCTCACTGTGCCACTGGACTCAAGCTATCCTGACTGATGAGGGGTGAAACCCCGAAACCGGTCCTAGGATGCTTGTTTCCGGTCCAGGGAGGACCTGGCTTGGCAGTTCGGGCTGGACTGTTCCCATGAGGCACAGGGTCAAGACTGATTTGCATATGGCCAGGTCTAAACTGGGGTGGCAGGGTGAGCAAAAGAATGATGGATTTAACCAGATCTCTTGACTGGGGGTGAATGTTTTGATTTGTTCTGCATTCCGTCCATCAATTGTTTGTCTTTTGCTTTACTCGCCCTAAGTGCGCCGGGTATGCCCAGACGTGGGTCCCGGGCTCACTGTGCCACTGGATTCAAGCTATCCTGGTTGATGAGGGTGAAACCCCGAAACCGGCCCAAGGATGCTTGTTTCCGGTACAGGGAGGACCTGGCCTGGCAGTTCGGGCTGGACTGTTCCCATTGGGCGCAGGGTCAAGACTGATTTGCATATGGCTGGGTTCAAACTGGAATGGCATGGGGAGCAAAAACACGATGGATTTAGTCCCAGATCTCTGTACTGGGGGTGAATGTTTTGATTTGTTCTGCATTCCGTCCATCAATTGTTTGTCTTTTACCAAAACGTATGTTAGCATGGTATCCCAAGGGGCTTGCCCACGAGCGCTTAGTCTACAGCAAATCAGAGAAGCCACCGCAACAGACCCAGTGCTGGTAAAGGTGATGGGCGCTCTACAGAACAGTTCTTGGCACAACTTCTTGCAAGATGCCAATGGGTGGCAAGGCCTGGAGAAGAAAAAGCTCCTGAAGATGTGGCGAGTCCGCGATGAGCTAAGCGCCACAGCGGACAGCCTCATTCTAAGCGGGCAGTGACTGGTAATCCCAGAGAGGCTGCAGCACCAAGTCACTGAGCTTGCTCATGGTGGGCATCAAGGGACAGCGAAGATGAAATCTTGCATGAGAGAGAAAGTCTGGTTTCTTGGTCTGGAAGCAGCTGTCGACAAGATGGTAAGGCAGTGCCCCTTATGCCAGCTCACCAGCTCTCAAGAAGCACCCGCCCCTGTCATGACGGATGGACCATGCACAGTGCTGTGGTCCAAAGTGAGGCTTGACATCAGGAGTTTCCCTGACAGGAGAGCGACAGTAGTCATAGTCGATGGTTACTCAAAGTACCCCTCCATCAAAGTAGTTGACTCCACAGTGTTTGCCAGTGTGGCTCCAGTGCTGTAAAGAGCCTTTGCACTATTTGGCCTGCCTGAGGAAAAAAATGGATAACATATTGCCGGTCCAAGGATCCAGATTCAGAGACCTGCTTGAGACCTAGGGATACAGCACTGCTGCATCACTCCCCAATGGCCGTAAGTGAATGGAGAGGCAGAGCGGTTCATGCGGATACTGAGCAAGGCCCCCAGAACCGCTGTAGTGGAGGTGATCAACGCTGAGGTCAGGCACCAGAGGTTTTTGAGGGAATACTGAGGAACGCCACACTGCAATGCTCAACACTCTCACTGATCTTTAATGTTCACTGGCTACCAAAGGGACATGATCCTGGTCAATCCAGAGTGGTCTCCGCCGCAGTATGACCCTCTGAGTACTCAGACTCTGCGTGCCCAAACCAACGTGAGCGCAAGTCTGAAGCGGTGAGCCATGACTCGGGTGATTTAACCGGGTGACAACGTTTTAATCCGAGACCTCAGGCCGAGGTGGAAATTCTGAACACCTTTCAAGCCAGGAGTGTGGACTGTCTCTGGTGTGAATGGCACTATGGTCACCACTCGCAAAAAAGGCAAAATAATCACTAGGAAAATATCATGGTTCCAGAAAGTGAACCTCCCCAGTTTGTCCAAGCCAGAAACAGAAGAGGACGACACAGTGTGGGAGAACTCACAAGGACTTGAAGACCAGGAAGAAACTATCCCGAGAGAGTGATACCGACCGGTGCTGTGCCGGGGCAGGTCCTGAGACCGACCCTCACGGCAGCCAGGACCCTGAGGAGACAAGAGGACATTCCCATCACCAACGATATCTCCTCAGGCCTAACCAGCCGCTAAGCCAGAGGTTCAGAGACTTTGCATGCCATGTGCGACTGCAGATTTCACCGCCATGTTGGGAAGGGATGTAATGGCCACTTAACCCATCCCCCATAGTAGCAGCTGCCCCGGAACCACTCCATGTGCATCCTCTGAACACCTTTCAAGCCAGGAGTGTGGACTGTCTCTGGTGTGAATGGCACTATGGTCACCACTCGCAAAGGAGGCAAAATAATCACTAGGAAAATATCATGGTTCCAGAAAGTGAACCTCCCCAGTCTGTCCAAGCCAGAAACAGAAGAGGACGACACAGTGTGGGAGAACTCACAAGGACTTGAAGACCAGGAATAAACTATCCCGAAAGAGTGATACCGACCGGTGCTGTGCCGGGGCAGGTCCTGAGACCGACCCTCACGGCAGCCAGGACCCTGAGGAGACAAGAGGACATTCCCATCACCAACGGTATCTCCTCAGGCCTAACCAGCCGCTAAGCCAGAGGTTCTTAGATTTTGCATGCCATGTGCGACTGCAGATTTCACCGCCAAGTTGGGAAGGGATGTAATGGCCACTTAATCCATCCCTCATAGTAGCAGCTGCCCCGGAACCACTCCATGTGCATCCTCTGGCCAGGCATGGCCACAGGCTATATTATAAATGGGTAGAGACCGCTCCAGGTCTTCCGACCTATACCCAATACTGAGTGTACGTGTCGTATTTTGTGCAACTGTGTCTGCGTCTCACTGCGTGGGTTCGGCAACTGTATACAACAGGTCCCGCTACAGTGGGTTTCTGTATCTGTCCTTGAGCGTGCTCATTATCATTTTTGGATGAAATTCGCAGTCCTTCGTCAAATGTGTGGAAGGAAAACACACACAGACTGCTTGAGGGTCCGAAGCAGCCTTTTTTTGGCTAACTGAAGGGCCTTTTGCAAAAAGGATGTTTTTTTTCCATGAATAATTCCATTCACAATTGATAAAAAGTAAAGAAAATGTTGCTTGACATTGCAGATGTCAAATGAAAAAGTGAATCTGAAGTAAATGTTGATGAATAACGGGGTAATTAAACCCTAAAGTGTAATGAGATTCTTTGAACAAGACCAGAAAAAGAACTGAGGCTGTAAGGCAAACAGCCAGTACAGTGCACGCTGGGATAGGGTAGCTGATGGACTCTTAAAAGAACAGTGCACACTGCTGATGTCTTTAACTTTATGATCTGTCCGGCACCTTTTCTCTGCATTTTTCCCTAGCAGAAGGTGAAAGGTTTTTTAGTTATTGTTCCACGGATCTTAAGTTTGGTGCTGCAATGTGATCTTTAGAACTTTTAAAAATGGGTTTGTTAGAAATTAGGTTGTAGGTTGACTGGCATTTGAGCCCTAGTCAAGCAGCAACCACAATCCTAGTCAGGGTAAGAGACAGGCAAACCCTAAATTTACCTGTGCTCAACTTCTGGTAGCTTGGCACAGAGCATTCAGACTTAACCTTAGAGGCAATGTGTAAAGTATTTGTGCAACACTTCAAACAGTAAAGCAGTGTAAACATCTCACAAAAAGATACCACACCAGGTTAGAAAAATAGTGTTTAATAAATAAAACACGACCAAAATGACAAAAATCCAATTAGTAGAATTTGAGGTATGAATTTCTAAAGAATAAACTGTAAAATAGTGCTTAGAAGCAATAAGCACTTACTTGGGAATCTGGTCGTGCTGGACTGTGCATCAGTTTTGGTCACAGCATTAAGGCCCATATAGTCCACACAGAACCTCATCTCTTTCTTTCCACCCTGGTTATGAGGCTCGGGGACCAAAACAACTGCGCCAGCCCAGAGGCTCTCAGATGGCTCTATGACTCCAAATTCCAACACGTTGCTTACTTCAGCTTTGATGTTCTCTTTCACATGATCAGACTGCCTGTATATTTTATTCTTGACAGGTAGACTTTCACCAGTGTCCACATCATGGGTAAACCAGCTAGTCTGACAAGGGGATAGAGAGAAGAGCTCTGCAAACTAATTTAAGACTTGCTTGCAATCAGTCTGCTGGTGGGCAGTGAGGGTGTCTGACAAGACCACTTCGCCCACTGACCCATCTTTTAGATGGTTTTACAGGAGGTCAGGGAGAGGTTCACTCTCTGCTTCCTGATCCTCCTCTGGTCACATCTGCCCTGTCATAGTAGGATTTAAGGCGGTTTACATGGACGGCCCTCCTGGAGTTTCTGCAAGAGCCAAGGTCAACCAGATAGGTCACCTCCCCTTTTCTTTTTAGGATAGGGTAGGGTCCACTCCACTTATCTTGGAGAAACCTAGGAGCCACTGACTCAAAACCCCACACCTTCTGCTCTGATTGGAGCTCAACCATAGCAGCCTTATGGTCATACCATTGCTTATGGAGCTCCTGGCTGACCTCAAGTTTTTTATTTGCTTTCTCCATGTATTCAGCCATCCTGGAGCAGGGTACAAAGTACATAGTCCACTATATCTTGTTTAGGCTCAACAAGAGGTTTCTCCCATGGGGGCGTGGCTAGCCAGCCAACATGGCGGACGCGAGTCCGTGAAGCTCAAGCCGGTAATCCCCCAACTCCGGTAATTTCTCCTGCAAAACTTGCCATCCACGTACCTGCTGGCCGGAACCTGGTAGCGGAAGATTTGCTGCATCTAGCGAGCTGTGCCCCGAGTCTCTCTGGCCTGCCGGCACCGCGACAGTGTGGGCGAAGTCTGCGCGGCCTAGTCCGCTGTGGGTCCGCGCGCGGCCTTTCTGAACTGTAAGATGGCCGCCAACGCTTGAACGAGGAATTCAGCGGCGGCGAGGGTCTCTGGCCCGGGCCGGACCCGAGCGGGCTGCATAGCGGAGACGCCGCTTCCGGCGGAGTGTGCGGGACCGCGCGGCCCCCTCCCCGGGGGTCTAATTGCAGCGGTGTGTGGTCCGCGATCCCGCCCGACCAGAGGGGTGACTCCCGGTGCTGTGCGGAGCCGGAGAGGCCGGCGGCGTGCAGGGAGGATGCTCACGCCGCCGCCGGGTGAACCCAGATGGCAGCGGCGCTACACTCGTGGAGGCCCCCCACCAGCTGACACAGTCCCTCAGGCAACGGTACGGCCCAGTAGACGGGGGGCCTTCCAACGTCGGTGGCTGGCTGGGGCAGTGCCTGCCCGATACCTGTAACGCGGAGACAGCGAATCCCGGCGCTAGCAGGGGACACAACACCACACACTGGACACCTCCCGGAGCTTTGGAAGCCCAGTCCCTGATGAGACGGGGGGCCCTTCATGCGCTGCCGAGTTTGAGGGGAGTGAGTGGCCTAGAAGAGGCGGAGCTGCGGTGAGCGGGCACAGCGGCTGTCGGGGACCCACGGGGAGACCTGGTGCGGCCTGGAACTGAGGTAGGCCGCCACGCATCGACCTGTAGCACCAGCGGCCTCTGGTGGTGGAAGGGGGGGCCACATCCACGGAGCGTGACCCAGAGGCCTCCACCGAGAATACCCTGCTGCGACCCGGCACCCGTATCATCTACGGTGGGCACGAACACACCAGCTAGTGCCTGGGCACCCCGGCGCCGCGCCCTAGTCGACAATGCGGGGTGGCGCGGGCGGGAACCCCGTGTGTACACTGCGCTCAGGAGGACGTTAGCCAGCGGTCGCTGCCGGCGTAGTGGTGGCCCCTACAGAGTAAGATAGGTGGGTGCGGAGGCGGTGCTGGACGAGCGCGGTGGATGTTGGGACCCCCCTGCTTGCCCACCTGGGACCCAGCGGCTGGAGAGGCGTCCGCCCCCAGGGATCCTAACACCACCCGCACCGGCTGGTAGCTGCGCAGACTGACAGATCCACACTCCGGCACACAGAGCTACCGTGGTCCGTCACCTCGCCCTCGCTGGACAACTTGAGGCTGAGTACATACGCAGCCCCCACAAGCTGCCACCCGAGTCCTGACCACAAACAGCGGAGAGTGACCGCCATGTTCTGCCCCGCCGGGCTTTAACCCACGTGCAACTACCACGGGAGCGGACTCCCCTGTCAGTGCTGGCACACCGCCCCCACTGGTGTCCACCCGCGAATGCCCACGGCGCAACAGCTTGTAATGGGCCGGATGAGAGCCAAGATGCAGCAGGGGCCCTTACGCGGGAACGCCTTGGATCCCACGAGCATAAGTACTGGAGGGGCGACAGAACCTGCGACCATGGCCATAGCAGTCAAAATGGACTCAGTACTTGCAGCAGTAGAAAGGATAGGTGAAGCGCTGGAACACACCAGGACCTCCTTGGAAACTAGGATCGACATGGTCACCTCGGACTTCATCCTCCTCCATGCAGACCACCGTAAGCTGACGGACAAAGTTACCGCGCAAGACCAAATGATAAGAGAGCTACAACCTGTCACGCAAAGCCATACTGCGGCGCTGCAAGACCTGATAGATCGAGTTCACGACCTGGAAGACAGAGCAGATGATGCGGAGGGCCGTTCCCGCCGCAACAATGTCCGCGTGGTGGGCCTGCCGGAAGGCGAAGAAGGAAGACACCCGGAGCAATTCACGGAACGCTGGCTGCGCGACCTCCTACCTCAGGGAACATTGTCACAGCAGTTCGTGGTTGAAAGAGCCCACCGCATCCCGGCACAGAAACCCCAACCGGGAGCCAGACCGCAGCCGTTCATCTTTAAGCTGCTCAACTATAGGGACAGGGATGCGGTCCTTCGTGAAACACGCAAGATGGACAACCTTAAAGTAGGCGGCAACCCAGTTATGCTCTTCCCAGACTATACAGCTCGGGTGCAGAGGCGTAGGAGCAACTACACAGCGGTGAAACGGCAGCTCCGCGCCTTAGAATTGCCTTACTCGTTGTTGTTTCCAGCCCAGCTACGCATTGTTGCAAAAGAGGGGACCCGCTTCTTTGATTCACCAGAGGAGGCGTGGGACTGGCTTGAAGAGTCGGGGCTGTGGTCGGGAGTGCGACCTTCGAACTCAGAGGGTGACAACACGACGGGCAGGAGAACCCGACGACGTCGGTGGCGGGGGACAATGAAGAATGCCCAACCTGGAATAAACGCCCCAAGCCCGGAGAACATGCGAAGGGAAAGACTGGAAGCCCTAGAAGCAGTCACCACCCTCGGCTCCCCACACACCCAAGAACGACTGGACTCCCACGTGTGTACCAACTTGGTGGCCAGCGGCTCCTCATCGCCATCTACGGAAGCATCGGAGGATCTTGGATTGCCAGTGGTAACTCCGCAAACTGCGGATGACATTATCTGAATGGACACTGTCGCGATAGCCTTCAGCATGGATAGCTTACGCAAGTAGACCACTGTCTGTTAACCTCTGTGTTTTGGTTGCAGTTGGGGGGAAGGGTGAGTCTACTGTACTAGCTGCACTGTGCGGTCCACGCGGTGGCGGAGCAGCCACAACACGCCCGCCACTGGTCAGGTTCCGTACCTTACCCCAAAGGGGACGAGGGAGGGAGGTGGGAGGAGTGGCACACTCACCCGACGCACCGGTTCAAATCACAGTCTGTTGGCCCGCGCGGAGACACTGGTGATCACATGGATGGCACATTGCATGCGTAGGAGCAAAGGGGGACGGCCATAACAAGATACCGCTAGTGCGTACACCCCAATAGGCACCCCACTGACCTAGTTCACGCTACTTCATAGTTACAGAAGTTTGGACGGGCATCGAGAAATGTCCGCCCCAGATGTTACACTGTTTTTTGGTTCTTCAGTTATGTTTTCGGTTGCAGCACACCGACCTGACACGGCCTGTCCCTGTTCCCCGCGCCACCTGGGCGCGTCCCGGCTCGGCCTCCCCATTGAATCGATTCACCCGAGATGGCGCGAACTGACATAATCACGTGGAACATAAGCGGCATGTACACACCCGCGCGCCGCTACTCCATATTCGCATATCTCCAAAGACACTCCGCTGCAATTGCCCTCCTGCAGGAAACACATATGACACAGCCGGAATTAGACAGGCTGCGCAAGCGCTGGAGGGGTCAATTATATGGCACAACATACTCAGCACACGCGCGGGGCACACTAATTTGGGTGAGAGCGGGTACCCCGTTCATTTGTACAGACACCGTGATAGACCCTGCAGGCAGATACACTCTGGCACGTGGGACACTTAATGGTCAACAAATCCTGTTGGGCTCTATTTACGCTCCGAACACTGACCAACCCTCATACCTAGCACAATTGTCCACAACGCTGGCCCCCTACGCCGGACTCCCCTGGCTGCTAGGCGGAGACTTTAATTCGGTGTAAGACGTACACCTCGATAGGTCCTTCCCAGCCCTCCGAACGACGTCAGTGGTCTCAAACGCGCAAGCCCTCACAGACTGGCTATCGCACTGGGCGTTATTGGATCTGTGGTGTGGTCTACACCCTAATGATCGTATCTATTCTTATTACTCTGCAGTGCACGACCTTCACGTGTGGCTGGATAGGGTGGTGGGCTCTCAAGCACTAACCACGTTGATTGAGGACGCGGAATATTTAGGGCGGACACACTCTGACCATAACCCCCTGAGGCTGCGGCTGAACTGGGAGCCCGATCGTCCTCCGGTCCCTACCTGGCGTCTCCAATCAGCTGCACTGGAGGATCCGGAATTCCGTGCATCCCTGGGGATGGCAATCTCGGAGTATTTCGAACTAAACGAAGGGACGGCGAGTAACGCGTTAGTGGAATGGGATGCCCATAAAACTGCTATCAGGGGTCACTGCCTCGGTGCCACGTGGAACATACGCAAAAACCTGGCGTTGTCACTTACCCGCCTTGAATCGCAATTACTTCAATACGAAAGAGAGGGCGAGGGCGGTGGCCGCCACTCAGCCCGTCTGGTGAATCTTCGGGCGCAACATGCGGACCTTATGGAACGTCTGCGATGCCACAATTATGCAGCCCATACGGCTCGTACTCACGCCAAAGCCGACAGGGCGGGCCGCTTGTTAGCCTGGCTACTCTACAGGAGAGCAAGCACGTCCCAATCGGGGCCGTACGCACACCTGAGGGGGCCCTAGTATACACGCAGCGAGAGATACACAGGGTGATGACCGACCATTACGCACACCTGTACCGTTCCGCAGGGCACTACCTGGCCCCGAGCTGGATAGATTTTTCGAGACTATCCACCTGCCCACGGTCCCTGATGTCCACCAAGAGACACTAGACGGTCCCCTCACTTTGGAGGAAATCGGGGAGGCGGTCGGCTCCATGGCATCTGGGAAAGCGCCGGGGTCGGATGGCCTGCCCGCTGAATACTATAAGGCCTACCGGGAGTCCCTAGTGTCAAAGTTGTATGCCCTTTACTCCACAGCTCTTGACGAGCACACTTTGCCCCCTTCAATGCGCGAGGCCTACCTGGTGTCCCTACTCAAGCCGCACAGGGACCCCGAGAATTTAGGATCCTACCGACCCCTGGCACTCCTTAACGTGGATTACAAAATATTCGCCAAGGTGTTGGCGGAGCGCCTGGCGCCGGTGGTCCCTGAGTCCACAGCGACCAGAATGGCTTTGTACCCAAACGTAGTACTTCGCTGAATCTGCGGAGGTTCTTCAGGGTGGCGTCGGATAGCGCACGGGAGTGGCCTAGGGCGGGTTGCCTAGTGCTGGACCTCGAAAAAGCCTTTGACTGTCTAGAGTGGGGCTACCTTGCGGCAGTGCTGATGCGCTACGGGCTGGGCCTGAGGTTTCTCCAGATGGTCGACCTACTATACAAAAACCCTACAGTGAGGGTCAAGACGGGGCCATACATCTCTGACGCCATTCCAATCCGCAGAGGCACCAGGCAGGGGTGCCCGCTTTCGCCCCTCCTGTTTGCGCTAGCAATCGAGCCCCTGGCAGCGACACTTCGTGCGACGCTGGGAGATGGAATCCTCCTGGGGGATGCGACACATCAGGTATCACTGTACGCGGACGACCTCTTGGTCTTCGTGCGTGATGTGAGCAATATTCCAGCCCGGTTGGCGCACGCGTTGCGCGACTTCGCCGCACTCTCGGGCCTCAGGGTAAACGCCAGCAAGTCCTGCCTCTATGCGTTCAGTGGAGACACCCAGGACCCGGGCTACATCCTAGACGGTGTAAAGGTGCAGTGGGAAAGTGGACACTTTCCGTTACCTAGGAATTCAGATATATCGTCAACCGGTGGATCTCATTGAGGGTAACCTGGGCCGAGCCGTAACAGCAATTAAGTCCCAAATGCGATTCTGGAGCACGCTCCCACTAACAGTCACCGGCAGGGTAGCATTATCTAAGATGGTGATCCTTCCCCGCCTCCTATACTACTTTGCCAACCTGCCGGTTTATGTCCCGGCGGCCTTCTTCACCGCACTCACTCAGTTGCTTCGGGACTTCCTCTGGGGCAACTCACAACACAGGGTAGCGTTGTCCAAGTTGTACCTGCCCACTGACCAGGGAGGCCTTGCTGCGCCGTGCTTCGAGCATTACTACTTGGCAGCGCAATTACAATGGATAGCCCGCTGGATAGCTGACAGAGGCCGTGACGACACCACGTCCACAGCACCTCCCCTCTCTCTGGTTGACATCACTAAACTCTTTCACCCCGCCGCAAAAGCCCCAGCACCGACACCGCTCCTCATGGTGGTGGCTTACAAATGCTACCGCCGCAGTCTATACATTACTAGAACTCTGGTCCCCTACGCTCCGGCCATACCACTAGAGGGCTCCCCCAGCGGGCCGGGTACGCTTACACATACTGCGCTTGTGGAGTGGCACGAAGCGGACATACAGACCCTAGGAGACTTATATCGGGACGGCACTCTCCTGACGTATGAATCCCTAGTTGAAGAGGCGGGGCTGCCACCTGGGCAATTCCTTAGACACCGTTCACTGATTGCGACGTTGACATCTAGATGGGGGGACATGAAGGAAGAGCCCAGCCAACACCTTACCATACAGTACCTTTATGTTATGGGGCGAGGTAGGCACTTGATTCGGTGGTTTACGGCATCCCTACGTACACACGCAGTGACAAGTTTAGTACCACTACGCCGCAAGTGGGAGGCAGATCTGGCGCGGCCACTAGAGGATAGAGAGTGGGGTAAGATATTACAAAGTCCAACACGTATACCCAGAAATATGAGGTTCCGCCAAATACAGCTGTTTATACTCCACAGAGCATACCTCACATCCGAAATGATCAATAGGTACTTTCACCGCACAGACACGGTCTGCCCCCGCTGCGCGGAGTTGGGAACTGGGTTAGTACACATGCTGTGGAGCTGCCACAAGCTCCACCCCTACTGGGAGGCGGTTCACGAGGCGCTACACGCGTGCACGGGCCGCACCATACCCTTTGAATGGCCTGTCTACCTGCTGCACCTCTTTCGCAGAACGCCGTCCACAAAAGTTTCCTCCCGCTTTCTCGACTTGGGGCTAGTGGTGGCTAAACGACTACTTACTAAACGGTGGAAGGCGCCAGACCCACCACACATACGGGCGTGGAAGTGCTCGCTCCTGGCGTGGGCTAAGGCAGAGGGAATAGCTATACTGAGAGAGGAAACGCTGGGACTCCGGAAGACGCCTATGGCGACACGCTGGGAGGGTCTACTACAGTCCTTGACACACTCGGGGGGGGGGGAGACACAACACAGAGGGGTGTCCTGAACATAGAGGAGGCGCCCTCATGGGGAGTGATGGATAAACCGCCAAAGATCAGTTGTGTCGCCATGTAGACACCCATGTACTATCTGGCGCTCAGGATGAGCAGTGCTGAGCTTTCTGACTGGTGGTGTCTGCCTGTGGGGAACCGGGGGGCGGGGGGAGGAAGGAGCAACGGGGACACGGAGCGGAATGCGTATTCAAAAGTCGGACTATGCTGCTGTTATCGGTTATTGGGGTTTTATTGAGTTTTCGCCCCCCTTTTTAATGTTTTAGTTCTAACATCTGTACACACATGTATCCTGTAGCCTCTGTACATCATACCACTGAACCATGTCACCAATGCCTGATGTCGTTTATTCTGTCTAGGTTCAACTTGTACCTGCACCGATACTGTCCTTGATATGTACATCGGTTTATTAATGGTCCACGGTCATGATCATCTGCTATTGCCAAATGCTTCATGGTATGGTCAATGTTATATGATAAATGTTCAAAACCAAAATGAAGAGCTAGGACACTAGGACGGCCGTCCTTGTCCCTGTAATCTGTAATATAACCAAAGAAGACGGCCAAGAAAAATGACTGTCTGACGTTAAAATGTCTGGCACCTCCACGGTTTGTTATGAAAACCCTCACACACCAACCTGGTTGGTGTCATGCTTCATCATCGGGTTCCAGCCGGGTAGCCGAATGCTACCCAGCTGTGCTACGACACCTGTTTACAGTGGAGCAGGTTTTGGGTGTAAGTGAATGTGATGAAGTGAGTGAAATATGTAAAAATACCTCCAGATTACTACCCGTTACTTTATTCGTGGTGATCTGGGGTATGGTTAAAAAGACAAGAGAGTGGATAAGAGGGCTACAAGTACTATGTGTAGCTGTTTATTATCCTCCGGTCGACATGTTTCAGCCCTTAACAAAAAATATATATATGGGCTTTCTTCAGGACCTCTCTAAATAAATAAATAAAGTGAGTGATGTGAAAAAATGTGAGTGGTAAAAAATTTACCACATGAACTGCATTTTTAACACTCTCGCTAAGGAGTGCTATTTATGGCTCTGCATTCTGGTTTTTATGCACACCCAGTGTGGGATTTCAAGCATTTCTGCATGGATCCTCAGTTCTGCCTCAGCCCAAGCTGAGGACTCCAAATCATTGCCAAGCAAACAATCAACTGGAATGGATGAAGACACTGCTACCTCTTTTTGGCTAGCAACCCCTTCCCAGTCATAGGACACAATCGCCATGGGATGGTTTATTGTCACATTGTCAGTATTGGTGACTGGATAGGTCCTTCCAGGCAGATACTGTTCAGAGGACACCAGTTGCTTAGTCACCATGGTGACACTAGCACCAGTGCCTCTCACTGCCCCCACCCTAACCCCATTAATAACAGGATGCTGTCTGTATTTTTGCATATTAGTGGGCCAGTCATCTAAGGTGGATACATCCACATCCCCTACTAAAATCGCCTCACTGAGCTCCCTGACATAGCCAGTCCTCTCCTGAGATCCCATCTGGAGATTGGCAACTGCATTTACTGCAGGTGGACTAGAGGCATTGTTTTAGTTTTTACAACCAGAGTCTCCAGTTTGGTGCCCTGCGGTTCTACAGTCCTGGCACCAAGCCTTCTTTGGATCCCAGTTCTTTACCTGATACCCACCCTTTGGCTGTGAAGAGTCTTGGGCCTCCCTCCTAAACAGGGTTTTTGGGGCCTGGAGAAGACTCTTTGTTTTTAGAGTTTCCCTCTTTACCTTGGGGGAAGGGGTTTTTTGGCCTCTTTCTTTTGGTCTTCCCACCAGTGGTAGTTTTGGTCACCCTTGTTTTGACCTAGTGGTCTGCCTTCTTCAACGTTTTTTTTTTACCTGGAAAAGAATGCAGCATCTTTCTTTCTCAAAATTCATAATTCATATTAATATTTCATATAAAATATTCCTAATACATTATTTAATAATTAATCATCTTCATAAGAACATCACACAATTAATAATTCATGATAAAATTTCCTCTAAATAATTCAAAATAATTAGTAATGAACAGTTTCCCAATGCCAAAAAGATTCCTAAAAAAAAAAATATTCATAACATATCCAAATATCTACCCATAGCCAGATTATAAAAACTAAGCTACTGAATTATTTAAATACTATACGCAACAGTACTTAATTCATGACTTCCTATTCTAATCCCAACACCTTTTGCCAGTTTGACCAAATTTTGTTAAAACACTTAATAGCACCTACTCTCTTTGCATACAGATGCTCATGGCCATGCACTTTACCCTTCTTGTTACACCACTGATTCATAGTGGGTATTTTTAACGACTTCCAGTTTGCCAAAATCAGAGACTTGGCAACCAACGAGGCTATGAAACAAAGTTGATTCAATTCGGTAGTCAAATTATGAGTACTTAACGGAACGCCAAAAAGGGCTCCCATCGGATCAAGTGGAATTATTGTGTCTGTCCATTTACTTATTTCGCTAAAAATCCCTGTCCAGAACCCATTCAATTTAGGACAGGTGAATATCATGTGAAGCCAGTCTCCCGGCTGAGGTGTACATCTAAAGCAAGAGGAATCGGCAGCGTGGTACATTTTTTGAATTTTTACTGGTGTATAATAGAGCACCCATTTACAAAAAAATCTTAGAGTTGGCCACTCGGATAGGTTTTCTACTAAACAATTATAATAATCCCAAAGTGCCTTCATTATAACGCAGCCTAAAGTATTGCTTATTCTGCTAATGTGATTCAATATCAACTTAACTCCAGAATATTGCTGCAAAATTCTGTACCAGTTGCCGATTCCCTTAAGCCGCGAAACAAAAAAAGCATGCTCTATTTTCTCAGCCGCATCATTCGGCTCAACCAAGTGACTTGAACACAAATGCTTAATTTGAGCATAGCTGAAAAAGAGTGTTGGACTCAGTGATCTATGTTCACAATTAAGTGTTTGCCATGTAATAAAACCATATTGTGAAAAAGATCCCTAATGTATGGAATCCAGTGTTTGCCAAAGGAGTTAGTGTAGAACGCCCCAAGCTCGAACTCAGACCAACACATCGCTCTAACGTCATTTGAGGGTGATAATATGGAATCTTATATTCTCACCAAATATAACTTGTACGTTCTGTTACTTTTTGATGTGTCTTATTGGGCATACGTTTTGGTAATCTTGGGATTATAAAAAAGGAAACCGTATCTGTTTTTGCTATTTTTAACATAATGTGCAGATAATAATTATCTCCAACAGCAATATTTTTTGATGCAAAACTGAGCCAGCTTAAAACTGTGGCGTGATAGTAAGTTCTCAAGCAAGGAAGAGCTAAGCCTCCCTCCTCTTGAGTCAAGGAAAGTACTGACAGTTTGGCCCTGGGTCGCTTTGACTTCCATATAAAAGACCGAATATCACCTTCCAAGGCTCCAAAAAAAGCCTAGATTAACTTGATGGGTACATTTGAAAAAGGAAACAAAAATAACGGTAACAAATTCATTTTTATAAGCGATATACGACCAATAATTGTAAAAGGAAGTTTATCCCAACGATTGATTAATGCACAAGATTTGATTAATAAAGGAGCATAATTTAACACGTATTGAGCACTATAGTTTGTAGTCACCTTGATCCCAAGATATCTAATCGGACGTGTAGCTGAAAAAGACACTTGCATGGTGATTGGTAAGATCTCAGGGGAGCTTTTAAAATTGAAAGCTTCATATTTTACTTGGTTGATTTTATAGCCCCCTGTCGCTGTAAACTCGGAAATCTTATTAAAGGCTCATTGAACATTATCCTTATCTGCCTTTAAATATAAAAGCATATCATCCGCGTATAGCTTAAATTTTGGCTCGCCATTAACAAGTGGTTTAATGGATTGATCTGAACGAGGAGCGCAAGCCAATGGCTCTATAAATAGCGCAAACAAAAGGGGTGACATTGGGCATCCCTGACAAGTGGCACGACTAATATTTGTCTCCCGACTAATATTTATGTCTTCTGCTGATATATTATTAATCACTATAGTTGCCTTGGCCCCTGAATATAACATTCGTAACATTGATAGAAAACTAGCTGGAAATGCGAATTTAAAAAGAATTGCAAAAAGTACTTCCCACTCCACTAAATCAAATGCTTTGTCAGCATCAAGCATAATGGCAGTGGCATTCATATTCTCGATTGAAAAATAATCTATAGCTTGTATTAAAAAATGTGTATTTGAAGTTCTAAATCTCCCAGGGAGAAAGCCATTTTGATCTCGATGAATAATATTTTGTGCTTCAGCTGTAACCCTTTTTGCTATAATTTTGGTAAACAGCTTATAATCACTATTAAGGAGACTAATGGGTACGATATGAGTTTGGATCAAGTTCCGATTTCTCCTGTTTTAAAAAAAAACTAATTACTATGGACTCCGAGAATGAACTGGGAGCACTGCACCCTGGCAAAATCTGATTATATAAATTAATCAAAAAAGGTGCTTACTGTTGAGAAAAAGCTTTATAAAATTCATTCGGCAATCTGTCCTTACCACAAGCTTTGCCATTGGGAAGGGATTTAATCGTTTGGGTACCTCCAGTAAAGTTATGGCGATTTAATTTACTCAGCCTGGACTTCTATTAAGGTTAGGACTTCAATGTCCGCCAGCCATCCTTCTATTATCTCATGTGAACTACCTATCCCCCGTAATACATTTTGACATAATGATGATAAAAGATCTGGGTCACTTCTGATGGGAGAGTTCTAATATTCTGCATGGGATCTTTTATTCTTCTGACGCAATTAGAATTATTTCTAGATTTTACGGACCAAGCCAGAAACCTACCAACATATTCACTTTCTTCATACCTTTGCTGTAGGTTTGAGGAATGGTTCAAAGTTTATTTTGCAAAAAAAAAATCATGTAGGTTCTGCTTAGCTTCTTTCAATACTTTCATCGTCCTATCGGATGTAGTGGCGGCATATGCCACAATGGCCTTATCTACCGCCTTACTCAGATTACCCTGTTTTCTCCTTCTGTCTAGAAGCGGCAGAGAATGCAATTGCATGCCCCTAAAAAATGCTTTTAATGCTTCTCGAACCGCAAAATCTGATGCTGAATCAATATTGAGCTTTAAAAATTACTCTAAGTTGCTTTTCATCCGCTCCACCCAGCCTTCTTCTGTTAATAATGCCTTATTAAAGCTCCATCTGGCTCTCAAAACACCAGGTGCCTCCAATGGAATAAATAGGCTGATCAAAGCGTGATCTGAAAATATGTTATTAACAATACTTGCCCCCCTCGCATGCTAACATATATATTGTCAGAAAATAATCTATACGGGACGCAGTACACGAGCGTTTAGAATAACACGTATATTCTCGAGAAGCATCATTCTGTGTACGCCAGGGATCCATAAGGTCAAAATTTTGAATTAAAACTTGCAGGGCCTTCATAGATCTTGGTTTGTTTTGTAGCTTATTAGAACGTGGTAATCCAAGGTAGTACACCCTGATTTTTTAAATTCGTCTCCTGCAGCAATATTATATCTGACTGTAAAGATCTAAACCAGGCTAGCATTCCCGTGTGTCTTTAATCTATTATTTAATCAATTAACATTACATGAAATAATTTTCAACCTATTGTGTGACATTGCGCTGTCTGCTTCTCATTATTTGCTGCTTTTTTCCATTTTTACCCTCATGCCTACCCACACCCATGTGCCCTCCCATCCCCCTCCTCCTCCCTCTTGACCCGCCCCCCTACCCTCCTTCAATCCCTGGAGCCTGACCCACCACCCGCACCCCCTTATCCCCCTAACCCCTCCCGCCCTCACCCATAGAGTGGTGCCCTTACATGGCACCTGAAGATCGACTGAGGCAACTCTAGGCATCCAGTAATACAGAATAATCCAAAAATGCAGTTTTACTATGACTTTTTAACCTTACCAAATTCTTTTTTTTTTTTATTCCATGATCTACCAATTATCTCAAAGAGTTAAATCCACTACTGCCTTCCCCCCACTTTCTGTCGTGACTGAAGAATTAACTGCAAAAGTTGCGTGCCTGTTCTTCTGAATGAAAAATTTGAGCCCGACCCTTAAAAAGGACTTTGAGTTTTGATTGCTATATAATGCCCGCAGGGGGCCCCTGCCTGCTGGAAATTACTAATTAAGCTCTTGAATTCTTTTCTGCGGCGGGCAGACATATCGGAAAAAATCCTGAAGGAGAAATCCCCAGGGATATGAAAAGCCTTATTCTTGATGACATTTGTAAGTATCTGCTACTTATTCCGATAGTCTCCAAAGTTCACAATTACTGTCCGAGGATACTTGGCACCAGAAGATGGAACGGCCGGTACACGATGAGCTCTTGTAATGGTTAAATCCTGATCACGAGACTCTGCTTCTGGGTACACATATTTTCTTACAAGATCAGAGATGGGGCTGACCATAGTTTGGCCGTTTCCCCCTCCTTCAAGAATCCCAGTGAACCTCAGGTTTGTACGATATGACCTATTTCCAGTGTCATTGATTTTGATTTGTAAATCCACCAACTCGGTTGAAGTTTAGAAATGGAGGAATCCTGTTCTGGTCTGGCATCTTCTATATCGGAAACCCGCTGTTCAACCTCGGAAAGTCGTGTTGTTAAATTCAGCATATTCTGATTATTCAGATTCAACTGTGATTCTGTCTTTTTATTAGCTTCTGCCTGGGAGACCTTTATTGATTTGAGTTCATCTAAAATTCTATGTAACAGCAAGTCGGTAGGAGAGAGGTTCTCGTCTCCATTGCCCACACTATCTGCATGTAAAGTTGCCTGGAAACTTTCTGACTCATGCTGAGGTACTGCCTTCCTTATTGCCCCTTGCTGGAGCTCTCCAGCTTTAGAGGTCGGTGTGGGTGATGCAAGATTCGTAGCTATTGAATTCGTGGTAATATCTGATACTCGAGGTGTAGAGTTAGTTTTACTCGAATCCGGATCTTGGGCAGCCATGAGGGAAGTTATGTCTTTATGGGGCTCCTTCAGTCCAGATACTGGGAACAAAGGGTAGGTCTGAGATTTCATGGCGCCCTGCATTTTGTCTGTAGCTTTCTTCACCCCTGCCTATGCACCAGTATCCGCAGCTTTAGTTGCAGAATCCAAAATAGAACTAAACAGCTTTGAAGCTGTCATGTGGCGTGCGGTGTCTTTATTATTTATTTCTCACTGAGGTGTTCCTGATCTCTCCCCTACAGCCTGTTCTGCTCCCATGGGCAAGAGGGGATCTGATAATGGAAAAAACGGTGTGGCTGCTGTCATGGTCTCCTGATCACCGCGCTGCTTGCAAGTTGTTTTTGCTGAGACTTTAGAAAAGCAAGTCTTACTTGTGGAATCTCTGGAAATGCGTTTTCATTATCCACGTTCACCTACCATTCACTCTCTGAGAGATAACTTAGTTGCCACAAACCGCACCCATAGCTACATGGGCCGCTTCCGCAGCCCCCAATAATCCTCTCAGTCCCTGAAGATGCCTAGTGCATCTCACAGGATTTATAACTGGCAAACATTCTTTAGTGTGCTACTTAACTAGTTCAAATAATTTTAATTACCACCTATTTCTGCGGTAATAAATACTGCACCCATGGACCTCTCAATATGCTGCTCACTCACCGATATAAAGTTGATGAAGGAAAGAGGCGGGTGAGTTTTGCTGGTAAAGATAAGTTCAATAAACAAAACAAAAATAAAACTCCCAGCCAGCTCAGCTGATAAATCTGATATCCATAATGTCACTGTTACCGCCGGGAATCGCTTAGTAAAAAGCCACACAGAAAAGCCACACAGATTTCCAATGCTGACCACAAAAGAAAAACCCGGAATCATTCACTGCGCCGATATCGTAGAGCCGCACCATTTACTGCCAACCTCCCAGGTTGAAGCCAGATGCCGAAAAACTGCCACACTCCATCTCAAATGCCGTTGAGCGCCGTCAGCCGTCTCAGCCGCGGAGCATGATGGGAGCTCTGTACGCGGCTGTCCCTATTCCCCAACTCTTGAGGAGAAAGTGGACCTAGGTCTACCGGGAATTGATGTAACTTCTCTTGGTAACAACTACTTAAAAGATACTCCTTCATTATCAAATTATAAAGCCCTTCAAGGTCTTGCACATTGTTACCAGCTAACCAACCTCCTAGTGATTTCACTGAGTAGTCTACAAAATCTCACCCAGGTCTGGCTCTAGGTTTTTTTAGCCTCCCTGAACCAGATTCTATACTCTTCAGTGGTAAATCCAAAGACCTCAATCAGGGTACCCTTCATGAGATCATAGGATTCAGCATCTTTCTCATTGAGTGTCAGGAGTCTATCCCTGCACTTTCCTGAGAACATTTCCCACAGATAGCACTCCACAGCTTCCTGTTGACCTTGTCTGCTAAGGCAGACCCTCTCAAAGACAATGAAACACTTGGTGATATCATCACCCTGAAATAATTTTGGGACAGCCTCTTTTGGGATTTTAGGGTCAAAATTATCACTTTTCTCCCTATTTATTATTGTGCTGCCACAAGAGAAGGGACCTAGGCCCAACTCTTTTCTCTCTTTTTCTATAGCTAGGAGTTGTGCTTCTATATCTGCCCTCCTGTCTAATCTTTCCAGAGCAAGCTCTTCATCTGGAAGTGCTCCTCTTTCTTTCTTTTTTTATAAAATCTTTTATTCAAAAATAAAATATAAAACAAACAACAAAACCCCCCCAAAAAAATACTTTCCATTAATCGAGACTTCAAAAAAGCACATTACACAATACAATTACATATATAGGCGTTAGGCAGTGTTACAAAAAAGATTCATCATCGATCCATATTTAAAGCAGTTAAATATCTTCGTCTTCCACCACTAGGGAGGGAGGGAGGAGAACAGGAGTACACAACAGACCTCTACTTTCGTTCCAAGGGCCCCATATTTTGGTCCATTTTTGTGGGCAACCTCTACTTTCATAAACCACCCTCTCAGCTTGCATGCACCAGTCCATGTCTGACTCCCAATCCTTATAGCTCAACTGTATGTCACCCCTCCATGTTCTAGCTATATTGCATTTCGCCACCATACAGCCCAGGGTAACCCAGATCTTCTCGGTGCGTGACAAGTCAGTGGCATCTCAGATATTAAGGAGACACAGCCGGGGGGAGTCGGCTACAGCTGAAGGACAGACACGAGACATACCAGCGACAACTTTTCCCCAATACCTCCGAAGGACAGGGCAGTGCCACCATTGATGTATATAGGTACCATCCTGGTCACATCCACGGGGGCAGGCAGGAGAATCCTTCACCCCCATCTTGACCAGTACAGAGCTGGTATAATACGTCCGGTGCAGCAATTTGAGCTGTATGAGTCTGAATCGTGATCGAATCGCTACTTCGCGTGGGGATGCTAATGCTTCTCTCCAATCATCATCGTCCAGATCTCCTACATCGTCAGCCCACTTAATACGCAATTTCTCCGGGGCGTCTGGAGTATGATGGAGGATTTTCCGGTAAGTCAACGAGATGGCTTTCTCCAGGAGATAATCATCCAACAATCTATCCTCCAGAGGCGAGGAGACAGGCACCTCCGAGTCCTTGGGGATGACTTTATACAAAGCGTTCCGGGCCTGGAGGTAGCGGAAGGTTTCTCTTTCATGCAATTGGTAGTCCCTTTGTAGATCAGAAAAAGGAATCACCCTTCCCCTCGCCCACATGTCCCCGACTGTCGAGAGACCGATCAAGTCCCATTTATCAAATTCTGGCTGCGTGGAAAGCAGACCCAGGTGGCCTGTCTCCAGTAGAGTAGTGACTTGTGTTATTTTATCCTTCCACCCCAGAGCCCGCGTTGCTTTGTGCCATAAATCTACCGTGGATGACGTAGGAGTGAACTTAGGTGCGTATCTTGAACCTCCGGAGAGTGCCCTGAGATAAGTGCCAGGGAGCATATTGTGTCGGTCCATTCTGTAAGCGGGGTCCGAAATGGGTCGATGGACCCATCGGTTTAAAACAACTAGCTGCGAGGCCCAATAGTAAGACATGATGTCAGGTAAGGCAATACCACCATCGTACCAGCTCTTCGTTAATTTTGTGCGGGCAATACGGGGGGTACCTTGGTCCCAGAGCAGAGCCCCGACTTCCGAGTCAATTAATTGGAAATATCGCGGCGGAACTGGATATGGCGCATTCTGTAGGGCATACAAAAAACGCGGGAGGGCCATCATTTTGTAGAGGGCCGCTCTACCTAACAATGTAAGGGGTAGTGTTTTCCAATGACATATGTCTGCCCTGAGGCGAAGCAGGGGGGGCAGTAAGTTACGCTCATAAAAGACAGAGGAATCCGGTGTAATATACATTCCTAAATATTGAAAGCCGTCGGTCACTATGCGGACCTCACAATCCGCCGGTAGAGCCGTAGGTACACCACTCAACACATATATCAAGGATTTGTCCCAGTTAATGGTGTATCCGGAATATTTTTGGAATAACGCAAAGATATGAAGGACATGACGAAGTGAAAAGGGGGGCCTGGCCAGGTACAGCAGAATATAGTCGGCGTAAAGAGAGATCTTGTCAGACCACTCAGGTGACCAATTAAGGCCCCTTATAAGCAGGTATCCCCTTATCCAAATCGCCAGGGGTTCCAGGGCTAGGGCAAAAAGCAGAGGCGAGAGCGGGCAACCCTGTCTTGTACGCCTCCCCAAAGCAAAGGACGCAGAACGCACTCCATTTACCGAAATCCTAGCTAGGGGGTCAGAGTAAAGCAGACGCACCCAAGACAAGAATCGGCTTCCAAATCCATATCGCTCAAGTGCAGCGAAAAGAAAGGACCACTTAATCATGTCAAAGGCCATTTTAGCATCTAGGGACATTATGATGGCATCTTCTTGGATAGTGGTGGCTCTACCCAATACCCCATATAACCGTCGGAGATTTAATGCTGTATTCCTAGTGGGCATAAATCCAGATTGGTCCGGATGGATTAATTTGAGGAGGCATGGGGAGAGACGTTGTGCAAGCAGTTTGGCCAGGATTTTCACTTCCGGGTCCAATAAAGAAATAGGACGATAGGAACCACATTCCTCGGGGGTTTCCCCTTTTTGTGGATCACTACAATATTGGCCAGCCTTTGCGTCTCAGGCAAGGTACCTTGAAGTGGACTCTCTTCATACATTCTTACTAAGTATGGGGCTATAGTTTTGGCGTTAGATTTATATAATTCAATTGGAAGACCACTCGGGCCCATAGCCTTACCAGATTGCAGAGAACCAATAGCCTTTGTGACCTCTTCAGCTGTGAACTCTGCATCAAGGCCTTCAACGTCCTGGGAATCTAAAACCGGTAGCGACAAGGTAGCCAACAGCTCGGCCGATTCGGTCTGAGTAGTCGTTTGGCTGGATGTGTATACTTGTTTAAAATATCTGGCAAAGGCATCTGCAATCTTGACTCTGTCCCGTTTCACTTCTCCCCCCTGCCCCACGATCTGGGCCACCCACCTATTAGCCAACTCTCGTTTATCCAACCACGCCAGCAACTTACTGGCCTTATCCCCTATGTCATAAATACGGTGCTGGGTTGCTCAATACTGAGTCCTAGCGGCCTCCGTGGCAACGTCCCTATATTCTTTTTGCTTTATGGATAATTTATGTGCAGTAGCAGAAGTATGGGAGGTTACCAATTCGGCCTCTAACGCGGTTACCTCTGTTTCTAAATCCTCCAGACTGCCATGTGCCCCTGAATGAAAGGTGTATTGTAAAGAGGAGGGATTACAGGACCTCCATACATCGATAAGGCCGAACGCCTCTAAAAATTCCCCCAATAATGTCCCGGCAGGCTCCCTACCTCTGGATGGCAGTCGGTCTAGGTTACCACAAAGTGCTGCATTACAATCGCCCCCCCATCAGCAAGTCACCGTCCGGTAAGTCTAACATGTGGGGTCCCAGGTCAGCGAGTGTGGTGGAATGCAGCCTGGGCGGCACATAGAGAGAAGTTACATTAAGAGGCCTCCCCTCCCATCGCCCCGAAACCGTGACGAACCTGCCCAATGGGTCACGGGTAACTGATTGTATTTGAAACGGGAGGGACTTTCGTACCAGAATACCCACTCCTCTGGACCCCCTAGCAAAACCTGCATGTGCCACCAATTGATATCCCCATCTGTTAAGGGCACAGTACGAGGTACCCTGGATATGGGTTTCCTGTAGCAAAACCAGATCTGGAGCCTGTTGTTTCAGATATTGCAACACAATTCCACTCTTGATTCGGTCCCCCAGCCCATTCACGTTCCAGGAGAGCAGTTTAAGGCGCCCCAATTGCGGGTTTGTGCTTTGAGCAATACTCATTTAACCTAGAATAACGGACATTTATAGAAGAAGGATCAGTGAGAGGCAATACTGACAAATCTCACCCCCTGTCTCGATAATTAAATATCCCCGCCAACAAGGGTCGTGGAGGGGCACCAGGCTTTGGGGGGCCCCCAGGTACTCGATGTGCCCGTTCCACCGAAAAATACTTTGAGAGGGACCGGGGCTGTAAGTGTTTCAGTATCAAGTCCTCAACAAACAAATCCGTGGCCTGCCCCTCCGATTTTTATGGGACCCCCAAAATACGTACGTTGTTTCTCTGTGCGCGCCCCTCATAGTCCTCCAACTTTGCCTCAAAGTCCGATGCTTGGGCCTGCAGACGCTTGACCGTTACCTCGAGAGATTTTGAGGAAGTCTGGAGAGCTTTCACGGACTCTTCGGTTTCTTTGACCTTGTCCCCCATTTTTCGAAGGTTTGCGCGGATGAGGGTAATCTCCGTCGTTACGGTGTCGATCTTTTGCTCCAACGCAGTGCGAACTCCTTTGATGGCCTCCATCACGTCAACAAGGGAAGGGCCCTCGGTGGCTGCCGGTTGTGTCACTTAGTTCTCGGCTTGTTTATCCTCCGCCGCGTCAGCTTTGGTGTGGGCAAACTTAGACAGCTTCATCACAATAGATTGTCTGGGACCCTTGTTGGCGGCCATGATGCCCAAGTCACAGTTGATTGTGATTGCCAGGACCAGGAGCTGATGTCCATAGAGACTGGGGGGGTGGGCACCGACCCCAAAACCAGATCCAAAATTCACTCCCACCACGTCGGGCCCCCACGAGGCCGGCTGTACAATATGCTGTGGGGAGTCTGAATCTACTCCTCCAACAACTCTGCACAATGTATTCGCGCCAAGGGCACCACAGAGAACCAACAGAAAGGGATCAGGCCGATCTCACCCCCAAGAAGCCAGGCTGTGCAGCAGGTCAATGAATCCATAAAACACAGCGCTCTCCCGCTCGTAAAATCCCTCGTAGTCTGCTCCAACAACTCAACAAGGAATGCCAATGAGCTGAGTAATGCCAGGGGGGGAGGGACACCTCACCGCGCCTCAATGGCAGCTCCAGGCGATTAGAACCGCTCCCAATTATAATGACGGGCCCGCGGTGTTGATGTTCACGTCGGGGGGGGGGGGGGAAATGCCTATCACGTCGATTCCGGCCCTTGAGGCTGTAAACCGGACCGTGCAGTGGTGTCTCAAACAGGCCGGTCTTCTTGCGCGTACCGGAGCCCACCCGGTACAGCGCCACGCCCCACAACCAGTTCCGCCGCCAAGCAGCACCGGGGACACCTCCAGCACCGCGGTAGACCCCCCGCTGACGAGAGACAGCCACGCCGAAGGCCGGGCGCCGCCCTGCACCCACAGGCCTGGCTGTGGCAGCAGTCCTTGCTTAAATCAGCGCCGGGCTCTTTTCCAGCCAGCGCGTCCTCGCGACCTTGATGCGGAGCCACAGCACAAGAACTCCGGGCAGGATGGTCGGATCTTCGGAGTCGGCGGACCGGATGATTCCGTGAGTCAGCGGCCACCCAGGCCGAGCATTTGGGCGAGCTATTCGGATCGTTTAACGGAGTTTTGGGGGTAATTAGGTGTTAGGGGATCGGAGCTTCACTCCATCGCGGCCATGTTGGGTGATGGCAGACCACGCCCCGTGCTCCTCTTTCTTGGGCTGCTGTGTCATCACTATCATGGTCTGTGTTCTGATTGTCTGTAAGATCAGAGTCATCCTCTGGATGCTCTTTGTCATACTCTTCCAAAAGCTCCTGGAGCTGTGATTTGGTAGGGTTTGATCCAGTCTTTTGGTCATAAGTTTTACACAAGTCTCTAAGCTGTCTCATTGGCATGAGCAGGTAAGGTATGAAGTTGAGTTCCTCCACCTGTACCAGGTCCTTTGGAGTACTCTTTCTAATACCCATTACCATTATTTTTACTAAGTTAGGAACCTTTTTGGAGAGGAAAAAAAACTAACAACACTGGCTTTTAACTAACGTAAGATTTGGATTTTTAAAACAGTTGTACTAACAGGGACCTAACCAGGGCCTTAATCATTATTTTAAAATTTCGAAAAAGTAAATTTGAAAAATGCAATTTAAATAAAAGCAATTGTGACTTCTCTTGTGTGGTCACTTTGTCAGAGTGGTTCAGCAAACGTAAAGTTGTAGACCCCACAGCTAATCCACCAGTGAAGGAAACCCACCTCTCTATATAGTACACCACAATTTTTTAATAAATCTGACACTGGAATCAGTGCAGGTTTATGAAGACAAGATGTTTAGTACCAAGCATCCCATAATAT
Source organism: Calotriton arnoldi (assembly GCA_963921515.1). Lineage (NCBI taxonomy): Eukaryota > Metazoa > Chordata > Amphibia > Caudata > Salamandridae > Calotriton > Calotriton arnoldi. The sequence continues at coordinate 2,366,905 of CAWUFW010000867.1, forward strand.
AGTGAAGCCATCATGGAGCTGGGAAACTCGTAATGACGAGTGCCCAGCCCATGTACTCATCATGGCTTCCCTGTTCACTTACAATATCCAAGAATCGACATGGATGTTGCAGGGCCATATCTGCTCATGCAGATATGTCCTCACAGGGGATATAGTGTGGCCTGTCTTAGAGCTATAAGGTCTGCTAGAGCGGTGTCTTACCTACATCCCATGCAGTGTCTGTGCGCATGGCACACAGGAATGTGTGCCGTGTCAACTCTTCGGTTTTGTCTGCACCAAGGCATGCAGTCTGCAATGGCAGTGTGCATGGCCTTGGTGAGAGGACCCTAGGGTGGCACAATTCTTGCTGCTATCCTTGGAGGGCCCTCTTTAGTGCCAATGCCCTAGGTACCAGGGGTGCCATTTACTAGGGACTTACAAGGGGTACTAAAATTGTGCCAATTGGGAAACAAAAGGTACAGTTTAGGGGAAGAGCTTCTGGCACAGGGGCCCTGGTTAGCAGGGACCTTGCATAATTTCAGTCGAAATTACATCATTTTCCAGGCAAAAAGTGGGGGCTAACCATGTCCAAAAGAGGCACTTTCCTACAGTGACAAATATTCATTTTCCTCTGATACTTAAATTTAGCGGCCACCCCAGTTCTCAGACCCATTTCAGTCAAATAATATTATTGAGAGGTCTGTGGCATTCTGAACAGATTTGTTCTGTGGAGTATTATGTAATGGGTTGTGTGAAATATTTTCGATAAATGCTCAAGGAAAAGTTGAAAAATTACATTCTAATAGGCATTTGACTAAAAGCAAAAGCTCACTGTGTTAATATGCATCTTTGCAGAAATCTACGTGTAATCAAAGGGTCATGGTCTCGTATCTTGGAAAAGTCAAACCCATTTGTCAACCTTATGAGATTGATGAGCCATGATCATTATAGTAACGTTTATTTTAACATTGGTTTTGAAGCCTAAGAATGTATAACACAATATAAGCCCAAGTTCTCTCGTAGGGGATTTCCATGTATAGTCATAAGCACTTGAATAGTCCTGCCCACGTGTGGGGAACCCGGAGCACTTTGTCATGTAGTTCCTATAGTACCCATGCAGGACCTGCGCGTTTGGATAACATAAACTGTGGGACTGGTGGTAGGCTGACTCTGTGCACCCCCACCGCCTATGTTAGCCGGATTTGCATTAGCTAGCTCACAGTGCCACTAGAATCTCCTCTTATCGGGGAGAGATTAGTTTCTGGCAACCTTAGATCATGACAACCCAAATTCCTCAGAATCGTGGAAGCAATGTACTACTTTTCGCTCAGTCATTCGTGCTTACTTATTTGGTTTGTCTCAGAGAGTTACACAGAATAAAGAGTCTGGGCGTTTCAATAAGTATTTATTGAACAGTTGTTATTCTAGTGTAGAATATATGTGCTGCAGTAACCAGCATACAATAGCAGAGATATATTATCAGCAGTACGATAAAAGCAAAAGGATAGAACAGTTCTACCATATTGCAATAATCATGAATACATACATGAGTATAAAAAGCATTATGAAAAGTGCGCGTACTCCTACGATGCCTAACTAGATGTACCTGAGTGTACCTAGCATATGTGTAGGTCTAGAAGCCTAAGAGCCAAGAATCCTTCTAGGATTTAGTCGAACCCCCATACCTGAATAGAGAGAGTGTGGGACCCCGTCCTGGTCTCGAGTTGGACACCCGCAAGGGCTGTGTTAGACCGCTGTCAGCTGGAGCAACTGCATGCAGGAGCCTCAGCGTCTCTGGTCAGTGTGTCAGCATGGAAGTCTCGGTTCCCTCTGCCTTACCGGGGTAAGATGTGGGGTATTTATACCCTGAAGACTCTAGTTGCTTCGTATGGTTTGTATTGGCCCTTGTTAGACTTGAGGAAGACGTCAGGGGTGAACTTTGTACATACATATTATGCAGGTGGTGTATTCCTAGAGAGCCATGCATAATTGATGAGTACAGTGTGGGCATGTGTTTGGGAAAAACCCTGCTGTATTTGAAACCACAGACTAGATAACGTTCAGCCCTCAGAGCTCGTTGTGTACTAGCGAGGACCAATGTAGGTGAAAGATCATGCCTATATAAGGAATCATGACTATAATAGGACATGTACAGTTATGACTGTAATAGGGCATATGCGGCTTTGACCATAATAAGGCAAGTACGAATATGACTGTAGGTTTTTCCTCCCATTGGAAGTCCTTCTCCTCCTTGGGAGCTTAATGTGGTCTGGTCCTCTCTCATCTTATTCAGGAACCTTTTGAACCCAGCCATAAAGCGTCTCTTCAGCATCTGTCTTGGAAGACTGCTTTCCTTGTGGCTATTACATCAGCCCGCAGGGTTAGTGAAATCCAGGCACTTTGCTGTCAAGAGACATACACAATGTTTCATGCATCTAAAGTAGTCATGAGGACTCATCTGAAATTCCTCCCTAAGGTGGTTTCGGATTTTCATGTAAATCAGACGATTTCTTTACCTACCCTTTTCCAACATTCATCTACTCTAGCGGAGAGATCTCTTCATTCCCTGGATGTTAGACAGGTTTTAAAATTCTATCTGGATAAAACTGAGGATCTACGGAGATCTGACCAGTTATTTGTAAACTATGGCTCCCTCCGTACAGGTCTATCGACTGCCAAGCAGTCCATCTCCAGATGGATTGTTTCCTGCATCTTACTCTGTTACCAAAAAGCTAATAAATCTCTGCCCGTTAAGCCTAAAGCTCACTCTACCAGAGGGAAGGCAGCTACTGCGGCTTTGCTTCCTAATATACCCATTGCAGAGATATGCAAAGCTGCAACCTGGAAATCAGGTAATATATTCACTAAACACAAAGGCAGAGATGCCCAATAGGGCAGGCTTCCCTTAGGAACCTATTTGCTTAAATCTGCATTCCTTTTGTCTCTGTCTCTTCCACCGCGTTCTATAGGGATGGGCTTGCTAGTCTATTCAAGTGCTTATGACTATACATGGAAATCCCTAAGAGAGAAGGAACAATTTCTTACCTGTAACTCCAGTTCGCTCGTAGGGGTATTTCCATGATAAGTCATAAGCAACCCTACCTCCTCCCGCGTAGAATAGACAGAGGGATCCATAAAATAAAACATGCATTCACTTCTCATCGCCCTCAAAAAGAACTGAAGTAACTGCCACTAGCTGTGCATGATGGGATACTGGTGGTCTCTGGATTCTTTTTAAAAAAAAATGTTTTTATTGATAGAGGAAAAAACGACAATCATACGATAATCAATAAAAGATACACAATACAGAGACTGAAATTACAGCAGAACGTAAAGCAATAAAACAATTGTATGCAGAAAAAAGGCGGAGGGGGGGAAGGGATCCCTAGGTCTAAAGTCCTTAGTTAACACTATTTCGGTTTGGCAGGAAAGTGTTTTGTATATCTTCGGAGGTGCAGGTTATGAAGGGATGGGTAAAAGGGTGCATAGTTACTATGTCTGAACAGCGGTTGACCCCGGGGAAGAGCTGGATGGAACGTTTTCAGAAGCATCCTGAAGTTCTGGAGATGGTGCCAGGGAGGGCTCCCGAGACTGCCGCAAGTAGTTGCGATAAACATACCAAATGTCTTTTGGTCGTGAAGATGGGGGTTGAAGTGTGGCATATATATCAGTTTGCAGATTACAGTGTGACATGCTGCGCAACCATGCTGCTGTAGTGTCTCTGGATTCTTTAAGGTACAGCTTCTATTTTTAAGACATATAATGGCTGTCTATGGGGCTATTCTGTCCTCTCCTGTCATCTCTAGCATGAAAAAAGGAGTTTTGTGAAGGGGATTCTTCTGTGTGTTAAACACTTCAAAAATGATACAAAATATAGTATACTGGCTCCCTTTTTTCACTTCAAGATGAAGATGCGGCCAGTGTAGCCTATTTATTTAGGCCGCATTATTGTCTCTCTGCTTTTTGTGTGAGTAGGTGTGTTGGGAAAGAATGAAATAATTCTATGGTGGTAGTTCGGAGCATTTTAAGTCCCACCTACCAGACAGCACATGTGCTGCGGGTTGTGAGACGAATTATCAGCTTTCAGTAAGCTTAGAGCCCGCCCATTGCTTACCTTTATTGCCACTCTCATTTGCTTGCTACTTATTGGTTAATTTTCAAGGGCTTTACTTCCTCTTCTTATGTTTGTCCCAACCCTGGAGCATGACTGGAGTACTTATCTACATCCACTGCTACTTTCTTCTTTGTGATCAAGCACTCCACAAGACTGCGTGTGCTTTTCAGCTGTCTCCCTCCTGGACTTTTTCTTCTCCCCTCGGTGCTGCGTTCTCTCACTCTTCTGCAGTCCCTCACCTGCACTCCCATTGCTGTTTCTCGCCCATGTGCTCCTGTGTCGCAACCCGATCTCCTCCATGGTGCTATCATTTGTTTGTGTGCTTCTGTGCTCCCTGCTCCCTGCTCTCCTCCCTGCTCTCCTCTGTGCTCCCTGCTCCCTGCTCTCCTCCATGCTATTTTGCGCCTGTGTGCTTCTGTGCTCCACCGTCTCCTCCATTATGCTCTTGTTTGTCCGTGTGCTTCTCCCCCACCACTCAATGTTGCTGTCTCTTGGCCGTGTGCTTCTCTGCCGCCAGTCCTTCATGTTGCTTTGATCCCACCTTTCCCCAACCCCTGTTAACATAAAAAAAAGCTATGACTTGACCATGTTACATTGTAGTCAATCGCATGCATTCAGCACACATGTGCTTGCCTACAAAATGACACGAGCACGTGCTGCCTTTCTTTTTGTTTGTTTAATCTTTCCTTCATGCTGTACAGCATAGGCATGGCTGCTGTACAGCATGAAGAAATATCTTTGGCAGAGCAAAAAGGTCTCACAGTCGAGATCTATTGGCATCGCAATGCTTGTTTCCATTTTAGTCGGCCAGAGGATGTGCCTTAGCCAGTGGCTGCTGAAGCCGAGGGTGTTGCTGCTATGCCTCTCTGGGATAACGGAAAAGCCAATTGTTTTAATCAAGAGAATGTTGCAGGGGTCAATTGGAAATGGATTTTCAACTCATTGGGGGTCTGACCTTTCTGAGTGTTTGATAACACAGTAATCAATTTTTCAAGAGTGTTCTAACAGGGTTGGAAATGCTGCACTGGCATAACGGTGGTAATTCTTTATGTAATATGCACAGTCTTGGCGTGATGCTGCCCAGCCCTGGTTTGATGGTTGCAGTGGCATCATTGTTGGCTTATATATAACATTATTACCACAGCTGCCTGCAGCCTCAGCCTGCAGGTTTGGGGTAACCTCTCTAAATCCATCCATGCACTCACCCATCCATCCGATCATAAATGCACTCATGTATTCATCCATTCATGCACTCACACTTTAATTACCCTCGGTCACTCACCTGTTCCTCGATCCATGCACTCCTTAATCCATTCAACCATTAATTTATTCTCATATTCATCCGTCCACGCACACAAACTCCTCAATCAAGAAGCACTTTAAATTAGAAAGTATCCAGACCGATTGGTTTTGTCAATGCTTGTTTAGATTCTGCCTCTCTTAATGACCGACAAAGGGACTAGTGAGACTGTAGTGGAACCATAATTATATAAATACTCACACCCTTTTGCTGGATAGTGTTTAGAATTTTTGTGCACGTTTTAAACAACCTTTATTTGCTAGTGTTTTTCAGTCATGTTAACTAATAAAAACATTATTGTTATGAGTGTTATGAGATCCCCCTGTATCGGGAAACATTGTAAGCTTTATTCATGTGAGGAATAATAGTTATAATTGGACAGCCAGTTTGCAGGTAACTGTTATTTGCCCACGATACCTGCCCTTTTAGGCCTTGTCTAGACGGCGCAGTCGCTGTCTCTTCGAGACATATTGTTTTCTATCAGTGGGCTAAGAGACCTCCCATTGCTTACCACTGGTTTGCTTCACTGTCACTCTCATTTGCTTGCTTTTGATTTGTCAGCTGCTCTTGGCTTCCTTTCTCTTCTTGTACTTGTCCCTCCCATGGAGCATGGACGCATTACTTGTCCAAAGAGGTTAATTCCGGGTTAATCCTGGTGCGCTTAGCTCACTGCATGGGCCCTTATGACTTGCACATAGGAGAGCTAGTCCACTTCAGCTCATCCTAACCTGCCTGCTGCGGCTCCGGGAGGGCACTGGCAGATCTCAGTGTCCCACCGTTTGGTGCACTAGGGCACCAGCCGATCTGTGCAAACCCCGCACCATCAAGGAGCATATTGTATATATTGATGACTTGCCTCTGCGTCAATTTTATTTCTGTCATCAGTACTTAAAGCAGTCCAGCAGCAGCCCTTTTTTTCTTTATCACCAGCTCCTCCCTGTTTCTTTCCCGGTCCTGTTACTTCTCCATCTCCCATCTGCCCTCTCGTACCTGTTTCTTCTCCTTTTCTCACCTTCCCCTTCTCTTTTTTTTACTTATCCCCAACCCCTCCCTTTTTCCTCTTCCCTTCCACCCGCTTTCTCGTCCTTGTTTCTTCTACCCCCGGCGTCCCTGTTTTCTCCCCATTGTCTCTGTTTCTCCCTCCCTGTCTCTATTTCTCCCTCCCTGCCTCTATTTCTCTCTCCTTGCCCTCGATCGTCACGCCCAGACGTTTGCCAAAGCCAAAAACACGTCCAATGCTCTAGGCGCGTCTCAAAAGGTGTTATTGCTAAAGAGATTCATGTGTTCCTTAAACAGTTCATAAAAGTTTTATCTCTTCTAAGTTGTGCATCTTGTATTTTTTGCAGTCTAATTTAGTCTGCACTAACCATTATTACCTTTCACCCTTTGTACTAACCCTGACGTCAACTAAATTGCAATACTGAAGATAAATTGACTCATGGCTGCTCTTGTATGGTTGCTGCAATAGATGGTTTAAGTAAGGCAAACAACTACAAAGCAGTCACCCTTTTTATTGTGATGGTGAGTTGTTGAAGTAGTTGAAGTCAGAAATACTTGTATAGTCAGTTGGATTTCTTAGAAGGCCAGACTCCAGCCGTAATATTAAGATGTGAATGGTGTTTGTGCAAGAGAGCGCAGCACGCGCGTAAATAACACGTTGCACAGTGTATCTTCTCTACGTGCCGTATTAAGCTGCCTCTTGAGGTGAAAGTTAACCCGTGTTTTGTTGAATCCGTCTTTCCTTACAGCATGGAAGACTTTTACCCCAATAAGAATCATGGCCCCGACTCAGGCATTGGCAGTGATAACGGGGATAAACGACTATCTACAACCGAAGTAAGTCTCGAGCTCCTAGCCAGAGTCTGTTGATACCTTTGTTAGTCAGCCTGGTAGAATGTATTTAATGTACCGTAAATATGTAAATATTCTCTTTGCAATGCATCAGAGTTTTCCTTTATACTGATAAGAAGGCACACTGTCATGGTTGTCGATTCACCATAATGCCAGGGGTAGCGGAAGTTACATCATATGACCTTTGACCCTTAATCTTCCTAGGAAGTGATGCCACAAGAACTTAACCCTGATGACATCATAATAATTGACACCATTGAAGTGCCACAAGAAATGCATGATTCATACCATAACACAACATAGGCAAATTTCTATTTCAGATACCACTTGAATTAGGGTGCTGCCATGATATTCAAGGAGATCATTACTCGTTTCCATTAGTATTACTTGAAGATATAGTGCCGTAAAGAGTACTGGGATCCTACATGTTTTATACCGCAATAGTCCTGATTTAATAGTTTACTGACGCCAATGAGAAATGTGTTGATAAATCATAGGGAGAGAAAAAAATTGGTTTAAATAAGAAATAGTGATGTCCACATATATTAATTGGTGTAGCCCATATATTGTGTATGAGCTATATTATTGGCCTAAATTATTCCTTACTGTTAGTACGTTTTGATTTAAGATAGTTTCAAAGGTTATATTATTTGTGTCAAGCACAGAGGTGAAGGTTTTATTCAGACACTTCATTTTTCATGTGCTCACAGTAATTAAATATGGCATTAATTTGTTTAAAAATGTTTCTTTTCAGTTCATTTTTTATTTAATCAGAAGAATGCACATTGCACTGCTGAATTTATTAATTTTACCTAACGCGATGTTCCAGTCTCAGTCCCAGTGGCAGCTACAGAAAGTAAACAGTGCTCGCCAAGGTACTGTTTAACTTCTGTTCTTGGCGTGGGAGCTGGTTATTTTTTAAAGTGGTGGGACCTAATACTTCCCCTGAATTGTAGCGAGTGAGCCTGACGTCTTCTAGGGAGAGTTCTGAGGGTTCTCCCCCCAAGAAAAGTTTGAGAAATTGGACAAGATAGTGCATTTTAAATTTGCTAAAAAGCCTCAGGCTCTGACAAAGCACTCATTAAATAATCAACGTTCATGGTGTGGTAGGACAATTTAATATGAAATTTGCTTGGGATGCCCCCATATGTCAAAAATTACCTTGATTGTGCCAGGTCCAGTATATTGTCATGGGTGCCCTTTTAGTCTAAAAATTATATACACTATGCCACTGCTGGAATTGGGGGACCCTTATGTCAAAAAATATCTCAAAGCCAGAATTGTGTCATGAATGCCCCCCTCCTGTATACCATGGTTGTCCTCCTTTATGTGAAAAATAACCTTCAATTTGAGAGCACTACCATTTTTCGTGCATCGGTGCCCCTGTGCTATAAATTTATTCCAGTATGCCAGTGCCAGGAGTTTTCCACAGGTGCCTCTATGCCAAGAATTACATTGTATTTGCCAGTGCCAGTATCGACTTTGGTGGAAGGGGCACTTAAAAAGTGATCTACATTATTTTACATATTAGGTACCCCCAGGGTCGGCTCTGGATGTCATAGGGGTGGGGGTCATGTCATTATAAGCAGGGTCCTTATAAAAGATGTTTTATATGCCCTGGGGATAGAGAAATTGCACATTTCTCTTCCCCCATTGTAGTAAAGTCCCTCCCAAAGTCGACTGTGGTGCTATGAGCACTGTAGGGTGAGGATCCACATTGGTTTATACATATTCAGGATCCACAAGGTCTCCCCTAGGTGTCCCAGGGGTGGGTGGTCATGTAACTATAAGCAGGGCCTTTATAAAAGATATTTTGTATGGTGATAGAGACATTGCACTTGTAATTTTCCCCATTGTAGATACGTAGCCACATAGGATAACATTGCAGTAGTTTATGGACGCATAAATATTGGTAGGCATTGAATTAAATATCATTCAAAGACTTAAAAGAATGGTATTGATAAATCCAGCAATATGTCATTACTGAATGTATCCTAAATTGTACAGAAAATAAGTTATAAGACTTTCTTGTCTGTAAGCCAAAAATCAGCCTTGTTGCAGTCTTCCCTGATTGATCAGAGTTAACAGGATTAGCCAGGCTGCATTGATGAAATGATAAGTGGCTCCCCAGGGGAGAGGCTATCTGCTGGAGAGGGCTCTGCTACACAGGAATGCCAGAGCAGGGGGGAGAGGTCGTAAAGCATGAGGCTTCAAAGGAGGAACAGGACAGGGAGGGAATGCCAGGACTGCCTACCCCCATCCCATCTGACCCAGCCAGATAGCAGGCTTAAGGAAGGAATCTGCAGATGTTAGGGGGAGAAGAGCTATGTAAATGAGCCACACTGGAGGTTAGTTTAACCAGTTCTTGCTCCTCCGCTGAGATTTCAGCCAACATGAATTTTGGAAGAATGGTGCTTTCTGGGACAAGAATATGCCACACTTTGGAGGAAGTTGTCATGCTCTGGGGTGTTGCCTTGCACCTCATTGGACAGCAGTGCTCTCCTGCTTGACCCCAAGGAGCACTGAATAAATATGCTGCTTGAAACTTGAGAAGGATTGCCATGCTACAAACCTGATTTGCACCACCTGGCCCTGCATTCTGACTGACTACACCTGCTACACTATCTGGAACGACAGCCCTGTGGATGTACCTTGCTTTAAAAGGATTAAAGAGTGGACTCCCTGCAATCTACAGGTTAACAGAGCTCACTTGCACCATCACCACCAAGAGTCCCCTGTCTGGAGTGTGTCCAGTGGAAATTTTAGGGTTTTGTCCGGGTACATTGTGAGAATTGTGGTCCCCACCTTTAAAGGACCATCTTGGAGCTTTCAGAACCTTGGATTGTGTTTTGGACCCTTTGGACCCTCAAAAGGAACTTCTGGCAAAAGTTCCATAAAGTTTGGAGCAACTTTGGAAAAATGCTCCATAAGGTGATAAACTCACCCGCGAGACCCACCTTCAACCGCGACCCGGCCCGGATTCCAGGTTCATCCCGCTGAAGAGCTCTGGCGGTCCGACTTCCACAGTTTGACTGGGAGCTCCCTGAAAGTCAATCCGGTGAACCCTCTCAGAATCCGGACTGGTGAAGTGCGTTGAGGGACCTCGGAAGAAAAAGCTCCAGAAAAGTTTAGAAGTCTGAAGGTAACATTTTCACCCGGGCCTTTTGCTTCGTGCAGCCGTGCAGGGCTCCATCGCAGTCGGGCTCAAACTTTGACTTTCACCCGGTCAAGCGCGATCAGATGTCCCAGAGTGGCGCTATAGGCTTTTAAGCACTATATTGGATTTTTGTCGTTTTTGTGTCAGTCTAAAGATAAAAATATTTCCTATTTTTATACATTGGTGTGGGATTTTTACTGTGTGTGGTGCCTTAATTATTTACTGAATTGGTGTTTAAATGCTTTACATACCTGTCCTCTAAGTTGGATGTTGGATTCAACCCAGCTCTGTGACTAGAGGTGAGTGTCTGAAAAGTTTCAGCGCTCCGTCCATCATCTCCTTGTGTTTGCTTTGTTCGTCCTAAGTTGGCAGGGTATGCCCAGACGTGGGTCCCTTGCTCACTTTGCCACTGGATTCAGGCAAGCCTGGCAGATGAGTGCTGCCAAGAGTTGAGCATGGAAATAATCTATACTGAGCTCTTTACTGTGTTAGTGGCCTTATTGCCAGTGGTAGATGCATATTTACCACTACTAATAACCCATTTTCCAACAAACACTCACGCTCTCACTCATTCATTGTTATTCACTTCTACTCATTCATTCCCACTCATAGTTACGCTCACTCACTGCCACTCACTCATTCTTGCGCACACTACCTCACACTTATGCTCATTCATTCTCACGCACATTCTCTCACTTTTTTGCAGTCACTCTCTGTCTCACTCACTTATTCTCATTCACTGACTTACTCGTACTCACTGGCACTTAGAGGTGCATTTACTAAAAAAAATAGTGCCATGCAGCGCAGCAATCAAAGTTGCTTCTCTGCGTTGCGCAAAGGGAAGAGAGCACTTCAGAGTCATATCTACTCAGATATAACACTGCTGCTCTCTTCCCCAGCGCAGGCACACAAACAGGAAGCCTAGCACCACGCATATTGCTTTACACCATGGTGCAAAGGTGTGCGCATGATATGTAGTATAGGTGTTGTACGTGAAGGGTAACCTTTCAGTACAAAATGCAATGCCTGGACAAACTTAAATACTTTTCACACATTGCGCGTGAGTTGTATAGTGCAGCACACATGCAAAGTGTAAAAAGTTATAGGAAATTAACACATTTCTCCAACTTAATGCCCGCCTCAAGAAGGTGATATTTTTTTGGTGCTAAGCCCTGCCTAACATTTTTAGAAGATAGCACTTTGCGTCAAAAAACCTGGGATGTAGCATGGAAATGCCCATATAATACCTAAGGCAGACCCCGTGATGCTACCTTAAAGCTACTTTCCAGTGTAAAAAAAAGTTTTGCACTGGAAAGTAAACAGTTTATCAAGTCTTTGCACCAGTTTGCATGACTTTGCACCTGCACACAGTCTTGATAAATCTGCCCAACAATCTGTCGCTGTTTCTCATTCTCACTACTTGTCACTCATTGTCATTCAGTTTCATGCACACACATGCTCTCACACACAAATGCGCGCACATACACATGCTTACCCTCATGGCATCCACACAGCATACATTTAAAAGCATTTTATTTTACTTCCCACAGCTACCAGATAAGGCCCTGTTCTACCTCCGGATATTTCATTTTTTATTATGCTAATAGTGAATGAAATACTAATATTCACTATTAACCTAATAAGCAAACATTGGCAAAGCCAATAGGTTTCGCCAATGCAAAATCTATTGTCTTTGTCAAAGTTTCTTTTACATGTTGCCTAGTATTTCAGTTGCTGTGCAATATGGCTTAGAGTAAAAAAAAAAAAAGAAGCGTTATGTTGCGGTCAATGCTGGCCGCGTTATAGCGTTTTTAATTTTTTTATTTTAAGCCATGTTTCACTGCAGCTCAACTGTGAAACATGTAAAAAAGCTGCCACACAATTGCCCTCAAAATTATACGGCAAAAAAATGATGCAATCCCCATCTGTTATATATGCATGGTTCAGTGCATACGCACTGTGTCCTTTATCTGCTTCAGCAACTACCCATACTAAGAAAGTTTTAATTAAGATAGGTAGATTGTATTGAAACAGCCCTTTGTAGTAATGCAGTTAATAGCCTGTTTGCAAAAGGGTATTGACTTGTAGTTAAGGCCCCATTAATCACTGAACAGATGTAAAATATCAGGCATCGGCTGGTTAAGCTTCTACAAGCAGCAGAGTTACGGCGTTGTCAGTCCACCAGAGTATGGAGCGCCTTTAGGAGGCCCAGGAATGTCGCTTTCAGGATTTAATAAGTATTTGTCCCCGCGTTCCTTTTTTGGAGTAAATAATTATTTCAAAAGGGTATTAAGCAGGGAAGTAACTATTATTAGAACATTGGAATGTTGGGAGCTCCATTGAAGACAATGGAGTTGTTCTGGGCTTATAATGGCTGGTATAAGCCCAGCGCTCTAACATTCCAATGATTGTCTTTTTGTTTCTCCATTTTTAATTTAGAACATTCTACCCTTCGTGGGTGGAATGTTCTAATAGCCTTATAGCCCTTCTGCCTCAGGCTATACTGGTTGTTAAAGGCCCTCTCCCTCGTTATAGGCCCTCGCCTGCGGCTCAGGCCTATAACTCGGGATCAGGGCCTTTAACAGCTGGTATAGCCCTCAGCAGCGGGCTATAAGGCTATATTAGAACATTGGAATGTAGAGCACTCCATTGAAGACAATGGAGTGCTCCGTGCTTCTACGGGCCGGTAAAGGCCCGCAAAGCAACATTCCAATGTTGTTTTCACAAAGGCCTCTCGGAGCCCGAGGGGATTTAAACCCCCTCGAACTCCGAGAGGCCTTTGTTTTATTTGTTAGAACATTCTGCCCTCTAGAGGCAGAATGTTCTAATAGCCTTATAGCCCTTCGTAGCTGGGCTATACCGGCTATTAAAGTCCCGCTCCCTTGTTAAAATCCCTCGCCTTCGGCTCGGGCCTTTAACGCTGGAGCGGGCCTTTAATAGCCGGTATAGCCCGCTACGGCGGGCTATAAGGCTATAGTAATGCAGTGGGAGGAGGGACACCTGTTCACCGGGTGTGAGCGGCCTTCCGCACCTAATTATGGCTGAATTAGACCACACAGCTGGGAGCAGGGTGACAGCATGGTAGACCACATTACTTGCTCGATGTGCCACAACACCCTTGCTACATGCACAGGCAAAGGGACACTATGTCCTGATTTGTTAAAAGTTGTTCCTGAAAATACTGCTGCAACATCTGTTGCAAAGATGTGAATTTCACAGTAAGGGAAAGCACCTTAATTAAGAGGACTGCCGAGACATGAGTGGTTGTCGAAAATTGAACGTGCACCTACGCGATCTGTAATGTCTGGGTTTAATGTGTGAGCCTGCACCTTCCAGGAGCAAACCACAAGCAGCCCATGCTTGGATCACCACGAGGCAGCGCTTACCCTACAAACACTGTGCAAAAACATTTTAAAGTCTTTTTTGGGGGGTGTGGGAGATGGGCTGTGCAAAACTACTGGGCGCTCTGCAAAAACGGACGGGGGGAGGAGGGGAGCGGGGTCGTGAGAAAAAGTGGGAGCGGAGGGAGAGGGTGCTCAGAAACAGAATATGCAAAAAGAACAATTGATAGATGGAATGCTGAACAATTTCAAACACTCACCTCCAGTCAGAGATCTGGGCCAAAATCCATTGTTTTTGTACTCGCCACACAATTCAAGTGTAGACCCTGCCATATGCAAATCAGCCTTGATCCTGCTCCCCTTGGGAACAGTCCAGCCTGAACTGCCAGGCAAGGTCCTCCCTGGTCCAGAAACAAGCATCCTAGGACCTGTTTTGGGGTATCACCCCTCATCAGCCAGGATAGTTTGAATCCAGTGGCATGGCGAGCACGGGACCCATGTCTGGGCATACCCGTCCCACTCGGGGTGACAACTGCAAAAAGAACAATTGATGGACGGAACGCTGAGCAGGTTAATAACAGGTATCCATCATGGCACTTTCTTTAATTTTCGTAAATATTAGAATAGTTACACTGTATACATGGTCCTGCAACACTATTCACTAATGGACTTGCTCTGCACAAAACGTACTCTCATACAAGAGAATAGGATGTGCACCATAAGCTTGCGAGATGTGTACTTTGGTATTCCAGTCCCTGGGAAATACAAAATGTTCCTTTACTTCAGAGTTGGCGTGCTTTACCTTTATAGGGTCCTACATTTTGAGAGTTACAGAGAATATTGAAAATACTGAATAATTGAGGCTACGCTTAGACTATGACAAATCAAGAACTCCATTCTAAGTTATCCAGTATTTATGGGACAGTTCTAAATATAAAGATCACAGTAATCTATCTTTGATCCAAAGTACTGTCTTCTATATGCCAAAAAATATCATCCGCTTCATAAAACATTTCTGGTGGATACTTCTAAAAGGATATTCCTTCCTTTAGACTATCCCCATGATGGATCTTGAGATTTTTTTGTAGAGGTGTTCCTGTGTGCCCCTAGGTAGCATCATATGGTTCCACTGTGACTTCCACCCAAAACACCTGACCAGTAAAGTGAATGGTAACTCGCCTGCAGACAGAAAATCCAAAAGGATTGACACTTTTGACATATGTTTCCCTCTGCCAGCTTGGCACTGCAGTCTGTAAATTTGATCTGTCTGCTCGGCCTTTACACATGCCAGTGAGATCTTGCCAGCAGTCCCGTAGCACAGTAGGATTTTAGGGGCTCTCTGGCTCAGACAATACATGATGGGCAGGACACTGACAAGTGTGTTAACTGTGCCAGTCTAGTTACCACGGATTACCATGGTAGGGCAGTTGGTACCAGTGTTTGCCTCAATAGACATGCCTGGGTGCGGTGTACCCGGTGCTGTGGCAATGCACAAACGTTTAATTGACATGCCCTTTGATCGGTCTTGCCTCTTTGGAGAGAAGGCGACCTTTAAGGATAGCAGAGGCACACCTCATACTTTGGGGCTGTTGACTCCAGCTAAACAACTTCCACACCAATTCTGGAAATTTAGGGACATACCGAGAGGTCTGGGATGTAGGGTGAGACAGCATTCCCAACCAGTGATGTAGCATACAGCTCAATATGTGGGACACCAGTCTTCCAACTTCTCATCCCCTGCTACAAAGGCCAACAAACAGCTTTAGTTTGCCTAAAGTGGCACAAGCCAAACCAGTGGGGGGCAGCATGAAGCCCCTCTTTCTAGGTTAGTGATCCATCACATCTGACAGATCGGTCTTCCAAATTCTTCAAACAGGGTATGCCTTACCTTTTCTCTTTACCATATCAGAAAAAAAATCAGCAGAACATCTGTCTATCCTGCTACAGGAGGTACACCTGTTGTTCACCAAGAGTGCCACAGTGAAGGTAGCAGACTTCGAGAAATGAAGGTGTTGTTACTTTCACTATTTCCTCGTCCCGAAAAAGGCCTGGGGCCTCAGGCCTATATTGGACCTCCAACCCCTGATTGCCTTCTTGTGAAGAACAATTCAAAATGCTCACAACGGTTCTTATCGTATCTGCTCTGGACCTGGAAGACTCAATGGTATCCTTGGACTTGAAGGATGCGTATTTGCCTGTACCTGTTTTGCAGTCCAGCAGGCGTTACCTGCAGTTGAAGGTGGGCCAGGAGCACGTTCATTTTATCATGCTTCTCGTCGGCTGAACCAGTGCCCCTCGAGTGTTCACTAAAGTGATGGCGGTGGTTGCAGCCCATCTTTGGACGTCAAGGGTTCCTGTATTACTGTACTGGATGGCTGGCTGCTAATGGTGGACCCGCCGCAGACAGTTGTGGCCTACCTTCCTACTATGGTGGAACATTGTTGGGTTTCACCAACAACGAGAGGAAGTCCTACCTAATTGCCTTAGAGACGCTTCCTTTCACTGGGGCTATCCTGGACTTGGTGGAGTTCAGGGCTTCTCCACTGCAACAACTCCACGATATTCGGGCTATGATCCTGATTTTTCGGTTTTATGTTTGTTTAGTTTTAATAAAGCGCATAGCTACCCAAACAGGGCTTTCCAGTGCTAATACAGTACAAATTAACATAGTGATGCTGACTTATAAGAACCATGTTTTGACATTTTTCGTGCACACTGTTTCACTGGGACTAAGGCGAAGCTGAAGCGGAAAGGAGTTCCAGAGTTTGGAGGATCGATAACTAAATGAGCATCCTCCAGCTCTGGCTGTCCTGAACCTAGGTTGTATTGCTAAATTGGTTCATATGGCCGAATCAGGCCTTTGATGAACCTAGGCCATAGTCTTTGAAGGTCCTGTAAACAATTCATAGTGCCTTAAAGTTATTCCTTTTTTCCATGGGAAGTCAGGGGAGTAGGGGCAAGTTAACAGACACTGAATGATATTTAGATATGCGGAGTAGCAGCTGCGCTGCAGCATTTCATATTGTCTGCAGTCGTTTGAGGGAGGACTGGAAGTCCCACAGATAAAGCACATTGCCATAGTCCAGGCGAGAGAGGGATAGGTGCCTGAACTATGGTCTGTTGTGTATGGTTGGATTATGACAAACTGTGTCTGATATCTAGCAAGATAACAACAGCAGTTTCGCCCCTGTCCAGCGTCCATCTAAGTTCCTTTGTTGTCGCCAGCTGTGCAGATTCTGTGCTACTATGAGGCTGAAAGCCAAACTTGGATGCATAAAGAATATTACGGGCCTCATTAAAAGTTGAGAGCTGGTGATTGATATGTTTTTGAAGCAATTTAGTGGCAAAAGGCAACAAGGAGATGGGATAAAAATGTTCAGGCTTGACCGCTTTCAGTAGACTTTTTAACCAGGGGTACTACCACTGCATGCTTCCATGCCGGAGGTGCAGTAGCAGAAGAGACGGAAAGGTTCAACACTTCCACCAATAAAGGATTCATAATAGTGGCAGTGACTTGATAAATCTTTGACTGAGCTGGATCCAGATGGGAGCCTGATTTAATAGTATCAGCCAATGCATTCAAAGCAGGTATTGAATTTGTTGGGAGCAAGAGAAAATATGTCCAGAACTTCGAGGTTTGATGTAGGAAATGAACACATTCATAGCAGAATCAGGGAAAATAGCATAAATTGATCTGATCTTATTGTGAAAATACAGCTAATCCACTACATCTGGTTGGAGTTGGGGAAAGCAAGGAATTTTTAGTGGTAGGGTCTAGGAAAGACATAATAGTAAAGATCTCTGTGGCAGTTTCAGTTCTGGAACCAGTGGAGTATGGCTTTGAACCTTCTTTGCCTCTTTGCCTCGTACATGCTCCTTGTAAACCATGTCCGATATAACATGTGAGCTTTGCAATCTCAGTGGTCCCAGCATCAAAGCTGCTTTTCTGACACCATCCATGTCCCAGAGGAGACAGCTCAAGATCGTCAGTAGAAGCTGACCGACTGCACTTTGTCCTGCTGCAGACCACTATTCCTTCCTCACCCAGAGCTGACAGTGGTGACAGATTCATCGCAGCTGGGTTTGGATATGGGGGCCACCTGGTGGAGGTGGATATCATAGGGCTTTGTCTTCAATGGAGGACTGCCTCTACATCATCCTCCAGAAGTTACTCACCACTCTTTTGATAGATACTTCTACATGCCAATTCCTGAACTGCTGTATAATCCCAGGCATCAGACCGGATCTGGAAAACTTATATGCTGTATGATGCAGGGAGGGGGCGCTGGCTTTGTATTGATGCTAGAAATTACATTGGGCAACTTCACCTAAGCCATATAGTGCTCACCTTATTGCAACAATGTCAGTTCCCTTTTTTTCACGCACCCTCGATGCAGATCCAGAACTTGCTGTGAGAGAGAATGTGTGAAAATTCTTCTCACAAAAATGTAATAAAAGTAGCAGTTATATGTGTCCCTCAAAGCGTTCAGGCTTCAAGACTTCTAGGGACTGAGAAGGTCCGATGCCCATCACTGACTCCCTCTCTTATTGTCTTGGGTGTTGTGGGGTTATACTAAGACTCCAAATCTTGAAAGTCCTGTCTCAGCATACGCTAATTAATGGGAGGCCAAACTTTTCTTTGTTCGGGCCAGTGATGAAAAGAGGCTGACGACGCTTGCAGGCCCACTTTTGGTCCCCTTCCCCCTAATCCAGTAGTGAAAGGAAGAAACATAGGAATCACAAAAAACATTCCAACTGTAAGTTTCTTAAGCGCCCAACAACTCCCACCGAATCTTCATGCTTGGAGCTGCAGTTAGTGATGGAGCTGTTGGATTTGCCACCTGGTTCTCTCCCTGGCTCCGTAATCATAGCTGGCCCTCAAGCCACCAGACCATCTACCAGAATTGATACCAGCAAACCCAAATTTTCTGGTGCCAAGGGTATGATCATGCAGCGTTTCTTAACACTGTGTTCAGTATCTTTGCATTGGAGATGGCCCCCTCCGGCGCACCTTTGGGCCTCATGAGCAAGTAGGGCACGCCTCTGTTCATGCCTCTTGCTCCTTTGCCATTCGAAGACACACTACCGGTGCCTGCCTTCTTTCAGGTGCCTCTCTTGACGCTGGCCCCAAGGTACCGGGCCCCATCTCTGCTATTGGTGTTGTCACCAGTTCAGTTTTGAAGGCTACCAACGTTACCTTCCCATGATCATCCAGTCCACCTATGTTGGACTCCACATCTCCAGGCTGCATTAGGATCCCCTCGTAGCAGGACCAGTGCCACAGCACAAATCCAGAAGTGAGGCCGAAATACTGTTGAAGGAAGAGGCGTATCACCATGGAAGCATGTCCTGCGACTAAATGATCCATGAGCTCTTCGGCTCTAATTCTTATCCCTTCGACCTATATGGGATGGGGGAAGCCTCTGATCAGCTCACTGAATTTGCTGACATCTCCTCAGCCAGTGGTCTGAATATCTCCCAAGAAATGTAGCTCCCTTTTGGTCCTCTGACCCCAGAGGTTGCATCCTTTCACACAGTAATGAAGAAAGCTGTGCAGGTGCTAAGCTTGCCACTTCCCTCCATGGACATCAAGACTTATGTCCTCACAGAGGTCCTCCAATTGTCAACAGATAGCTCCGGAGAGATTGCTCCCTTTCAGTGATGCCTTATTGGAATTAGTCTTGGAACTAGTCCTGGTGGCGCGGGTGAAGGCTGCTTAAATGCGGGCAGTAAATAGACTAGTAGCATGATGCTATAGGCCTACACCAGGCGATCCACCCTTTTTGTCCACTCACCCATCTCCAGAACGCCTAGTTATTCCAATTTCTTATACTTCTGTCCGGAAGCATGAGGCTGTCAAGGGATTTGGTTACTTTACTGATCACGAGTGGAGTCTTGGTTGTTATGGGCATCTTTGCCAAACAGCACACTCCTCAGGTGCATATGAGGGGATGGTGCTACACCCCAGTCTCCGAAGCCTCCACCTTTATACTTGGAGATTGAGCAGGGATATCTAAGCTTCTTTCAGCTACTACCGGAGGTGATGGATTTCATTCTGTAAGCTCATCACCCTTGACAAAATCTGTTTATTGTGGGAGATGGAACAGTTTTGTTTCATGGTGGGCAGTCAACCATGTGGAATGTTTACAAGCCTGACTATCGGATGTCGTATAACTTTGCACTCTCTCTAGCTCAGAGAATGCGTGCATTGGCCAATACAAAAGGCTTTTTGGCTGTATTGTTGGCATTCCTTTGTCTCCTAGTAGAGAGTTCCCTGTTCAAATCCCTTATTGTGATAAGGTTCCTTAAGGGTGATGCCCAATTTGTACCCTCCAACTCCCAGTAGGACCTAAATCTTGTTTTAACGTTTTTGATGGAATCTCCATTTGAGCCCCTTCTCATTTTGCAGTTGTGCTTATTAACCATAAAGGCACCATGTTTGGTGGCCATCACTGCGGCAGGGTGGGCCAGTGAGCTGTGGGCCGTAGGTGCCTGCCCGCCGTGTTCAACCTTTATCCCAAACAAGCTGCTGTTGCGAATCAGGGCTGCTTTTCTCCCAAAATTGGTTATCTTCTTCCTCCTGGGTGAGTCCATTACCCTCCCATCCTTCTATCCCTGCCCCATCCCTCAAAGGAGGAGCAGTGGCTGCATCACCTATACCCCAGGTGGGCATTTTTTATCTTGACCGTACTAGAGGTACCAGACTGGATGACCAACACTGAGTAGCTTACAGTGGTAGTAGAAAAGGAAAGGCGCTCAGGAGAGGACATTATACAGCTGGATTATCCTCTGTAACAATATGTGCTACGCACTTTCCGAAAAGGAGCTGCTTGAAGGAATCTGAGCTCACTGCATCAGTTCTAAGTCCTCGTCTTCTTTACTCACAAGAGGTCTATTGCATAAATCTTCAAGGCAGCGATGTGGGCACCTCTACACACCTTCGCCAAACATTGTACTCGGAGGTGCGTAAGGATAGGTGCTTTGTCAGGTATGTGCTACAAGATTTCCTTATGTAACCATCCATCAGTCCTCCTCCAGGTAAGGTACTGCTTGGGAATCTATTCAACAGGTGAGGAATCTGCAGGTAGAAGTATCCATCAGAAGAAAAAGTTACTTTAGATAATTATCTTTCTGGTGGATCTATCTGTAGATTTCTCACTGATCCAATAAACCTCCTTGTCTGATGGAAGGAAGTACAGGAATAAATTATCTAGATGCCAGTGATACGTTTGGCACTGCACTTTAATTGATTTTTCTCTCTCTCTTCTGGGCTCGAAGGCTTGGAAAAATTGAACAGAAACTGACATTGTTGCACTGGCGTGGGCGCTACATGGCTTCAGTAAAGTTGCCCAACATCACTTCTGGTGTCGAAAGAAAACCAGGACCCCCCCTACTGGCGTTACTTAGAGCCTTTAAGTTTTCCAGGTTTAGACTGATGCCTGAGAATTTTGAACAGATGAGGTATTTGCAGGTAGATGAAGTATCTACTGAAAATATTGTTTCTGAAGATGAGTAACATTTTCGTATGGCCCTGAAGACCTTCTTGCTGCTAATCAAGCGGAGGCTGGTAAAGGTCCTCATGGACAACACCACCAACACCATATGGTACTGCAACAAGCAGGGAAAAATGGGGACCTCGGTTCTTCAGTACTGGATCTTTCATAGATTCACATGCTTGAATCATTCCCTGTTGTCGAAATGGGAGTCCCACTGTACCATAATAAAACAGTATGTATCACTGTCAAAGGCTATAGTGGCAATGAAAAAGCCAGTTTAATAGCCTATATATGTTTTTTTTGTTTTTTAAAGGACCAAACTTGAACTATAACGAATCGGGCAACAGCACCCTTTAAAACACTCCCAACAGAGGCTGAGTCCCTCAGATTTGCTACTGTACGTCGTGTGAAGGGAGTCTCACTGAGCTCTGCTCAGTTTCTTCAGCTATTACTTTTTTTTGTAGCATCCAAGATTATATTTCATGTTTCATTTCTCTGATCCTGGCACTAATATGTCAGAGTAGCAGAAAGCAAGGTAATGGACTACAAAATATGTTTAACCTTTTCCTCAAAAACTCTCACATTCAGAGAGATGAGGCTATTATTAGGACTACAGAAACTTAAATCTGTCACTTCTGATGAGGACATTGAGGATTCCTTCACCTCACAGGAGAGGTCAAAGAGAGAGGTTGCGCCAAGGGTCTCCAGAAGGCGTGCAGAAAAGCCATTGTAGGAAAGTAGGATCTGCTTTCATGGTTACCCCCACTTTTTGCTGATGTCAGTATGTTTTCTTGACTAGTCTGACTGGGATCCTGCTAATCAGGACCCCAGTCACTGTGCTTCCTCCCTAAATTGACCATGGTAAGTACTGTTGTACATCTACAATTGGATACTGCAGTATACATGTAAGTCCCTAGTATATGGTACTGAGGAGCCCAGGGCATAGGTACACCAGGGGTCTCCCATGGGCTGCAGTGCAGCATGTATTGTGCCCCCCATGAGAGACCACTCAAACTGTGACTACAGGCCTGCCACTGCAGCCTGTGTGAGTGACTGCTAGCACCCCTCACAACAGATATGTTTGGTCAGGGACCTGCTCTTTCCCCCTGCAGCTCCGCTGTTAAGCGCTGCTGCCTGCAGTGCCACGCTCTGCCCTGACTTGGGTTCGAGGCCCTGTGTGTACCCATTGCTGCTCAGTTTTTTGCCTTAATTGTTGTATCCACTGTACTGTGCTGTGCCTTGCTGTTGACTGTGCCTGTTCTGTTTTTCCCCTGTTCTCTGCTTTTTTTCGCTTGTTTTCTCTCCCCAGCCTTCCCGCCGCTGCTGCCCCTCCCCCCACCGTTTCCCCCCTCGCGCCTCCACGCTGCGAGTCCCTCCCCCCTTCCCTATTTAATGGCAGTCGCTGTGAGGCCGCGCAGCGGACGCGCGTAGCTTGCGTGCCAAAGGTAAGCCTGTCTGCGCCGGACCGTGACCCGACTGCGACCAGTGCCAGGGACCCTGGATCTACAACCACCCACTGTTATGACTCCCCTGCCCTCCTCCCACTCAAGCCCGGAAGGAACAACAACTGCCAACGGTTGTCACCGAACACCACCCACGGCCAGTTCACCTGCTGACACTGCCGACAATCCTTCAGCATCGACAGCACCCCCACAACCGCCGCACCCACGCCGGACGCCCCACCCACCGAAACCCTGAAGTGCATCCTCCTCAACGTGCGCTCTCTGCACAGACACGCCGTAGAGATCTGGGACCTCTGGCCTTTTTCACGGAAACCTGGACCAACACCACCTCCGCCCCTGACATCGCCACCGCCATTCCCGACGGATACAAGATCCAGAGGAAGCACCACCCACACCGCCCAGGAGGAGGACTTGCAATTGCACACAAGAGCCCCCTTCGACTCTCCACCACCAGCACTATCGACCCCCTCTCCAACACCGAGCACCTCCACTTCCAGATCCAGACCAGCCCCAGAACCCCGCTACACGGCACACTCGCCTACAGACCTCCAGGGCCCCACGCCTCTTTCGCCACCACCATAGACGACCTCATTGCACCTCACGCCATTGCCTCCACGGACTATGCACTCATCGGAGACCTGAACTTCCACCTCGACAACCGCAGCAACCCCGACTCCACTGCCCTCCTGGACAACCTCGCCAACCTCTGACTGAAGCAGCTCGTCACCACCCCCACCCACAAGGCCAGACACATCCTCGACCCCATCTTCACAGGAGGGTCCAAAATCCATTTCAGCCACACCTCTCAGCCCCCGTGGACAGACCATCACTGCGTACATTTCTCCTTCAACAGCACCACCGCGCACAAGGCTGCCCCGCGCCTGCCAAGAAGGAACTTGAACAAGGTCACAGAGGAGCACCTCAACTCCACCCTCATCCACGACCCCCCCACGGCCATGACCAACGACAACTCCGCAGCCAAAGAACTACACCGTTGGATCACCAGCTGCGCAGACAAGCTCGCACCCCTCCGCCACCCCGACAGACAACTCCCCCGGAAGGCCGCCTGGTTCACCCCCGACCTACAAGAAGCCAGACGCGCCTGTAGATGTCTCGGAAAACATTGGAGAAACAGCAAAACCTCCGGAGACCAGAACACCTACAAGAACGCCATTACTGAATACCACCAAAGCATAAGAGCCGCCAAGAGGACCTTCATCCGGAAAAAATCCAAACCAACACCAGCAACGGAAAAGAACTCTTCAATGTCATCCAGCAGTTCACCAGACCCCCTAGCGAAGCCACAGATGTCACGCCGTCCCACAACCTCTGCAACAAGCTCGGCTTCTACTTCCACCTGAAAATCAAGGCCCTCTACGACAACTTCAGCGAACAGACTCCTGAAACCACCCCCTCCCCCAGCAATGACAGCCATCCCACCATCACCACCTGGGCTCCGGTCGCCACCGAAGATACCACCACGACCATGAAGAGCACCCACTCAGGAGCCCCCGCAGACCCCTGCCCACCGCAGATCTACCACAGAGCCGCCGCCACCATAGCACCTGTACTATGCTGCACCATCAATGCCTCCTTCGAATCCGGCATTTTCCCCGACGACTGGAAGCAGGCAGAGGTCAAGCCCCTCCTCAAGAAACCCTCGGCTGACCCGACGGACCTGAAAAACTACCGGCCCATCTCTCTCCTTCCCTTCGCAGCCAATGTAACCAAGAGATTCGTCAATGCCCAGCTGACCACCTTCATCAAAGAGAACGCCATCCTTGACCCCTGCCAGTCTGGATTCCGCAGCAACCACAGCACCGTGACCGCCCTCCTCGCTGCCACCGACGACATCCGCATGCTACTCGACCAGGGCCATACCACGGCCCTCATCCTGCTAGTCCTCTCCGCAGCCTTCGACACCATCTCCCACCGCACTCTTGCAGCCAGACTCCATGACGCTGGCATACGTGGCACCGCCGTCGACTGGATCCGCTCCTTTCTCGCCGGCAGAACCCAGAGGATCAGACTCCCACCCTTCCTCTCCGAACCTACAGATATCAACTGCGGAGTACCCCAAGGATCATCGCTCATCCACGCTCTTCAACATCTACATGGCCCCCCTCGCTGCCATCATCAGACAACATGGGCTCAGTATAGTATCCTACGCCGACGACACCCAGCTCATACTCTCCCTCACTAAGAACCCTGAAGACACCAGACTCAGCTTCCAGGAAGGAATGAAGGACGTCGCAGACTGAATGAGCAACAGCTGTCTAAAGCTCAACTCGGAGAAGACAGCGGTCCTCGTCCTTGGACCCGCCCCCTCCGCTTGGGACAACACCTGGTGGCCCTCTGCCCTCGGAAACCCACCCACACCGACGGACCACGCCGGAACCTCGGCATCATCCTAGACTCCTCTCTCACCATGACCCGCCAGATCAACACCGTCGCCTCCACCTGCTTCAACTCCCTCGGCATCCTCCGCAAGACATTCAAGTGGATCCCCCCCGAAGCCAGAAAGATCGTCATCCATGCACTCATAACCAGCAGACTGGACTACGGTAACGCCCTCTACGCCGGAATCAACGAATCCCTCCTCCACAAACTCCAGACCATCCAGAACACCGCGGCCCGACTCATCCTCGGAACTCCACGACACGCGCACATGACCCAACACCTGCGAGACCTCCACTGGCTCCCCGTCGAGAAGAGAGTAACCTTCAAGCTACTCACCCACACCTACAAATCCCTCCACAACATCGGACCCAAATACCTCAACGAAAGAGTATCTTTCCACGTACCCAAAAGAAACCTACGCTCTGCCGACCTCACCCTAGCAGAAACACCACGCATTCGCAGAACCAGAGCAGGGGGAAGAGCCTTCTCCCACATCGCGGCAAAGGCCTTGAACGAGCTCCCAGTCAACATCAGATGCTCCCCTACCCTACACACCTTCAGAAATAGCCTCAAGACCTGGCTCTTTGGCAGAACTGGAGCTGCACCCCCCCCCGCCTTTAGACCCTCACGGGTGAGTAGCACGCTTAAACAACCCCTGATTGATTGATTGATTATATCTGAGGTCACTGCACTTAAAACCTATAAGTCACCCATATGGCAGGCCTTTCAGTCCTGAAGGCAGGGTGCCTGGTTATAAGTGTGAGGGTGTCCCTGCATGAGCAGGACACCCCTACAAACCCCGGAATCAATTCTCCAGGCTTTTTACGTGCGGTCAACCATATTAATACATTTAGCGGACATCAGTCATTACGAGATGTCTAACTATATAGTGGCTGCTCCGAACCCGGTTATGTTTGGTATCAAACATGTTGGAAACATACCCCAAAACCGATTCCAGTTTTTGGTGTATGATCCCATGATTCGGGGGGCTCCCTTGGGGTACCCCCTGTACTCCCGGATACAGCCTTTCAGGGTCTTACAGCAAGCGAGTGCTGCTGCCGACCTCAGAGACAATTCTGCCCTCCTGCTGCTGAGCCAAGCTCGAGCAGGGAAAGGTAGAACAATAGGTTTCCTGTCACAGGGTGGACCACCTCCCCTGACAGGACTTTGTGTATTGGGCGGGGGTGAGGGTGCTTGCCAGCACCACCAGACTGCTTTGAAGGGCACATTTGGTGCCCTCCTTGCATAATCCAGCTTGAACCAGTTCAGGGAGCCCTTGGCTCCATCTGTGGTGTGAAACTGGACAAAGGTCATGGGAGTATCCTCCCTCATGTCCAGCCACTGCTCTGGGAGGGACCCCTGAGTCGTCCTAGCCCTTTCCTAGGGCATTTAAGGGCTTACCTGTGGGTGGGTCCTCAGATTCGTCAAAGGACAAGACTCTAGCCTGAAACCACATCACTCATCGACCGTCTGGACACTTGGACTTCACCTGGAACGGAGACTCCTTCAAGGAAGACTCCTGCTGTTCCTGGTCTCACTGTTCTGCAAGTCTTTTTTGTCGACTGTGTCTGTGCTTCTTCCAGGATCTTCAACAGACCTGTGGGCATCAAGGACACCCAAAGTAATATCCCTTCGAGTAAAGGAGTCACTCCCCTGCATCTGCAAGCACCGCAACAAAGCTGACCGGTCTGCTGCTCCTGACGTCCCACAGACTTTGAAAGGCTCAGCAACACAGGTGGTGGTTCTGCAACTCCCTCGAAGCCGGGCCTGTCCTCTTTGCACTTCTGAGGCAAGTATCTCTCGTTGGAACCGCTTGAACCAAACCCCCTGTGCACCGTGTCGACTTGCCTTTTCCAAGGCTTGTTGGCTCTGTATTTCAGAGATCTTCGGGCTACAAGAAGCTCCAGCCTCCAGCATCTCTTCCGGCCAAGTACAGCGTCTTCACTGCATCCTCTGTACCGTGGGCCTTCCTTCTTGGTTAGCGGCTTGATGTCCTCTTGCGACTCCTGTGCCTTCAGCCTGCGGGTCTTCTTGAGTGTCTTCTTCTGTTTGGTGGGCTCCCCTGCTTGCTCGAGCTTGCTCTGACTTTCCTGGACTTGGTGAGTCCCTTGGACCTTGCTGGTCCCATCTTGTCATGTTCCACGCCAGTTGCAGCTACCAAGGCTTGTTGGTGGTCCCGCCGGACACCGACCAACTAGACACTGACATCCGACGTGGGACAGCTCGTGCACGGCTCCTGGTCTTACTCAGCATTGCCTGGTCTTCACAGCTGCAGTTACAAGGTCACCATATACTCTTCTGAACTGTCTGTCATCGGTGGGCATTGCTCTTCTGTGCCTCCTGGTCACCTCCGAGTGGCCTAGACACTGTCCCCTCTGCTTACAGGTTCTTCACATCCAGAATCCACCCTTGGATTCCACCAGACTCTTGCACAGTCTTCCAGCACAACATCTTTCCTGAAGTCCTCCATTGTGGTCTACGGCGGTTTCCGACATCACTTTGCACCCATGCACCCTGCTTCCCTGGTGTAGGTATCCTGGTTCCTGGGGTATCCACGGGTGGGGTGACTCTCCAACCCTCTATCTTCCACAGTGTTTCTTCAGGGTCCACTGGGAAGTGTCCTTCTTCAAAACTGCAACTGCGACTTTAGAGGGACCTGCGAAAGAGTCCCTTTTCTTTATCAACGATACCAGAGGAATCCTACTTAGCAACCCTCTCAGTAGCCCTTAGGCTAGTTTCAATAGCAACAACGTTCTGGTGCTGCTTACACCATCCTGTGGGAGTTCACCCAGATTCCGCCCACCACTCCACCAAAACTTGGGCACCCGCCTCATCTCCATCTGCTCCGGAAGGGAGTGCTAGCTAGGCTAACCAAAGGTACCATAGAGAAAGGCCCACATTCTCAGCAAGGAACAGGCTTCTATTCTCAGTTTTTCCTCATAGACACGAAAACAGAGGAGTGACGATCCATCATAGACCTCCGGAAATTAAACAAGTATTTCAGTAAACAATACTTTTTCGTGGTCACCCTCTTCGACACCACATGACAGCTCTGAATTTGCAGGATTCATATTTCCACATTCCCACCCATGCATCAAAGTTTCTTCAAATCAGCTTCCTGCATTTTTACCAACTGCCTACCCCTGTAGCAGCTTTTTTCAGGAAGGACGGTCATCAGGAATTCCCCTACTTCAACAGCTGGTTGATAAAAACACCAATGGCATTTCAAGCGTTCAAGGCCACAGAGGCTTGCCTAAAGTTGTTTCACAAACTAGGTCTCCTTGTGAATAATCAAAGATCATCAACTTCTTCATCCAAGAAGATTCTGTTCCTGGGTTGCAACACTAGATACTGTCCAACTCAAAGACTTTCTATCCCAAGACAAGCAACGAAGGCTCTAGTAACTGGATCTTTGTAGGAAAGTAGGATCTGCTTTCATTTTTACCCCTACTTTTTGCCTGGCGTCAGTATGTTTTGACTGTAGTTTTCTAGGATTGTGCTAACCAGGACCCCAACATCTGTGCTCTCTCTCTCTTCCAAAATGGCTTTGGTAAGTCCTTTTGTACCTCCACAATTGGCTACTGGTGTATCCTTATAAGCCCCAAGTTTATGGTACTAAGGTACCCAGGGCATAGGTACACCAGGGGTCTCCCATGGGCTGCAGCATGTATTGTGCCACCCATGGGAGTCCACTTAAACTCAGACTACAGGCCTGCCATTACAGCCTGTGTGAGGTGGTGCTTGTATCTCTCATGACAGATATAAGTTTCCTTATATCTTAGGTCACTACTCTTAAAACCTATATGTCACTTCTATAGTATGCCCTTCAGTCCTGAGGGCAGGGTGCTTGGTTATAAGTGTGAGGGTGCCCCTGCATGAGCAGGGCACCCCTACAAACCCATAGTCGATTCTGCAGGCTTTTTAAGTGCAGTGAGACATTTTAAGACATATAGTGGACATCAGTCATTATGAGATGTCTAACTAGTCAAACATATTGGAATCATACCCTAACACTGAGTCCGCATTTGGAGGTATGATCCCATGTACTGGGGGGGGCCCTTAAGGAAGCCCCCTGCACTCCTGGTTGCAGCCTTTCAGGGTCTGCCAGCAAGCTAGTGTTGCTGCCGACCACAGACACTGTTCTGCCCTCCTGCTGCTGAGCTGAGCTCAAGCAGCGGAAGGTAGAACAATAGGTTTCCTGTCACAGGGAGGTGTGACCAACTTCCAGACAGGACTTAGTGTATTGGGCTGGGGTGGGAACGCTTTCCAGCGTCACCAGACTGCATTGAAGGAAACATTTGGTGCCTTCATTGCATGCTCCTATTTGAGCCAGTTCAAGAACCCTTGATTCCCTCTCTGGCGAAAAACTGGACAAAGTACAGGGGAGTATCCTCCCCTCTGTCCAGCCCCTCCTCTGGGAGGGACCCCCGAGTCGTTTCAACCCTTTCCTTGGGTATTTAAGGGCTGGCCCGTGGGTGAGTCCTCAGATTCGTCATGGAACAAGACTCACCTCTGAAACCAAGACACTCTTCGACCATCTGGACACTTGGACTTCGTTGAACTTCGCCTGGAACCGAGACTGTATCAAGGAAAACTTCTGCTGCTGGTCTCGCTGTTTTGCAAGTCTTCTGCTTCGTCTGTGTCTGTGCTTTGCTCATGTTCTCCAAGCGAACCTGTGGGCATCAAGTACATCTAAAGAAATCTTCCTTGGAGTGCAGGAGTCACTCCCCTGCATCTGCAGGCACCGCAACAAAGCTGACCAGTCTGCTTCTTTTCTCGTCCTATGGACTTCCAGAGGATCAGCATCACAGGTGGTAGTTCTGTTACTCTCCAGAGGCTAACCAGTCTTACCTGCAATTTGTAAGACACTATCACTCATTGGAGCTGCTGGGACCAAACCCCTGTGCACCATGTCGACTTGCTGTTGCCAAGGCTTGTTGGCTCTGCACTCCAGAGATCTTCGGGCACAAGAAGCTCCAGCCTCCAGCACCTCATCTCTCGAAGATCAGCATCCTCACTGCATCCCTTGCACCGTGGGCCTCCATCTTTGGTGAGCTGTCTGAGGTTTTCTTGCGACTCCTGTGCCTTTGGCCTGTGGGTCTTCTCAAGGGTCGTCTTCTGCTTTGGAGGGCTCTCCTGCTTGCTCGGGCCTGCTCTGACTCTCCTGCACTTGGTGTGTCCCTTGGACCTTGCTGGTCCAAACGATTGCATCTTGTCGTCTTCCACGCCAGTTGTGGCTACCAACGCTTGTTGGGGCTCCCGCCAGACACCGACCACCTAGACACCGACATCTGACGTGGGACAGCTCATGTGCCGCTCCTGGTCTTCCTCAGCATCGCCTGGTCACCACAGCTGCAGCGACAAGGTCCTTGTCAACTCTCCTGAGCTCCTTGCCAAGGGTGGGCATTGTGCTTCCGTGCCTCCTGGTCACCTCCGAGTGGCATAGACTCTGTCTCCTCTGCTTGCAGGTTCTCCTCTTCAAGAATCCACCCTTGGATTCCACCTGACACGTTCAGAGACTTCTCCAGAGGCCTTTCTTTCTAACTCTTCCATTGTCGTACACAGGAGGTTCCGTCACTTCACCCCTATGCACCCGGCTTCCCTGGTGCAGGTAAGCTGGTTCTTGGGGCATCCAGGGGTGGGGTGACTCTCCAACCTTCCATCCTCCAAAGGGTTTCTTCGAGGTCCTCTGGAAAGGGTCCTTTTTAAAAAAAAAAAAAAAAACTGCAACGCGACTGAGCACACGACTGGGTTTGCACTCTGCACACAGCCTCCGTGGCGTTCTTGGGTACTTAACTTGGGTGGTTCCTGGTTCTCCCAGCGCTCTGAGTCCTTTGGTCCAAGTCCCGTTCTCCTTTGCAGTTCGCATTCCACTTCCTTAATATATGGTTTGGTCTCCTCCTGGTGACCAGTGTATATTTGTGCTACTTACATGATTATTTCAACGTATTCTTGTGTATTGTGTTGGTATCTCTTGGTAGGAGGTATACCAATGTGTTAGTGAGTGTGTTGTGAAATAAATAGATTTATTTTTATATACACGCTGTAAGGTTCTTTCTCATTTAACTTACACTATTGATTAAGGTTGGTAAAACAAGCTGCTTTACACTCCTTCAAGATAAGCCTGAAGGCTGCTCTCCACAGCTACTACTTTGAGAGCTTTCTATGGTTATCAAAGACCACTAAAATCACCATAAGGGTTGTCTGGATTAGAGCAAGGTGCATCACTTGAACAAGTGTGCACCATATACTAAGCCCAACCTCCTACAATTGCCCAGGAGACATTCTACAGGTAGGTCGGAGGATACTAAAACCAGTTACCCCTGCCCAGGCGTTGAGATAATCTATGAAAGATACCAATGCTGGAGAACTGCAGTTACAAGTATGTAACTTCTTTCTTCTTCAACACTGCATTTTTAACAGATTCATATGCTTGATTTAAAGCAGAAAACAGCTATGAGGCTCACCTTGCATAAATAGATTC
Organism: Calotriton arnoldi; assembly: GCA_963921515.1. Lineage (NCBI taxonomy): Eukaryota > Metazoa > Chordata > Amphibia > Caudata > Salamandridae > Calotriton > Calotriton arnoldi. Next base: position 2,398,490 of record CAWUFW010000867.1, read on the forward strand.
TGCATCACAGCCTGTCCACCAGGATTTAAATTTGAAGTGTTTCAACCCCACATGCTCACAGTGCCAGAGTGCTCTCTGATCTGCAATGATTGCTATCTCATTCAAGACTTGAGAGCAAGATGGCGCAATCAGCTTGGTACCATATGCATCTCACGCATAATGTAAAACCTTCACTCATCCAGCCAACTTGTGCACCACTGTTCAAGCTTTCCGTCTCTCCCACTTTGATCACAGGAATTCCATGTTGACTAGTGTGTGAGATTCCACATTCACCACTCTTAAGGCTCAACCATTCACACTGCCACTCATGTAATCACTGGTCATTAAACATTTTAGCAAATCAACACCATCTTCAAATCTACCCAAATCTGCCTTGGCACTTGTTAGATCTGACAGCCCTAGGTGGTCTTCCCACAAACGTTTTTGCCTGCTTTCCTCCAATTTTGCTGAAGTCTTTTTGTTGGCCATATAACTCTGAGCACTTTACCACTGTGCTAAATTGTTTGTGCTTCTCCACTAAAACATCGTTTGATTGATTTATCCACAATTGGTATGTTTAATTTATCTAGAGGTACCTAGTAGAGTGCAACACCTGTTCCCAGGGCCTGTAAATTAAATGCTACTAATGGGCCTGCAGCAGTGATAGTGCCACCCACACAAGTTGCACTTTAAACATGTCTCAGGCCTGCCAATGCAGACCCTGTGTGTGCAGTTATACACTGTCATGTCGCCTTAGTATTTAAAGCCTCTTGCCAAGCCTGAAACTCCCCTTTCATTACATATAAAACACCCCTAAGGTAGTCCCTAGGTAGCTCATAAGGGGAGGGGGCTGTGTAATCAAAAGGTAGGACATGTACTTTTATGTTTTGCATGTCCTGGTAGTGAAAAACAGCCACATTTGTTTTTCGCTACTGTGAGGCCTACCCCTCTCATAGGTTAACATTGGGGATTCCTTATTACACTTAGAAGCTGCAATTCCTGATTGAGAAGGAGTATCCCTGTCATGTTTCATATCATTGGACGGTAATGATAAATCCTCTTTACTGGTAAGATAAATGTATTACTACCCTTTTATAATTTGCCCTTTTAGAAAGATGGCATTTTTCTGCTCTTAGCCCTGTGTGCCTGCAGCCTGTCTCCAATACATGTCTGTAGTGGGTGACAGCTGAACTTTGCGCATTCCCTCTAGACAGCCACACTCAAAGGCAGCTTAGGTGTGACTGAGTGGCCATACACATTCTGATGGGCCCTCCTGGGCAGGATGGGAGGGAGGAGCTGACACACCTGAATAGGCTGTGTGCTGTCCCCACACAAAGGGCTGCCTACCCCCGTAGCGAGTCACCTCCACTTTAAAGGCACAGCTGGGTATAAGTACACCAAATCAGACACTACTGACCTGTGAAGAAACCGTGCCAGGAGGAAGGACTGCTGTGCTGCTGCAAGGACTACCACTCTGCTGGACTGCTGCTGTGGAAGAACTACTTTTCTGCTATGCTACCCTTCTGCCTGCTACCCTCTGCCTTGCTGAGGAAGGACTGGACCCATCTCTCTTGAACCCAGAGTGGCTCCAAGGGCATGCTGGCTTGCACCCTGTTCGGAGTTTCAGGGACATCAAAGACTCATCACTCTGCAACCGCATCTGGACTTTGCTAGCTGCAAGTCTTTGCCTGCCTAGTGGTGTTAATCCAGTCGTGGGCCCTTGGAAGTGGGTATAAAGTGCTGCAACAGCTGAAATCCAAGCATTGATAACTTAGCGCCGATCGAAACCGGCACATCTCCCTCGATGCCGAAGCATCGCCGCCACCGCAGCTGCACGGACTGCTGACCTTGCATCGCTGCCTGTGTGGCGCATCGACTCCAGGTCCCGACGCATCCCTGACTTTGCGCTGCTTGGTGCATTGCTTTGTGCTGTTTGCATCGCCTACAACCCAATGGTTCAACGACGCAGTGCTTAGGTGCTCCTTGTATCTTGATGCATCTTCTACGTTGCGTTGCTCAGAACCGACGCATCGCCTTCATCGAGAGGATCAACGAAGACGCATCCCCTCCCCTGCTCCCCGCATCGTCTTAGATGTTGACGCATCCAAGGCACTGTTTCAGTTGGCCAAGGCTGATCCCTGTATCCGACTGGCGCGCCATCGCAGTTGGCCTGAACTTTTGGATTTACCCCAGTCAAGCGCGACCAGATGTCCCCGGTTGGCGATTTAAGCTTTGAAGCACTATATTTTCACTTATTCTTCAATAATTTATAACTCCGGTTATACTTACTGGGTTTTTCTCATTTTTGGTCTTGTTTTGTTCATATAAATATAAGCTAGTGTTCTAATTTGGTGTTGAATCTTTTGTGGTGTTTTCACTGTGTTACTGTTTGAAGTGTTGCACAAATACTTTACACATGGCTTCCTAAGTTAAGCCTGACTGCTCTGTGCCAAGCTACCAGAGGGTGAGCATAGGTTAATTTATTGTGTGTATCTAACTTACCCTAACTAGGATTGCGGTTCCTGCTTGGACAAGGTGCATACCTCTGCCAACCAGAAACCCAATTTCTAACAGCACCCCCTACTAGCCCACATCAAGCATAAAACCTTCTCTGTCAGAAGATACTTCTTAATTACTAGCAAACCAGACTATCTTGCAAATAGGCTTATAGTTTAGAGGATAAAAGAGCAACAAGCAGTCTTAGCAATGTCCATCTAGAAATCAAGAGAGACAATAAGGAAAAGATTTGAAAATAGGCATTTTCCTCCTGGACACCCACATGCTGGAATTACTTGTCCTACACATAAGTCTGCACCAGTACCTTTCCCATCCATGAAGGGTTTAAAAGCATTCCTGTTGTGATAATTTCCGTCATTACAGCCGCCCTGTAAGAATTCCTTTCAATAAAACCTGTTTTCGTCTTGTAATCTGTCCACACCTTCACATCAATAAATCCCAGAACACAGTTTGCCAAATATTGATGGATAATAAAAATGTAAATCAACTAACTTGACATAAAGATGAGCCATGCATAGAAATGTACAACTGTGTCATGGTTACCCCATTTTTTAGGTTGAGCCTAGCAGCAGCGCGCAAGCGCTGCTCGCTCTGCGAGACTGCTGTAGTAGAGTATGGGAGAGAAGCTGCGCCCACTCTCCGCCCATATTTTTCATTGGCTTGTGTGATTGTCTTTCGTAAATGCTGCCTTCGGATTCGTTAATAGGCTTGTTAGTCCCTCCTTAGTATGGCCTTGTCTTCACTTGTAACCTCCCATGGCTACTGGCCCCTTCACTTCGGTTGTTACACGGGACCTGTTATTTAGTCTGTAAACACAATTTACTTTATTGAGTTTCTCTTACTGCAGGCCAGACATGCGCTGCTTCAGCTGAAACCGCTTGTGTTTTTTTAAGCAGCACGGCCGCCCCCGTAACACGGGCGCCTGCTTTCAGTCACTTTAATCCCCTCCCCCAAGTACATTGGATTTAGAAAGATTATCGAATTAAGTCATGTGAATTCCAGGTAGCACTTAATTGTGTGCTAATTGGCAGAAGCTGACAACAGCACATCTGTGTTACATGTCAATTGCACTAAGCCTCCTGATGGGTTGTTTTCAAAAGCCTGTTTTATTAACAACAGCAATACCACCACCACCACCAATACCACCGCCACCACCCATACCACCGCCACCACCAATACCACCACCACCACCAATACCACCACCAATACCACCACCACCACCACCAAACCACCACCAATACCACCACACTGCACACTCAAATCACGGAGAGGGCAGGAAATAGCCCCCCCCCTCCCACTCTTCCTCCTGAGCCTCGACAGTGTAATCACAGAGCGAAAGGTGTTGGAGTGCTTTGTTAGTATTTGTAGCTCGGATCATATGTAACTCTCACTTCACACTCTGTGTATTTTACAACACTTACACATCTTCTTCACTGCACTATTTGTCACTACTTTGAAGACGTCGCAAGCCGGTCTCTTCCTCTGATATTTACAATCTACCAAGTGGTCGAGAAGGCCCTCTATTGCAGTACAATAGGTCTCACATTTCGCAGGTTTAAGCTATTAGTATTGTAAATGACAATGCCTTTTATTTATGTTTTAAAACCCAAAACATAAATAAAAGGCATCGTCATTTACAATGCCAATAGCTCAAACTTGCGTGCATGTGAGACCTATTGCATTGCAAATGCTTGCCTGTGTACCCATTGCTCTGTACAAAACTCTGCTGCCTCCTTAGGCCAGGTTCGTATTTTACAAATGCCCTAAATGTAAAAAGATAAAATAAATAAAAGTAATAGCCCCTGTACCCTTTGGTAGGGTCATACATTTTTCAGACCAATGTGTTCTATTGATTTCAGTTAAAGAGGAGTTTGGTATAGATTTGCGTTTTTCAACTATTTACAGATTCTGTCCTTAGGGCTCCATTCATGTACTTCCTTTACAAGATGATCGCATTTGGGCCTTGCTAGTCTGTCGAGAACCCCACACGGGCATGTCTTGGGTTAGCCTATACAGGGTTGGCTGATCTCGGATCTTGTGGACACCTGCTGTACGTCCGGCTGACTGGCCATCTCTGGAGAGATCCTGCATGTAGCTTAGCCCCTCACTAGCCCATTCTGAGTCACTACTCTGTGTATGCTACATCAAAATATAACTTGGAGCAACTATAGTTACTTTACATCATTGTTTGTTTTTATCATGAGTGTGAGCTACCATTAAAATTGTGTTACCTGTGTTGTAATAATGCACATATTTTTTCAGCCTTCTGATGATGATACAATCAGCCTTCACTCTCAGGTGTCCGAATCGGCAAGAGATCAGTTGCTGAAAAATGACAATCACTTAATAGGAAGTAAAATTGATTTGCACAAAGGTAAATCACATTTCAACTATTGTGGTTTTTAATGTTAACATTGTTAAATATTCAGTACTTTGGGATGGATGCTTGATTTTTTTCCCTACTAGAAATATTCTCATTATGACTTAACTTAGTGTTTCCAGTCATATTGAAACGTGTTCTCTTTAACACCACAGTCTTGTATTATGATAGCTCAAAATATGTGCAACCTCTTACAAGTTTTGTCCCATACTAGGATCTTTAGTTTGTACACTTATGTGTGTGTGTGTATGTGTATGTCCGTAAAACACTACCTTTAATCAATAAAGGTATTTTAGTGGAACTCTTCATAACTGATTTGGGGGGAAAAAACCTTCAACACAAATTATGAGACAGATTTTCATTAAAGAACGTTAGGATGATATCTAAGAATTAAAAACATCTGAAATGGACCATGGTTATTGTCATTGTCATAACCATAATACACTCCTGCTCAAACAACAGTGCAGAGAAATGTATATTTATGTGCATTAGGGTGCGGGTGTTGATTAGAACTGTGCAAATTCCAAGTTTTTTTCATTCTTACATTGAAACATAACATTGTGCAATGTACATTTTGTTAGGAATAGCGACTTCTAAGCATTTACTAGAACAGTTGTTTTATTTATACCCTTGCATATTGGTGAGGCACCCTGCACTGAGTCCAGGCAACCCTTAGTGATAGTTGTAATGGCCCCTGATAAACAAAGCTCTCACGGGTAGCTGTTGGGAGCAGCTAAGGCTTATCCAGGAGGGTGTAAAGCGGGTGCATTTACCACAATAGTCAGTCAGTAAGCTTACACACAAGAAAGAACCACACCAGTGTTAGAAAAACATGTCTGTATTTATTAAACACAACACTAAGAACTACTTGTTATATCTCCTACCCGGAGAAATCAATACACACAAAGAAATACTTTAAAACAGGTAGGTAAGCATAGGAAAACACATTGGCCCCTAAGAGGGGACCAAACCATATACTAAAAAAAATGGGATGTGAGGTGAGTAGTGGGAGAGGTGTGGCGCAGCGGCCAGGGCGTCTGACTCTTGAGCGCAGAGCTCATGGTTCGATCCCCAGCGCCGGAGGCAGAACAGCTCAGCAACATGTGACTCTGGGGCCATAGCTCACTTAATCTCCCCGATGGCCCCCAGCGCCTCGAGACCCTTAGGGGTGATTAGTTTGCGCTTTACAAATACCGGGTTAGTAACCAAACAGGACTGATACCCAAGGGTAAAGAAGCCAGGGGAAGCACAGAACCACCAAAGGTAAGTAACTAGTGACCTGCCTGACAGTCTTGGTGCAGAGGTGTTACACCGAGTCAAATGTCCACAGGATGGCACAGAGAAAGTCACGGTTAGTATTTTACTGTTTCAGGACCTTTCCCAAAGGACCCAGAGGCAACCAGTTGGATCAAGGAAGGTTGGAGAGCCACCTCACCTGCGGGTACCCAGGGAACCAGGATGCCTACACCTGGGAGTCCAGGTGCATAGGTGTGAAGTGGCATCGGAACTGCCTGTTGATGTCAATTGAGGATCTTGGTAGTCCGGCGGTTACAGCATCTTGTGGACCAGGCCGGTGGAACCCAAACGTGGATTCTGGACGAGAAGTAGCTGAAAGCAGAGGGGACAGAGTCCAAACCACCCTGAGATGTCCAGGAGGAGCAGGAGAACGATGCCACCCCTTGTCAAGGGTACTTGCTGTAGCCCGAAGGTCTTGATGAAGCAGTTGTGAAGCCCAGGCGACGATTCAGGAGCCGTCCACGAGCTGCCCCACAATGGTTGAAGAATGCAGAAGGGTCAGTGGCCGGCAGGACCACCAAAAAGCCTTGGCAAATGCAACCGTCGGGTTGCAGGAAACAATGCTTGGTTGCAGACCAGCAAGGTCTGTGGGACTAACCCAGCAAGGGTAAGTCGGGGCTGGCCTTCAGCACGCAAGACCACAGGAGGATCCTCTGGCAGCAGGTACAGAGAGTCACAAGGAGGCCTCAGCAGCACACACAAGATGGACGCCGACGTCGCAGGGGATGCAGAGAGGATGACACTCTTTGAGCTGTGCGATGCTTGAGACTGGGGCTTCTTGGAGCTCGAAGATCTTCATTGAGGAGAGCTGACAAGTCTTGGCAATGGCGACCATACACAGGGCAAAGGGATGCGGTTCAGGTCGGTTGGAGAGGAATTGCAGTCTCCCAAGTTGCAGGGAAGGCTGGTCAAGCCTCTGGGGAGACCACAAACCACCGCCTGTGTTGCAGAGCCAGGAGGTGTCTGTGGAACAGCAGGATCAGCAAACTGGTTCTCGACGTTGAGGTGCCTGTGGATGCAGGGAAGTGACTCCTTCCCTCCAAAGGAGATTCTTTCTTGCTTAGATGCATGTAGAGTTGTGGAAGACTCTGGGGATGCACGGCCACGGAGTTGCAGAAATTTGGAAGTTCACAGAGACGAAGTTGCAGTAAGAGTCTTCCCACCAGTAGCAGTCTTGTCTTGGTTCCTGACTCGATCCAGCAGCAGAGTTGCAGTGTCCAATAGCAGAAGAGTCTTTAGACGATCTTAAGACGACAGCCAGCTGGTTCTTCAAGATGTAGACTGGACGAATCTAAGGACCCACTCTCTGAGGGGGAAGGACACCTTCTATGGTGACCCACCTATCAGAGAGGGTCAGGGACGCTACTCTGAGGACCTAACCAGTCAGATGCTGCCAGGGGCCAAGATTTAAGATGACAGAATCAAGCGGCCACCTGGAGGAGCTCTGGGCACCTCCCAGGGGAGAAGCTGGACAGGGGGGTGGTCACTCCCCTGTCCTTTGTGTAGTTTCGTGCCAGAACGGGTGCCAAGGGCTCCTGTACTGGTGGAAAATGGTTTATGCAAGGAGGGCACCAAATGTGCCCTTCAATGCAGTCTGGACGCGCTCGCAGGCACCCCCACCCTACCTAATTCTAAAGGAGAGGTGGTCACACCTCCTCTACAGGAAATCCCGTGTTCTGCCTTCTCCTGCTTGAGCTAAGCTCATCAGCAGGGGGGCAGAACACTGTCTGGGGTCAGCTGTGGCATGAACTGGCAGGCAGACCCTGCAAGGCTACACAGGTAGGTACTGAGGGTCCTCTAACGAGCCCCCCCCGTACTGGTTTCATGCAACTAGCTCTGGAATGGGCGCAGTTCCATAATTCCAACATGTTTGATACCAAAAATGACCAGGTTCAGAGATGCCAATATGTAGTTGGTCATCTCGAGTTACCAGTGTCCACTACATAGCTTAAAATGGCTTCCCCGCACTTACAAAGTCGAGAGAATGGAGTTCAGGGTTTGTAGCGGTACCTCTTCTCGTACAGGGGTACCCACACACTTAGAACCATGCACCCTGACTGTTGGCTGTAAGGCTTACCATGGGGTGACTTATAGGTCTTAAGTGCAGTGACTGGGATATAAGGAAAACCTTATATCTAAAGTGGAAGGTGCATGCACCATTTCACGCAGACTGCAATAGCAGCCCTGCAGGCACAGTTTG